>CAMZMU010000048.1:12025002-12640922 GCA_947311845.1 Poa pratensis
CCCACCCCACCTGAAAGTTGGGTGTGGTGCCCTTTGCACCTTCACCGTGTATTACATGTGAATTTTTGTTGGGCCAAGTTTTATCATTTGTTGTTTTTCTTACTAATCATGTTCAATTTGCCAGCGATTATACTTATCTCTTTTTGGTCAGCAAATAAGATATCTTTCAGTTTCTCTGATTATTACATCCACTGGTCCGTGGAGTTTATAAATAGGCTTTTGCTACTGCTCGATTGACAAAGAACTAGATTAGTCCTCGATCGATGTTCGCATTGACAAATCAAGAAGGGAAGAGAGAGAGGAGGAGGAGGTGGAGCTCCTCATTGGCGATAGCGATGGCGCGGCTAGCTACGGTGGCGACGACAACGACGAGGACTGGTGCAAGCTGCCACCGACGCGGCCGACCACGGTAGAGGCTATAGAGGCGAGCAAGTAACTTGGCTGGGGGGGTGGAAGCGCGGGCGTCGGAGACCGCTCGCCGTATTTAGAGGGATGGACGGGGTGGCGGTGGACCTGCGGAGGAGGAGCTCGGGGCAGGGTGGGACCGTGAGACGACGCGACTGTGCAGGCGGGGAGGATGGCGGTTAGGCCAGCGGTGGCTATAGGTGTGGGTGCCAGAGTTAAGAAAATGGAAGAATCGACAACACTCCCTTCTTTGTCAGTCAACCGAGACCTAGCCAAGTACTTACAAATATATGTCCACATAATAATGTTTACAAAGTATGTGGAACAACATGAGGTCAAAATTATGTTGGATAACGTGGTGGTATGATTATTACCCAGTGTAAAGAAGCAACATCAAGGTAATGAAGGTGGTCATCAAGCAGTGGGCATGTGACAATCAGGTCCATGACTGTTAAGCAATGTTACTATATACTTGCAAAGCAGCTACAAAAAAATTAATACAACAATGTTACTATATACTGACTAAAAGAAAATATTTACACAAAACAAAGTTTCGAGAAGCCAATCCTAACTTTGAATCTTCATAGCTTTGGCCTCTTATCTTTGTCATTTAATTAATTCATTAGTTGAGCTACAAACAACCGAGATACTTCATGTGAACATTTATACCAACCTTTGGAAACATCATTGGGAATGGTGATAACTTCTGAAAGACATGTTATGATGGTCTTTCTCGGGCTATTTAATACAATTTAGACATTTTCATTTTGTACAAGTTAATATAGTCTGTATATTCTGATCAGAGATATCTCCCCACCTCTTACTCACCAAGTGTTGTAAAATGAATATAAAAACATTAACTCCAGCTATAATATATCAGACTTTTTCTAATTGAACCTAGCCACGGTCGTAGGCTCTCAGCGCTCATGTCTGAGGAGATTAATCAATATAATTACACTGAAATTTTATACTTTTTTTAATTATAGTGTGGTTTTAACAAATATATGTTGCATACCATTTAGGTGGTGTTGTTAACCATACAATATTTGTATTAATTCTTCCTGTTATATACTTGCAATGTATATCACTTAAAATATAGTTGCTCTGAAGAATTTTTTTGTTTGAGACTTATTTTCTTTAGCAAAATCCAAAACCATCTTACATGTGAAAAAAATGCATGGCTCCTTGCTATTTTTTATAACTGATGAATTATATAGTGTATACGTATATTATTGTGTATGTTCTTCTCTAATTTTAGTATTACTAGATAGTTTGGTAGATATTCCAAAGCATACAGCTTTGTAAATATCTTAATAGAGGTGTAGTGTATGGTTCAAATATATAGAAACTTCAAGAGTATAATTTGAATAGTTGACATGATGATTTTTTTTTCATTGGTAAAATGTGCCTTACATCTTACCATGGATTTAGTAATAGATTGATAATATGCAGTAGAAGAAAAGATGACTTTTACCACGCTTAGCCCCTTCGTCAGTGGTATATGGGTATGTACCATGTACTTCGCCATCGACCTTGCCTCGTCCGGTGGAAGCGCAACGCGAGGCCGTACGGCGGCACAAGATGGGAGGCCGTGCATATTGTTGTGAATATTTGAATTTGATTACAGATTAATTACGATTAATATGACACTAAACTACAATTCTGTCCTTATAGGAAATTACTAAGCTGTCCTTGGGTCTATAAATCGTTGGATCTGTTTAATACTACACGCCAAAATATGTAGTACAATTTACCGTAAAAATTCCCTTACTTTTCTCTCGCTCTATACCATAAAAAATATATTTTTTTCGTATTTTTGTAAGAGGAATAAAATGCATGAGTACTTAGTGTTATCAAACCCCATACTCTACCACGGCCAGAGACGCAAGCAAAGTACATGATGCGTTGGCCGACGAGTGCTCCAAGATCATACATACATGGGCTAAACAAGATGCCACCTACTTGATGTGGAAGGTCCGTAGATCCATCGACCCACTGTTTTGTCACATGATGGAGTCTGGATCAAGAATTCACATTGGTCGCATCGTTTAGCACGATCAGTATATTACCAGGTGCCAAACAAGCCGCACAAGAGAGCAGGCTCTACTGCATCAGCACATTAAGAACTCCCGACGTCTCACATACCTAGCTAGGTTGATCTATCTCACGTGATAACTTTGAATGTTACACTGTCTTCTGTCGACAGAAACATTTTTTTTTTTGAGTTTTCACCGGGGGGGCCAAAGCCCCACCTGAATTTTTCCATATATATGTGGCTGTCCCCAAAAAGCCGTATGATGTTACAAGGGAGGAAGGAGGTTACAGAGGGAGGTTACACAGGGCCAGTTTCGCCTAGGCACACCAGCCAAGAGTCAATGTCCGACTCGTGTTGCGACGGCAGCCGGACGCGCCATAGGCGAGCCTCGTCCCGGCAAGTTTTCAGCAGCAGCGGAAGGCATGGACGCTGCTCGCGGAACGCCACCGCATTGCGGTGCTTCCAAATGTTCCAGCAACAAAGCAGCATGAAGGTGGAGATGTTGCCCGGCACCCCGGACGGGGGCGCATAGGTGTGCAAGGCGCGGACATCGGCGCCAGTAGGGAAGGAGGCCCGATCGCGCTCCAGAACCGCAACGTGAAGTCGCAGCCAAAGAAAATGTGGTTTGCCAATTCCACGGGGGCAGCACAGATGGGGCAGCTGGCTTCGGCGATGGTGAGGATCGTCTTCTTCAGCAGAGCTTCACGGGATTGAATCCGCGCCTTCGAGAGAAGCCAAGCGAAAAACTTCACTTTTGACGGCGCGTGATTGTCCCAAACGAAGCCATAGGAGGGGCAGTCCACACCGCCCCAAGTGCGCAGCTTGTAGAAGGCGCCGGCGTCGAGCGCGCCGTCCTTTTTCTGGCAGCGCGTCAGACTCCAGCAGTCCATGGCATCCGTGGTGGACACCCCAAGCAGCAGGTCGTCGAGAGGGGGAGCTGCCGCCCCGCGGCAATGTTGAGGCGAGGGACAAGGGAGAGCCGCAGGCCCGACCTGAGAACATCCCTCACCGAGGAGTCCGGTTTCTTCGCATGCGAGAAAGAGGGCGGGGAAGCGGCGGCAGAGCGGCAGGTCGCCCGACAACCGTCGCCGATAGTGACACGCGAGATCGCGCGGTAGAGCGGCACGAGCGCCGCCAAGTGCTTCCAGTGCCGCCCCGCAGTCGCCCCGACGCAGTCTTGCCAAGCCCAACGCAGCCAAGGGGCATCGATCTGGGAGTGAAGGCGATGGACGAGTTTGAGTTGCATGCACTCGTTCTTCACCGCCAACTCCTTGATCCCGAGCCGCCCTCGCGTTTTGGCCGGCACACATCCGTCCACGCCACCAAGCATCGAGCCCCGCTCGCACGCCGGTCCTTGATGTCCCAAAGAAAAGCACGGCGCACACCTTCGACGAGCCTGAGAAGGGGAGGGGGCAGCTCCAGCGCACCCATCACGAAGGTGGGGAGGGCGTCAAGAACAGCGTTGATCAAAATCACACGCCCCCCAGTCGACAGCAGCAGCGCGGCCCATCCGGAGAGGTACTTGTCGATCTTCGCAATGAGGGGAGCGAAGTGCGACAGGTTGAGCTTCTCGGATGTCAGCGGAAGGCCCAGGTATGACTGCGGGAAGCCCTCTACCCGGCAACCGAGGGCAGCACAAATCAGCACAAGCTCATCCTCAGGAACGTGCATGGGCAACAATGTGCTCTTGTGGAAGTTGATCTTCAGGCCAGTGGCCTCCGCGAACTGTTCCAGAATCATCTTCAGCCGGGCTGCAGCATCGACATCAGCACGCATGATAATCAGCGTATCATCAGCGTATTGGAACATTAGAGTGAATGTCGTGGACTTGTGGTGTGTGCATACTTCACTCGAGTTTACAACTTGAAATATTGGAGCATCGGAGACGGCGCATATCAGTTTACAGTTCACAAAATGAAAACCAAGCAGTTTATGGTTCTCTTTATAGGCTCACCTTTTGTATGCTACTATAGGATCACTTTATGGTGCCATGAGGAATCCAATTTGTTTTCTTTCTTTAGATGGTTGATATATTTATCGACCTTATGTTATGTATGAGTTGAGAGAACATATGGAGGGCGAGCTACACATAGCTCTTTATTTTCTTTTTAAAGAAAATCTTATTTTTGAAGTTTCCTACAAATATGAAAAAAAAACCTGGATGTAGATAACGTTGTCTTCTACCAACGTGTAAAATCTCAAATGAAAATATGTTATATTTTGGGCTATTGAAAAAATGAAAAAAAAAATCTGAATGTGAACGTAGTGAAGAGTGCAAAATTTTCAATCTCCAAAATCTATTAGAAATTTTTATTTTTGTGTAGCACAGAATTAAAATATATTAGGTGCGATTTTGCATGTTAGTACAATGCACTATTGTTCTACATCTGGGATCGTTTACGATTTTTTTGGAATTTCGAAATATGATTTTCAAATTTTGCAAAATAAAGAGCTATGTGTAGCTCGGGCCCCATTTGGTTTTCCAGTTGTGTGTTCGAGTATCAAACTTTTAATATTGCAGCAAAAGTCTATAAGTATCTAATGATCTAAAGATATTGGGTCTCATTTTGCCATATCATATATATATACCCCTAATAATAAAGGGGGGGGGGTGTTTCTCCCTAATTTTCATCAGTTTTATCCAATCAAAAACAGTTCGTTCGAACCGTGTTCTGTTCCGATTTTTCGCACTGTGTTTCGATCACACACATGGACCGACGTTACATGCAGATATGGGCCAACCCGGACAAGGCAACACCCAACAGTTCCATACCGAACAATTTCCGAAAACACCACGGATTCTTCTCGCAACGGCCTTCTCTCCCTCCCATCGGCAGCGCTACCGCCTCTCTCTCCCTCCCATCGCCATCTAGGCCTGTCAAGTGTGTCCGGTCACGACAAAAGTTGGAAGAACAAACAATATTTTTTTTTGAATGGTCACCGGGGGAGGGAG
This sequence comes from Poa pratensis, assembly GCA_947311845.1. Classification (NCBI taxonomy): domain Eukaryota; kingdom Viridiplantae; phylum Streptophyta; class Magnoliopsida; order Poales; family Poaceae; genus Poa; species Poa pratensis. The sequence goes on from CAMZMU010000048.1 coordinate 12,030,396, forward strand.
AAGACCCTCCACCTGAATTGTATTCATTTTCTGTTTAATGGGTTCAAGTGAACCAGAATTACAGAGAAGGACAAAGGGGGAGAAATAAAATAAAAAAACAAGCCTACAACAAGGAAGAAGTACAACATGACACTAAGCAACAACCCCGCAGGGAGAGCCTTCAACCCTCATCATCTTTCGGTTACCGTTGGATGCCAGTGCACAAGAATCTTCACCGCCGTAGACGAAAGGCTTCAATCTGCCGAGATCAGCCACGATGGTGTTGGAGCAGCCAAAGGGCAGCACATCGCCGAGTCCTCACCCTAGGACGAAGGGCATGCATCGCCGAGGATTTACACAACAGCCAACAGCATAATCGAAGGGCGTCACACAGCCGAGTCGACACCCAAGAAGCTTCACCGGCTCTGGCCCGGGCCGTTAACCGACATCAGATGAGAGACTCCAGCCCCTCCGTAGAAGCTCGAGCATCGTGGCCACGGAGAGACGACAACGAGAGGAGAGCAAGAAGAGGAGACAAACCACCACCAAAGCCCCTGGTCCCTGTAGCCGTCGCAAACTCCAAGCAGATGCCCCCAAGAGGGAGCGACGTCGGGACGCGTCATCAGTCGACCCCATGGGTCTGAGGTTTCCCCCGGAGCTGCAACCAAATGGAGTGGAGCCAAGGCACACGACGACGCTTCCAAGGGGTGATGGCGTCCGCGGACGTCATCATCGTCGGCCCCGGCCAAAGCCAAGGGCAGGCTTTCGCCTGGCCATGTCTCACGACCTCCATTCCGAGACCTCGCAAGCGAGGCTAGCCAGACCACCAAACATCCACCAGCCACAGCCCTACGAGCAGGAGCGCACAGAATCCGCCGAAGCCGCAAGCGCACACACACACCACGGGGGGACGCCACCGCGACCAGGAGACCACCTCCGGATAGCAACGCCTGTGAGAAGCCGCGGCCAGCACGAAATCTTCCACCTGAGACTTCAGAACCACCATGGGCTTGGCTTGACCTTGTCCCGAACACCCCATGGGCACGGGCAGCCGACCGAAGCCGACGCCAATGCCATAGCAGATCGCCGCAGCGAAGCCGGGCCGAGCCGACCACCTCAACCGTCGAACTGCAACTGCGGGGACCGCACCACGCGGCCGCACCACCAGTGGAGGGGAAGGGCAGCACCGCTGCACCTCCGGAACCGCCGCGCCGTCGGAGAAGTCCACCGCCGCGAGGGGAAAAAGTCGCGCCGCCATCCGCAGCGAGCGTCGCGCGACGGGGAGCAGAGGTCGCCAAGGACCGCCACGCCGTCTCACGCCCACGAGCCCCTTCACCACGCCGTCGTCGCCGCCGCCGGGAGAGAAGGGTCGCGCCGCTCCCCGCGTCGACCGCGAGTTCTCCCCGCGCCGCCTTAGGGGCCGGGGCCGCCGCCACCGCGGCGAGGCCGGCGGAGGCTGGCCAGGGGAGGAGATCGGCCGGCGGCGGCGCTAGGGTTTCCCCCGTGTCGCTCAAGCGGAGCGACGCGGGGGTCGGGTCTGTTTTGCTCCAAACAATATATATTCAAAAGAAAATCTAGTGTTTACAAAACAAAATTATGAATATCTACCATTATATTAAATCCCACACTCTACCACGCTGCTAAACAACGAAAGGCAGAACATAACCTAAATAGGCCTAATAAAGCATAGTCATCATGATTTGCAGTACGGGAACCTAGATCTCGTGGCACCATACGGTACGGGGGAACTTTGAGCCTAACTAATATTGGGTGCCATAACATATCTAGTGCTTCGTCCTGCAACGAGTAACCCCTACAAGAGCAGGATCTAACAACCCTGCATTTTACGAACTCCCGATGCCTCATACGCCTAGGCTGGTCTAGATCATGCCAAAAGGCGGAACGAAAAATCTTCTCTATCGAGAAACCTTGCAAGATAATGCGGTATGGTGTGTGCATACTACTTCACTCACTCATTCATAACTTGAAATGGTGATTGAACAAGGACTTTGGGGGTCGGCTGTAGGCATGCCTTATTTATGGGAGACCAGAGCATACTAGCTGGGCAGCATGTGCATTAAGTCTGATGGATTGGATACATTGCATTTTTTTCGAAAAGGGTGTCCCCAGCCTCTGCATCGTTATGATGCACACAGCCGATTAGATACATTGCATAAAAATAAACATGCATGTTGGTGGATTATTTTTTATAACCTAGATGGCGTGTTTTTGTCTTTGACATATTGACGATAAAGGTAGACAAACAGTCTGCGCACCACCCAACATCCCAAAAGAATATATAGGAGACATAAAAGGTTAACAGATTTGGGGTTTTTACTTTTTACACAAAAAAATGGGGTTTGGACTGCATAAAATTGTCCATCTAATTCATGTGGGTATCCATAATCAGGAAAAAAAGTCAACTATGCTCACTGGCATGTACGAATCATAAAAGCAATCAAACTTTCTCCGTAAAAAGGGGTACAAGTTTGATCATCCCAAATGGTGTATATACCCATTGTTATCTCTGAATGCTAGACCAAAAGTTCAGCCAGCAGTTTGAGCTGTGATACTCATGTCACGTTCGTTGCTTTCTTAAATCTGCGATGTACGAGCTCGTGATTGACAGAATCGGGACATGAATCGAGCCGGGAACACTGGATTTGAAGGGAGGATGAATCTAGAGAAAAAATCAGAGGGGGCGGCAGCGAGTTTCACAAGGAGCCTCGCCATCCCGTTTTCCAGACTCTGCCGCACCTCCTTCGCACCCCCGGGAGAGGGAGGGACGCTGGACGTTCACTGTCGATCCACCCACCTCTTCATCGGGGCCCTTGCCCCGGCACGTCGCCGGCCAGAAGCCTCCCGTCTTTCTACATGCCGACGACGTCGTGCACGTCGCCTTACGACAGCGACATGCTCGCTTTGCGCACAGCACGTGGTCGGCGAGGCCGTTAGCGTGGCCCGCAGGGAAGCCCACACCGCGCTACCGCCGGTTGCCGCCGCCACAAGTCGCAACCTGTCCTCCCTCGCTGCAAGAAGCCCATGTTGCCGCCGGACTCGCTGGTTGCGAGGAGCGCGGCATTGCCGCTCTGCTCTGCGTCCGATCCCGATCTGCAAGACGAACGCATCACCTGGAGGCTGGAGCATGCCCACGCAGGGAAGCTCCACGGCGGTTCGCTGCCTACCATGTTAAATTATGTTATGAACCATGTGGTTTAAGACGCAACTTTGGGCACGTTGTTTCCAGGAGGACATACATATGTACTCATCATAGTCTGGCTCCATATGTGTTTCCCAGTTGATGGGTCATCTCATTTGGCCATTTGGGTGTGCTTGACTGCCAGGAAAGGACTGTGCACGTTGTGTCGTCGCTCGCGCCACCCCTGGCTGAACACCTCCTCGATCTCCTCCAGCGGCCGGCCCTGCGTTTCCGGGCAGAAGAAGTAGAAGAATGTGGCCGCTCCCACGGACAAGAATCCGAACAGGAAGAAGGCGCCGCCCATGGTGATCGCATTGGACAGGGAGATGAAGGTCAGGGCAACGACAGCATTGGCGACGCGATTGAAAGCCACACCGACGCCGACTCCCTGTGCGCGCAGCCGGACGGGATGACCTAGGTGCTGTAGGCGCCGGTGATGGGCCCCAAGCCCATGGAGAACGAGGCCACGAATGCGAATACCGAGGCGATGGCCGCCCACGGCCACGGCACGTCCTGGTTCGGCTTGGAGTGCTCGATCACGGTGAGGCTTAGGCCAAGGCAGGAGAGCGACACGATGACGCCGGCGAGGCTGGAGAGGTATAGGCCACGCCGGCCGACACGGTCGACGAGGAGGATGGCGGCCAGGATGAAGACCGTCTTGGCCAGCCCCATCCCGATGTTTGTGGCGAGGATCTCGTTCCGGCTGGCGATCCCGACGGCCTTGAACACGCGAGCGCTGTAGAGCTGCACGCCGTTGATGCCGCTGAGGTGCTGGACGAAGAGGACGCCCATGCCGGCCACGAGCATGCGGCGCACGTGCGGCGTCGGGTGCAGGAACATCTCTCTCCAGACGCCCAGGCAACCGCTCCGCTCCTCCTGCGGCGTGGCCTCGCTCCACAGGACCTGGGCCTCCTCTCCGATGGCGCATAGCTGCTGGAGCACGGCGAGAGCCTCGTCGACGCGGCCATGCATGACCAGCCACCGGGCGACTCTGGCAGGAAGATCGCCCCGACGGCGAAGGCGGCGCTGGGGAGCGCACTGAAACCGAGCATGGCGCGCCAGCCGTAGGCCAGCGGCAGCCTTCCGAGGAAGTAGTTGGCTACGTAGCCTATGAGGATGCCGAAGTTGATGCTGATGTCGGGGATGAAGGAGAGCGAGCCGCAAGTCTTTGCGGGCGAAATCTCGGCCGGGTACACCGGAGCGGTGGAGAGCGCGTAGCCGACGGCGACGCCCGTGACACAGCGGCCGGCCATGAGCATTCCAAAGCTGCCGGCAAGGCTCATCAGGACAGAGCCAATGAAGAAGATGCAGGCGGCGATGGAGAAGGTGCGTCGGCGGCCGAAGTAGTCGGAGACGGGGCCGGCCGTGAGGCAGCCGGCGATCGCGGAGACATTCATAATGCCGGTCAAGAGCTGCACCTGTTCGTCGCTGATGCTGAGGTCCTCCTGGATGAACAGCATGGCACCGCTCATGACTCCAGTCACTGCAACCATCCAAGCACAATGGAAATATGAATTCTCTATAGCTCCATTTATATATCTAAAAGGGTAGTTATAATGCTTAGTGGGCTGAGAAATAAACTGCATTTCGCTACAAAAAAAGATAATTAATTTCACATGTAAAAATGATTTGAGCGAAAAAATGTTGTGTGCAGAAACAAGTTGCAGTGTTTTTTTTTAAGTTACCACAATATGCTTGAAGTCACATACTTTTTTATGGAAAAAGTTACATGTAGCTCTCTTAGAAAAAATGTGATACTTAATTTTTTGAGAAAGTTACCCGTAATTTTAAAAAACAATTATGCGTTGCTACATAAAATAAAGTTATGTACTCCCTCCGTCCGGAAATCCTTGTCACAGATTTGTCTAAATACGGATATATTTAGACATGTTTTAGTGTGTACATATATTGAAATTTACACAAATCTAAATCAAGTATTTCCGGACGGAGGGAGTATAATTTTGCAACAAGTTAGGTTGAGAAATTTTGTAACTGTTTATGAACTTATACGCTCTTACATACGCATAGTATACAAGTAGAAAACAAAACACAAAATTGCTACACCTGAAGAAAGTAGGATAATCTTCTCTTGATCCGATGACTATTTTCGTCTACTAAACGTGTAATAAGAGATAGAAAATAGCTAAATAAAGCACATATGTATAGAGAGATGTTTGATCTTAAACATACCGTAGCCGGATATGACGGAGATGAAGGAACCAAAAATGGAGCACGCCACTGCATAGTTGCATTTACCCATGCTGCTTCTTGTCAACCGATAATGTTGTTTCACGTCAACTTAATTATACCGGACTGCCACGCAGGAAATGTACGTCCACTAGGTAGACGGGCAATTGAGTAGGATGGATGGAGACGCGCCGGCTTGAGCATGGCGCGCCTACCACCCAATCCCCGCTCAGCGTGGTGCCGTCTCTGCCGAGAGGGATAGGGACGTCTTTTATAGCGTGCATACATATCAATAACCGCTATATATAGACAAGAGGTCATTCCCTCGTTAGGGGTGTTCTAATTCATTTGGATGACAATTATGATAGGTCATAGGTGGGTGGGTAGTACAATTCGACCGGTAATAGTTTGGTACGGTTGGCCTTTTCGAGAACCATCCATAGATATTAGTTACTTCCTCCGCCTCTATTTAGGTGGTGCCTTAGTTTTGCGTGCAACAACTTTGACCGTAAATTTCATCAACAAAATATGTGTTATTTGCTAAAGAAACTATACCATCAGATTCATATTCAAACAAAGTTTTTTACGATATAATATTTGTGACAAATATCATATTTTTTGTTGGTGAAATATACGGCCAAAGTTGATGCACAGAAAACAAGACCTAAATAGTATATTATTTTTTTGTTATTGCTTGATTAATTCCAACTTAACTTTGTCACTGATCTGTTGTAATAGTGGCGCCGCGCAACACTCTTCCATCTGCCAACAGTATGAAATTCTGGTAGGTGAAAAAACAGCAGGGTTCTCGCATCACAGGGCACATGCAAATTGTTGATTCAGCGAGATATATATTTTTTACATGACACGCGGTTGCTTGTGTACATGTTGGTGCTGAAAATATAAGAGTTTCCTAAGATGGTAAACCATGCAATTTAACACGGCTTTCTGGATTGGGTAACCACACACTATTGGAAGCCTGCTTCGCACATGGTTTTTTTCCTATGTAGGCAAGCTACCAAATGTGACGCGGGTGGATAACGCAAACAATTGGATAACCGTGTGCGTTAGCCACCCCATCACACATCTATCTATCTATCTATATATCAAAGCTGACCCCTTTCAGCCTTCCCTCAGCTGCCCACGCCACCGCGTACTGTTCACATGAACAGTATTCACACTTCTACGGTGTCGTTTTTTTTTTGGATTTTTTTTTTTGAATTTTTTTCCAGGAAATTGAAGTATTTTTATAGATACCCATACCCGTCGGAAAAATATGTAAAATATATCAACATGTTCACAAAAATATATGCTAACTACTTATGGCATAATGCAAACATATTTGAACATTCCAATTTGGTGAACATTTGGACACAATCTAAATGAACTTTATCTAACTACGGAGCTTCCTCTAGCTATGTGGAGTTGAATTTATTAAATGCTCGCGTAATGTACTTCCTTTAATTATGGACTTAAATTGAACATTTCAATTTGGTAAATATTTAGATGTAATCTGGATGAACTTTCTCTAAATATAGAATTCAGGAAATTGAAGCATTTCTATAGATACCCATACCGTCGGAAAAATATGTAAAATATATCAACATGTTCACAAAAATATATGCTAACTACTTATGGCATAATGCAAACATATTTGAACATTCCAATTTGGTGAATATTTGGATACAATCTAAATGAACTTTATCTAACTACGGAGTTAAAATTAACAAATGATCATATCATGCATTCTCTAACTATGAAGTTAAATTAACAATTTATGTCGAAATACAATCATATTTGAACATTTTAATTCACTAAGTATTTGGACATACTCTAGACGAAAAATTCCAACGGATTTCAACATACAACGGGTGCGGCGTACCGCCGCGCCAAATTCCACTAGTGGTTCCGAAAAGGGAAGTGTGTATGAAATCATGAACTACTTCGGGACATTTTCATATGATTTATATCTTTCTGTAACCCATATAACCATATTTGATGGACTTTAATTGGCAAACGGTTACGGCTTGACAATCATGTACAATATTTGAAAGCTGATTCGGCAGGAGGGTCTGCAACTGCTTGATGTACGTACATGAAAAATACACCATCTAGCAAGTTGTGGCCCTGGCTGATGAACTCTTTGCATAGACCTTTCAAATTAAATTAAACACACGCAAATATATAGGATTCCGAAATAATACATTTCATTCATCGTATATAACATCATACATTTAGTATAAAGACATCAACTCCAACACTTCGTCGGCAAATTCGAAAGTGTTGTAGTGATGCCGTCATTGAGCACAAGTAGCTGCAAGGTGATCAGACCCGTGCGGTGGGATCTCGTTGCCAACCCGCAGGGGAGACGAGGTCACCCCGCTTGAGGTGATTTTGTCCTCGTGCCAGGGCAAAAATCCCTGAAATTTTCCCACTTTATATCTAACATGATTATTGATTTATTAGATTTAAAAATTAAATATTTTTTAGATTAAAATTACTTTGAATTTTTAGGTTTTAAAAATAATGTTTAGTTGTTCTCGATCATCCGATGTATGTTTCTCTATGAAATATGAGTAAATTACAAAAAACCACCACAATTGCGGCTAGGGTTTCGGAAAACCACGGGGATACGTTAGGGTTTCAAAAAACCACCGGTCTAGAGCTAATTACTTTCAAAGAGCCACCACTTCTTCGTTAACCGTCCGAGGCGCTCAGTTAAGCACGAATCTGACAGAGGGGCCCAGTTTAAGGCGTGACGTGGCAAATTAAGACAGCGCGCCGTTAACGGCCGTTAGAACACATTCTTGGCTTAACCGAGTGGTGGCTCTGTTCTGTTCTCTTTGATTTTAGATCTGGCACTAGGGTATGTAGGCAGATAGGAAATTAAACATGTATTTCTCAATCTCCGCAGTCTTGATGATGAAGGTGTGTTGATACCAAGCCAAGAATGTGTTCTAACGGCCGTTAACGGCGCGCTGTCTTAATTTGCCACGTCACGCCTTAAACTGGGCCCCTCTGTCAGATTCGTGCTTAACTGAACGCCTCGGACGGTTAACGAACAAGTGGTGGCTATTTGAAAGTAATTAGCTCTAGACCGGTGGTTTTTTGAAACCCTAACGTATCCCGGTGGTTTTCCGAAACCCTAACCGCAATTGTGGTGGTTTTTTGAAATTTTCTCATGAAATATGGACTTCATCCGTCAATTTTCCATTAAGCTCCTAACCCACAATTTTCTGGGTCTTTTTTTCACCTATAGATTCTGTGTTTTACTCCCTCCGTTCGGAAAAGGATGTCACAAAAATGGTCTACCTATAGTTCATTTTTGTGACATCCATTTCCGAACGGAGGGAGTAGAAAAGTTTTCCACTAAACTTTTGTATTCTTGTTTTCACTTTAATTTGAATATATTCCAAAATCACACCGACTGAATGGCATGGAGGACACTTGGAACAGCTTGGAGTATATAAATTTTTCGTTACAAGTGAATGAAAGCTGTTGTCATCGCCGCGGGGTGCTATCATACATGGGCATCTCCACGGACGAAACCTGCGCGAGTTGCTGCCGGGCGCGCCACCCGTGGCTGAACATCTCTTCGATCTCCTCTAGCGGCCGGCCCTTGGTTTCCGGGCAGTTGAAGTAGAAGAAGACCGCCATGCACGTGGCGAAACCCGCGAAGAGGAAGAAGGCGCCGCCCATGGTGATGGCGTCGGACAAGGAGACGAAGCTCAGAGCCACGGCGGCGTTCGCCACTCGGTTGAGAGCCACGCCGAGGCTGACACCGTGCGCGCGCAGCCGGAGCGGGATGACCTCCGAGCTGTAGGCGCCCGTGATGGGCCCTAGGCCGACGGAGAACGAGGCCACGAAGGTGAACACCGAAGTGATGGCCACCGGGAGAGTCCAGGCCGGCGCGGCGTGGTGGGTCTCGGCGCGCCTGATGACGGTGAGCGTCGTGCCGAGGTAGGTGAGCGAGGCGATGACGCCGGCGAGGCTGGAGAGGTACAGCGGCCGGCGGCCGACGCGGTCGACGAGGAGGATGGCCGACAGGATGAACACCGTCTTGGCCAGCCCCATGAAGACGGTGGTGGCGAGGATCTGGTCGCGGCTGGTGATCCCGGCCTCCTTGAAGACGCGCGAGCTGTAGAGCTGCACGCCGTTGATGCCGCTCAGGTGCTGCATGAAGAGGATGCCCACTCCGGCCACGAGCATGCGACGGACTGGCGGAGTTGGGTGCAGGAACATCTCCTTCCAAACGGCATTGCCGCCACCGCTTTGTGTCGACGCCACCACGGGGGTGATACGATTCCAGAGGAGCTCAGCCTCCTCGGGCGTGTCACTGAGCTGCCGGAGCACCGCCATGGCCTCCTCGACGCGGCCGTGCATGGCCAGCCACCGGGGCGACTCCGGCATGAAGAGCACGCCGAGGGCAAGCGCGGCGCTCGGAAGCCCGCCCATCCCCAGCATGGCACGCCAGCCGCGGGCGAGCGGCAGCTTGCCGAAGAAGTAGGTGGACTGGACGTGTAGCCGGCGAGGGCGCCGAGGTTGATGCAGACGTCGGGCGTGGCGGCGAGGAGCCCCGGGTGGCCGCGGGCGCGACCTCCGTGGCGTACACTGGGGCGATCATGAGCGCGTATCCCACGCCGATGCCCGCGGCGCAGCGGCCGGCCATGAGCACGGCGAAGCTGGTCGCCTGGCTCATGACGCCCGACCCACGACGAAGAAGCAAGCCCCGACCGCGATGGTGCGGCGGCGGCCGACGTAGTTGGAGACGTGGCCCGCGGTGAGGCAGCCGACGAAGGCGCACACGTTGAGGATGCCGATGAGGAGCTGCACCTGCTTGTCCGTGAGCTTGAGGTCCTCCTGGATGAAGAGCGACGCGCCGGCCATCACGCCCGTCTCTGCATCCAAATATCCAATCCAACAATGCATCAAATTGTTAAACTTCAAACTTGATATGTTAGCAGCAACGGATGCATCAAAGAGAAGACATATATGTACCGTAGCCGGAGAGGATGGAGATGACGGAGCCGATGAGGGAGCACGCCACGGCATACTTGCTGTTCTTCCCCATGCCGCTTGTCGATCAACGGCCGGCCGGATAATTGTCTTAACTAACTAATCTAGCAGGAGGCAAGCGCCGCCTCTCTGCTCTCCGGCCGGCCGGGGAATTGAGCAGGACGGACGGAGACGCGCGCAACCGGAGCTTCACGCGCGCCTACCACCCAGCCGCTGCCGTCTATGGCCTTTCTCCGGGCATCTTTTATAGGGCATGTAATCGGATGCAGTGCCATGTATAGACATGAGGGCGTTGATCCTAGCTGTACCATTTGTGACCCTCGGTTAAGGCTGTACTAGAAATTCTATAACTCAAAACTTGGGTCAAAAGGTTTGGAGAGTTGAACCGCAAGACCCCAAATAGTTTACCAGCTGATGTGGAAAGGACCGTTGTATTTACCAGCTCATGTCTACGTTCAGTTTCAGAGAAACAGGGGAAAGCAGAATGGTTCTAAGAAGATGGATCATGGAGAACTTCTCACCAGGGAAGAAAAGAGAAAAAATGCTTCTCAAATGATTGCTGACTTACAAAGCCAGAGCCACCATGCATTGCCAGTAAGAGCACAAAAAGAGTACTGCTTTCTTGCAGCTTAAGAAACATGTGAAACGATGTTTATCAAGGATGAAATGCTTATCAAACGATGACTCAGTTACAACAACAGAGTCTGCAATGTCCCAATGCTAAGCAGTTTTCAAGTCCCTGGAGAGATTAATCTGCACTCGTGGTTTTCCATCATCGAATTCCAGTTACCACGTAATCTTGAGACGCAGCATTCACTTCTTTGAGGCACCACCGCCTCCACCTTTGGTGCCTTAGTTGATGTCAGAGTTTGGTCTCAGACTCCTAAACTACATTGTTATGAATAAAAAGATAAGCAGCACTCCTGTTTCCCAACTGCAGAGAAGAAACGGATCCTACTGAAGACACTGATGACTTGTGAAGCATCCATCAACCTCATCACCGGTGTTGCACTAGCAGCACATGGCAACGGATTAATTGTTAGTACTGCTTAAAACCTTCCGAGAGTAATGTAATGATGACTGTCGCACCACAGCAAAGAGCAGACAATGACAGTCTTATCTGAGCATGGTTGCAATTGGACTCAGCACATGATAGGAAGGTATGCTATACAGCTAGTAGCAAACAACGGGCAAGTATCTCTCCGCAGGGAGCTACTGATGGACTCCTAGATGAGTACATAGAAGCAGATAAAAGCAAATAATCGTGTGCAATTGCTAAAAAAAATGAACACATAAATTTCTGAATGACAGCATCTTATGTTAAGATATTTGTACACACATGAACAAATGTGTAGTGACCACTGAATGAGCTAAATAGTGTGCCATTCAGGAGGACAGCTCATGGCACAAACACAGTTTTAAATATGGGACCAATAGGGTGCCCCAAGTTTACAGATAAGATAGACATAAATAAATTAAAGAGGAATGACTGCCATATGGGACCAAACACAGTTTTAAATACGGTCAACCCATAACACAAGTTTTCCTTCTTTCAGAAACTGGGGCTCAGTTGATCCCACAAAATCTTTGAGACACTATTTCATAGAAGTGAAATTTCATATAAAAAACTAGAGAGCAATGCAAACTTAAGAGGAATAATGTATTTCACCACACAGTGGTGCAGCTCTAGCACCACCACTGGTCCAAGGAAAAGGACATTGAAATAGATTCTTCTTTAGATTCACCTTTCTGAGAAGGATGAGCGGCATCCTCAACATTCCTACCAGAGGTTTTTGAGTTCGCAGCATCATCTTAGCTGGTTGTACCAGTCACAGATTCATCATTTGATGCACTTTTGGAAACATCATCCAAAGGAATGTTCGCCCTTTTACCTTGGTATAGCAAGGCCGTGGTAGCACACTCTAGAGCAATTTCTCCTTGACTCGTTATCCTAGGTGACAACAAATACGTCAATTTACAGTCTATAATTTTTTTTAAAAATTGTATCACATATATCAATGTTACAGTAAGAACATAAAGCCATGAAAGATTGAAAGGCAATGTAATCTGAGATAGAGCAGCACAGCTACATTCCATCGACCATTTTTATACACAAGGTATTAATTATGCTATTTTGAGTTCCTTTCTAACAATCAGCTCGTGTTTGCACAGATTAGAAAGTGCAATTACGAAGTACCAAATGAACATGAATGAGACATCTGTAACTATCCAGTACCAGAGAGGCATATTACATTTAACTATCCAGTACCACAATGGCATATTACATTTCTCAAATAGGATAACTTCGTACCAAATGAACATGAATGAGACATCTGTAACTATCCAGTACCAGAGAGGCATATTACATTTAACTATCCAGTACCACAATGGCATATTACATTTCTCAAATAGGATAACACACGCTGATTCAATGCTCATTGTAAGCAACACACACATCATGACAAAAGGATCACAGGTCCTAACTCGCAATTATTGTGTTGGAATAACACCAAGGCTAACTGAACTCACTGAAGTCATGAAACACCAACACACAAAGACGTTCTCGCTGCCAAACACAATTTACCTAACTCCCAAGTATTACTATGAAATAACACTAACGGCTAATTAGGCTCGCTGAATCCCACAAACACCAAGACAAACGGTTAGGCTCGACACCGAACACAAGAAACCTAAACACCTAGAGATCATATCCCAAACAACAAAACTCAAAGCACCTAAATAAGGACACATGAATACAACAGCTCATTCAAAAGAGCATTGAACAGCACACACTTCGGCACGGTTGGGAGTAGGAGAGCCGTTAGGGAGTAGAACGCTAACCTGGTCTTCAAGGCGTGGCTGAAGCCGGGCATTGAGGAACGCCCTCCTTGCTAGCATTGGACCCTTTAAGGAAGAGCTGTTTCTCACCACCTGCTTCCTTACTAGGGCCAGACAAAGGTGGATCCTGGTGCTCACCTCGGGGAACGGGAGTGTAGAAGCTCACAACTGGAACCAAATAACCCAACCAACACCTATCGCACACCTTCCTTGCCTTCTCCGACTGCAGCTCGACTATGAATATGCCAGCGAGCATGCTAAGGAAAATGCTATTTGTTCCTTCAGCAAATCCCACCACTTCCACTCTACTATGTGCATGTAGTAGAGCACCAATTGGGAGAAAATTGGCCAAGTTGATGATCCGGCTCAGCACCCACTGTGCATCATCAGTGCTGTCACTCGCCTCCTTTGTCCACAATTTGAGATTCTGATCCGAGTATTCCACAACTCCAAGACCGCCGTCCTCAGTCAGCATGATGTTCAATCTCCCCGGGGAGCCTGGAATATATGCTGGTTGGTCGAGCAGGGTCATGCTGTGGCTTGCCAAGTCATACTCGAGAATCAATTCACCATCAGACATGAAGTAGAGTAGAGACCTCCCAACAAGCACGCTGTGGTGATGATACATAAATTTCACGGAGAACTCACTCTGCATCAAGGTCAGCTTGCCCCAAGTCCCGGTCTCCGACGAGAACACGCACGCAAATATGGCAAACTCCTCCTCCTCCTCTGGATCGGCCATGGCAGTTGATGTGCTCGCACCCATCCGCTGCGCAGAACAAGGCCGCTCCAGGGGACCAAATGTTCTCGAACAGCTCGGGCACCGGTACACGCCGCCGGGCGCCCGTGATTGGCTCCCACACAAGGAGCTCCGTGGCACCCGGGTCCTCCGAGAGGAAGAGGGCGCGGCCGTGGCGGCAGTCGAGGGCCCGCCAGGTAGTGGAGTCCGGGGAGACGAGGGAGAAGGACGAGGCCGTTGTGGGGATGAACTGCGAGCTCCCTTCATCCCAGTCGTGGAGGAAGCCGAGCACGGGGGGCGCCCCGTGGAAGTCGTGGAGGCGGCGGCGGAAGGCGGGGCTGGAGATGGTGCGGCCCCAGGCCTTGCTGGTGAGGGAGGCTCGTAGGAGCGACGCTGGCTCGTCAGAAGGGAGGCGGAGGAAGATCTCTTCGACGAGCTCGTCCGGGAGCGCCGGCGGCGGCGGTGCTGCCATGGTCGACGGTCTGGGTGCGTGGGTGGAGTGGAACGGGTTGGGCTGGGCTGGGCAGGCCCATATGTGACGATGATACTGTAGATCACGGGGCATTTAACGCCCGAACAGATTCTCAAAAAAAAAGAAAAAATTAACGCCCAAACACTGTGTTAACATTAGTTTACTCGAATCTCAAAAAAAAAAACATTAGTTTACTCGTACAAACATTGTATTTCCTTTTAAAATTCGTGGTGATTACATAGTGCACCGAGGAAGGCCAACAAGAGATACTACAACAATATACCGAAGAAATAGGCTTTCGTCCCGCTATATAAATATAGCAACCATACCATACAAAGAGTTCACTGCTCGGGCAAACAGCACAAACAAAGCCCAAAAGAAAACAAAAAGGAAACAATGCCGACGCCAGCGGATCAACGAAAACTAAAAGACTCGCAACCGTTGCGTCCTCTCCGAAGAATTCCCACCACGATCTTAGCACTCCGAATCGCCGCGTACCAAGCAGCACCTACAAGAAGGTAGCGACGATGACGACGCTGCTGCCCAGACTGATCCTAGGGTTTTCCCCGGCACGCTACAGGTAGTGGGGAAGATGTACATCCGACGCCCTTCAGGAGGAGAAGCGACACCCACAAGCGTCACCGCGTCGGTGTCAAGATGACAATGATTTCTCCCAACCCCAAAAAAACCACATCTCCGGACAATCCGTAGCGCTCCACCCATCTCGCCACCCACCAACAAACGCCACCACGGAATTGAAGCCCTCGTCATATCACCAAGGTAAGCACCGCGCGACTGGCCGAACTAAGAAGCACACGCCATAGACAAGGAGCGGTAGAACTACAACCACGTGGGAGGGAACATCCTCCACCGCTCTAGGCAGTAGCAGACCGGACGCATCCGACAAGAGCACACCAGGCCACCATGAAGCTATGCTACACAGCTATTAGCAAACAACGAACGACTACACTGAAGTAGATGAAATCAACTAATCGTACGCAACTGCTAAAAATGAACATATAAAATTCTGAATGACAGCATTACCTAGCTATTTGTACACACATGAACAAATGTGTAGTGTCCACTGAAGCAACATGAACATGAAGTGGAAACATCTTCTTACAATGTCTCTGGCATATCTTGGCAATTTCAGAACTTTATATCTAGCTGGAATCACATTTCACAGACGGTGAACAACATGTTGCTAGTCTCTTTTGGCGTTCAGCAGAGACTTAACATTACCACATTTGATGCCTCTACTTACCGTAAGTAACTTACGAACCCAAGGTTATTTACAGTATTTTTATTGTTGCCATTTATCTTTTCCCCAAATCAGCGACTATGTCAGTGGTTTTGTTAAAAACAACCATATCAGTATTTACCCTAGATGTAAAAAAACACAATGATGCGTGACCATCAATTTTATTATAATACTGAACAACTCATAATGAAACAGCAACCAAGCGAGATGCATACATATGCATAAATGTCTAACTTTAATCAGTACAACATGGTCACAATAATATGAGCAAAATATATTTTAAACCTCGAATTTGTTTAAGTAGTCCGAATCAAATCCTAAACTTTCAGTCCAATGCAATTTATGGTTAAAAAAAGACTTAACCCAAACAATATTCTGGTGTATTTCAAAGCAAATATTTCGACTTCTGATGGAAATGAGGGACGCCAACTGCTCTACTCAAAATTATTTCTTTGGAATTGCACCAAGGCTAACTGAACTCACTGAATCCATGAAACACCAACACACATAGGGGTTCTCGCTGCCGAACACAATTTACCTAACTCCCAAGTATTTCTATGGAATAACACTAAAGGCTAGTTAGTCTTGCTGAATCCCACAAAAACCAAGACACACAGTTATACTCGACACCGAACACAAGAAACCTAAACACCTAGAGATCATCTCCCAAACAACAAAACTCAAAACAAATTAAGGGCACATGAATACAAGTATATAACAGCTCATTCAGAAGAGCATTGAACAGATTAATAAAATTACACAATCTGTCGATGCGCACACTTCGGCACGGTTGGGAGTAGGTGAGAGCCATTAGGGAGTAGATTGCTAACCTGGTCTTGAAGGCGTGGCTGAAGCCGGCATTGGCAAAGACCCCTCCTCACTAGCATTGGACCCTTTATGGAAGAGCTGTTGCTCACCACCTGCCTCCTCACTCGGGCCGGACGAATGCGGATCCTGATGCTCGCCTCGGGGCACAGGAGTGTAGAAGCTGACAACTGGAAGCAAATTACCCAAGCCACGCCTATCGCACACCTTCCTTGCCATCTCTGATTGCAGGTCCACAATGAATATGCCAGCGACCATGCTAAGGAAAATGCTATGTGTTCCCTCAGCAAATCCCACCACTTCCACTCTATCATCTGCATCCAGCAGAGCACCAATTTTGATGACCCGGCTCAGCACCCACTGTGCATCAGTGCCGTCACTCTCCCCCTTTATCCACAGATTGAGATCCCGATCCGAGTATTCGGCAACTCCCAGACCACCTTCGTCGGTCAGCATGATGTTGAATGTCCCCTGGGAGCATGGCATGTCTGGTGGGTCATGCTGTGGCTTGCCAAGTCATACTGCAGAATCAGGTCATCATTCATGAAGTAGAGCGGTGTCCTCCCAACAAGCACGCTGGAATGATCTATAAATTCCATGGGGGACTCGCTGTGCATCAAGGTCAGCTTGCCCCAGATGCCGGTCTCCGACGAGAACACGCACGCCCATATGTCAAACTCCCCCGCCTCGTCGTCTGGGACGTCGTTAGTGAAGACGAAGACCAATCCGAAGGGCCCGCCGTGGCAGTCGCGGTGGTCGCACCCATCCGCCGCGCAGAACACGGCCGCCGTCGGGTACGTCTCCGTCACCCTCCCGTAGAAGGCGTTCCTGCGCACCCTGACGCTCTCGAAAAGCGACGGCGCCGGCACGCGCCGCTGGGCTCCCGTGATTGGCTCCCACACGAAGAGACCCTGAGCACCCTGGCCTTCGGAGAGGAAGAGGGCGCGGCCGTGGCGGCAGTCGAGGGCCCTCCATGAGCGGCAGTCCGGGGCGGCGAGGGAGAAGGACGAGGCCGTGGTGGGGACGAAGTGCGAGATGCTCCCGTCATCCCAGTCGTGGATGAAGCCGAGCACCGGGGGCGTCCGGTGGAAGTCGTGGAGGCGGCGGCGGAAGGCGGGGCTGGAGATGGCGCGGCCCCAGGCCTTGCTGGTGAGGGAGGCGCGTAGGAGACAAGCAGGCTTGTTGGGCGGCTGGCGGAGGAGGATCTCTTCGACGAGCTCGTCCGGGAGCGCCGGCGGCGAGTCGCGGCGGCGCGGCGGCGCTACTGCCATGGTGCTCAGTGGGCTGGATGTGGGCTTTGCGTGGAATGGTTGGGCTCAACCAGCTGCAGCTTGCGGCTCGAGTCGGACGGACCCTGGCATTGGGATCAGGAACGGGGTCAAGTACGGACTTTGGCTAAGAGCATCTCTAACACAGCCGATGACGAGGTGAAGCAATATCTTGGAAATTAATTGCCACATACACCAAGGCATCTAATCAACGAAGCAAAAATAACTATCTGTCACATACACCAAGGATGACATATTTGTCAGACGATCCCCAACTTACAGCATGTAGCAGTTACAACTTACAAGCAGCAACGAGTCAACAGACAACAGCCATGTCTGCACACACGAGACGATACCACCTGAAGCATCATTTATATTTCTTTAGGTGTTGAACCCTCTGAAACCCATCAGAGCAGCAGCATCAGGGTCGACGCCCTCGAATTCATTCTGGCCAGCCTGCTCCTTCTGAACCATTTGATATCCCTTGACTATGAATTCTACTGATTTTGAACAGCCCACAGGACTATTGACTGTAAGTCTCACGCCAAGTGAATGACACACAGATAGTGCAAGCAGGCAACGATATACACACACGCATTTACCTTCTTTTTCTTCTTTTATTTGTGCTGATACTTCCACACATCTTCATCTATTGTGAATGAGGCTCAGCTAGTTGTATTTACCACTCATTTCAATGTTCGGTTGAGAGAAACAAGGGAAAACAGAGTATTTACAGAAAAAATGTACGATAGTTTATTTGTTATATCAAAGATGGAATGGTTTCTTCCTTGTTTCACTAGAATATGAGAACTTTCTCATCAGGGAAAAATAGACACCAAAAGATTCTCAAATGATCACTGGCATACAGAGCCACCATGCATTGCCGGTAAAAGTACAAAAAAAGGGCGGAAAGTACTACTGTTTTCTTGCAGCTGATAAATCCCACTCAAAGGATGCTTATCAAAGAAGGAATGCATGTCAAAGGTTCACTCTATTACGCAAGAGTCTGAATTGTTCCTATGCTCAGCATCAATCCACAGAAATACCATGTACAGGTAGCAGTGCAAATAGGTTTTCAAGTGCTGGGAGAGATTAATTCACACTCTGCAGTGTCTCGTCATTGAATTCCAGATGCGGGCTACCTTGAGACACACTAGGAAAATTTGCGCGGCGACACGCCGCGCCCGTGTGGTGACAGAACATAAATAAATTGGAGTTCTTCTCATTTAAATAAAAAGCTTAAAGCTCCTATATAACTCTGATGTTTGCTTTGTTTTCTCCATCTATAGCAATTGTAGAGATTATATGGAAATATAATTTCTTAATACGATCGAAGTTGATTAGTAATATTGAAAGCAGTTCGTAGAATGTACAGAAGTATTTGTAAATTTTAGACAATAAGGGAAAAAGATATATAAGATTTAGAAGAGATGGAACATATAGGTTATACATATATTGCGTACAGGCTGGAGCATACTTAGGACCACATGGGAGAAAGAGACACAAGTTTTAAAAGTTACAAAACACATAAGTTTTACATATATCGTGTACAATTTGCAGCATATTTAGATGCAGGTAAGCACTTCTTGGTAAACTATGTTCCTGGTCTTGTTAGTAGGTTCTCCCTTCTCATCAAGAGCTAAAACTTTTAGACCTTTCTTTGATGTGACTCGTGATACAGCTACATAAAATTGACCATGAGAGAAGACAGGTTTTGGCAAATAAACTCCCACCTTGTTGAGTGTCTGCCCTTGACTTTTGTTGATCGTCATTGCGTAGCAAACTCGCACTGGATATTGCCGCCGCTGCAGTGTAAAAGGCCATTTTGTAGGTGCGTGCAACACGATTCTGGGGATGCATACACGATCTCCTATATTGCTCCCTGTCATTATCTTTGCTTCAAGGACCCATTCGCCTAACCGGGTAACCAATAATCGGGTACCATTGCACAGACCAATGGACTGGTTGATATTTCTTAGTAACATTATAGGTATACCTACTTTCAACAGAAGTCTGTGCTTAGGAAAATTAGGTGGATCGATCTCATGAAGGAATTCTGGAGGATATAACAAATCTGCATCTCCCATGTGATCCATTGTTTTACAAATGGAGTCACTACTGTCAAATATGGTGGCATCACCGGGAATCATTGAAAAAACTTTGTCGTTGATACAATCAGCCATTTTATTTGTGGGACAAACAATTGCACGGTCTGCCAGATATAGAGGATCGGAATACCTTTCTATAAATGAATCATAGATGGTGTCGATGAGTAATTTCATATAATCAGAGGTAGGCAGCAATGATATATCAGGGGGCAAGGTGATCCACGAAGGACTGGATTCTCCTTCACGTCTATCCATCGGTACATTTCCATTGCCTACATCAAGGATCCATTGGGCAAATGCATCAAGCTCAACCTTTTCAACAGGTGACAGTGTAGGATTTGATAACCTCATATTTTTTTGCAATTGGAAAACAGTAGTATCCTTCCACAGAAATGAGCTAACTAATGATGCATTGATTACCTCTGACCTGCTACCTCCCTCGACAACTGGTAATATGTCTAAAATCTCCGCCTAAAACCACTGTTTTTCCACCAAAAGGAAGTGCCTTTTTAGAGCTGTCATCAATTGATAAGACATCTCTCATACTCTGTCCACAGCTCAAAGCACGCCTGTGTGTCATTGGAGCCTCGTCCCATAGTATAAGTGCAGCTTTCTGTACCAATTCAGCCAAATTAGTTCCTCGAGAGATGTTGCACATTGTGCGGTCTTTTATTTCGAGCGGTATTCTAAATCTGGAGTGAGCTGTTCGCCCACCTGGAAGAAGCAAAGAGGCGACACCAGACGATGCGACTGCCAAAACAATGTTGTCATCTGCTCGTAAGGTTGTTATAATAGTATTCCATAGAAATGTTTTCCGGTTCCACCATGGCCAGAAATAAAGAACAACTTCCCTGTATCGGCTGAAACTGAATCCATAATCTTGTCAAAGATATATCTCTGTTCTGAATTTAGTTTTGCACGAAGAGTGGAGGCTGTTTTCCTTAGATATTCTTTATCATATTGCATTTCTTCCAGTATTAGCCTGTTACCTAGCAACCGAGCACCAGATGGACAATCAGCAGATATGTTGAAAGATGAAAGAGAATATCCATTTTTGCCAAACATAACAGATAATTCTTGCAGCAGCTGCGAGTATAGATATTCGGGAGGAATAACAAAGTCCGTATCATCCAAAGAGTGCATAATTTGAACTGCTATGTCATCGCTCATATATTTTGAGTAACTGTCAAGAAGTTTCTGCCCGTTGTTGACACCACAAAACAGCAACACAGTCATAAACAAATGTCTTAACTGGTAAGAGGAAGCCCACTGGATCGCTTCATCGAACAGTAGAAACCATTCGTTGTCATTACCAACCAGCCCACGGGCCTCGCAGGCGGCCTTATAAGAAGCATATAACTGTCCGTTGTATGTTTTGATATCTTCAAAACTTGTAGCTCCTTGGACAACATTCAGTAACATTCTTAGAAAGAAAAGCTCATTTGTAGTAGGGTGCACATTGTAAATTCTGCCGATAGGAGGACCAAATTTTTTATCGAGTGATCTTTTTTTCCATAGTTTAGCTGTTCCGTCCCAAATCCATTCCGAGGGAAAGTCTAAATAAGTCAGATGTCGAGCATCTTGACATCGTTGATTTGCAACGAACCATTCAGTAAGCATAGTCTTATACTTATTAGGATTTGCCATAACATCGATAAGATTTTCGTTTTCACTGTATATGACTCGATTCATATTTGGAAGGTGAACAATCAGTCTCTCCACAGAAGGCTCACGAGCGTGAATATCAAATCCAAAAAGACGCCAATCAGCTTCGCAAGTAGACAAATATCTGCAGGTGAATATATAGTCACAATCAGATATAAGCGCATTTGCTGAACTATAATAAACAATAATCTGTGAACAAATTAGAGATTACTTACCTACTATTAGCATAATTCTCTATCTCGTTGATCCCAGTAGCATGAGGATCTGAAAAAATATTTGTGGAATGTAGCCCTACCCGTGCCATGTCATGCCTTTAGCAAGGTATTTAAACAAATATTTGAGAAGGTTTGTTTTGTTACACCATTCCACATTGATATGCGCCTGAAATTTTTTCAGCAATGCCATATTATATGGCACGATCCACCTGTTGTCTAAGCGAATACCATTTTTTGTAACATAACGGCCATTTCTTGGACGGCGGTACACCGGGAACCCTTGTCCATCTATTGTAGTCTCTTCATTGAAGTCCTTGGGATAGTGTTTTGTACATTTACCATCCTTCATGCAAGGAGAGTGTGGATTATACTCTCCACACGGACCATGGACCATAAATTCCTCCACAAGTGCGTACCCAAGCATATCATCTTCATAATCGGGGATCTCAGCAGATATGTAAGAGTCGATAAGAGTAGGTGTAGGATCTTCGGTATCTGTCTTTAGCCACACAAGCGAGTGTATATGGGGCAATCCTCTCTTCTGAAATTCAACAACATATAGATCTGCATAGAGGGAAAAATAAATAAATTATGAATTATTAGAGATGCACTTGTATCCATGAACAAAAAAATTAATATCATAATGAATTTGATTGTGCAGCAAAATGTTGAAATCACATAAAGACAAAGAAAAAGCATACATGCATTGATGGGACCAAATGTTTTCCCTTTTCGAACACCTTTCACATATGAATTTACTTTCATCTTGAACACACGTGTAACCAAATCAGGCCTATCTGCATACGCCTGACCAGGTTCCATAAGCAATGCATCTGCTATCTCATCCCATTTTGGATTGCATGTAAAAGTAACAAAAAGATCAGGCGCTCCAAATACACGGCAAAGAGCCATTCCATCTTGGTAATTCTGAATCATGTATCGCGGACCACCGGTGTAGCTAGAATGGAGTATATACTGGACACCAATATTCTTTCCATGTGAATTACCTTCACCAATGGCATCTGATATACCCTGATATGTCTCGGACCTCAGAGTATCTTGGTTCCAATAGTGATAACTCAATCTGCACGATTCAATACACGAATAAGCGTCTACATCCAACTGATGACTGGCTCGACCACAACATGTGAACGGATTAGGCTCGCCTTTCCTATAGTGTAATCTGTAATTGTAGTATTCAAGTTGTGACACGGTCTGCCGGTTTGTTGTCGAAGCACCCTCTACTTCCTGATACTTTATACCAAGATGAAATCCTCTGGAAGCATAAGGAAACAATAAGGGATACTGAAGAGCCATAAGAGAAGGATTAAGAGGAGATATCCGTTGGAAAGCTCCAGATTCCTTTTGCACAATGACATCAAATCTATTAGTCTCAGTATCAAAATCACCAACAATAAGAGCAGCAAGCTCTGAGGCCACTGGAAGAGAATAGCGATTCCCGTGATCTGCGCCTTCATGACCAAACAACCTTATAGAAACCTCTGGACAATCAGGTGAAAACAGCCTTTGCTCCGCCATGCGAAATGTTTGCACAAGAGGATTGCATTCATTTAGCATAGTCCGGAGAGAATCAACAACCATAGGATCGGGTGTTCTCTCCGAGTACGGCGAGAACGATCATTATAAGTGGCAGAACTTGTGCCTTCGTTGAGTGGGACAGATCCATCCTCTTCATCTCCATCAGTAGAAAATAGATGCAGCCTCCGATCCAACTCATGCTCAGTATCGTAGATGTATAACTGAGAGAACTTAGGCACAGGGTTGTCAGCTGGAGGTAGCAAAGAACCAATCTGATGGCAAACAACTCCGCAAATTTTAAAAACATACGGGCCACTCCCGACATTAACATTTCTATCAACATGAACTCCAAGTGATGTAAAAGCAAACATAGAATTATACTCACGGATTAAGCGCATGAACTTCTTAGAACGTGCATCACCGTCGAAGCGAAGCAACTCAGCCAATGGAGATGGCCAATCAGGATAGACAGGAAGAGACACCTTGCCACGACGACAACATCCAGTGTAGACAACCTTCTTGATTTTCCTCTCAGTACTAAGGCTTTTGCAACGCTCTTTATACCAGAATGAAGCACGACAACGCCTACACACATGATGAGGATAGCCAGCATATGATCGATCACGCCAATCACCTGAAAATATAGAAAACAATATGAGTCAAACACAACGTGAGAAAAACTGAATTGAGCGTAACAAAATGCGTACTAACGTTTCAACATATTAATAAAATCAGCCGCTAAAGGCAAACGGCCTCGCACTCGGTAGCCCAAAGATAGATATCGACGGTGTCGGCGGAGATTCATGCGCATACGACGATTAGCGCAGCACGGTCAGCAGGGACAAACGGAGCTGCAGCAACTGCAAACATCAAGAAACCAAAAAAATGCTATGAGCACATGTAAAAACAAAGACATAATAACAAACAGAAAAATAGCAGTTAGAAATGGGAAAACGGACGCACCAAAAGACCTGTCATCTTCGGGAATATGAACAGGGGACTCAGCAAGAATATCGGGAATGTGGCCCTGATCGTCGAAATTTAAAGAATCCCCAGTCATAGGCATAGAAACAGGTGTAAAGACACCATGAATAGATGCTGCACCATCATGGACAGAAGGCAAACAATGATCAGCTTGCTGGAACCCTTGAAAGCCAAAAGAAAAGCAAAAACTGTAAGAAGGCACTCGCCTATCAATCTCTACATACACAGATATACAATTAATAGTAAAAGACTGGAAATAGCAGGTGACGAAGACGACGGCGCAGCAACGACAACTGATGGAATACACAGGGATACAACGGTTGGGACCCAAAAGCGCCAACATTTTCTGAAAAATAATGTCACAATTTTGGAAATGTAAAAGAACATCCGTTGGCAAATCATTCGGGAAAAGATGAAAGAACCAATATAAACTAACCAATCTACACCTATGTTGTCTGTATCAATTTGGCATCTAGAAAATAAAACAGATACGCAATGCACATAGAAGGATCACTAAATGGTGAACTACTGAAACATAAATATAGAGGAACCCCCAATGACAATGTCAGAGACTCCTAAAAATTTACCTGCGTGGCGCTTGCCAAGCCAAATGTCGTGCCGTCTGCGCAAATTTTCTTCAACTGATGCAGACGAACCAACAGCATGAGTGCCAGATTGTTGGACGGCATCATGAGAAGCAGAACATTGAGGCTGGTCAGAAGCAACAGGCGATGAAACACGGCGACGCTGAGGAATAGGGGAAGTACGGGATGCATCTTCTAGCCCACGGCGACGACGACAACCCAATATAGTGGGCGAGTTAGAACCACGAGCACGAGCAGCACGTCCACGCGAGGGAAGGCCGCCTTCAACAACGACGCATGTACTGATCAGACAAAGAAACCACAGGCAGCAAAGAAGCATGGAAATACAGGTAAACATGGTAAACTAACACACCGTCGGCACCGTCGACAGCACGACCATCAGCCGGAAGAACGCTACGTCGGGAGCGCCCGCGAGGCGGTCGCCTCGCAATCGACTGGCGTGTCGCGTCGCGCAAACCACGGCGATGCCGAGGCAGAACCACAGCAGCATTAGCAGCCGGAGAAACCATCGGCGACGATCAAAGCGGGGAACAATAAGAACGGTCAGCCGCAGGGGCTCGCCGCGGCGTCGGCCCTCTTGGTCCGGCGCGATTCGGCGGCCGCGGCTGCGAGCTGCCGATCACGCTCTAGGCTCGCCGCGGCGCGCTCCTCCGACGTGCCGACGCGCGGGGGGCGGTCCTCGCGGCAAGGCGTTGGCTTTCGGACGCTGGAGGGCGGAACCGGAGGCGGCCGCTGCGGTCGAGGAAGGAGCCGCGGCCCTCGGCGCGGCGGCGTGCCTTCTTGCCGGGCTTCCTCGTGGACCTGCCGCCGTGCACGTTCCGGTGGAGCAGCTCGGGCCTGCGGCGGCAGCGTCGATATCCTCGAAACAGAGTCAAAGAGCTCGGCAGGGAGAGGCGATGGAATGTGTGCGGTGATTCTACATGGTTCGGTCAAAGCGGCGCAGGATAAGGAAGAGGGAGGAGGAAAAGGTAGGCAGTGGAAGCATGCCACGTGCTGGCCCACCACGACCGGGAGACGCAACGAAGTAGCCTCGTGCCGAATGGTAGGAGTCGTTCTGTACTGTAGAAGTGAAAATCGCTTCTACAGTGGAATGGGATACGTGGGTAGCCTGAGCGGCCGCTGGAAACGTCGGTCATGATATATTGATAGATTATTCACTTCTTTGAGACGCCGTAATTCTTGTCAGAGTTTAGTCTCGGACTCCTAAACTACATTGCCATGAAAAAAGATAAGCAGCATTCATGTTTCCAACAACAACAACAACAACAACAAAGCCTTTTATTCCCAAACAAGTTGGGGTAGGCTAGAGTTGAAACCCATAAGATCTCGAAACCAAGTCATGGTTCTGGCACATGGATAGCTAACTTCCACGCAGCCCTATCCATGGCTAATTCTTTGGTGATATTCCAATCCTTCAGGTCTCTTTTAACCGACTCCTCCCATGTCAAGTTTGGCCTACCACGACCCCTCTTAACATTCTCATCCCGCTTTATCCGTCCGGTATGCAAAGGCGCTTCTGGAGGCCTACGTTCTATATGACCAAACCATCTTAAACGGTGTTGGACAACCTTCTCTTCAATCGGTGCTATCCCAACTCTCTCACGTATATCGTCATTCCTAACCCAGTCCTTTCTTGCGTGGCCACACATCCATCTCAACATGCGCATCTCCGCTACACCTAACTGTTGGATATGTCGTCTCTTGGTCGGCCAACATTCTGCGCCATACAACATCGCAGGTCGAATCGTCGTCCTATAGAATTTTCCTTTTAGCTTCTGTGGCACTCTCCTATCACAGAGGACGCCAGAAGCTTGGTGCCACTTCATCCAACCAGCTTTGATTCGATGAGTCACATCTTCATCGATATCACCATCCTTTTGGAGCATAGACCCCAAATATCGGAAGGTGTCTTTCTCAGGTACCACCTGTCCATCAAGCCTAACCTCTTCCTCCTCGTGCCTACTGGAACTGAAACTGCACCGCATATACTCAGTTTTGGTTCTACTAAGCCTAAAACCTTTTGATTCTAGAGTCCGCCTCCACAGTTCTAACTTTCTATTAACCCCCGCCCGACTATCGTCAATTAGCACCACATCATCCGCAAAGAGTATACACCATGGGATATCTCCTTGTATATACCCTGTGACCTCATCCATCACCAAAGTAAAGAGATAAGGGCTCAAAGCTGAACCCTGGTGCAGTCCTATTTTAATTGGAAAGTCATCGGTGTCGCCATCACTTGTTCGAACACTTGTCACAACATTATCATACATATCCTTAATGAGGGTAATGTACTTTGTTGGGACTTTGTGTTTCTCCAAGGCCCACCACATGACATTTCGTGGTATCTTATCATACGCCTTCTCCAAATCAATGAACACCATATGAAGATCCTTCTTCTTCTCCCTATATCTCTCCATAAGTTGCCGTACCAGGAAGATGGCTTCCATGATAGACCTCCCAGGCATGAAACCAAATTGATTTTTGGTCACACTTGTCAATCTTCTTAAACGGTGCTCAATGACTCTCTCTCATAGCTTCATTGTATGGCTCATCAACTTGATTCCACGGTAATTAGTGCAACTTTGAACATCCCCCTTGTTCTTAAAGATTGGCACTAATATACTCTGCCTCCATTCTTCGGGCATCTTGTTTGACCGAAAAATTAGGTTGAAAAGTCTAGTTAGCCATACTATCACTATGTCTCCAAGGCCTCTCCACACCTCGATGGGATACCATCAGGGCCCATAAGCAACATTCATGTTTCCCCGGAAAAAAAAAGTAACAGGTCCTACTGAAGACGCTGATGACTTGTGAAGAATCCAGTAGTCTGATCGTCAGCTTAGCACTAGCAGCACATGACAACAGATTGAAATGTTAGTACAGCTGATATCTACCGAAAGGTAAACTCCTTTAGGAGTCATATAATGATGGTCGAATGGAATATAATACATGACTTTTGCTTAAAAAGAGGCATTTTACATATGCACAAGATCATGAAAAAATGTTTTCTACAACCTTCCAAGATTAATGCAAATATATGACTGTCGCACAACAGCAAAGAGCAAACGATGGCAGTCTTTTCTGAGGAACAAGCATTTGAAATTGGATTTAGAACATGATTTGAAAGGTGTACTACACAGCTTGCAAACAATGGATGAGTATCTCTCTGCGGGAAGCTACTGATGGTCCACTGGATGAGTAGATACAAGTAAATGAAAGCAACTAATCGTATGCAACTGCTAGAAAATTTGAACATATAAATTCTGAATGACAGCATCTTCTATCTAGCTATTTGCACACAAAATTAACAAATAAGTACTGACCACTGAGGCAACATGAACAAGGAGTAGAAACATCTTGTTGCAATGTATCAGTCATATCTTGGCAATTGCAGAACTTTATATCTAGCTAGAATCACATTTCACAAAGGTTGAACAGTCTGTTGCTAGTCTCTTTTGGAGTTCAGCAGAAACCTGACGTTACCACATTTGATCCTCTACCTACGAGCACACGGTTATTTATAGCATTTTCTGTGCATATATTGTTGCCATTTTAGTTTTCCCCAAATCAGCAACTATATCAGTGGTGTTGTTAAAAATAATTATATTAATATTTACTCTAGACGTGACCATCAATTTTATTATTATATCGAGCAACTCATAATGAAACAGCAATCAAACGAGATGCATACATAATGAAATCATTTTCCTGCTTTCAGAGAAAGGGGGTCAGTAGATCTCAAAAAAACTTTGAAAACTGTTCCATAGAAGTGAAATTTCATTTAATAACCTAGAGGAGCAATGCAAACTTAAGAAAAAATCATGTATTTCACTATACAATGGTGCAGCCCTGGCACCTCACTGATCTAAGGACAGGGACAATGATATAGAGAACTACCTTTGCACTTTGAACTCCCGAAACGTCATATATTTAGGAACATAGATATTAGCTTCTTTAGATTTACCTTTCTAAGAAGGAGGAGCAGCACCCTCAACATTGCTATCGGAGGAGGGTTTTGAGTTCCTAGCATCATCTTTGCTGGTTGTACCCGTCACAAATTCATCATTTGATGCACTTTTTGGAACATCATCCAAAAAATCTTTCATCTCTTGAGCTTTGTATAGCATAGCACAGCCATACTCTGTACAAGCACACTACAGAGAAACTTCTCTATGACTCGGAGCCCTAGGTAACAACAAACACAGTGTCTGTCTATCAATGTTAGAGTAATAACATAAGGCCCTGAAAGATTGAAAGGTACTGTAATCTGTAATCTGAGATAAAGAAGCACAGCTAAAATTATCCATCAACCATTTTGATGACACAAGGTGCTAAACTACAATTATGCTCTGTTGAGTTCCTTTTCTAACAAACAGCTAGAGTTTGCACGGATTATAAAGGACAATTACAAAGTACCAAATGCACACTGATGAGACAGTTGTTACTAACCAATACTAGAGAGGCATTCTAGTTTCTCAAGTAGGATAAAACTTATGATTCCAGTAAGTGCACGCTCATTCGATGCTCATTGCAAGCAACACACACATAATGACTGTTGAAGTGTATAAGTGAATTGTCTTCCCTTTCCATCAGATCGGTCTTTTGGAATAGTGGTCAGCGCATGAAACTTGACATGGTATCAGAGCCAAGGTCTCGAGTTCGAGTCCTGGTTTGCGCAATTTATCCTTAAATTGTTGTTGCCCCCTCTTTGTCCACGTATAGGCCTCTTGAGCCATACCTCTGAGACTCGCGCGCCGTCGCTCTCTTCCGGTTGCACGTGTTGGCCTCTCCCTCCCGAGTCACACGTGAGAGGGGGTGTTGAAGTGTATAAGTGAATTGTCTTCCCTTTCCATCAGATCGGTCTTTTGGACTAGTGGTCAGCGCATGAAGCTTGACAATGACAAAAGGATCACAGGTCCCAACTTGCAAGTATTGTCATGGAGTCACACCACCAAGGCTTAACTAAACTCGCTAAATCCATGAAATAGCAACACAACACATAGGCGTTCTTCTAAGTTTTTCTATGGAGTAACACTAAAGGCTAATTAGGCTTGCTGAACCCCTCAAACACCAACACAAATAGTTATTCTCGACAAGGTACACAATAACCTAACCACCTAGAGATCATCTCCCAAACTACAAAACTCAAAGAGTGAAAGCAACTAATTAAGGACGCATGAATACAACAGCTCATTCAAAAGAGCATTGAACATGTCTGGAAAAAAATCCAACAATCCATCGGTGCGCTTCGGCAAGGTTGCGGAATAGAACTCTAACCTCGTCTTGAGGGCGTGACTGAAGCGGGTAATGACAAAGTCCCTCTCCTCGAGAGCATTGGACCCTTAAACGAAGAAAAGCTGTTGCGGTTGCGGTTGCGGCTGCTCTGCTATTTTCTCCTCATTTCCCCTCTCCTCACAACCTGCCTCCTCACTAGAGCCCGACGGAGGCGGATCCTGGTGCCGCCTTAGGGGCACAGGAGTGTAGAAGCTGACAACTGGAAACAAATAACCCAAGCCACTATCGGACACCTTCCTCGCCTTCTCCGATTGCAGCTCGACTATGAATATGCCAGCGACCATCCTAAGGAAAATGGTATTTGTTCCCTCAGCAAATCCCACCACTTCCACTCTACTATGTGCATCCAGGAGAGTACTAATTGGGAGCAAATTGACCAGGTTGATGACCCGGCTCAGCACCCAGTGTGCATCAGTGCCGTCACTCGCCTCCTTTGTCCACAGTTTGAGATTCCGATCCGAGTATTCGGAAACTCCCAGACCGCCGTCTTCGGTCAGCATGATGTTCAATCTCCCCGGGGATCCTCGAATGTAATCTGCTGGGTCGAGCAGGGTCATGCTGTGGCTTGCCAAGTCATACTCGAGAATCAATTCAGCGTCAGACATGAAGTAGAGCAGAGACCTCCCAACAAGCACGCTGGAATGATCTACAAATTCCATGACGAACTCGCTGTGCATCAAGGTCCGCTTGTCCCACGTGCCGGTCTCCGACGAGAACACGGACGCCCATATGTCAAACTCCTCCGCCTCCTCGTCGTCTGGGCCCTCGCTCATGAGGACGAAGACCAATCCGAAGGGCCCCCCGTGGCAGTCGCGGTGGTCACACCCATCCGCTGCACAGAACACGGCCGCGGTAGGGTAGGTCTCCGTCATGCTCGTGCGCCGCTCGAACGGCGAGGACACGCGCCGAGCAACACCCGTGATTGGCTCCCACACAAGGATCTCCGGAGCACCTAGGTCCTTGGAGAGGAAGAGGGCGCGGCCGTGGCGGCAGTCGATGGCCCGCCATGAGCGCCAGTCCGGGGCGACGAGGGAGAAGGATGATGCCGTTGTGGGGATGAAGTGCGAGCTCCCGTCACGCCAGTCGTGGAGGAAGCCGAGCACGGGGGCCGCCCCGTGGAAGTCGTGGAGGCGCCGGCGGAAGGCGGGGCTGGAGATGGCGCGGCCCCAGTCCTTGCTGGTGAGGGAGGCTCGTAGGAGCGACGCTGGGTCGTCGGGGGAAGGCGGAGGAAGATCTCCTCGACGAGCTCGTCCGGAAGCGCCGCCGCCGGCGTGGCCGCCATGGTCGACGGTCTGTGTGCGTGGGTGGAGTGGAATGGGTTGGGCTGGGCTGGGCAGGCCCATATGTGACGATGATACTGTAGATCACGGGGCATTTAACGCTCGAACACTGTGTTTTTTTTTAACTACTCGAACACTGTGTTAACATTAGTTTACTCGTACAAACATTGTCTTTCCTTTAAAATTCGTGGTGATTACACAGTGCACCGAGGAAGGCCAAAAAAAAATACAACAATATAATAGTGCTCACATAGTTGTATTATTAGAATGCTAATTTGATTTAATTATTATGGGTAGTCGCGGAGTTGCCATGGCGGAATACACTTCATAATTTTCAATATTGGATGTTAGAGAATGCTTGATATGGGCGACTTAGGGTTTCCATGCTTCTAAAGTTGTAGTTCACTACCTTGCACTTTCTCATCTCAGTTCAACTAATGCGCATGTTCCCACTACGTAGGGAATCGGGTACACGAGACAGTTGTGTCGGTTGAACATATCAAGCACTCCTGATATCTCCCATGCCTACAAATGTGCATCACATTCCACGAAACAAAAAAAAATTGTTTCCTTGGTTTTGTGCTCATTTTGAGCACACATCATAAAACACCGAACATGTAATGAAACGTGTTGGCTGTGAAATGATTGGAGTTGGGTTTGTGCTTCTCTTATAGGCATGTATCTTTACTATTAAATTGGAGTTGGTGACTCTTCCCCACCTCCACCTTATCCCACCTTTTTCACATCCAATTTCCCAATGGTTAGGAAGGCAAGGGGGGAAAAGGAAATATAATATTGGAAAATTTTGTCCACCTTGTGCATTATGGGGATCCTCACGAAAAACAAATATTTATTGATCTCGGCCCAAGGAACTTTTTATGCTAAACAAGAAAATTCAGTGTGAGATTGGACGTCGTGACTCGTGACACATGCCTACCGGTTATATTAGTAGAATGTTATACGCTTGCAGTATGGGAATAAAAAGAGGTAAAACACGTGGATGCTTGTCTAGAGACCTATCAACGGATCAACAAAAACTGAATTCTTCCGCAACAAAAAAATTCTAACCATATAGGCATACTATGTTCATAGAAATAAGAGTTGATTCAGTGACTTGAAGAACTAGTAGGTAGCACACGTGATTTGGATGCATTTATCGACCCTAGTTCGGCCTCACTGTAAGTGGCGCCCTATTCAGGAGGGTGGATGTACTTTTACTTCCTTGCCTATCGCAATGATTGACATCTGTGGGTATGCTATACGCCTTGATTTGATAATTTATTTGCTTCTTGTTCCCTATTTCCCGATCCCCTTTGTGATGGGTCGGTAGATTACAATTATGAGAGCAAAATCAGGTAACCGAGGAAATGAATGGCTGAAGAATCACGAAGTAAATGTCTAATATTCATTAATATGGTGTAGATTGGAGAAGATAAAAGTACTGCATGAAGAACAATATGAGGGTACACAAGCCTTGGATATGGGCTTCGGCGGGCTGACCTAATTAGTTAAACTAATTATTTAATGGAAAGAGTCGATCATGCCCTGCTAAATTTTGTTGGGAGTGGAGTACACTGAAGCACATGTCTAAATTGCTACGACTCGTGGTCATTTGCTACATGATGGGGGCAGTGTGAGGTTCAGAAGATTGGACAAGATATGCATCGTCTTTCCATGCTTCTGAAGTTTCAGTCCACTATCTCACAATTTCTCACCTCACAGTTCAACAATTATACATGTTCCCATATGATGCACGAGACAGTTGTGTTGGTTGAATATATCAAGCATTCCTGATACTCTCGTGCGGTCGTGCCAATAAATGTGCACTTAATTTTCAGTGAAATAGAAAAAAGGTATTTCCTTCTTTTTGTGCTTATTTCGGGCACACATGATAGAACACCGAACATGCATGTAATGAAATGTGTTGGGTGTGAAACTATTCGAGTTGGGTTTGTGTTTCTCTCTGATGTGTTGGCTGTGAAATTATTGGAGTTGGTTTCGTGCTTCTCTTATAGCACGTATCTTTACAACTAAATATGAGTTGGTGGTTCAGTGCACCTCCACCTCATCTCATAGTTTTAAAAACCGGACCAGAGATCGAACCGGTGAGGGCCTCGGTTCGCGGTTCAGCCGGTCGGACCGCCGGTTCGCTCGGTTCGATTGTGGTTTATTAATAATAGAATAGGGCAGAAATTTTAATAATCTGTACAAAAATGTCAATGTATATGATACATTCGTGAGTTAATAGGACATAAGCGTCGCATGACCTGACGGTTAGCACAATCTGCCTATTCGCATGCGTCGCCCGAGCTCAAGTTCGATTCCTATCCCACGCATTTGATTCCGGTCGGACCGGCGGCCTGGTACGCCTGGTTTTCAGCCAAAACCGCAGGTTGGACCGTGGTCTCGCCGGTTTTTCCGGTTCAACCGGCGGTCCGGTCCGGTTTTTAAAACTATGCCTCATCTCATCTCATCTGCCAATTGTTAGGAAGGTAAGAGGAAAAATATCTATTTTTGGAAACTCCTCGACCTTGTGGATTCCAAGATCCTCATGGAAAACAAATATTTATTGACCTGGACACAAGGAACTTTTTATACTGAAGTAGCAAATTTGGGTGAGATCGGATGTTGTGACACATGCCTGCCGGTTCTAATAGTAGAATTTTATACATGTGTGGTAGGGGAATAAAAAGAGGTAAAACACGTGGATGCTTGTCTAGAGATCCTATCAACGGATCAACAAAAATGAATTCTTTTGCAACAACAAAAATCTGACCATGTAGGCATACTCCGATTCATTGAAATAGAAGTTGATTCAACGACTTGAAAAGCAGCAGGTACCACGTACGTGATTTGGATGCATCATCGACCCTAGTTCAGCCTCCTTGTTGTGCAAAAATATAGATTGTCGGAAACCTTGTCTATCAATCGCCACCATAATTTTCAAAGGAACTATCACGACACGCCCTGGATAAGTGGGTATAGGTATGAACTAGCTGGAGCTACATCAGCAACAACTTGTGCTGGGAGCAGTTCATGTCGATCTAGGCACCAACGATTGACGAAGTAGCGGTGATGCTTGCTAGTAGGGAGGGGGAGGTCGACTCCTCTGAGAGGCCCCTCAAGAAGCAATATGAAGGTGGCAATGTTCATGTCAATCATATCCTCCATACTCATAGGAAAGTATTCATCTATGTGAGCCAATCCCATCACCAGGACAATACTATCCAGCAGTTAGTGTTGCCTCTTGGCGCGACACATCTGTGCCCACTAATGCCCAAATCAGATCGCATAATTTATATAGGTGTTTCATGGTAGCTCACGGGTAGCTAAATCCATTACGCGGGACCCACTTAGTTACCCACATAATGGAACTGTAACAGCTGCGGGCCCAGGGCGTCAGCGGCCGGGTAGACGTGCCTTTATTGATACGGCTTTGAGGCCCTTGAGAACACCCAAAGACCTTGAGGATGATGTGACCGGGGGTGAGCGTCGTTGCGCCATCGGTAATGTTCAGGCAAACTGGGATTTCAATCTCGTGGAGACAACTGAGTCAAAGACGGAGGCGGACAATGCCAGGTAGAGATGCAAGTAGATCCCACCACACTCCCACTTAATGTACTTTAAGTGGGACTTCAGTAGGATCTCACTTGACACCTTAGTGCCCGGGGGAGCCGCGAGGTGCAATCAGGGAACCTATGTCGTGCTCGTATGGGAGGACGGTGGCATTGTTGTGGAGTGCCCCACAACCACATCGAAAGAGTCCAGGTCACCCACACATGCCAACGAGAGTGTAATGTACATGACTGTGTCCAACTGCTTCTTCACTAGGTTGTGTACACACTACAGGAAACCGTCAAAACGCCGACGGCGGCCCGCCGTCGGCGTAGCAAAGATCGCCGTCGGCGTAGGCCTACGCCGACGGCCGCCGTCGGTGTATCGGCGTCGGCGTATGAAAACTGCCGTCGGCGACGCCGCAGTGGGACCCACAAAACGGACGTCGAACGTCTCCGTCTGCTCCACCTATACGCCGACGGCAGTGCCGTCGGCCTAGGCTGCCACGTGTGCTGGTCTGGTGCGTCTGGGAGGAGTCTGACGCCGACGGCAATGCCGTCGGCGTAGGTATGACCATATGGTCCTCCAGCGTCGACGTGGCGCCATCCTGTGCGTCCCCACAGCATCCTACGCCGACGGCAATGCCGTCGGCGTAGCCTTGACCATATTTTCAGTTTCTGAAACTTTTTGCTGCTGGTTTCTGGCGCATTTTAAATACAATTAAAATTGCACAAATTATAAAACATCACAGAAACATCAAATAAAACATCACATACATATCCAAATGACACAAACATGATTCAAATTCATCCAAGCATTCATACAAACTCCAAACAAGTTCGAATTCACACACGCTACACCCGAACACATCCTACACCTCCCGAGAGCCCGAGGCCGATGATTCCTTGCCTTGGCTCATCTTGGTCAATCACCTGCATTGAGAAAGGATAAACTTTTAAGCATGTTGAAAAATGTAGTAAATAAGAATAAAGACGTAATGCAATTAAAAAGAAGCATGTTGAAAGACTAAGCATGTTGAAAAGTAAATAGTACGCAAAAGGACATAAAAGACCCTCACCCCTAATCATCACTCTCATAGTTAAGTCCTGGGTTCTCATCATCACTATCAACATCACTATCACGAGTGTTGTATATTGGAACTCCTCGCACGATGGAGGCTCATCATCGTCATCACTATCACTCTGTAACTTGTTGAGCATATCTATATCCTTTAGATTCACCACTACGTCACCACCTGTTTGTGCATTGTCCTCGCGGTCCTCAAGACCTTGTATGCCAAAGTCCCCAAAGGTTTGTTCCTCTTGATAGAAAATCCCCTCGTATGTTTTAGGGTCAATGTTGTTGTAATCGTCTTCGGAGGGCATGGGTAGCTTACCACGTGGCGATACATGGAACACGACTTCCTAACCAATGAGTCCCTCTTTCTTGCATGGGTAGGGCAAATAATAAACTTGAAAGGCTTGGTGAGCCACAACAAAGACATCGGATCCATGGTAGGTGGTTGAAGGCGTAACTTCAACTAACCCAATGGAAGGGGTACTTTTGGTTCCATGCTCAGGGTCGAACCAGTGGCATTTGAACACAACAAGCTTGAGTGATATGTTCGTGTTATTGAACGTCAGCTCATATACGTTCTGTAACCTTCCGTAGTAATCATAATTACCGGCTCTTTTGGTGAAGACCCCGGTATTTATAGTCTTTGCATTAGGCCGACTGTTCTAGTGATGCTCTGTATGGAAGCGGTACCCATTCACATCATACTTCTCATACTTCTCGACTCTACGGTTACAACCTTGAGAGACACATCTCAACTCATCTGACATCACAACGTTGGCATCAGCTCCCTACAAGTACAAATTGTTTTGTGCATTAGTAAGAGGGATAAGACACGAATTGTAAGGTAGAAGGGACAGGTTTGAAATTACCTTTTCCCTGAACCAAACCGTGAATTTTTTCTTTCCGGGGGCAGGCTGTTTCAAAAGAGTGTCCAACGCGGCTTCATTGGGTCCATCTGATGTTCCCGACCACATTTCATCCGTGAATTGACTAAAAGGAGAAAATACGTATTAGAACGAAATCATGTTAGTAGTTGGAAAGTAATTTGTTCCCCATTTTACCTAAGGAAACTGCCCTCTTCTCCCTGCTCGTCGTGGGTCACTTCCTTCATGTTCATAAGCACATAGAGCATTATGCACTCCAGCTCATCATTGGTCAAGTTATACCTTGTTGGGCCACCGCTCTTGCCACCGGGACACTGGAAGAGGACGAGCTTGGGGTCTCGCTTGGGCTCGTCGACATTGTACCGAGAGGCCTGGTTATGCATAGTGGGAACATCATCGGGGTAGTACGTTAGCCTGGCGTCTGCCATCTCCTGGAGGATAGTTGCCTCGGCTATGCATGACTCAATCTTATTTTTGTTTCCACATTTGGTTCAAACATAACACATATAGACAAGTAGCACAATAATACATAGGTAGCATGTATGATAAGTCTAGCAGTACAACAGGTAGCAAGATAACTCTAGTAGTACGACAGGTAGGATGATAGACATCCTAAAATCGACTCGCGCCGGTGTCAGTGGCGTCGTCCAAGCGGTCCCAACAAGAGGACAGGCTGGTGCTAGAGTCCTCGCCCTGCTGCTGCGTGCCGGAGGGGCCGGCCTCGCCCTGCCCGCGCTGCTGCCGGCTCTCGCTGAAGACCTGGTACTGGACCGCCATCACCTGGGGATCAAGGAGGAGATCCCTGACTAAGGGGTCATCCTCCTCGCGTTGGTGGCGCGCCCTGAGCAGCCTCTCTGCCTGCCGGTGCTCCCTCTCCTCGGCCTTCGTCGCGATCCTCATGCCATCTGGCGCTAACACATGCGCCACGCTCCGCTCATCCTCAAAGTTGAGGATCGCTCTCGCCCCAAAGTGCTGGATCGCCGCGCAGTCGTAGGGGCGGGCCGCCTGCCACGGGCACCTGAAAGTACCAAGCTGGATCTTCCTGTGATCCACTGTGATCTGAGCTGCCCAAGTCGGATCTTCGTGGGTCTCCGGTGAACACCACGAAACTTTCGCTCCGGCTCCGACATGATACTTAGTTAAGTAAAAGCATTTGATACAGGGGTTAATCATATATGAAATGAATATATGAAAAATAATTGTCAACAACATTTTATTTGCTACATCTATCCCTAAAATCATTTTGTTATTTTCTATTTTCAACAACATTTTATTTGCTACATCTATCCCTAAATCATTTTGTTATTTTCTATTTTCAACAACATTTTATTTACTACATCTATCCCTAAATCATTTTGTTATTTTCTATTTTCTACCACAAAATTTCCATCTATAATTTCTATTTGCATGTGTTGCGTTATTAATCATTATTATGGGAGCAAAAACTTTCTTACTGGTTATTTCTTTGAAAATGTTCACAATTTAGTAAACCTAACACCAAACCATCCCGCATTAAGATAATAAGACCCATCCAACACTTCCCTAAATACAACATTCTTTTGTACTAAATGAACAATTATTATAACATGGATTTTGATGAACAAAATCTAATTTACAATGGACAATACTACATTTACAGTGGATAATTTCTACTCCTAAAATCCCTAAATCTAAAATCCCTAAAACCCTACTCCTAAAATCCCTAAAATCCTATTATTTCCATCTATAATTTCTACTCCTAAAATCCCTAAAATCCTACTCCTAAAATCCCTAAATCTAAAATACATAGAAAATAGGGGAGGGGCGGGGAGTACCTGGCGGCGAGGTCGGGGGAGGCGCGGCGAGGTCGGGGTCGGAGCGCCGCGGCGAGGTCGGGGTCGGACGGCTAGAGGCGGCGGCGGCGGCGAGGTCGGGGGAGGCGCAGCGCGGCGAGGTCGGGGTCGGACGGCTAGAGTGGCGACGGCGGAGGAGGACGGGTGGGGCGGCCGGCGGCGGAGGAGGACGGGTGGGGCGGCGGAGGAGGACGGGTGGCGCGGCCGGGTGTCGGGGGAGGACGGCTAGAGGCAGCGGCCGGCGGAGGAGGACGGGTGGGGCGTGCGATAAGGTGCGGGATCGGAGAGTGGATAAGGTGCGGGAGTTCGTGGCTGCGATAGCTTAGAAGATAAGGTGGACATACGCCGACGGCTTTGACATACGCCGACGGCTTTGCCGTCGGCGTTGTCTTTTTTCTTTTTTTCATATTATTTAATTTTAATATTGTAAACCATTAGAATTTATTACATTATAAATTTGTAGAGTTTTATTATAATTTATTTTATTATATCGTATGACCACACGCAAATTTTTGAGTGATTCCGGCACTCTAGCTATCCGGTTTTATTGAAACCGTAGTCCGGTGGGACCCGCATATCTACCCCCGAGCTTGGACATTTGAAACACACAACACACTTGTATACATATGGTATGGCACAACCTAGATTTTGGTGGGGTTCCGACGCTCCGGGGCCCCGCTTCGGCGAAACCCCGAATCCGCTGGGAAAACCCTAACGTTTTCGTCTACCCCCATAGACGTGCGTCGAAAGGGGTAGCCCAGTGGACTTTTTTCCTTGGTTGTGTTAGGTTAGGCCATACGAAGGTGAGAAACCAAAGTCTACCCCAAATCAACACAAGATTCCATCTGGTTGTCCCGAAACGGGAGTTTTCACCTCTAAGTGCAGAAACTCACTAGAGAGAAAGTGAAGCCGGTGAAGCCGGTCACACCCCGGAGTAGGATCTTGCACATTTACAACACACAACACACTTGTATACATATGGTATGGCACAACCTAGGTTCTGGTGAGGTTCCGACGCTCCGATGCCCCGCTTCGGCGAAACCCCGAATCCGCTGGGAAAACCCTAACGTTTTCGTCTACCCCCATAGACGTGCGTCGAAAGGGGGTAGCCAGTGGACTTTTTTGCTTGGTTGTGTTAGGTTAGGCCATACGAAGTTGAGAAACCAAAGTCTACCCCAAATCAACACAAGATTCCATCCGGTTCTCTCGAAACGGGAGTTTCCACCTCTAAGTGCAGAAACTCACTAGAGAGAAAGTGAAGCCGGTGAAGCCGGTCACACCCCGGAGTAGGATCTTGCACATTTACAACACACAACACACTTGTATACATATGGTATGGCACAACCTAGGTTTTGGTGGGGTTCCGACGCTCCGATGCCCCGC
This sequence comes from Poa pratensis, assembly GCA_947311845.1. NCBI lineage: Eukaryota > Viridiplantae > Streptophyta > Magnoliopsida > Poales > Poaceae > Poa > Poa pratensis. The sequence continues at coordinate 12,070,605 of CAMZMU010000048.1, forward strand.
TTCGGCGAAACCCCGAATCCGCTGGGAAAACCATAACGTTTTCGTCTACCCCCATAGACGTGCGTCGAAAGGGGTAGCCCAGTGGACTTTTTTGCTTGGTTGTGTTAGGTTAGGCCATACGAAGGTGAGAAACCAAAGTCTACCCCAAATCAACACAAGATTCCATCCGGTTCTCCCGAAACGGGAGTTTTCACCTCTAAGTGCAGAAACTCACTAGAGAGAAAGTGAAGCCGGTGAAGCCGGTCACACCCCGGAGTAGGATCTTGCACATTTACAACACACAACACACTTGTATACATATGGTATGGCACAACCTAGGTTCTGGTGGGGTTCCGACGCTCCGATGCCCCGCTTCGGCAAAACCCCGAATCCGCTGGGAAAACCCTAACGTTTTCGTCTACCCCCATAGACGTGCGTCGAAAGGGGTAGCCAGTGGACTTTTTTGCTTGGTTGTGTTAGGTTAGGCCATACGAAGGTGAGAAATCAAAGTCTACCCCAAATCAACACAAGATTCCATCCGGTTCTCCCGAAACGGGAGTTTTCACCTCTAAGTGCAGAAACTCACTAGAGAGAAAGTGAAACCGGTGAAGCCGGTCACACCCCGGAGTAGGATCTTGCACATTTACAACACACAACACACTTGTATACATATGGTATGGCACAACCTTAGGTTCTGGTGGGGTTCCGACGCTCTGATGCCCCGCTTCGGCGAAACCCCGAATCCGCTGGAAAACCCTAACGTTTTCGTCTACCCCCATAGACGTGCGTCGAAAGGGGGTAGCCCAGTGGACTTTTTTCTTGGTTGTGTTAGGTTAGGCCATACGAAGGTATTTTACATGTGTTGTTTTTATTTATTTTACATGTATATGTTGTAGGGTTGGGTTCCGGGAAACTCGAACCGTTATTTTACGGGGGTGGGATACTGAAATTGGGAGGGAAATTATAGGTCCAATATATATATAAATTATAACTACATTAAATATTATATAGAGAAATAAATAAATAAATATTATATAGAGAAATAAATAAAAAAAAAAGGTTCATCTATACGCCGACGGCCGCCGTCGGCGTTGAAGTACACGTGTACACCGACGGCACGGCCGTCGGCGTATCAACGCCGCTGGACGTTCCGTCACGGCGTCCTTTTGTACGCCGACGGCAAGGTTTACGCCGACGGCTGCCGTCGGCAGGGGCGGAGCTGGGGCCCGGGCAGCCAGGGCCATGGCCCGGGTCGCAGGGAAAATTCCAGCCTGGTATATAAGAAAAAATAATTTGGCCCAGGGCGCAGCCCAGCCCTGGCCCAACTAGCGGTGGCCTCGCATCGCTCGAGTAGCTCGACTGGGACAGAATCGATCGTCCGTCCTGCGCTCACGTCCTCGTTTAGCTTGCTCGATGCCTCGCGGCCTCGCGCTTCTGGACAGAACCTAGCGCAGCCACACACGCCCACGCCCAGTCCCCGTCTCAATCCGCCTGCTCTGCTCCCGGGTGGCTGCTGAAAGCTTGAAAGCTGAAATTTTAACTGCTTTCAACAGGGCCTTGATTTCTCCTCAGCTCTCGGCCTTCCCATCAGCTAGTTATTTTTTCACCACTTCAATTGAATATTGGATTTATTTCTAAATGAACTGATTGTTTATTTTTATTTGTTTGTAAATTTATAGGAACTTAACATGAAGAGATTTTTTTCATCGATCTCAAAATCGAACCAATCAACAAATGCAAATCATTAACAATTGGATTTATATACTTTCTTGGACCATTAACAGTTGGAGTACAACTAGCCTGTGGTTTCTCGTAATAGAAATCGGAGGGGAGACTCTATTTCAAAAAAAAAAAAATTGGAGTTGAAAATATATGTCCATCCTTGCAATCATACCAAATTTTTGTGTCATTAAAAGATTGTTTTTTGGAAGTTTCTTTAGCAAAGATTTTGGCCCGGGTCCTGCTCAGATCCTGGCTCCGCCACTGGCCGTCGGCCTTAGCTGGATACGCCGACGGCGCTTCGTACGCCGACGGCTGTGTGGGCGGCTGCCCTATCTCGCGCTGTACGCCGACGGCCCCAACATTTAGCCGTCGGCGTACAGTACGGCCGTCGGCGTAGTGTGGCTTTCCCGTAGTGACATATGTAATGTGGCGTGGCAAAAAACTGTTTTTGCTACTTAAAACTGGTGGGGGAATCGATCCACTACATAAGGTAACATTGTATTTAACCGGAGTAAATACGATCGGAGAGCTACTTTTGTACAGAGCTCGGGCTAGCTTTGTACTAAAGCAAAATCGATCGGCGCAAAACAAGCTAATCGACTATGGCAGCGACTAGCGCACCTCCTGGATCCTGCTGAAGTAGTGTTGGATGTAGAGCTAGTGTTCACCTTGTCCCCGTCCGCCGTGACCCATGACACACATACCAAATATTGTAAGCAGAAGCGTCGGATGCGGGAGATGCTACATTTGCACGCCTTCTCGTCGCCGACACTTGTGCTGCAAATAGAGTCGCTGCCTTAGAGGGGAGCACGCTCGGAGGGGATGGAGCAGGGTTTATGGGAGCTGGAGCAGTGCTAATTCCAGAAGATCTGCTGATACGATACTAACCGCCTTCTCATGCTTGTTGTCACGTCATGCAATTTTGCATCAGGTGATTTAATGCTCGATCCCGTTGATGCTACATCATGGAATATGTCCACGAGATGGATGCGCTGTTCCAGCATACCAAACATTCCTGATGTCTCCCACTCCCATATGTGTGTGCATCTGACACGAAGAAATGGAAAAGGAGGTTTTCTGCTTGTTTGGAGCACGGCTGGTAAAACATCGAGCACGTAAAGAAATGTGTTCAGTTTGAAGGTGCTGGAGTTGGGTTTATGCATGGTTCTTTTATAGGCACGTCGGTTTATTAGTTGCACATGGGTTAGTTCTTTTTTTTTCGAACATCACATGTGTTAGTTGAGCTAGATCTTACGCATTTGCTACCTTTGGTAAGGTCGCGTATTCAGTATTCACTCTTGGAGAGTGGCATGGCCACGTGGGGAAATGGAGTTTTTTTTTCATTTTCTTTATTTGATGTTATCTTGATAAAAGGACACCATGAGGAAGTAATTCATTTTTAAGTTTTTTTCACTTACTTTAACTTTTTTTATATCTCGATGGCTCTCTGTATAATCACTACTTGGGTCCTTGAAAATGATTTTGCAATTTCAGGAGCAAACTGTCACACCTACTTGTAATCCAAATATAAAAGATAACATATATATATACCGTAGCCGGAGAAGTTGCAGATGACGGAGCCGATCAGGAAGCAGGCCACTGCATACATGATGTTCTTCCCCATGTCGGCCGGACTATTGTTTTAATTAACTACTTGAGCAGGATTGCACAAGGCAAACACCGCCTCCCGGCCGGCCGGCTGGCAATTGAGCAGCCGATTGTGTAGGATCGTAATTAGCAGCTGCTCAAAGAGTGTATCGCGTCTGAGTTCCATGTCCAAAAAAAACTGAGAGGCTCATCTAGTTGTATTTAACCAACTCATGTCTATGGTTTTGCCTCGTTTCATAAGAAGATGGAAACTTTCTCATCAGGGAAAAGAAGAGACGAAATACTTCTCAAATGATACATTGATGAAATGCCAGGAAGAGTGCAAAAGGAGGACAAAAACACTACTGTTTTCTTGGAGCTGATGAAACATGCCTGTTTATCAAAGATGAAATGCTTGTCAAACAACGACTCTCTTACAACAACAGTCTGAAGTGTTCCAATGCTAAGCATCATTCCACAAAAACTACCGGGAACAGCTAGGGCTTACAAATAGTTCTTGTCAGAGTTCAGTTTCGACTCCTAGACTACAATGCCATGGCAAAAAGATAATCAACACTCATGTTTCCCTACTGCAGAGAAGTAACAGATCCTACTGAAGACGATCATGACTTGTGAAGCAACCAGCAGCCTGATCATCCGCGTAGCACTAGCAGCACATGGCAACAAATTGCAATATTAGTACAGCTGATATATACAGAAGCTAAACAACTTTAGTAGCCGTGTAATGCTGGTCGAATGAACTGAGCATGGCAGAATATAATATACGCACAAAAATAAGCATTTTACACATATGGACTAATGGAAATAAGACAGTCGCACCGCAGCAAAGAGCAAAGAATAGCAGTTTTCTGAGCATGGCAAGCATTTGTAGTGGACTTAGAGCAAGATAGGAAGGTACACTACGCAGCTAGCACAAAACAATTGAGTATCTCTCTGCGGGGAGCTACTGATGGACCACTGGACGAGTAGATACAAGTAGATGAAAGCAACTAATCGAATGCAATTGCTAAAAAATGAACACGTAAAATTCTGAATGACAGCCTTCTATCTAGCTATTCGTATACACATCAACATATGAGTATTGGCCATTGCGGGGACATGAACATGGAGTGGAAACATCTTGTTAGAATGTCTCAGGCATATCTTGGCAATTACAGAACTTTATATCTAGCTGCAATCACATTTCACAGACAGTGAACAACCTGTTGCAAGTCTCTTTTGGAGTTCAGCAAAACCTGACATTACCACATTTGATGCCTCTACCTACGATACCAAAGGTTATTTATTTCTGGTGCTTCTATTGTTGCCATTTATATTTTCCCCTATATCAGTGGTCTTGTTAAAAACAACCATATCAGTATTTACCCTAGATGTAAGAAAACACAATGATGTGTGACCGTCAATTTTATTATAATATTGAACAACTCATAATGAAACAACAACCAAGTGAGATGCATACACATGTATAAATGTGTCAATTTAATTATTATAACATGATCATAATAATATGAGCAAAATTGATTTTAAACCTCGAACTTGTATGAGTATTCCGAATCAAACCCTAAACTCTCAATCCAGAGCAAATTTAAGGTTCAAATAGACTTAACCTGCGAACTACTCATTTTATTCCGTAACTTTTGGGACACATGATTGCTGAACAGAGGAGCTCGTGTGTAAATCTACCTCATGGAAGTTCTCTACTTAGACAGATAATTCCAAGTTTAGAGATAACATAGGAAAAAAATATACATACACAAATTTAGAAGAGCAATAGCTGCCATATGACACCAAAACACATGTTTCAAAATACAGTCAACCCATACGACAAGTTTTCCTACTTTAAGAAACTGGGGCTCAGTTGATCCCAAAAAATTATTTGACAAGCTATTCCATAGACGTGAAATTTCATATAAAACCCTAGAGAGCAATGCAAACTTAAGAGAAATCATGTATTTCACCACACAGTGGTGCAGCCCTAGCAACACTGCTGCCCCAAGGAAAAGGACATTGATATAGAATACCTTCTTTAGGTTCACCTTTCTGGGAAGGAGCGGCATCCTCAATATTGCTACCAGAGGTTTTTGAGTTGCCAGTACCATCTTTGCTGGTTGTACCCGTCACAGATTCTTCATCTGATGCACTTTTGGAAACATCATCCAAAGGATCGTTCATTTCTTTACCATTGTATAAGTCAAAGAAAATACAATAATTTACAGTCTATCACTTTTTATTTTTTATTTGCATAGCGTATATAGATGTGGCAGTAAAAACATAAAGCCATGAAAGATTGGAAAGCACTGTAATCTGAGATAGAGCAGCAAAGCTACATTTATTACATCAACCATTTTGTTAAAACAAGGTACTGATTATGCTCTTTTGAGTTCCTTTCTAACAATCAGCTAGTGTTCACATGGCTTATGAAGTACAATTACGAAGTACCAAGTGCATATGAATGGGACGTCTGTAACTATCCAATACGTGAGAGGCGTATTACATTTCTCAAATGGGATAACACTTCCGATTCCAGTAAGTGCACGCTGACTCAATGTTCAATGGAAGCAACACACACATATTGACAAAAGGATCACAGGCCGTACCCCACAATTATTGCTTTGGAATAACACCATGGCTAACTGAATTCACTGAATCCATGAAACACCAAGTATTTTTATGGAATAAGACTAAAGGCTAATTAGGCTTGCTGAACCCGCAAACACCAAGATAAGCAGTTAGGCTCGACGCCGAACACAAGAAACCTTAACACCTAGAGATCATCTCGCAAACAACAGGACACAAAGCAACTAATTAAGGACACATGAAAACAACAGCTGATTCACAAGAGCATTGAAGAGATTCAAAGTTTTTTACACAAACTGTAGGTGCGCACACTTGAGCACGGTTGGGAGTAGGAGAGCCGTTAGGGAGTCGAAGGCTAACCTGGTCTTGAGGGCGTGGGTGAAGTGGGCATTGAGGAAGTCCATCTCCTCAACTGCATAGGACCCTTGATCGAGGAGCCGTTGCGGCTGCTCTATTGCTTTCTCCTCCTCACCACCTGCATCCTCACTAGGACGCGACGAAGGCGGATCCTGGTGCTCGCCTCGGGGCACAGGAGTAAAGAAGCTAACAACTGGAATCAAATTGCCCAAGCCATGCCTATCGCACACCTTTCGTGCCTTCTCCGCTTGCAGGTCGACCTTGAAGATGCCAGCGGCCGTGTTAAGGAAAATGGTATTTGTTCCTTCAGCAAATCCCAGCAATGGCATTCTACTACCTTCTGCATCCACGAGAGCACCAATTGGGAGCAAATTGGCCAGGTTGATGACCCGGCTCAGCACCCAGTGTGCATCAGTGTTGTCACTCGCCTCCCTTGTCCACAGTTTGAGATCCAGATTCGAGTATTCGGCAACTCCTAGACCACCGTCCTTGGTCAGCATGATGTGAAATCTCCCCACGGAGGATGGCTTGTAGAGCACGGTCATGCTTTCTGTTGCCAGGTCGTACTCGAGAATCAAGTCACCGAGACACATGAAGTAGAGCAGAGAGCACCCAACAAGGAGGCTGGAATAGCATGAAAAATAAAGAGGGGACACGGTGTGCCCCAATAAGGTCACCTCGCGCTGCTCGCCCCACGCGCCGGTCTCCGACGAGAACACAGAAGCCCATATGTCAAACCCCTCCTCGTACTCGTGCATGATCGATTTAGTAGTGAAGACGAAGAGCAATCCGAAGGGATCGCCGTGGCAGTCGCGGTGGTCGCACCCATCCGCTGCGCAGAACACGGCTGCGCACGAGGACGCCTCCTCCCCCTGGTACTCCCTGAGGGCGTCGAAGAGCGAGGGCACCGGTACGCGCCGCTGGGTGCCCGGAATTGGCTCCCACACAAGGAACTCCTCCTGGTCGTCGGAGAGGAAGAGGGCGCGGCCGTGGCGGCAGTCGAGGGCCCGCCAGGTTCGGGAGTCCGGGGCGGCGAGGTAGAAGGACGAGGCCGTGGTGGGACGAAGCGGGGGGCTCGTAGGGCCAGTTGTGGAGGAAGCCGAGCACAGGGGGCGTCCGATGGAACTCATGGAGGCGGCGGCGGAAGGCGGGGCTCGAGATGGCGCCGCCCAGGCCTTGCTGATGAGGGAGGCGCGCAGGAGCGACGCTGGCTCGTCGGGAGGGAGGCGGAGGAAGATCTCTTCGACGAGGTCGTCCGGGAGCGCCGCCGCCGGCGTGGCTGCCATGGTGGTCGCTAGGTCTGACTTCTGAGTGTGTGTGTGGGTGGAGTGGAGGTGGAGTGGAGTGGAATGGGCTGGGCTGGGCAGCTCAACCTCGCAGGTATTTCCGTCACTTTGTTTTCGTCACGGATCCGTACGAACTGACGATGATACTGTCCATTTAACGCTCGAACACTGCGTTAACGTTAGTTTACTCGTACAAGTACAAAGATTGTCTTTGCTTTAAAATACTACTCCGTACAACAATGTACTAGTGCTCACATAGTTGTATTATTAGAATATTGATTTGATTTAATTATTATGGGTAGCCGCGGAGTCACCCTGGCGAAGTACACTTCATAATTTTCAATATTGGACGATTAGAGTCTAGAATGCTTGATATGGGTAGGGGTGGAATCGAGCCGAGCCGAGCCGGCTCGTGGCTCGGAAAAACTCGAGCCAAGCCTGGCTTGGCTCGGCAGTAGAAATTTCTGAGAAAAGGGGCTCGTGGCTCGGCTCGGCTCGTTCGGACGGCTCACGAGCCGCAGCATCTTTTTTTTTCTCAATCCCACATGAATCGATCCCGACTCGGCTGCCCTGCCCTTGCCTGCCCGTGCTCGTCCTCCTCTCGTTACCAAATCCCATCGCGACTCCGCTAGGGTTACCGCGCCGCCGGCCGCCACCACTGCCGCCGACGCAGGTCGCCACCACCGTCGCCGACGCCGGCCGCCACCACCGTCGTCCGCGGTCCGCCCCGCCTCACATGGCTCGTCGCCTGACTCTCCTCCCCCCGTAGCTCGCCTGGACGGCCGTCGCCTACTCGCCTGGGCGCTGTTGCCGCGCGGAGCCGTCGCGGCGTCGCCGTGCTTCCAGACTGTCGCGTGGCGGCCGGCGGCCGGCGTCTCCGGTTCTGTTGCCTGTCGCGTCCCCGGTTTCAGGTACATGGCTATAGCCAGCATCTACCTTCTCTGTCCAGCGTCGCATCGTCAATCCTTAGAACTAGAGCTCCATTATTTGCTGCCAAACCAGAATCCTTTTGCACCTCCGTTGGTTGCAGAGACCGAACTAAGGCACCACCACGTTTTCAGTTTAGCTGGTTTAGCTGCTTAGTTGATTCACTTGATTTGTTGCTTAATGATGTTGTAGAAGAGAATTTGCAAATTTATACAGATGCTATATGTGTTTAGTGTTTAGTTGGAATAATGCAAATCTGCAAATGCCAGCCAGCCAGTAGAAGAGAATTTGCAAATTTATAATGATGCTATATCTTACCTGATTGATAATGTTTTGTTGCTTAATGCTTAGAGTACTGATGCAATTTTCGCTACTGTGTGACAGAGACAACCCATACTCACCATAATTACCGGCCATGGAACCACGTAGTGCTTCTTCACAAGCAAAATCGCAGAGAAAGAGGGTGCATACCACAACGCGATGAAATCCAAAACAGCTGGTTTACTCGCATCTCTTCTACTAACCCGCCATCCTCGCAAGCAGGAGCAGTGGATTCAGCGCAGCTGGAAAGAGGAGCTTCTCCACCAGAAAGAGGAGCTTCTCCACCCGAGGCTCCTATTGTTTTGTTCCCAAATATTTCCATGTTCGTTGTTGTGCTCACATTATCAACTTGGTGGTCACCGATGGGACAGCAACCATATCCCACTTGACACTGAATGTGAGGGAAACCGTGAAGTACATAAAGAAATCAAATTCACGAATGCACACGTTTGTGGAATGTTGCCGTGAACTTGCAATGACTCTTGCTGAGGGGCTGAAACTTGATGTGACCACTAGATGGAATTCAACATACAACATGCTAAAAACAGCCATTGCTTATAAGGATGCATTAGATTCTTATGGGGACAGAGATGCAAACTACACATGGAAGCCCTCACATGATGAATGGACATTGTTCAACACCATTTCACCGATTCTTGCTCGGTTGGCTGAGGTTTCTACCGCATTCTCTGGCTCTAAATATCCTACTTCCAACATATTTTATCCTCACATTGTCAATGTGAAAATTGCACTTAGAGATGCTTGTGAGTCCACCGATCCTAATTTGAAAGTTATGGGGGAGGCAATGATGGATAAATTCAACAAGTATTGGGATGAGCCCAATAATGTCATGGTGATTGCTACCATTCTTGACCCAAGGTACAAGCTGAGATACATATTGTGGTGTTTCAAAAAGATCTATGATCATGAGAAAGCTATGGCTGAATATAACTTGATAGATGATGAGCTAGCAAAATTGTATGACACATATGAGATGCATCACCGACATGAGAAGGCTGATTCTTATAGAGCAAATAAATCCTCCTCTTCATTTGATGATACAACTTCCTCTCTACCCTCAAGTGCTAGCGATTTTTCCTACTTCTTGAGCGAATCTGAATTGGAGACATCAAAGAATGAGCTTGGCAAGTATCTTGCTGAGCAAAATGAGAGCTTGCGGAACACAAACTTTGATGTGCTAGTGTGGTGGAAGCTGAATGCACATAGATACCCCGTGATAGCAAAGATGGCAAAGAATTTCTTGAGTATACCAGCCACGTCTGTGTCTTCGGAGTCAACTTTTAGCACCGGGGGACGTGTTCTTGATGACTATAGGAGTTCTCTAAAGCCAGCCATGGTTGAGGCATTGGTGTGTTCTTCTAGCTGGATTAAAGGTTCTCAAAATGGTACCAAAGTTACAATGGAAATGTTATGTGTTATTTGTTTTATATGCATTTATATGTGTCTTTACTATATTTCTCATTCTCATGTAGCTTCCTTGTTTTCTTTCTTTTAGGAGCCAGATGATGATGATGATGTTGAGACCGTTTTGTTTCCAAAAAGTGTGGTGGGGAGCAATTGGTAAGTTCTATTTGATGTCTTATTTGCAAAACCTGAAGCAAAACCTGATGCAAAATAGTACAAATGAGTCTTATTTGCTATAATTGCTTGCTGCAACTTTTTATACAGCCAAATAACTAAAGCAAAATAGTGTCAATGGTGCTTATTTACGTCATTAGCTTGCTGGAGCTTTTTATACAACCAAAAACCTGATGCAAACAAGTAGAAATGATGCTTATTTCTTGTGTATTCTTGCTGAAACTATCTCTACAACAAAAACCTGATGCAAACTAGTATAAATGGTGCTTATTTTTTGTATGTGCTTACCGAAATTTGTTTGTGTACACTTCAGATTCGACATGGTCTCTAACAATTACAAAGTAACAAGTGACAAGCGCCGACAAGAAGATGAGATGGCGCAAGGGTCCTTTTGTGGTTGAACTTTATGTTAAGACTTGTGTTTGGATCGATCTACAAGTGTTCTATTTGTTGAACTAAGTGCATTTGTGTTTGTGATGTATGAGACTATTGTTTGTGATTAGGGCCTATTTGTGATGTATCATGTATGAGACTATTGTTTGTTGCCTTGTGTCGATCCCATCTATTGTTTGTGATGTATCATGGTTCATGGATACCACTGTTATGTTTAGTTGATGTCATTGTCATATATATTGATGCTATATTGTTGTCTTGTTGATTACAATTGTCAAATGTTACATTTTTAGCAAATGCCATGTCCAATTTTTTTATTTTCATCGAGCCTTCGAGCCGGCTTGCGAGCTTCACCGAGCGAGCTTGTCGAGCCTCGAGCCTTGTCCGGAAGGTTTAGGCTTGGCTTGCACCACCTTCGGGCCGAGCCGAGCCCGAGCCGAGCCTTGTCGAGCCCGAGCCGAGCCTCGAGCCTCGAGCTTCAGGCCCAGCCCTAGATATGGGCGACATAGGATCTCTGAAGTCAGCGTATATTGACTCGTACCACAAGGTAGACACTCGAGCTAGTAATCATGCTTTGTGTATGTCTTCATCGTGTAGTTAAGATGCTGAGTGCTCCCATCGATCGGTGGCTGCCACAACCATGTTTTTTTTCTCCACTTTTTTTTTTGAACATTAGAGATGTCATGGTGTACAAAATATAATCGTATCATATTTTGTAACTATTGTACAGTGTTAATGACGGTATGTCGTACTCGACAGTTGTACAATCTGACTATATGAATGGTATATGTTCTTTGGAACTATAATGAGGTCATGTATTTATTTGCAAAGAAGATGGCATAAACTAATCTCTCTTTCCAACTGCATTCATCTCCATGACTTAGAAAGACACATATCCGGTGGAAATAGCATGATGACCTGGCATGATATGTCCCAACCATACATTTCCTAAAATATCTCTACTATATAATATGTCTTCAGGTGATGGTACGTTTTTTAAATTGTCAATTTTACCCTTACATTGCTAGGCCAAGTTAGAAAATATTACACCTTTGCCACCGCCAAGTGAACTTACCGGTTCACGACCCGCACTTTGCGCTTTTTTCCCTCATATTTGGGAAAATCAACCCACAGTCCCTACTTATCCTCTCTTCTCACCCACGACAACAAATCAATGGAGCGGCTCCAGCATGCGCTGCCGGTCCCAAATCCTCTGACGGCGGCGCGGGTCTTCGCCGCCCTCGCGCCCTTCTCCTCCGGCGAGCTACGGTGTCGTGTTCCTCCCGCCCTGCTGCACTCCATCCCCATCGACGCCGCGGAGGTCGACGCGGCCCCAGTACGCGCGCGCCTGACGCAAATCCTACGGCGGCTGCGGAGGTCCTCTCGCCCTGCTCCTCTGGCGAGCTACGGTGGCGTGGTCCTCCCGACCTGCTTCTCTCCAGCCCCAACAACGCCGAGCGTGGCCTGTACCTTCGGCGTAGTCGCACGAGTGAATTGCCGCGGGTGGACTCCATGTAGCATAGCAGCGAGGAGGAGGGGAAAGTGGCAGTCAAGAAGGATGGGGCGGCGTTGCGGATGCTGAGGCGCGCGACCAAGCGGACGCTATCTCCTCTCCAACCTCCTGCTCACCATCAACGAGCTGTTCGCCATTGCCGGGCTCATTGCCCTGGTACGGTTCTTCTGAGTTGTGACACTACTGATAGTGCTATGAATGGATGACGATGTACTCAATTATACAATCTTAAGCTCATATTACAAATCCCCAATTTCAATCGCAGGTACAGTCATTGACCAAGGAGAGGCGCCGAGCCACTACTTCAAGCAGTTATGAGTTACGAGCATGTAAGATGCAACAACAGCAGTGAAACAAAGGGCAAATTACGATTTCGGAACATGTCCGCATGACGTTGGTGGAATAACAACTGAATTTAATCTGTTATATGCGGTCAAAAGGCAGATTGTAAAGATTAGCATCATAGTTGCAGTCTACGCTAGCTTTAAACTGGTGATTGCACATGTACAAATTATCAAAGGCTGATTGTTATGCCTTTGCTCACATGCACTTCGAACCACTGGGATACAGGGACCCAGAAGAAGCTCAATATTATATCAACTTCATCGTTCGAATTTTTCTTTTACCTAACTCTTAAAAAAAAATCTTTACCTTTTCAGCTTGCCAAACTCAGCCTCCATAGAGAATCTGTCATATCATGCTTTTGTAATTCACTTACGGCAGTTTCAGTATCTTTTGTCCTTCATCTTTAGGCTGATTGTTGCGGCAGCCACATTATGGACCCAGAGGACACCACCAGCATGCGAACAAGTACACGAATACACAAGTTTCATTGGAATGGGCTCTTCCTTTTGTGGATAAAATAAGGTTGTATTGGAGATGACTAAAGAAGTAGAGGTGCCACTACAAATTAGTAATTTAACCCGTCAATCGTAAACTGTTTATTTATTTCTTTTGTGACAGAAGTTCTATATGCCTGACTTCAATAACATTTGTTTTTTATACAATGGTTTACATGTCAGTTGTTTTAAAAATGATTAGTAATCTCAATAGGAACCTAGATTAGTAATCTCAATAGAAGCTAGGCAAGTGGAGATTTGTACCTGAATAGTATTTATTTACAAACCCGGTTCCTTTATTTATTGAGCCCATTGAGATATTTAGTTTCACTAATCCTTGTATTGATTAGTGGAAAACTTTTGTTCGCATATATTGCTCGGATCTATTGTGTATATTTCAAATAGGGGTGTATAAAAATAACTCAGAATGTTATGCCTTGATTGAAGTTCCCCTTGTCATGATCGATCTTGCAAAGGTCTGGTGATTTGTTTATTTCTGAAACTAGGTATGGTGTTTCTCATAAAAGGGGTATCCGGAAATGTGCTATGAAAACTTGATTGCTGAGAGGTGGGATTCAGACTATTTTTGGTAGAGGTGTGTTATGTTAATTTAGCACATAGTACCTCTGTCTAATGTATATGTGCAAGCTACCGGTGGGAATTTTCTACAAAGAGCAGTCACACGCTCCTAAAACTCTGTGAAAGTATAACGCGATAGTGGTTAAAACTCATAAGCCACATGTGATATATAATGGTGAATTATAGTGTTGGTTTGATTATGTCTCTATGCCTAAGTTTTTTTTGTTCCGTAGCAACGCACGGGCATTCAACTAGTATATAAATCTATACCTAATAATAAATGCATTAAGGTTTATTGTCGTACGTCATTGAAACTACCCCTAAAAGTGGAGGAAATTACCCACCGCTGCCACCGGTAAGTGAAAAAAACGGTTCAATTTTTTTCTCCGTCCCATACGAGTGGTCTGCTGGAGATATTTTCCCCCTTTCTTGTACCATCGCGTGAAGCTCCAAGCGCCGCCGCCGCCGCCGCCTGTGTCGCGCCTCCCAGTCGCAAAACCTCGGTGAAGCGGCAGCCATGTTTCCCTGAGCTTGGCCACGGCTTCATCGACCGGAAGTGGCAACATCGCCTTGGCGAAGCGGCAGCGAGTCGGCGAACTTACGCCGGCGACTCAGCTGAAGAGAATACGGACCCTCTTGCGCAGCGCACTTGGCCGCACGGGGCAGTTGCCCGCCCCTGATCTTTATCCAGCGGCAGCTTGCCGAGGCCGGCGGCGCCTCCCGCGCCGCGTACGACCTGGAGCGCGTCCATCCGGTGGCTGTGCAGCGCCCCCGCGCAGTGGCCCTGCGACATTCGCATCAACTGGGGCGGGTCGATCCCAGCTGGGTTCAGTTCAGGGAAGTGCCTCGGGGAACATCATCGAGGGCATCCAAATCCCAGCTCTGAACTCACAAATCGATACAAAAATCATCAAATTAGAGCCAGCCACTGCTCCTTATCCATCCCCCGCCTTGCTGCCATGCTGCTATTAGGAAGTAATTGGAGAGAGAACATAAGGGAGGTAGAAATTGGAGGGCAGACATCGACCACCCCAGGCCCAGGTCAGGCCTTGCCCTCTTCCTCTGTTCTCTCTGTCTCATTCTCTATTCTCAATTCAGTTGATGTTTAGTCGGTCCAAACACTTTGAAATTAGTACAAAGGCCATCTGCAGATGCACCACTATCTAAGCTCTTTTTTTCTTCTGTATTAGTTTGAAACATATGGAGTGAGAATTAGATAGTGCATCGAACGGTGCAATTTTTTTAGGAAGCTTTCCAAGTGGGCATATGACGAGATAAATTTGCGAATTCCCGTCAGGACGAACTCCAGCCTTTGTCGGATAAGAAGGATGGGAAGTTAGCAACACAGAACGGTACCGTTTCTTATCCACTGCCACATCCTGAGTACAAAAGATTTCTCCCTCACACTACAACATATATTAGGATGGGCCAGCAATGAATGTCCATCCAGCCATGTTCACTTTCTTCCCCAACATTTTTTATGATCTGCATTTTTTTTCTTCTCATTTTAAATCTCTTGCAGCTCTTTTTTTGTGAATAAATCTCTTGCAGCTGACCTCCATTGATCAGTGTAGCAAACCTTCTGGTAGTATAAGAAATCAAGATGGTTGTTGGTCTGATTATATCCCTTTCCTTCACCTTTAATATCTCTAGATCAAAGGTGTCAAGAGCGCGTACTATACAACTATAGTACAGGAGTACTATACAACTATATGTGTTTCTCCTGCAGCCAACGTCCGATCCCACGAGGCAGGCAACATCAACTCGCCATACACGTATATTAGCATTTTTTATTTCTATTTAAGGATATGTAAATTAGAATTATGCATCTTCGTACTTCATGGTATGAAATGTGCCAAATTGGAAATGTTTAAAGAAATTCAATGCATTTGTTTTATCATAGAAATATCATCAGCGGTGGCATAGTGTGCGTAGTACTCCTGTGAAGGATGAACCACAGACTTAATGCTATATTACTTTGCATTTTCATCGTATGCAACTTCACTCACTGCGTATATTCGCGCCTCCAATATTTTTCTCTCCCGTTGTATTATACACGACTTGTGGTCATTTGCTACAGGTTGGGGACAGTGTGTGGTTCGGAAGATCTAACATGGTATGCTTTGTTTTTCCAAGCTTCTGAAATTGTAGTTCACTCTCTTGCAATTTCTCATCTCAGTTCAACAACTGTATTTGTTCTCACTACGTTGGGTTTCGGATACACGAGACAGTTGTGTTGGTTGAACATATCAAGCACTCCTGATATCTCGCATGCCCATAAATCTGCATCTCATTCCATGAAACAGAAAAAAAAGTTATTTCCATCTTTTTGTGCTCATTTTTAGCACACATGATAAAACATCGAGCATGCAATGAAATGTGTTGGTTGTGAAACTATTGGAGTTGGATTTGTGTTTCTCTAATGTGTTGGCTGTGAAATGATTGGAGTTGGGTTTGTGCTTCTCTAATAGGCATGTATCTTTAATACTAGATTCGAACGGCGCGGCTCGCCGCGCAGCGCTTGTTGCTTCTTTGAATTTCTTGCCCGTGGTTGCCACCATTTATACAGATCATTTAAAGGATATTTATATCCATACGAATTTGATCACAGTAATCAGAACATCATACAATAAAAGTCTTAAGCAACAGGAAGATCAAAGCAATGGTGAAGCACACCCGGAGAAGTAATAGAGAAATTGACACCGCATCTAATACATAAGTTTTGATCACATAGAATTAGTAGTAAATACACAAGTCTTCTTGAACACATGATGAGTTTTGTGTACTCAACAACGAATTCTAAGAGGCAGAAGTAGCTCGCCTCAACAACATTAACAATGAGTACATGCCAAACTAAATAACCTAAGATAAGCAATATATGTTGAACATGTTATTCCAGGACATAATAGAAGGCCTGAGTCTTACATAGAAAATACAAAGCCAAAGCACAAATACATCAAATCATTTAAGCACTGCCAAGCAAGTCTCAAATTGCCAAAATTGATCTTGCAAAAGTTCGGAGCATCAGACGGCATTCCCATAGATAATCTTGCAATGAGCATCTATATATGCATAAAATATATAACCTAAGAAAACCCTTCAAGTTAGTATGTAAGTGAATTCTTATAAACAGAAGGACAAACCATTCATTGTTGCTCTGATTTAAAGCAAAAGGCAACAAACAATTTTGTGTTTCAGAATTGAGAGTATCACTCTATACTTTGAACTAATGTCATTAATTCATATAATGTAGCAACATTTTATGTTAAAGTTCTAAAACCGATAGCCACAACGTTACATAGCATCGATTCAGGGGCCT
This sequence comes from Poa pratensis, assembly GCA_947311845.1. Taxonomy (NCBI): domain Eukaryota; kingdom Viridiplantae; phylum Streptophyta; class Magnoliopsida; order Poales; family Poaceae; genus Poa; species Poa pratensis. Next base: position 12,087,624 of record CAMZMU010000048.1, read on the forward strand.
AGAAGAAGGGTGTCATTGCATATTTCTAAAATAAAAACAAAAGTAGCAAAACATTAGGGGTGTGGTTTGCCGTGTGACTTCTAAAAAGAAAACCAGCAAGGAAAGTAATATATAAATTAGCCTGCTCCTTGCCGAGTACATGCACTAAGGCCAACTGATGATAAATCTATAATTCTTCATTGTACTCAAATGTAAATATCACTTCAAAAAGTAATTAGACAACTGCTGAGCGGAGCTACATGTAGGTCAGAGCAAGATAAAACTAATCCTAACTAAAAGATACAAATAGTTCTTAGTGTGTTCTCATCCAAAGCATCTATGGAACATAGCTATGTTTATGCATTATGAATCGAGAAATGCCTTCTGCCTTTTTCTCTTTCAGCTCTACCTAATTTGGAGAACACAATATAGCATTCCAAAAATGACAGGAACCCTTGGTGCTTCTAGTAGGATAAATTTGGGATGATATAACAGGAGATTAATTTTAGTGGGAAACATTTTAGCATTCGTGATTCATCGAATTCCACTAACTTCCAAACATGTTTGCAATAAAAATAGCACCTGAACAAACACATGCACAGACCAAAACTTGGGAAATGAAGATAAACCAGACTATACGGGCAAATATATATTTTGGGTTTTTTGCAAAACCAAGCTATCAAGTTAAATGAAATCTCCATTCACCATATAGCTGAGATGCTAAAACAGGAATAATGCAAGCAAATATATGGAGAACCACATGCATGTCTCTTTCTTTCATTCAGTTTCCTTCCAGTTTTACGTGAGCAATTTTGGACTGTTCATAAACCTATCTGTCTTAAACCAGGCTATAAGGCTGCATATACTATACACGTTTGATGTGTTATATGCCATGTGAGTACATAAACCAGGCTATGAGGCTGCATATACTATACCTGCTGAGAAATGAAAAATTTCACACCGAAAAGGAACAGCAACAGATGAACGAACGATCCTGAAACCTACAAAAGGGCAAAAAGCTTGTAAGCCATGATAAAAAATAACACACACAACACTTACAACAAAATAACCGAACCAATAAGCAGCAAAGAATAAAAGTGTTAGCTAAACAGAACACGCAACCAAAGCTAAGCAAAGCATCAAAGCATGAAAGCATCAACTACTAATTACTGGAGAACTATCATTCTAACCAATGACCATCAATAAGTAACCCTTGAAACATTACCTGGCAATTATGCAATCAAGGTTATAGCTATCCATTGCATATTTGTGTAGTATACCAGGGTGTCCGAGGGTAAAAAAAAGGCTGCATAAGAGACTACAATACGTCCTACTTTTTATATATTAACCCTATATTCGTTCTAGCTCTTTAATTCACCATTAGTGATTTAGTACTGAAGCTTAAGTTTCCACCATTACACATGCCTGCTGAAGTGCATTTGTGTGAAAATTACTAAATAAGAGATGCTTTTGCTCAGCTATTTGCATACATATGACAACATTTCAGCAAGCTTTCAAGCCTAATAGTATCCTCTTTCATTTCCAAACAAAATATTCGGTACCACACCGTGAGACTACTTACTCAAAACAGAGCACACTCACTATCGGTAAAAATGAAAAGAAAGCAACCATATAAACGTCTTCACACTCTAGCAGGGCCCTAAACAGCAAGAATCTCTTCGCAACCTACAGAATCTAATAACTGCACCTACCTTTACCCAAAAAATTACAGGACAAAGAACCCATCTTAAACTCAGATAAAAAGCTAAAACTACTTTTTTTTTTGAACACCTCTAAAACTACTATTTAATTAGCTTCATCTTTTACATAGAGTGACAATGCAGACAAAAATAGCTGGAGGAAAAAACAATCAGCAAATGATTTAAATTGACCATGCAAGCACAACTTAACTTACCGTAATAGTGCTTGCAGCGGCTGTACATTTAGAGTTCATTCCAAAGGATGCAAAAACTAAATATACAGGCATAATCACATTGCTACTGAAAGGGAAAAACTTCTAGTGGGTGCTCACCTTGATGTTGCAGGTGGCATTAGTTGCGGAGAGTCCAGGAAACCAAACTTCAGGATGTCGATATCAAGAAGATTTAATGATTTCAGAACACTTCCAGCAAGGGAATATAGGTAGATTTGAACGGCTAGCCGCGCGGCACATTTCGTAGACGGAAGGAATACAATCCTCAATAGAATTATACTATAATCTAGAGCTAATAAAGCGAGGAGGGGAAGTAAAGCACCTGCTGCAATGGGAACATCAATATTCAGTAACTTCAGTGTGGCCAAGCTTAAAGCTTCCATCATAGTCCATTCACTGCCATCCTACTAAAAAGGAAAAGAAGGTAAAAATCGAAAGAGACCAGCAGGCTAAGTATACTTCTTTCACCGTAAATAATTGTAATCAAGAATTTTCAGAATGTGAGCAAGGATCAAATTGTTTTTTCAGCAGATATGCAATAACCTCAAGACGGCTTCACTAATATATGCATCACAGAATAATTGATATGCAAGATTTACTTGCTGCCACAAAAACAAAACTACAAATAAGCACAGTGCTCAAAAGATTTGCAAATATATACCTATATATAAAAGTTGGACATGTCCTCAGCATCTCAGACGAGCCACGTCGCCCGCTTACCCCTGGCCGTCCGATCTGCGCGACGGACGGCCAGGATGGAGCCACGACGCCTCCAAAACGCGTGGAACTGTACAAAGAACAGTACCCGCGCGCCCGCACCAATCAGGTGACGCCACGTCGCCGGTTACCGGCCGGTCGCGCCGGTGGACAACCGGTCACCACGTCCGCACGATTTTTGACGCCGTTTTTTTGCAAAAGCCCCCACGCCAGGGACCAAATTGAAATTACGCAAAAGATCAGGGACCTACTTGCAAAATCGCCGTCACAACTTCGTCCTCCCCCTTTCTTCTCCTGCGACGGCGCGGGATCGCCGCGGCCGCCGACGTGGGCCCCCGCAGCTCCGCTGCTTTCCGACCAAATCGCCGCACGCCACAGGCTCCGCCGCCTCGCCCTCGCCTTCTCCACCGACACATGTGTGCCCGGACGCCCGCCTCGTGCCGGAATCGCCACCGCCGCCTTCGGTGGCCGTCGCGGCGTTTCCTCCTCGCCGGCGACGATCCGGTGGTCATACAGGGGCGGCGCCGCCACCTCCGGGTTGATCACATCTAGGCGCATCCGAAAAGCCCGCTCGTGCGTCCCCAACCGCGGTGGCGCGTCGCCGGCGAGCTGCACGCCGCCGCCGCGGAGTCCAGCCTCCGTGACGTCGCTATGACGTCGCAGTGGGCCCGGGTGCGGTAGCTGGGCTCCTACCTGGGCTGGGCCGCTTTTCTGCGGCTGGCTCGGCCCAGCGGATGCCTCTGCCTTTTTTTATTACTCTTTTTTTTATTATTCAAATTTATTATTCAAACGTTTTCGAATATAGCTTCACACCAATTCAAACCAAATTCACCAAATTTCCTGTAAAAATAAATCTACATTTCAATTACGTTAATCTAAAAACATTCAAATAATACATAATCCCTCATTGATACATTTTAAAAAATGCAAAATTAAAATTTAATGCAAAACATGCACGTCCGGAATCTTCAAAATGACTTTTTTCTTTCATATAAGTTCGGAAATAGAATTCAACAATTCACACAATTAAAATCTTCAAATTTATGAAATACAACAATGCATATCATCACACAAAATTTATTCCCCAAAAAAAAAATTTCTCTTCCAAAATATTCAGTTTTCCGTGCGCCGCTCCGGTGACCTAAAGGAGGCAGTGCCGGCACTCCGGGGTAGCACGCGTCCGCGCTCTTCGGAAGCGCCCAGCCACGCGTCCCGGCTCGCCGTCGTGCGGCGCCGGCATCGTGGTCGCCACCGCGGCGGCTCAGCCCCATGGCGACGTCATCGCGCGTCACCCAGAGCATGGGCTGGGCCGCTTCGTTGGCTGGGCCGGCCGTTTTTTTTATTTCCCCTGATCTTCTTTTTTCTTTTTTTTCTTTTTCCCCTTTTCTTTTTAACCTACTTTTCTTCTTTCAAAAAAATTTCATATCTTTCCAAATATCAATAATTCCTAAACCTACACGATTCAAAAAATGTAGCCATTTTCGAATTTCAATTACGACCAAAAAAAAAAGTCATACATATTTAAATATTTTCAAATTTCGGATGCCTATCAAATCTACCTGCTTCACCAACATTTAGAAATCAAACAATTCATAAATATAAACCTTTTCTGAATTTTGATACATTGAAATCCGTACACAGTTTGAACATTGACATTTTCAAAGTAATTTTTTTTTGCATCACGGTAATTACAATATAAAAAATGTAGACCTTTTTTTTTTGTTAAATTCATACTTTCTAGACTGTAATCCAAAAAAAAAATGCAAATAATCTGAAGACAACTTTCAAATTCAGCAAATTTTTATAGTAAATTAATTGATTACAACAAAATGATAATTTTTTAAAATTTTTGTTAAATTCATAATTTCTAGACTGTAATTGGAAAAAAATACAAATAATATGTCAAAAAAACTCCATATTCAGCAAATTTTAGACTGTAATTGAAAAAATTACAAATAATATGTCAAAAAAACTCCATATCCAGCAAATTTTTAAATTCCACAAGACAACTGACGTGTAGGTCCTTTCTGTCATAAAATGATTAATATAACTACAACAAGATGATCAAAAAATAAATAAATATAAATGTCATAACTTCTAAACTTTAATACAAAAAAAATCGACAAATTCCAAATTCAGCAAATTTCCACAATAAATTAATTAATTACAACAGAATGATAAAAAGAATTAACTTAAAATTTAATAAATTCTCAAACTTCTCACACAAACTAAAAAATGCTCATTCTGTTGAATATTTGTTCGATTAGTTCTCCAGAATTTTTACTATTTTCTCGCTGGAGAACAAAAAAAGAGTGTTGTACATACATAAAATATACCACTCCCTTCCATGCATAATTAAGCGGAAACAATACGGAAAGAAAAAATTCTAAAAATAAATCCCAATTATTCGTCTCAAATTCATGTGACACCAAACAATACATTACTACAGTTAACAAAGTGCTATTTTCTTCCATTACTGCTTTCATCACATAGATTACTCTTAGTTGTATTTAAACCATAATTAAGTTGTTGCTCACGCACAAGATATACCATAATTTTAATTTCAATAAGTATTATAACTTCTTTATATTAGTTACGAAGCTTACATAATTTTTTTTTAACCCTCACCACACCCCATGTAAAAGTTTGTTACTACTTTACATCCACACGGACGCGGTCATTTCCTTTTAGCCCATGAACTCGGTTACTTCCTTTTAAATTTAAATAAAATCGAGTAATACAATATCAGTAATTTCACTCACTATGATAAACCCCCAAAAAAAATTTAAACACTTTATAGATATTGTTTCACATTATTTAAACAATTTCCCAAAAAAACTACTAAACGATGTATAGTTCAAAATTACAAATACCTTCAAAACCTAAACATTTTGTAAACGTGGAAAAAATTCAAATATAACTAACTTCCCAATTTTACTAAATTTTTGAAATCTAAACAATAAATAAATGTTTTTTTTAATTCCAATAGTTTTAGAATCTAAATAATTTTTAATGTGGATACTTCCAGATATGAATTTTTGCACACGGGCGCGGCGTGTCGACCCGCCATTTTGCCTAGTAAGCATACATGTACGTACATCTATAGGGGAGCAATAATCTTCTCAGTAGATATTTCAGCACACATGCCACTTTGGTTTTGATAACAGACCACCACCACGCCACAATACTTCTTACCTGAGCAAAATCAAGTAGGTCTCATACAGAGACAAGATAACTAAAAGCAAGGGTTGCATATACAAATCAAAGCTACATGGTTGTCTCAGTTCAAGTGATAAACTTGTTGCAGATTTTTTATTTAAAAAAGTATATCTGATGGCAAAATTTTACCTAAGATGAAGGACTGGATATTCTTTTTTCTTAATTGGTTGCAATCATTTTCCTTCAATGTTCATTTACAGAGCTGCGGGCAGAACCGGAAGATGCTCTCCATGAACCTACATTTTCATTGGTATGTCAATGAAATCAGAAGCAAAATATATAGGCAATGTAACAAAGGCCTCTTTTAGTACCCGATGAAATTTACAATGCATAATAAGAGTATCAGATAGAAGTTAAGAGGCATTTAAATAAGATGTGTGGATTATTTGATATTAAGGATAGAGAAAAAGGACAGATCTGATGTTCTCCAAACCTCACAAATCAATTATTCAGCATTTTGTGAAAAACAAAAGGTTCAGCAAAAATAAATTAATTCAATATAGTGATATATAAAAAAAACCACAAAGATATCTCATTAATTAGGAACATTTTTTGGGGTATTAGATGTAAATTCAATAGAGATGCATTCCGAACAGATAAGGAAGATATGATCTCTCAATTAAAATCCATTTACATCTTGTCCCATCCTCTCGAAGCATGGAAACATTGCTCCTTACTAATGCTTCTAGCGCCGTCATGCTTGTTGCCTGCCAATGATTCCTCCATCATTTCTGGAAATACTTAATCAGGCATTGACGGCGTTCCCTCTTGGTACATGAAGTGTCCCAGCAGAGTAGGAGCATCAGATAAAGACGTTTAAAGGATGAGGAAACAGATCAAGCTTCACCTATACTGATGGATATGGTTAATACAGAGATAGCGGGTTGCATTTTATTTTAGCACCACATAGGACTGCAATGTGAAATTCGTGTTGCGACTAATATTAAGCACATACAGAACATCAAGTAAATAGTGGTTTTAATATGTTCATTCACTGCTGCTTAAGTCGTCAGTAGGCTTGTAGTTGACCAATATGCTCAGAAACTTACTTTTTATCATCTACAGACACAATGTTTCCATAAGTCAATCCAAAATTAAATAAGAATTCTTTTTCGATAGGCAAGGAAGTAATTTATCATTAAATGTCACCGCCACATTATTAATCAAAGATCTTCTCACAAAACATGAAAAACAAAGATGAAGTGGTTAGATAAATTTTGTGTAGTATACTGAATAAAATCAAAATGAACTTGAACTGAATTTAATTGACATATAGGAATTACTAAGTGCATAGAGTTATCAATGTTTACTTAATTTGTCGGATTGTAAATAATAAAGAACTATGAGGTGCAGTATCGTCTGCTAAGAATACTACCGATATGCACTCACAAAAAAATATTTAGTGAGCAATACAGAAAGAGTTTAACACAAATATCCTGAATGGTGTCTTTGTTCGCCTCTGCTTGTGCTTAGTTTCTCTAAAGAACATGCGACTTAGGAGCATAACCGTAGCTCCTTTCCTGGATGCACGCACGTAGTAGAAACAACGCACCTGAATAACATTCCTAGAACTCTGGACCGTTTTGATCCCTGCCCTCATGAGAAAATTATTTCAGAATGCTAGATCAACACAAGAGCTATAAGTTGATTACAGAAATGATACCATCCAAAATATAAATATAAATCTGTACAGAACAGACAACAACATGAAATTGAAATCTGAGAATCTGATGCATTGTCTCAAACAACCAATGCCAAATATATTTTCTCATGAATCACTCAATCTATCTAGCAATTAATAGAATGCACATGGAAGTCACATAACCTAGCTGCTATAGACTGTAAATGCTAGCCATATAATTGAGAAAGGTCACATATGCAAGCCATTTTGATTCTAAAAAACTAACACCATATAATGTACATGCGAGCCAAGTTATAATTGAGAAAGCTTTGTCTCACGGTCAGTGGGCGTCCTGCACAGGGAATCCGAGGCACGATGAACTGAGATGGCCAAGCAGTCATTTGAGTAGAAATACCAAACACACCTGAAAAAATCAGACATATCGCATCAGCAACAAATTTAATTAAAACTAACACCATTGCTTTAACATATTGACTGAATGAAAACACCATTGCTTAAACCTGCAATTTCAATCCCATTTTGAAATATTATATAGATATGAAGAATTAATTAGCTCGGCAGTGGCAGGAATATTAGTGGGCTGAAGAGATTTTTCATGGCGTGATGGAATGCAAATGGAGGCAAAAAAACATGAAACTTCTAACGGTGAAATGATCACTGATCTAGAGATGCAGAAACCAAAATAAATACAAGCTCACATGTGGCTTAGGACCTTCATCTGGGCAGGCTGTCCTTGGTCTCTAACACTGGCTGCGGCCTTTCCCGCATGTCGGCGGCCACAACAATGAGCGTTAGTGCTCCCTCGACGACTTCATTCCCTGTCTCATGGCTGTTGGGCACCATGCACAGCAATCGAAAGCAGTATGAATGATGGTATTGGTAGATATACTGAAACAGACTTGCAAAAAGGAAAATTCAGAGACATGTATTGCACCAGCATCAAATTTATTTGAAACCAACACCATTGTTCTCAACGAAAAACAGAATAGCTACAATTTCAATCTCCTTCATATATGAAAACTCAGGACTATGGAAGGAAAACACATAATAAAAATTACCAAGCATGAGACATTAGACCTTTAAATCGTTACTTTAATTAACCAGAAGAATTTGGTACAGAACAATAAATTTCTAGATGAAACAATTCATAGCAACCACCAAGAGTTTCATACTCGTTTAATTTACAGATCATATGACAGGGAGCAGAAACTCAATTAAATAACTAAACTGGATTATGAACTGTAAATACAAATTGAGGCAAAAAAATATCTGACGAACTGAGGGGACTGGAGGTGAACTTGCCTCCATTTTATGTAGCAGCCTTAAATCAGCGTGACTGAAAAGCCCCGGATCCAACCGAAGAGCCGATCACATCAGAACCTGCAGGAAAAACACAGTGCTATCACAGATCCAATCGAACAAAATTGCAAACAAAGATGAAAAGGCAAGCCCTGCCGTGTGCCAAGTGATAATTGGTGAAAACTAAATCAATGAATTTTTTTTGCCAAACGCTCAACCTAAAATCTGATATACAGAAATTTGACAGATCTGAAAAAGAGTTAAGCACATGACGAATTTTTGCAAAACTTCCAACATCGTTTTTTCCTAATTAGGAATCAGCTAACCTGTGCAAATGCAACACAGCTTGTTGTGGATAGCTGCTTGTGTTCTCTCATGATTTATGTCAGGAATGCAGCAGCCCCACCATCCAATAAGCAATCATGATTCCTCCGGATAGCAGCCAAAAATCTATCAGAATATGATATATCAGGTCGCTAGGAAATAGAAAGAAAAAAGATGAAAAAGAGAAGGTGAAGCGCAAGAAAGTAGCATCCCTCCATTGACATCCTTGTACCTGAACCAGCGTGTCCCCAACTTCTCTTCTGAGCACAGATCGGACGAACCTGCTATAGAAAGGAGAAGAGCATGAACATCTCATATCTGAGAGGTAAATCAAGCAAGAAACAGAAGGAGGAGATATACGCGTAGCTGAACCCATATGCAAACTCTCCACACTGAACTCGTATGCAAACCATTGATAGAAATAATAAGGAGAAAGAGAGAAGAAAGAACAGAGGACGAAAAGAGAAGAAATTGAAAGAAGCTAACCTGGGCTGAACGCTCCACGCTGCAGCGAGCCATCCATGGAAGCCATCTGCGGAGAAGGGGCTGTGGAGGCCAGGGGCGAGGCCACAGGCTGCTGCCTGCTGTGGGTCGTCCTCCTCCACCCCACAGACCTGGGCGTGGAGCCTTGCGGCGCTCGGAATGGGGAACAGAGGCGGGGCTGGCAACCACCTCACTGGCCACCACCGATGCCACCGCTGCCACCAGCGCCTCGACCGAATCCTCCGCCACCACCGGTGCCAGCTCCGCCGCCCGCGCCTCTTCCAAAGCCGCCGCCGGCGCCACCTCCTGCACCACCGCCAGCGCCTCCTTCGAAACCACCGCCGGCGCCAGCTCCGGCACCGCCGCCGCCGCCTAAACCTCCACCGAAGCCTCCACCTTTGCCGCCTCCCTTGCCACCTCCGAATCCACCGGCGGCTCCAGCTCCTCCGCCACCACCGGCTCAACCACCGAGGCCGCCACCTCCCCCAGCAGTGGTGGCGGAAGGAGAGAAGACGCGGGGAGGAGGGGCGGGAGCGCGAGGGAGGAGGAAGAGAAGGGGATTGGAGGAGGAGAGGCGCGCGAGGGGATAGGGCGAGGAGAGGCGCGCGAGGGATTGGGCTGCGGCTAGGGTTTTCCCACTGGTGGACGCGGCTTATATATCCCAGCGCGAAAAGATGATTCTACCCAGAGCGGCTCCGTCGGAATAACGGCCACTGCCACCGCGCTCGCAAAGGCACCGAAATTTCCAGCCACCAAGTCGATGACAGGTGGGACCAGACACAGTAAAAAAAACCGCGGGATCGGACGGCTGAGATCGACCGTAAATCCTTATCTACGGCCAGCATTGTCTGAGCTCTGGTGAACGCCCTAGCACCCCCATGATTATACTCTTTAGATTAAATGGGAGTTGGTGGTTCATCCCCACCTCCACCTTATGCCACCTTTTTCTCATCCCATCTCCCAATGGTTAGGAAGGCAAGAGAAAAAAAATGAAATATGTAATTTTGGAAAATTATGTCCACCTTGTGCATTCTGGGGATCCTCACGAAAAACAAATGTTTATTGATCTCAATCCAAGGAACTTTCTGTGCTAAACAAGCAAATTGGGTGTGAGATCGGACTTTGTGATACATGCCTACCGATTCTATTAGTAGAATTTTATATGCGTGTAGTGCGGAAATAAAAAGAGGCAAAACACGTGGATGCTTGTTTAGAGACCTATCAGCGGATCAACAAAAAATGAATTCTTTCGCAACAACAAAAATCTGACCATATAGGCATACTCCGATTCGTTGAAATAACAGTTGATTCAACAATTGAAAAATCGGCAGGTAGCACACACACGTGGTTTGGATGCATTTAGCGACCCTAATTCAGCTTCATTGTAAGTGGAGCTCTATAGAGGAGGATGGACGCTCTTACTTCCTTGCCTATCGGCAATGATTACCATCGGTGGATCTGTTATATACTTTGATTTAACAATTTATTTGCTTCTTGTTCCCTATTTCCCTCCCGCTCCCCCTTAGTGACGGGTTTGGTTATTCTGATCGGTAGATTCCAATCGAGAGAGGAAAATCAGGTAACCAAGTAGATAATATGTAGGACTTGTGAAAAAACAAAAATTCTTGTCAAAGATGCCTAATTTGGTTATATTATACTAGGGAAAAACAATGGGTCATTCCGAGGGGATTAAAAAAATCACTTGCTTACAAATGAACCCGTTGTGGCTATGTTTGGCACCCATTTATAAGAAGTGATTTTTTCAAATTTCGTGAGATGACCCCAGTTTTTTTTTTTCGGGCTAACTAGACCAAATTAGGCATGAATGCAATATTATTTTCCATTTTGGAAATATTTTCATACTTTTATTTTTTCAATTAAGTTTTGCTGTGAATAATGACAAACTGGTAATTCTATGAATTTAGAGGTCGGATAGTGTCTACTTAAATTTGCTCCACACCTACATAGGAATATTATGATCAACTCCAACTTTTCGGTGTACTATCATAGATCTTGACGAATCCTATGATCTCTCTGTCATGCGTCATCTACCCTTTGGACTGGCATCGAATTGGGTTTGCTTATTGAGTGTGTAAGATAGGCCATAAAAGCACGTCAGAACCTAAAATGGAGACTCAGTTGTCGCAAGATTCCCTGCATGTGTCAGAATGCACTTTTTTGGCATGTTGCTTAAGCATAAAATTAATAATATTTCGGACTTGTCACAAAAATACTTGTCAAAGATGTCTAATTTGGTCATACTATGTTGCGAACGGGCACTCCCATCAGGTCGAAAACATCACTTGCTATAATTATCAAAATTTTCATCAATTTCATGTTGTTAATTTTTTAGAATTAATTTTGAATTATTTGGTGCTCAATTTCATGATTTCAGCGTGGCGGTTGGGTCGCGCGCGGAATTCGTAGGGAAAAGGCACGGGGCATGCGCGGCCTCTCGTGCCCCAAATATGGGGCAGAGAGGAGCAAAATTTAGGGCAGCCCTATAATAAGGCACGTGATAGGGCTGCTGTTGGAGAGGTGTTTTTAGCCTCCGGTGCCCTAAAAAAAGGTTTATTGGCACCATGCCTAAATAGCTGTTAGAGTTGCTCTAATGCAATTGCCTGGGAACGGAGTAAAATGCATCTACAGTCCCTAAACTCGCTGGCTACGTCCAAGACAGTCCTCGAACTCACGAAATGCCTCATAACAGTCCTCGAACTTGTCCAGGACGTCCATCTACGGTCCTCGATACGTATTCGCATGACATAGCTATGTGGTGTACCTCAGGATGCAAGTGGACAGGCCGCCGGCACGTCCACTTCATCCGCCTTGTTCGTAAACGTTTAATGAAAGGATTAGCGGCGCCCGCCTCTGTCAATTTGGCTGGCCGCTGTGCCTGGCGGACGCAACGGACGAGCCGTCGCCGCTACGTAGCTAGCTTTTTTTCAGCACCTTGCTATGATTAGAGAGAATGGAGATTTTTCTGAAGAAAAATAGACAGAGGGAGGGCGAAATTTCCCCAACCGCGTCCAACGCTACCACACGTCTACCACATGTCTAGGAATCTTGTACTCTAGTGCAGTGGTGAGGCTACCACACGTCTGATGATTTATACTTAGTTTCTGTCAGGACAGATGCATACGCAGCTCATAAAACAGAGGAAAGGCACAGCAAAAGCAAAGTAGTTTCAAACGCCTGAGTAACTTTTTTAGACTGAAGGCACCACATGCTCGATTTTAAATTAATAAAGTCAAAGGCTCAGCGTCGATACAGGATACCAAGAGGTTTAAACGAAGCTAGAAGTTATACACATCCTAGAGACATAGTCATATGACAAAGAGCAGAGGGGCACATGCGCCAGCCAGCAGGCACAACTGCTCTAATATTACCACCGTCGTTGCACCACGGGGCTAACATGAGCTGCGTTGAAGAGGGCCTTAAGCGTGGCGACCATCTCGTCTAGAAGAAGCGCGACCTCGGCCTTGAGCAGTGGCCTCTAGAGCACATGGATAGTCAAATTTTGCCAATACTCCACGCCCCTGTAACTGAAGACTGCTCATTTTAAAACATTGGCCAATACTCCACCACGAGCACAACCATAACCGTCACCAACTATCATGGATAGGCGTACTCTTTTTACGTTATGTTAGTTTTCTTGATTTTTATCACAGTGAGCTTTTTGATTAGACAATTTGTGCAACGTATACTATGTGCTCTTACTTCATATTTTGCCCACTCGGGGGGGGGGGGGGGGGGGGGGGGGGGGGGGGGGGGGGGGGGGTTTGAGGAGCTTTTAGTCCTGAGATCGGTGTACGCTATAGAATATGTCTTTACTTTTTTAATACTGGCGGGCAGTGACTAAAATTCTAAACATCTGTCTCTGATACTATATTGAATTATTGCACCAGCTAACTAAAGCAAAAGTCCAAACTGATGAAAAGTGCTTGGGCAATATATTTGTATTTTAAGAGAGATACCCAATTAATGAACAAAGACCGGTTCACCTACTTCTCTGTTTTTCTTTACTTTTCGCATATGTAACTATGCCGCGCGTAAGACTATTTTAACACTGCTCTTGCTCCACGTTCTTGTACCGGACTCGAGGTTGCGGAACAAATTGGATTTTACACCATGTCATCGAAAACACCTCCACGTGTTTTGCACCGGACCAAAATTGATGGACATACTTAATGCACTTGCTGCCAATCTGTGCATACTTGCTGGTAACTTACCAGTGGTAAGCCCCCATATACTGTATACAAAAGGCGTGCCTATAAAAGAGAACCATGCACTCCATGTGTCTTTATGCGTTTGCTCACCCATCACAACATTAACCCCAAAGTCTATGTTAAGAGAAGACAATGTGCTTGACATTCAAAGTTATCACGTGAGACAGTTCAACAATCGGGAGTTGTTAATATGCTGACAAAGGAGATCTTGCTCTTCCGGGGATGATTTGTACACCAAGATGGCACGATTCCATTACATGGCAGCACAATCGGCCGATGAACCTACTGACAAAGCAGATCCCGCCCCGAGTCGCCTAAACCAAAGGGTTCCGTGAATCTTGTGTAGCTATGGCATTTAGAATACGGATGAACTCATGTGGGGTCACCAGGGGAGCAGATCAGGAGTACACCTTGAACTCCAGCCCGCCGATGGACTTGACCACCTGGCCCTTCCGCTCCTCCGGCTTCGTGCCGTCCACGCCAACGAACACGTACTACTGCTCCCGCATTGCATGGACACGGCAAGCAAATGACCAAACAAGTGGATTGCAAACGCACAGCAGCGCAGCATGATTCTGTCGCAATGGACGAGGTCGATGGCGGTACCGTCGGAGGGTGTGTCCGGGCGTTAACTACGGGCCCGGAGCAGACTCCCCCAACTATTAAGTTTGACTCAGGTGCCGGACAGTTTTTAGGGTTGGCACGGACCCATAACTTGCCGTTGGTGTCCCGATCCCCAGTGCGCTTTTGGGGCTTTGGGTGTTCTCACGGAGTCACGGTCCGATCGGCACGCGGCTCTAGAATATCGCCGGGCCCTACAGCCGCCGCCGCGCCATACTTCAGCGCCCAACCCATCGGCATCTAACCCGCGTCGCCACCATCGCCGTTCCTCGTCGGGAAATCGCGTTCCTGCTGTCGCGGCCCCGCTCACACAGTCTTCCGCCGTTGGGTTCTGAGGTACGAGGTTCTTGTCATGCAGCGATTAGTTTAATCCCCGGCCCTTTGCAATTTCTGGGCACACTATCTAGATGGGGTGTGTAAATCTTAGAACTCTCTGTCCTTGCTATGATGAGAGAGAAAGGAGAATTTTCTGAAGAAAATTTGACAGAGGTAGGGTATATGTTTTTGCTGACAGTTTTCGATTACTGTTAGGCTATTACTTAGTCTGAAGTCTATGAACTGAAACAATATTCACCCCAAGCTAGCAAGTTTGATTGTATTGCTGATTTCTGCAATAAAAGATGTTTGCTGCTGTCCTATCTGTTGTTTACTATGACAACATTGAGTCCGTGGAAAGCACAAGGAACTACTACGGCATGCTTTCTCTCTGTTTTGATACTCTGTTACTTCTTGTGTCCAAATTGGGTGGCTGATGCAGTTTTTCTCCATGTGACAAATTGCACTATCTGGCTGGTGTTTCTGAACCGATCTCATTGCTTCATTTTAATCATGTAGGACTGAAAAGGAGGCTGTCAACAAGGCAGGGCTATAATTTAAGTCGTCACCATGGCGGCGGCGGTGGCTGCGGCTCCATCCAGAGCGGAGGTACTATCCCTCTTCCGGGCCTACCTTCGCACATCGAAGAAGTTCTCCGATTACAACATCCGCGAGTACACGCGCCGTCGCGCAGCGGACGCCTTCCGCGATAACCGTGCCCTCGCGGACATGCCGGCCGCGGCAGCTGCTTTCGCGGACTTGAAGCGGGAGCTGGAGGTGTGGAAGCGGCAGGTGCTGATGTACTCCTTGTATGCACCCAAGACCAAAAGCGTAGTCGAGATGAAGATTCAGTGATTTCATGTCAGTCATATCTTCTTATATCCCCTTTGGGGCATGATACGGCTGCTTTTGTTAATAAATTCGCAAATTGACACGATGGTGCGTGACATGCTCAGGTACGTGCATGATTTTTTTCGGAATTTTTTGACAAGTTTTCAATTTTCAAAAAAAATCGAAAAAACCGGAAGCATGTGCACCTGGGTGCACATGTGAGTTTCCGTGTTGTATGCCTCTTATGTAAGCTGGTAACCCCAGCGCAAAACCTATGTTGTCTGAACCTTGTTTCGCACGGAAACTCACAAGTGCACCCAGGAGCATGTGCTCCCGGTTTTTTCGAAAAAAAATTGAAAATTGAAAACTTGTCAAAAAATTCCGAAAAAAATCATGCACGTACCTGAGCATGTCACGCACCATCGTGTCAAATTTGGCGACGAAACGACATCGTGGCCGCCCTGTACAAAAATGACAAAATTCTGACAGCAAATAGCATCCAAAATTTTGAATTTTCAGATCTGTGATTTGTCATATCTGTCCTATATACATATACAAAGTGGACCCGTTCAAATCAGCTTTTTTTTAAGAGACAACATTGACCGACTGGTGCCGGCGGGCGACTGCCTCTCCGATTGGATGGAAGAACAAGCTGACTTCGGCTCCAAATCTTCACCTGTAATAGTGCTTTGAACCTGGTACTGAACCTGATGTACGCGTCTAGCCTGGATGTATGGATGAGCTATTTCGAAAATGTCACTCACCGTATATAACATCATACATTAGTATAAAGAGATGCATCTCCAACATTTCGTTAGCAAATTCGAAAATGTTGATTCTATCATTGAGCACGAGTAGCTGCAAGGTCAGACCCGTGCGGTGGGATCTCGTTGCCAACCCACGGGGAGGCGAGGTCACCAGGGGTGGACCTAGACTGAAAACAACCCGGTGTCACTGTTTGAGACACACATATTTTTTACATGAAATTAGGGGTGTCATACTACAAATGCATAGAATATATCAAAGAAATCCACTTTTACCCGGTGTCCTGTGACCCCGGAACGTGGGTACGCCCCTAGAGGTCAACCCGCTTGAAGTGATCTTGTCCTCGTGCCAGAGGTGATGCGATGCGAGGTCCCCTGCTCACCGGGATCCACTTGCTAAGCCGCGGGAGAGGCAAGGTCATTTGGTGCCAAGATCCCATTGTCGACCCGTTGATTTTTTTTATGAGGTCCCTTGCTCACTGGGATCCTGTTGCCGAGCTGCGGGAGAGGCAAGGTCATTCGGTGCCAATATCTAGTTGTCGACCTGCTGAACAATTTTGACTCCCAAAAATTCCAACCCACTCTACCAGACTAGGCGAAGGCGCTACAGCGATGGTAAGATCCAAAATGGAACTGTCGTGACATGCAGTGCCTCTATAGTTCGAAAGGGATCCGGATGATGAGATAATCTACTTCGTCTACATCAACACTCAACCTCGCCGATGGCAACTCAAATCACTCGTAACGATCCCCTAGTCTCTCTGTCTATTCAGATCCCAATTAAGCATTCTTCTTGCCATCACTTGATGTTCAACATCCTTAATTTTCTTTTACAAAATTTCACAAATCCGCCTCAACTTTCAAAAGGCTTGCAAAATGGCCTGAAAATTTTCTAAATTTGATCTGGCACATTGATTAATTTAATACAATTTTTTAGATTCTATATTTTATATTCTAACTTTTTGTTCAATTTCAGTCAAAATCGGCTAGATTTGATCAAACTTTCAAACGACTAGGCAAAAATCCCTGAAATTTTCCCACTTTATATCTAACATGATTATCGATTTATTAGATTTAAAAATAATAATTTTTAGATTAAAATTACTATGAAGTTTTAGGTTTAAAAAATAATGTTTAGTTGTTCTCGATCATCCGATGTATGTTTGTCTATGAAATATGGACTTCATCCGTCAATTTTCCATTGAACTCCTAACCCTCAATTATCTGGGTCTTTTTTTCACCTCTAGATTCTGTGTTTTAGAAAAGTTTTCCATTAAACTTGTGTATTCTTGTTTACACTTTCACTTTAAGACTGAACGGCACATGGAGGACACTTTTGAAACAGCTTGGAGGATATATATTTTTTGTAACAAGTGAATGAAAGCTGTTGTCATCGCCGCGGGGTGCTATCATACATGGGCATCTCCACGGACGAAACCTGCGCGAGTTGCTGCCGGGTGCGCCACCCGTGGCTGAACATCTCTTCGATCTCCTCTAGCGGCCGGCCCTTGGTCTCCGGGCAGTTGAAGTAGAAGAAGACCGCCATGCACGTGGCGAAACCCGCGAAGAGGAAGAAGGCGCCGCCCATGGTGATGGCGTCGGACAAGGAGACGAAGCTCAGGGCCACGGCGGCGTTCGCCACTCGGTTGAGAGCCACGCCGAGACTGACACCGTGCGCGCGCAGCCGGAGCGGTATGACCTCCGAGCTGTAGGCACCCGTAATGGGCCCAAAGCCGACGGAGAAAGATGCCACGAAGGTGAACACCGAGGTGATGGCCACCGGGCGAGTCCAGGGCGCGGCGTGGTGGGGCTCGGCGTTCCTGATGACGGTGAGGGTGGTGCCGAGGCAGGTGAGCGAGGCGATGACGCCGGCGAGGCTGGAGAGGTACAGCGGCCGGCGGCCGACGCGGTCGACGAGGAGGATGGCCGACAGAATGACACCGTCTTGGCCAGCCCCATGAAGACGGTGGTGGCGAGGATCTGGTTGCGGCTGGTGATCCCGGCCTCCTTGAAGACGCGCGGGCTGTAGAGCTGCACGCCGTTGATGCCGCTCAGGTGCTGCATGAAGAGGATGCCCACTCCGGCCACGAGCATGCGACGGACTGGCGGAGTTGGGTGCAGGAACATCTCCTTCCAAACGGCATTGCCGCCACCGCTTTGTGTCGACGCCACCACGGGGGCGATACGATTCCAGAGGAGCTCAGCCTCCTCGGGCGTGTCACTGAGCCGCCGGAGCACCGCCATGGCCTCCTCGACGCGGCCGTGCATGGCCAGCCACCGGGGCGACTCCGGCATGAAGAGCACGCCGAGGGCAAGCGCGGCGCTCGGGAGCCCGCCCATCCCCAGCATGGCGCGCCAGCCCTGGGCGAGCGGCAGCTTGCCGAAGAAGTAGGTGGAGGTGTAGCCGGCGAGGGCGCCGAGGTTGATGCAGACGTCGGGCGTGGCGGCGAGCGAGCCCCGTGTGGCCGCTGGCGCGATCTCCGTGGCGTACACTGGCGCGATCATGAGCGCGTATCCCACGCCGATGCCCGCGGCGCAGCGTCCGGCCATGAGCACCGCGAAGCTTGTCGCCTGGCTCATGACGCCCGAGCCCACGACGAAGAAGCACGCCCCAACCGTGATGGTGCGGCGGCGGCCGACGTAGTTGGAGACGTGGCCCGCGGTGAGGCAGCCGACGAAGGCGCACACGTTGAGGATGCCGATGAGGAGCTGCACCTGCGTGTCCGTGAGCTTGAGGTCCTCCTGGATGAAGAGCGACGCGCCGGCCATCACGCCCGTCTCTGCATCCAATCCAACAATGCATCAAATTGTTAAACTTCAAACTTCATATGTTAGTAGCAACGTATGCATCAAAGAGAACACATATATATACCGTAGCCGGAGAGGATGGAGATGACGGAGCCAATGAGGGAGCACGCCACGGCATACTTGCTGTTCTTCCCCATGCCGCTTGTCGATCAGCGGCCGGCCGGATAATTGTCTTTAACTAACTAATTGAGCAGGAATGCAGGAGGCAAGCGCCTCCTCTCTGCACTCCGGCCGGCCGGGGAATTGAGCATGACGGACGGAGACGCGCGCAACCGGAGCTTCACGCGCGCCTACCACCCAGCCGCTGCCGTCTATGGCCTTTCTCCGGGCATCTTTTATAGGGCATGTAATCGGATGCAGTGCCATGTATAGACATGAGGGCGTTGATCCTAGCTGTACCATTTGTGACCCTCGGTTAAGGCTGTACTAGAAATTCTATAACTCAAAACTTGGGTCAAAAGGTTTGGAGAGTTGAACCGCAAGACCCCAAATAGTTTACCAGCTGATGTGGAAAGGACCGTTGTATTTACCAGCTCATGTCTACGTTCAGTTTCAGAGAAACAGGGGAAAGCATAATGGTTCTAAGAAGATGGATCATGGAGAACTTCTCACCAGGGAAGAAAAGAGAAAAAATGCTTCTCAAATGATTGCTGACTTACAAAGCCAGAGCCACCATGCATTGCCAGTAAGAGCACAAAAAGAGTACTGCTTTCTTGCAGCTTAAGAAACATGTGAAACGATGTTTATCAAGGATGAAATGCTTATCAAACGATGACTCAGTTACAACAACAGAGTCTGCAATGTCCCAATGCTAAGCAGTTTTCAAGTCCCTGGAGAGATTAATCTGCACTCGTGGTTTTCCATCATCGAATTCCAGTTACCACGTAATCTTGAGACGCAGCATTCACTTCTTTGAGGCACCACCGCCTCCACCTTTGGTGCCTTAGTTGATGTCAGAGTTTGGTCTCAGACTCCTAAACTACATTGTTATGAATAAAAAGATAAGCAGCACTCCTGTTTCCCAACTGCAGAGAAGAAACGGATCCTACTGAAGACACTGATGACTTGTGAAGCATCCATCAACCTCATCACCGGTGTTGCACTAGCAGCACATGGCAACGGATTAATTGTTAGTACTAAATAAAACCTTCCGAGAGTAATGTAATGATGACTGTCGCACCACAGCAAAGAGCAGACAATGACAGTCTTATCTGAGCATGGTTGCAATTGGACTCAGCACATGATAGGAAGGTATGCTATACAGCTAGTAGCAAACAACGGGCAAGTATCTCTCCGCAGGGAGCTACTGATGGACTCCTAGATGAGTACATAGAAGCATATAAAAGCAAATAATCGTGTGCAATTGCTAAAAAAAATGAACACATAAATTTCTGAATGACAGCATCTTATGTTAAGATATTTGTACACACATGAACAAATGTGTAGTGACCACTGAATGAGCTAAATAGTGTGCCATTCAGGAGGACAGCTCATGGCACAAACACAGTTTTAAATATGGGACCAATAGGGTGCCCCAAGTTTACAGATAAGATAGACATAAATAAATTAAAGAGGAATGACTGCCATATGGGACCAAACACAGTTTTAAATACGGTCAACCCATAACACAAGTTTTCCTTCTTTCAGAAACTGGGGCTCAGTTGATCCCACAAAATCTTTGAGACACTATTTCATAGAAGTGAAATTTCATATAAAAAACTAGAGAGCAATGCAAACTTAAGAGGAATAATGTATTTCACCACACAGTGGTGCAGCTCTAGCACCACCACTGGTCCAAGGAAAAGGACATTGAAATAGATTCTTCTTTAGATTCACCAGAGGTTTTTGAGTTCGCAGCATCATCTTAGCTGGTTGTACCAGTCACAGATTCATCATTTGATGCACTTTTGGAAACATCATCCAAAGGAATGTTCGCCCTTTTACCTTGGTATAGCAAGGCCGTGGTAGCACACTCTAGAGCAATTTCTCCTTGACTCGTTATCCTAGGTGACAACAAATACGTCAATTTACAGTCTATAATTTTTTTAAAAATTGTATCACATATATCAATGTTACAGTAAGAACATAAAGCCATGAAAGATTGAAAGGCAATGTAATCTGAGATAGAGCAGCACAGCTACATTCCATCGACCATTTTTACACAAGGTATTAATTATGCTATTTTGAGTTCCTTTCTAACAATCAGCTCGTGTTTGCACAGATTAGAAAGTGCAATTACGAAGTACCAAATGAACATGAATGAGACATCTGTAACTATCCAGTACCAGAGAGGCATATTACATTTAACTATCCAGTACCACAATGGCATATTACATTTCTCAAATAGGATAACTTCGTACCAAATGAACATGAATGAGACATCTGTAACTATCCAGTACCAGAGAGGCATATTACATTTAACTATCCAGTACCACAATGGCATATTACATTTCTCAAATAGGATAACACACGCTGATTCAATGCTCATTGTAAGCAACACACACATCATGACAAAAGGATCACAGGTCCTAACTCGCAATTATTGTGTTGGAATAACACCAAGGCTAACTGAACTCACTGAAGTCATGAAACACCAACACACAAAGACGTTCTCGCTGCCAAACACAATTTACCTAACTCCCAAGTATTACTATGAAATAACACTAACGGCTAATTAGGCTCGCTGAATCCCACAAACACCAAGACAAACGGTTAGGCTCGACACCGAACACAAGAAACCTAAACACCTAGAGATCATCTCCCAAACAACAAAACTCAAAGCACCTAAATAAGGACACATGAATACAACAGCTCATTCAAAAGAGCATTGAACAGCACACACTCGGCACGGTTGGGAGTAGGAGAGCCGTTAGGGAGTAGAACGCTAACCTGGTCTTCAAGGCGTGGCTGAAGCCGGGCATTGAGGAACGCCCTCCTTGCTAGCATTGGACCCTTTAAGGAAGAGCTGTTTCTCACCACCTGCTTCCTTACTAGGGCCAGACAAAGGTGGATCCTGGTGCTCGCCTCGGGGAACGGGAGTGTAGAAGCTCACAACTGGAACCAAATAACCCAACCAACACCTATCGCACACCTTCCTTGCCTTCTCCGACTGCAGCTCGACTATGAATATGCCAGCGACCATGCTAAGGAAAATGGTATTTGTTCCCTCAGCAAATCCCACCACTCGCACTCTACTATGTGCATGCAGTAGATCCCCAATTGGGGGCAAATTGACCAGGTTGACGATCCGTCTCAGCACCCATTGTGCATCAGCGCCGTCACTCGCCTCCTTTGTCCACAGTTTGAGATTCCGATCCGAGTATTCGGCAACTCCCAGACCGCTGTCGTCCGTCAGCATGATATATCTCCCCCGGGAGCCTAGAATGTAGTCTGGTGGGTCGAGCATGGTCATGCTGTGCCTTGCCAAGTCATACTCGAGAATCAATTCACCGTCAGACATGATGTAGACCAGAGACCTCCCAACAAGCACGCTGTGGTGATGATACATAAATTCCACGGAGAACTCACTCTGCATCAAGGTCAGCTTGCCCCAAGTCCCGGTCTCCGACGAGAACACGCACGCAAATATGGCAAACTCCTCCTCCTCTGGATCGGCCATGGCCATAGGGAATACGAAGACCAACCCGAAGGGATCCCCATGGCAGTTGATGTGCTCGCACCCATCCGCTGCGCAGAACAAGGCCGCTCCAGGGGACCAAATGTTCTCGAACAGCTCGGGCACCGGTACACGCCGCCGGGCGCCCGTGATTGGCTCCCACACAAGGAGCTCCGTGGCACCCGGGTCCTCCGAGAGGAAGAGGGCGCGGCCGTGGCGGCAGTCGAGGGCCCGCCAGGTAGTGGAGTCCGGGGCGACGAGGGAGAAGGACGAGGCCGTTGTGGGGATGAACTGCGAGCTCCCTTCATCCCAGTCGTGGAGGAAGCCGAGCACGGGGGGCGCCCCGTGGAAGTCGTGGAGGCGGCGGCGGAAGGCGGGGCTGGAGATGGTGCGGCCCCAGGCCTTGTGGTGAGGGAGGCTCGTAGGAGCGACGCTGGCTCGTCAGGAGGGAGGCGGAGGAAGATCTCTTCGACGAGCTCGTCCGGGAGCGCCGGCGGCGGCGGTGCTGCCATGGTCGACGGTCTGGGTGCGTGGGTGGAGTGGAACGGGTTGGGCTGGGCTGGGCAGGCCCATATGTGACGATGATACTGTAGATCACGGGGCATTTAACGCCCGAACAGATTCTCAAAAAAAAGAAAAAATTAACGCCCCAACACTGTGTTAACATTAGTTTACTCGAATCTCAAAAAAAAAAAATTAGTTTACTCGTACAAACATTGTATTTCCTTTTAAAATTCGTCGTGATTACATAGTGCACCGAGGAAGGCCAACAAGAGATACTACAACAATATACGAAGAAATAGGCTTTCGTCCCGCTATATAAATATAGCAACCATACCATACAAAGTGTTCACTGCTCGGGCAAACAGCACAAACAAAGCCCAAAAGAAAACAAAAAGGAAACAATGCCGACGCCAGCGGATCAACGAAAACTAAAAGACTCGCAACCGTTGCGTCCTCTCCGAAGAATTCCCACCACGATCCTAGCACTCCGAATCGCCGCGTACCAAGCAGCACCTACAAGAAGGTAGCGACGATGACGACGCTGCTGCCCAGACTGATCCTAGGGTTTTCCCCGGCACGCTACAGGTAGTGGGGAAGATGTACATCCGACGCCCTTCAGAGGAGAAGCGACACCCACAAGCGTCACCGCGTCGGTGTCAAGATGACAATGATTTCTCCCAACCCCAAAAAAACCACAGCTCCGGACAATCCGTAGCGCTCCACCCATCTCGCCACCCACCAACAGACGCCACCACGGAATTGAAGCCCCTCGTCGTATCACCAAGGTAAGCACCGCGCGACTGGCCGAACTAAGAAGCACACGCCATAGACAAGGAGCGGTAGAACTACAACCACGTGGGAGGGAACATCCTCCACCGCTCTAGGCAGTAGCAGACCGGACGCATCCGACAAGAGCACACCAGGCCACCATGAAGCTATGCTACACGCAAACAACGAACGACTACACTGAAGTAGATGAAATCAACTAATCGTACGCAACTGCTAAAAATGAACATATAAAATTCTGAATGACAGCACTACCTAGCTATTTGTACACACATGAACAAATGTGTAGTGTCCACTGAAGCAACATGAACATGAAGTGGAAACATCTTCTTACAATGTCTCTGGCATATCTTGGCAATTTCAGAACTTTATATCTAGCTGGAATCACATTTCACAGACGGTGAACAACATGTTGCTAGTCTCTTTTGGCGTTCAGCAGAGACTTAACATTACCACATTTGATGCCTCTACTTACGCAGGGCCGGGCCGGCAAAATTCAGGGCCCTGTGCGAGAATTTAAAACGGGCCCTATCTCATATAAAATTTGAACTAATAAATAATTTTAATGTATATAACATAATATGTTACCTAACAATTGAATATATTGAAAATCATACCTATTTAACTCAAAGTTGTATAACGTTTATTTGAACATAGTCATTTTTTTGTGTTCTTAGAAATAAAATTCTCAATGATATTCTCATAATCAATATTTTCCAAACTTTACTCGCAAGTGCTATTGTGGTCAAATCATTGAGCCTTTTGTTGTGTCATTTTAGTACACATATAAAACTTCACTAGCCTCAACTTAGAAAAACTTCGTTGTGTCGATGCAACCGTCACAGAAATGATCAATAAAACTCTGTATGCAATACTTGCATTGGGAAAACAATTTAACCGTTTTTAGTAAAATTCAAAACTTCAACAAACCCAACATTTTCTATTGACATGAAATTTTGAATAAAATTTAGCTCAACAAACAGATCATTAGCATCAATATCAGATTTGGTTATTTTTGTTTTCTCTTACACTTCTAACTTCTAGGAACCGTACTCATATTTCCTCATGTCAATCTGTATTATTGAAACACAAGAGACAACATATGAATAAAGAAATTAAAAGTGTGGATACAAAAGATTAACGGAACAACATATACCTGGTTTAATGATCGCTGAGCGCTGACCGATGTGTGTGGCAGTCTCAATTCTTGTTCGTCGCTTCGTGCGTGACTGCGTGCGTCAGAGGGGTATGGAAATCTTGGGCATTTTGATTTTTGAGCTGAGCAGATCGATGGATACCAGGAGTCCAGTACCTGATCGATACCGTTTCATATTTTACTTTTTTTTTTAAGATCAGTTTCATATTTTACTAGCAGTAGCAAACTAGCCCACACAGAGCACGCACTGTATTTTTTTTTTCGGAAGCGCGAGGCTGCTTCCTATTTCACGCGGAGACGGCCCAGTGACCCAGCGACGCACAGTAGACACGGCCTAATTTTCTTCAAATGCAATACAAATATACGGAGTACATACCTATATATAAATTTTTTGGGCCCCTCCAAATTCGTGGGCCCTGTGCGGGTGGCACAGTTAGCACCACTATAGGCCCGGGCCTGTACTTACGAACTCAAGGTTATTTACAGTATTTTTATTGTTGCCATTTATCTTTTCTCCAAATCAGCGACTATGTCAGTGGTTTTGTTAAAAACAACCATATCAGTATTTACCCTAGATGTAAAAAAACACAATGATGCGTGACCATCAATTTTATTATAATACTGAACAACTCATAATGAAACAGCAACCAAGCGAGATGCATACATATGCATAAATGTCTAACTTTAATCAGTACAACATGGTCACAATAATATGAGCAAAATATATTTTAAACCTCGAATTTGTTTAAGTAGTCCGAATCAAATCCTAAACTTTCAGTCCAATGCAATTTATGGTTAAAAAAAGACTTAACCCAAACAATATTCTGGTGTATTTCAAAGCAAATATTTCGACTTCTGATGGAAATGAGGGACGCCAACTGCTCTACTCAAAATTATTTCTTTGGAATTGCACCAAGGCTAACGGAACTCACTGAATCCATGAAACACCAACACACATAGGGGTTCTCGCTGCCGAACACAATTTACGTAACTCCCAAGTATTTCTATGGAATAACACTAAAGGCTAGTTAGTCTTGCTGAATCCCACAAAAACCAAGACACACAGTTATACTCGACACCGAACACAAGAAACCTAAACACCTAGAGATCATCTCCCAAACAACAAAACTCAAAACAAATTAAGGGCACATGAATACAAGTATATAACAGCTCATTCAGAAGAGCATTGAACAGATTAATAAAATTACACAATCTGTCGGTGCGCACGGCACGGTTGGGAGTAGGTAAGAGCCGTTAGGGAGTAGATTGCTAACCTGGTCTTGAAGGCGTGGCTGAAGCCGGCATTGGCAAAGACCCCTCCTCACTAGCATTGGACCCTTTATGGAAGAGCTGTTGCTCACCACCTGCCTCCTCACTCGGGCCGGACGAAAGCGGATCCTGATGCTCGCCTCGGGGCACAGGAGTGTAGAAGCTGACAACTGGAAGCAAATTACCCAAGCCACGCCTATCGCACACCTTCCTTGCCATCTCTGATTGCAGGTCCACAATGAATATGCCAGCGACCATGCTAAGGAAAATGCTATGTGTTCCCTGAGCAAATCCCACCACTTCCACTCTATCATCTGCATCCAGCAGAGCACCAATTTTGATGACCCGGCTCAGCACCCACTGTGCATCAGTGCGTCACTCTCCCCCTTTATCCACAGATTGAGATCCCGATCCGAGTATTCGGCAACTCCCAGACCACCTTCGTCGGTCAGCATGATGTTGAATGTCCCCTGGGAGCATGGCATGTCTGGTGGGTCGAGCAGGGTCATGCTGTGGCTTGCCAAGTCATACTGCAGAATCAGGTCATCGTTCATGAAGTAGAGCGGTGTCCTCCCAACAAGCACGCTGGAATGATCTATAAATTCCATGGGGGACTCGCTGTGCATCAAGGTCAGCTTGCCCCAGATGCCGGTCTCCGACGAGAACACGCACGCCCATATGTCAAACTCCCCCGCCTCGTCGTCTGGGACGTCGTTAGTGAAGACGAAGACCAATCCGAAGGGCCCGCCGTGGCAGTCGCGGTGGTCGCACCCATCCGCCGCGCAGAACACGGCCGCCGTCGGGTACGTCTCCGTCACCCTCCCATAGAAGGCGTTCCTGCGCACCCTGACGCTCTCGAAAAGCGACGGCGCCGGCACGCGCCGCTGGGCTCCCGTGATTGGCTCCCACACGAAGAGACCCTGAGCACCCTGGCCTTCGGAGAGGAAGAGGGCGCGGCCGTGGCGGCAGTCGAGGGCCCGCCATGAGCGGCAGTCCGGGGCGGCGAGGGAGAAGGACGAGGCCGTGGTGGGGACGAAGTGCGAGATGCTCCCGTCATCCCAGTCGTGGATGAAGCCGAGCACCGGGGCGTCCGGTGGAAGTCGTGGAGGCGGCGGCGGAAGGCGGGGCTGGAGATGGCGCGGCCCCAGGCCTTGCTGGTGAGGGAGGCGCGTAGGAGACAAGCAGGCTCGTTGGGCGGCTGGCGGAGGAGGATCTCTTCGACGAGCTCGTCCGGGAGCGCCGGCGGCGAGTCGCGGCGGCGCTACTGCCATGGTGCTCAGTGGGCTGGGTGTGGGCTTTGCGTGGAATGGTTGGGCTCAACCAGCTGCAGCTTGCGGCTCGAGTCGGACGGACCCTGGCATTGGGATCAGGAACGGGGTCAAGTACGGACTTTGGCTAAGAGCATCTCTAACACAGCCGCTCCAGCCGGTGATTTCAAGAAGTGCGGTGGTGATTTTGGCGATTTTGCCGATTCCGGCGAGTTTCACGGCGGAGAAGGTCGCCGGCGGGTGCTGAATGTTCAGCCCGCTAACGCCTCGCGCGGAATACAGGACCCCTTCGGTTCGGCTGCGAAAACATGTTATTCACGGTTCCGCGGGCTGAATTCACAGGTCCCCTCAAAATCGTTTACGGGTTGGTGACTTTTAGAGGTTCTGCTATTGTCGTTTTTAAAGTTCCGAAACTGTATTTGGCAGTTATTTTAAGGTTTCGTGACTTTTGAGGGCTCTGTTAGAGATGTAAGGATGGGGATCCAGTTGTGCCGTGCCAGCCCCAGGAATCGGCGAACTACGCTACACAGTCAGATACCTAAGCGAACGGATAAGGGAAAGAAATAAAAAAAGAATAATATTTTTTCGTGCATTCATTATTGCAACTATTGTGACCATGAACTGAAGAGGGATCTACTACGATGTGATGATATGGTTTAATTCTACCTTATACACAGACAGAGATGAAATAATACATGAAGTTGTGTTGATAAGATCAGAGCCTACTAGCAATAGGGGAGAAAACTTAGCATGTCGCAACAAAAGCGTCGATTCCAGGCACAAGCGGTGGAGCATGTGGTTTAATTCGAAAAGTGCAAGGAAAAAGTTAGTTATCACCCGGGGATCGGCGATGCTGATGTGTTGGGCAATGCTGCTACCAACCATGGTCGGTGTTGCTACCATAGTTTTATGGATTTTGCATCTCCCGATTTTTTTGCTACAATAGCAATTTTTTCCCTATATGTGATGCAAATTTTTGTATGATCTGTAGCAATTTTATTTTACTTTTGACGCAAATCCGTATAATTATTGTAGCAATTGTCCCTAGCACAATTTTTTCCCTATATGTGATGCAAATTTTTGTACAATGCTCCCTAGCACAAATTTTAAGGTCTTTCAATGCATGGCGGCAATGCTACCGACGGCGCATGGCATTGCTACCAGCGCGGTGTTGCTATGGACGGCACGCGTCGATGCTGATGGAGCTCGTCGTTGTTAGTGACGGACCATTATGCTACTAACGATCTCCGGCAATGATACGAGCGGATGATACCGACTTCTTGCGACGATGCTACCGGTGCGCGGTGTTGCTATGCACGGCACGCGGCAATGCTATCGATGGAGCTCATCGTTGCTACTGACGAGCCATTATGCTACCGACTTCTCGCGACGATGCTACGGCGTGGAGTTGCTACGGAGGGCACAAAAAATTGCTACGACAGAAACTTTTTGCTTCGTTGAAATATTTTGTGAGATTTGAGAGTAAATTGGACTTTTCCTAGAATAATACAAAAAAATATTACAAACAAAACGTTATTTTGCTTCATAAAAGCATTTACGGGATTTTTGTGGATATTAGAAATTTTGCTACAATAGCAAAAAAAATCTTATTACACGTGAAACGTTTTGCTACATTGAAACAAATATGGGACCCAGGCGATTTTTCCCATCCTCGGGGACATCTAGTTCTGTCCATATGATTTTGTTGTTGTAATATAGTTTGTTATATTTGTTTAAATTTATGGTGATTTTGTTGCAAATTTATACGCATCAAAAAACGTTTACCATCATTTTCTTTAAACATTGTGCCGGAAAGTCACATGGTCTTCTAGGAAGAAAAGTCCCATGGTAGCATAGTGTCACACGACCACCACATGCAAGGCAGACAGGGGCGGATCTTACTGTATGTCAGGGGGCCACCATCCCCCCCCCCCCCCCCCCCCCCATGTAGGAAGTTTTTTTTGGTAGAGCTTATAATTGTGTTGTTTTGTGTGATCCCCCCGAAATTTATGTAGTAGTATTTCGGTGCGCGAGATCCCCGGGGGATGCCTAGTACGCGCCAAAGTGAAAGGCATCTTTCACCCAATAGCCTGCATTTCACTACCTTGCAAACACAATTCAGACAGAGAAGCACTTGATAAATAGAACGGTGTTCATAGCATTGTCTTATTGCAACATATAAAACAATGACCCTAGGCAAAGTTTCCATGCCCGCAAAGTTTTATGAAACATACATGTGTTTTGTCCTAGACCAAAAAAATGCTATAAAACTGATTTTTAGAGCACTTTGAATTTGTTTTTCACACATGTCGTACATAATGTATTTACTAAATAATTAATGCGTGTACATAGGACATGAACATGTGAAATTTTTAGGTCTTTTTTGTACATTTTGGGATGACTTTTTATAGCTGGGAGCATCTGCTCCTAGGCTCTAGTTTGAATGGCCGAGTTACCTTACATCAGGCTTCTTTTTTTTTAGATAAAAGGGTTTCCCCCGATTTCATTAACGAAACCAGTTTTTGCTACATATTACATCAGGCTATATGCATCATTGATGAAGAGGCAGGTAAATAAGAACTTAAAAAACTCCTACTACTTGTTTTTTCATGTGACAGGCAAATAAAAGATGTTGGTAATGAAAACGATAACACATATGCATGCATATGCGGAAACATGCCAAACGAACTTTGAATGTGCTTATTATATCAACACGTTCCCTAAGAACCATTTGTGGTATCACATAAACTTCCTTCGGTTTGAAAATGAGAGGTGTGACCCCGAACTCACTGGTTTTCACATGAAAGTCACTACTTATTTCAGGGACAACCAAGTCAACAAGCTTAGCTTTCAGGCTAGACTTGGACATATTAAAATGTTAGAGCATCTCCACCGGCACCCCCGAGAATGTTGTCTGCCCCCCCCCCCCCCCCCCCCCCCCAATGTGTACACTTTAAATCAAACTTTTTGAACACTCACAATTTTGTAACAAAAGGGACGATTTTCCACGTGGACCACCCGCCCGACGGCCAAGAACTAGCGATCAGCCTCATCACTCGTGGTTCAATAGCGTGACATCCCCGTGACACGCGACTCGAGGGCGACGTTCGTCTACTCGAGCACCGTGCTCAGCTGGCGCTACTCCCCTCCTGATTCACGGTGAGAAAGGACTTGTACGTTATGACCTGCTCCGGCCACAGTGGTTGTGGCGGAAGCTCTGCCACCTCCTCATGCTCACTCTCCTCACCCTCCTCGTCGTTTTCATTGTCAGACAAAGAAGAGTTGGGTACGGTGGCGTGAAACGGCGGTGGGCAGCTTCGATGATGGTGACACAAAAGGTCTCTATATTGTAATTGTAAACGAGCTGGGAGGGGCTTTGTTTCACTTATTTGGGTCGATGACGAGATGTGAGAGCACTGTTTGAAGCGGTGGCATGACGGGCTATCTTATAGCCGGAGAAATGGGTAGGGAAGGAAGGCGGGAAACGGTGGGGTGGGCGAGAAGCGACGGGTGGGTGGAGAATGCTGATGACACGTCTCCACCGTGTTGGCCTAGCAATGCCTCTTAGAAGACGCGAAGGCTGATCCGCCATTACAGTCGACATGATCGGTGTGCGGATGAAGTCGGGCCCGTCTAACTGAGGCCGCATGTGGACTCATCCTGACGTTGTCCTACGCCCCTATCAGGCCTCCAAATTTTGGGGCGTCGGACAGATTTTATGTCGGCCCTAACATATGGGGATGTCGTTGTGGCCGTTTTCTTTACCGAACCCCACTGGTCCTTTTTGGGGCAGCTTTTGGCGCTGCCCAATGGAGATGCTCTTCAGAAGTTATACACTGAAGTTAGAAAAAACATTGCTCAACTATACCCTCTGATATTTCAAACTCGTAGACTCCATTAAACAATAATCCTTGTGTCAAAATTAGAGATATTTGCAAGCCCCCAGCTGTGCAAACAAGGTTTCTTGTTCTTGCTAGCTTCCGCATAAGATAGAGTAAGTTCACAAATAAAAATTTAGTGCCTAATAGTGTTCCCATGACGATATTATTTTCTTCTATTCTTCTTGAATAGACATTGAAGATGACGAGGTGAAGCAATATCTTGGAAATTAATTGCCACATACACCAAGGCATCTAATCAACGAAGCAAAAATAACTATCTGTCACATACACCAAGGATGACATATTTGTCAGACGATCCCCAACTTACAGCATGTAGCAGTTACAACTTACAAGCAGCAACGAGTCAACAGACAACAGCCATGTCTGCACACACGAGACGATACCACCTGAAGCATCATTTATATTTCTTTAGGTGTTGAACCCTCTGATCTGGCCAGCCTGCTCCTTCTGAACCATTTGATATCCCTTGACTATGAATTCTACTGATTTTGAACAGCCCACAGGACTATTGACTGTAAGTCTCACGCCAAGTGAATGACAGACAGATAGTGCAAGCAGGCAACGATATACACACACGCATTTACCTTCTTTTTCTTCTTTTATTTGTGCTGATACTTCCACACATCTTCATCTATTGTGAATGAGGCTCAGCTAGTTGTATTTACCACTCATTTCAATGTTCGGTTGAGAGAAACAAGGGAAAACAGAGTATTTACAGAAAAAATGTACGATAGTTTATTTGTTATATCAAAGATGGAATGGTTTCTTCCTTGTTTCACTAGAATAGGAGAACTTTCTCATCAGGGAAAAATAGACACCAAAAGATTCTCAAATGATCACTGGCATACAGAGCCACCGTGCATTGCCGGTAAAAGTACAAAAAAAGGGCGGAAAGTATTACTGTTTTCTTGCAGCTGATAAATCCCACTCAAAGGATGCTTATCAAAGAAGGAATGCATGTCAAAGGTTCACTCTATTACGCAAGAGTCTGAATTGTTCCTATGCTCAGCATCAATCCACAGAAATACCATGTACAGGTAGCAGTGCAAATAGGTTTTCAAGTGCTGGGAGAGATTAATTCGCACTCTGCAGTGTCTCGTCATTGAATTCCAGATGCGGGCTACCTTGAGACACATTATTCACTTCATTGAGACGCCTTAATTCTTGTCAGAGTTTAGTCTCGGACTCCTAAACTACATTGCCATGAAAAAAGATAAGCAACATTCATGTTTCCCCGGAAAAAAAAGTAACAGGTCCTACTGAAGACGCTGATGACTTGTGAAGAATCCAGTAGTCTGATCGTCAGCTTAGCACTAGCAGCACATGACAACAGATTGAAATGTTAGTACAGCTGATATCTACCGAAAGGTAAACTCCTTTAGGAGTCATATAATGATGGTCGAATGGAATATAATACATGACTTTTGCTTAAAAAGAGGCATTTTACATATGCACAAGATCATGAAAAAATGTTTTCTACAACCTTCCAAGATTAATGCAAATATATGACTGTCGCACAACAGCAAAGAGCAAACGATGGCAGTCTTTTCTGAGGAACAAGCATTAGAAATTGGATTTAGAACATGATTTGAAAGGTGTACTACACAGCTTGCAAACAATGGATGAGTATCTCTCTGCGGGAAGCTACTGATGGTCCACTGGATGAGTAGATACAAGTAAATGAAGGCAACTAATCGTATGCAATGCTGAAAATTTGAACATATAAATTCTGAATGACAGCATCTTCTATCTAGCTATTTGCACACAAAATTAACAAATAAGTACTGACCACTGAGGCAACATGAACAAGGAGTAGAAACATCTTGTTGCAATGCATCAGTCATATCTTGGCAATTGCAGAACTTTATATCTAGCTAGAATCACATTTCACAAAGGTTGAACAGTCTGTTGCTAGTCTCTTTTGGAGTTCAGCAGAAACCTGACGTTACCACATTTGATCCTCTACCTACGAGCACACGGTTATTTATAGCATTTTCTGTGCATATATTGCTGCCATTTTAGTTTTCCCCAAATCAGCAACTATATCAGTGGTGTTGTTAAAAATAATTATATTAATATTTACTCTAGACGTGACCATCAATTTTATTATTATATCGAGCAACTCATAATGAAACAGCAATCAAACGAGATGCATACATAATGAAATCATTTTCCTGCTTTCAGAGAAAGGGGGTCAGTAATCTCAAAAAAACTTTGAAAACTGTTCCATAGAAGTGAAATTTCATTTAATAACCTAGAGGAGCAATGCAAACTTAAGAAAAAAATCATGTATTTCACTATACAATGGTGCAGCCCTGGCACCTCACTGATCTAAGGACAGGGACAATGATATAGAGAACTACCTTTGTTCCTAAATATAACTATATAAGACGTTTTGGAAGTTCACTTTGAACTCCCGAAACGTCATATATTTAGGAACATAGATATTAGCTTCTTTAGATTTACCTTTCTAAGAAGGAGGAGCAGCACCCTCAACATTGCTATCGGAGGAGGGTTTTGAGTTCCTAGCATCATCTTTGCTGGTTGTACCTGTCACAAATTCATCATTTGATGCACTTTTTGGAACATCATCCAAAGGATCTTTCATCTCTTGAGCTTTGTATAGCATAGCACAGCCATACTCTGTACTAGCACACTACAGAGAAACTTCTCTATGACTCGGAGCCCTAGGTAACAACAAACACAGTGTCTATCAATGTTAGAGTAATAACATAAGGCCCTGAAAGATTGAAAGGTACTGTAATCTGTAATCTGAGATAAAGAAGCACAGCTAAAATTATCCATCAACCATTTTGATGACACAAGGTGCTAAACTACAATTATGCTCTGTTGAGTTCCTTTTCTAACAAACAGCTAGAGTTTGCACGGATTATAAAGGACAATTACAAAGTACCAAATGCACACTGATGAGACAGTTGTTACTAACCAATACTAGAGAGGCATTCTAGTTTCTCAAGTAGGATAAAACTTATGATTCCAGTAAGTGCATGCTCATTCGATGCTCATTGCAAGCAACACACACATAATGACAAAAGGATCACAGGTCCCAACTTGCAAGTATTGTCATGGAGTCACACCACCAAGGCTTAACTGAACTCGCTAAATCCATGAAATAGCAACACAACACATAGGCGTTCTTCTAAGTTTTTCTATGGAGTAACACTAAAGGCTAATTAGGCTTGCTGAACCCCTCAAACACCAACACAAATAGTTATTCTCGACAAGGTACACAATAACCTAACCACCTAGAGATCATCTCCCAAACCACAAAACTCAAAGACTGAAAGCAACTAATTAAGGACGCATGAATACAACAGCTCATTCAAAAGAGCATTGAACATGTCTGGAAAAAAATCCAACAATCCATCGGTGCGCTTCGGCACGGTTGCGGAATAGAACTCTAACCTCGTCTTGAGGGCGTGACTGAAGCGGGTAATGACAAAGTCCCTCTCCTCGAGAGCATTGGACCCTTAATCGAAGAAAAGCTGTTGCGGTTGCGGTTGCGGTTGCGGTTGCGGTTGCGGCTGCTCTGCTATTTTCTCCTCATTT
The DNA here is from genome assembly GCA_947311845.1 of Poa pratensis. NCBI lineage: Eukaryota > Viridiplantae > Streptophyta > Magnoliopsida > Poales > Poaceae > Poa > Poa pratensis. The sequence goes on from CAMZMU010000048.1 coordinate 12,122,859, forward strand.
CCCCTCTCCTCACAACCTGCCTCCTCACTAGAGCCCGACGGAGGCGGATCCTGGTGCCGCCTTAGGGGCACAGGAGTGTAGAAGCTGACAACTGGAAACAAATAACCCAAGCCACTATCGGACACCTTCCTCGCCTTCTCCGATTGCAGCTCGACTATGAATATGCCAGCGACCATCCTAAGGAAAATGGTATTTGTTCCCTCAGCAAATCCCACCACTTCCACTCTACTATGTGCATCCAGGAGAGCACTAATTGGGAGCAAATTGACCAGGTTGATGACCCGGCTCAGCACCCAGTGTGCATCAGTGCCGTCACTCGCCTCCTTTGTCCACAGTTTGAGATTCCGATCCGAGTATTCGGAAACTCCCAGACCGCCGTCTTCGGTCAGCATGATGTTCAATCTCCCCGGGGATCCTCGAATGTAATCTGCTGGGTCGAGCAGGGTCATGCTGTGGCTTGCCAAGTCATACTCGAGAATCAATTCAGCGTCAGACATGAAGTAGAGCAGAGACCTCCCAACAAGCACGCTGGAATGATCTACAAATTCCATGACGAACTCGCTGTGCATCAAGGTCCGCTTGTCCCACGTGCCGGTCTCCGACGAGAACACGGACGCCCATATGTCAAACTCCTCCGCCTCCTCGTCGTCTGGGCCCTCGCTCATGAGGACGAAGACCAATCCGAAGGGCCCCCCGTGGCAGTCGCGGTGGTCACACCCATCCGCTGCACAGAACACGGCCGCGGTAGGGTAGGTCTCCGTCATGCTCGTGCGCCGCTCGAACGGCGAGGACACGCGCCGAGCAGCACCCGTGATTGGCTCCCACACAAGGATCTCCGGAGCACCTAGGTCCTTGGAGAGGAAGAGGGCGCGGCCGTGGCGGCAGTCGATGGCCCGCCATGAGCGCCAGTCCGGGGCGACGAGGGAGAAGGATGATGCCGTTGTGGGGATGAAGTGCGAGCTCCCGTCACGCCAGTCGTGGAGGAAGCCAAGCACGGGGGCCGCCCCGTGGAAGTCGTGGAGGCGCCGGCGGAAGGCGGGGCTGGAGATGGTGCGGCCCCAGTCCTTGCTGGTGAGGGAGGCTCGTAGGAGCGACGCTGGGTCGTCGGGGGAAGGCGGAGGAAGATCTCCTCGACGAGCTCGTCCGGAAGCGCCGCCGCCGGCGTGGCCGCCATGGTCGACGGTCTGTGTGCGTGGGTGGAGTGGAATGGGTTGGGCTGGGCTGGGCAGGCCCATATGTGACGATGATACTGTAGATCACGGGGCATTTAACGCTCGAACACTGTGTTTTTTTTTAACTACTCGAACACTGTGTTAACATTAGTTTACTCGTACAAACATTGTCTTTCCTTTAAAATTCGTGGTGATTACACAGTGCACCGAGGAAGGCCAAAAAAAAATACAACAATATAATAGTGCTCACATAGTTGTATTATTAGAATGCTAATTTGATTTAATTATTATGGGTAGTCGCGGAGTTGCCATGGCGGAATACACTTCATAATTTTCAATATTGGATGTTAGAGAATGCTTGATATGGGCGACTTAGGGTTTCCATGCTTCTAAAGTTGTAGTTCACTACCTTGCACTTTCTCATCTCAGTTCAACTAATGCGCATGTTCCCACTACGTAGGGAATCGGGTACACGAGACAGTTGTGTCGGTTGAACATATCAAGCACTCCTGATATCTCCCATGCCTACAAATGTGCATCACATTCCACGAAACAAAAAAATAATTGTTTCCTTGGTTTTGTGCTCATTTTGAGCACACATCATAAAACACCGAACATGTAATGAAACGTGTTGGCTGTGAAATGATTGGAGTTGGGTTTGTGCTTCTCTTATAGGCATGTATCTTTACTATTAAATTGGAGTTGGTGACTCTTCCCCACCTCCACCTTATCCCACCTTTTTCTCATCCAATTTCCCAATGGTTAGGAAGGCAAGGGGGGAAAGGAAATATAATATTGGAAAATTTTGTCCACCTTGTGCATTATGGGGATCCTCACGAAAAACAAATATTTATTGATCTCGGCCCAAGGAACTTTTTATGCTAAACAAGAAAATTCAGTGTGAGATTGGACGTCGTGACTCGTGACACATGCCTACCGGTTATATTAGTAGAATGTTATACGCTTGCAGTATGGGAATAAAAAGAGGTAAAACACGTGGATGCTTGTCTAGAGACCTATCAACGGATCAACAAAAACTGAATTCTTCCGCAACAAAAAAATTCTAACCATATAGGCATACTATGTTCATAGAAATAAGAGTTGATTCAGTGACTTGAAGAACTAGTAGGTAGCACACGTGATTTGGATGCATTTATCGACCCTAGTTCGGCCTCACTGTAAGTGGCGCCCTGTTCAGGAGGGTGGATGTACTTTTACTTCCTTGCCTATCGCAATGATTGACATCTGTGGGTATGCTATACGCCTTGATTTGATAATTTATTTGCTTCTTGTTCCCTATTTCCCGACCCCTTTGTGATGGGTCGGTAGATTACAATTATGAGAGCAAAATCAGGTAACCGAGGAAATGAATGGCTGAAGAATCACGAAGTAAATGTCTAATATTCATTAATATGGTGTAGATTGGAGAAGATAAAAGTACTGCATGAAGAACAATATGAGGGTACACAAGCCTTGGATATGGCTTCGGCGGGCTGACCTAATTAGTTAAACTAATTATTTAATGGAAAGAGTCGATCATGCCCTGCTAAATTTTGTTGGGAGTGGAGTACACTGAAGCACTCGTGGTCATTTGCTACATGATGGGGGCAGTGTGAGGTTCAGAAGATTGGACAAGATATGCATCGTCTTTCCATGCTTCTGAAGTTTCAGTCCACTATCTCACAATTTCTCACCTCACAGTTCAACAATTATACATGTTCCCACTATGTCAGGCATATGAATATATGATGCACGAGACAGTTGTGTTGGTTGAATATATCAAGCATTCCTGATATCTCTCGTGCGGTCGTGCCAATAAATGTGCACTTAATTTTCAGTGAAATAGAAAAAAGGTATTTCCTTCTTTTTGTGCTTATTTCGGGCACACATGATAGAACACCGAACATGCATGTAATGAAATGTGTTGGGTGTGAAACTATTCGAGTTGGGTTTGTGTTTCTCTCTTATGTGTTGGCTGTGAAATTATTGGAGTTGGTTTCGTGCTTCTCTTATAGGCACGTATCTTTACAACTAAATATGAGTTGGTGGTTCAGTGCACCTCCACCTCATCTCATAGTTTTAAAAACCGGACCAGAGATCGAACCGGTGAGGGCCTCGGTTCGCGGTTCAGCCGGTCGGACCGCCGGTTCGATTGTGGTTTATTAATAATAGAATAGGGCAGAAATTTTAATAATCTGTACAAAAATGTCAATGTATATGATACATTCGTGAGCTAATAGGACATAAGCGTCGCATGACCTGACGGTTAGCGCAATCTGCCTATTCGCATGCGTCGCCCGAGCTCAAGTTCGATTCCTGTCCCACGCATTTGATTCCGGTCGGACCGGCGGCCTGGTACGCCTGGTTTTCAGCCAAAACCGCAGGTTGGACCGTGGTCTCGCCGGTTTTTCCGGTTCAACCGGCGGTCCGGTCCGGTTTTTAAAACTATGCCTAATCTCATCTCATCTGCCAATTGTTAGGAAGGTAAGAGGAGAAAATATCTATTTTTGGAAACTCCTCGACCTTGTGGATTCCAAGATCCTCATGGAAAACAAATATTTATTGACCTGGACACAAGGAACTTTTTATACTGAAGTAGCAAATTTGGGTGAGATCGGATGTTGTGACACATGCCTGCCGGTTCTAATAGTAGAATTTTATACATGTGTGGTAGGGGAATAAAAAGAGGTAAAACACGTGGATGCTTGTCTAGAGATCCTATCAACGGATCAACAAAAATGAATTCTTTTGCAACAACAAAAATCTGACCATGTAGGCATACTCCGATTCATTGAAATAGAAGTTGATTCAACGACTTGAAAAGCAGCAGGTACCACGTACGTGATTTGGATGCATTCATCGACCCTAGTTCAGCCTCCTTGTTGTGCAAAAATATAGATTGTCGGAAACCTTGTCTATCAATCGCCACATAATTTTCAAAGGAACTATCACGACACGCCCTGGATAAGTGGGTATAGGTATGAACTAGCTGGAGCTACATCAGCAACAACTTGTGCTGGGAGCAGTTCATGTCGATCTAGGCACCAACGATTGACGAAGTAGCGGTGATGCTTGCTAGTAGGGAGGGGGAGGTCGACTCCTCTGAGAGGCCCCTCAAGAAGCAATATGAAGGTGGCAATGTTCATGTCAATCATATCCTCCATACTCATAGGAAAGTATTCATCTATGTGAGCCAATCCCATCACCAGGACAATACTATCCAGCAGTTAGTGTTGCCTCTTGGCGCGACACATCTGTGCCCACTAATGCCCAAATCAGATCGCATAATTTATATAGGTGTTTCATGGTAGCTCACGGGTAGCTAAATCCATTACGCGGGACCCACTTAGTTACCCACATAATGGAACTGTAACAGCTGCGGGCCCAGGGCGTCAGCGGCCGGGTAGACGTGCCTTTATTGATACTAGCTTTGAGGCCCTTGAGAACACCCAAAGACCTTGAGGATGATGTGACCGGGGGTGAGCGTCGTTGCGCCATCGGTAATGTTCAGGCAAACTGGGATTTCAATCTCGTGGAGACAACTGAGTCAAAGACGGAGGCGGACAATGCCAGGTAGAGATGCAAGTAGATCCCACCACACTCCCACTTAATGTACTTTAAGTGGGACTTCAGTAGGATCTCACTTGACACCTTAGTGCCCGGGCGGGAGCCGCGAGGTGCAATCAGGGAACCTATGTCGTGCTCGTATGGGAGGACGGTGGCATTGTTGTGGAGTGCCCCACAACCACATCGAAAGAGTCCCGGTCACCCACACATGCCAACGAGAGTGTAATGTACATGACTGTGCGTCCAACTGCTTCTTCACTAGGTTGTGTACATATGTAATGTGGCGTGGCAAAAAACTGTTTTTGCTACTACCTCCGATCCATATTAGTGGGCACAACTTTGTCTAGATACACATGTATCTAGTCTAAATACTTAACTAGATACTCCCTCCGTTCCAAAATATAAGATGTTTTAGTTTTGTGAAGCAAATGTATCTAGATGGCTTTTAGTGAATAGTTCGGAGTGAATCTAAAAATTAAAAGGGTCTAGATACACTCACTTCACAAATCTAAAACATCTTATATTTTGGAACAGAGGGAGTACATATGAATTTAGACAAATCTATGTCCACTAATATGGATCGGAGGGAGTACTTAAAACTGGTGGGGGAATCGATCCACTACATAAGGTAACATTGTATTTAACCGGAGTAAATACGATCGGAGAGCTACTTTTGTACAGAGCTCGGGCTAACTTTGTACCAAAGCAAAATCGATCGGCACAAAACAAGCTAATAGAGCTAATCGGCTATGGCAGCGACTAGCGCACCTCCTGGATCCTGCTGAAGTAGTGTTGGATGTAGAGCTAGTGTTCACCTTGTCCCCGTCCGCCGTGACCCATGACACACATACCAAATATTGTAAGCAGAAGCGTCGGATGCGGGAGATGCTACATTTGTACGCCTTCTCGTCGCCTTCTCGTCGCCGACACTTGTGCTGACACGAAGAAATGGAAAAGGAGGTTTTCTGCTTGTTTGGAGCACGGCTGGTAAAACATCGAGCACGTAAAGAAATGTGTTCAGTTTGAAGGTGCTGGAGTTGGGTTTATGCATGGTTCTTTTATAGGCACGTCGGTTTATTAGTTGCACATGGGTTAGTTCTTTTTTTTCGAACATCACATGTGTTAGTTGAGCTAGATCTTACGCATTTGCTACCTTTGGTAAGGTCGCGTATTCAGTATTCACTCTTGGAGAGTGGCATGGCCACGTGGGGAATGGAGTTTCTTTTTCATTTTCTTTATTTGATGTTATCTTGATAAAAGGACACCATGAGGAAGTAATTCATTTTTAAGTTTTTTTTCACTTACTTTAACTTTTTTTAATATCTCGATGGCTCTCTGTATAATCACTACTTGGGTCCTTGAAAATGATTTTGCAATTTCAGGAGCAAACTGTCACACCTACTTGTAATCCAAATATAAAAGATAACATATATATATACCGTAGCCGGAGAAGTTGGAGATGACGGAGCCGATCAGGAAGCAGGCCACTGCATACATGATGTTCTTCCCCATGTCGGCCGGACTATTGTTTTAATTAACTACTTGAGCAGGATTGCACAAGGCAAACACCGCCTCCCGGCCGGCCGGCTGGCAATTGAGCAGCCGATTGTGTAGGATCGTAATTAGCAGCTGCTCAAAGAGTGTATCGCGTCTGAGTTCCATGTCCAAAAAAAACTGAGAGGCTCATCTAGTTGTATTTAACCAACTCATGTCTATGGTTTTGCCTCGTTTCATAAGAAGATGGAAACTTTCTCATCAGGGAAAAGAAGAGACGAAATACTTCTCAAATGATACATTGATGAAATGCCAGGAAGAGTGCAAAAGGAGGACAAAAAGACTACTGTTTTCTTGGAGCTGATGAAACATGCCTGTTTATCAAAGATGAAATGCTTGTCAAACAACGACTCTCTTACAACAACAGTCTGAAGTGTTCCAATGCTAAGCATCATTCCATAAAAACTACCGGGAACAGCTAGGGCTTACAAATAGTTCTTGTCAGAGTTCAGTTTCGACTCCTAAACTACAATGCCATGGCAAAAAGATAAGCAACACTCATGTTTCCCTACTGAAGAGAAGTAACAGATCCTACTGAAGACGATCATGACTTGTGTAGCAACCAGCAGCCTGATCATCCGCATAGCACTAGCAACACATGGCAACAAATTGCAATATTAGTACAGCTGACCTGATATATACATAAGCTAAACAACTTTAGTAGCCGTGTAATGCTGGTCGAATGAACTGAGCATGGCAGAATATAATATACGCACAAAAATAAGCATTTTACACATATGGACTAATGGAAATAAGACAGTCGCACCACAGCAAAGAGCAAAGAATAGCAGTTTTCTGAGCATGGCAAGCATTTGTAGTGGACTTCGAGCAAGATGGGAAGGTACACTACACAGCTAGCACAAAACAATTGAGTATCTCTCTGCGGGGAGCTACTGATGGACCATTGGATGAGTAGATACAAGTAGATGAAAGCAACTAATCGAATGCAGTTGCTAAAAAATGAACACGTAAAATTCTGAATGACAGCCCTTCTATCTAGCTATTCGTATACACATCAACATATGAGTATTGGCCATTGCGGGGACATGAACATGGAGTGGAAATATCTTGTTAGAATGTCTCAGGCATATCTTGGCAATTACAGAACTTTATATCTAGCTGCAATCACATTTCACAGACAGTGAACAACCTGTTGCAAGTCTTTTTTGGAGTTCAGCAAAACCTGACATTACCACATTTGATGCCTCTACCTACGATACCAAGGTTATTTATTTCTGGTGCTTCTATTGTTGCCATTTATATTTCCCCCCCTATCAGTGGTCTTGTTAAAAACAACCATATCAGTATTTACCCTAGATGTCAAAAAACACAATGATGTGTGACCGTCAATTTTATTATAATATTGAACAACTCATAATGAAGCAGCAACCAAGTGAGATGTATACATATGTATAAATGTGTCAATTTAATTATTATAATATGATCATAATAATATGAGCAAAATTGATTTTAAACATCGAACTTGTATGAGTATTCCGAATCAAACCCTAAACTCTCAATCCAGAGCAAATTTAAGGTTCAAATAGACTTAACCTGCGAATTACTCATTTTATTGCGTAACTTTTGGGACACATGATTGCTGAACAGAGGAGCTCGTGTGTACTAAAATCTACCTTATGGAAGTACTCTACTTAGACAGATAATTCCAAGTTTAGAGATAACATAGGTAAAAAAATTATACATACACAAATTTAGAAGAGGAATAGCTGCCATATGACACCAAAACACATGTTTCAAAATACAGTCAACCCATACGACAAGTTTTCCTACTTTAAGAAACTGGGCTCAGTTGATCCCAATAAATTATTTGACAAGCTATTCCATAGACGTGTAATTCATATAAAATCCTAGAGAGCAATGCAAACTTAAGAGAAATCATGTATTTCACCACACAGTGGTGCAGCCCTAGCAACACTACTGGCCCAAAGAAAAGGACATTGATATAGAATACCTTCTTTAGGTTCACCTTTCTGGGAAGGAGTGGCATCCTCAATATTGCTACCAGAGGTTTTTGAGTTGCCAGTACCATCTTTGCTGGTTGTACCCGTCACAGATTCTTCATCTGATGCACTTTTGGAAACATCATCCAAAGGATCGTTCATTTCTTTACCATTGTATAGCGAGGCTGTGCTAGCAGACTCGAGAGCAATTTCTAGATGACTCTGTATCCTAGGTCACAGAAAATACAATAATTTACAGTCTTATCACTTTTTATTTTTTATTTGCATAGCGTATATAGATGTGGCAGTAAGAACATAAAGCCATGAAAGATTGGAAAGCACTGTAATCTGAGATAGAGCAGCAAAGCTACATTTATTACATCAACCACTTTGTTAAAACAAGGTACTGATTATGCTCTTTTGAGTTCCTTTCTAACAATCAGCTAGTGTTCGCATGGATTATGAAGTACAATTACGAAGTACCAAGTGCATATGAATGGGACATCTGTAACTATCCAATACGTGAGAGGCATATTACATTTCTCAAATGGGATAACACTTCCGATTCCAGTAAGTGCACGCTGACTCGATGCTCAACGGAACACACATTATGAAAAAAGGATCACAGGTCGTAACCCACAATTATTGCTTTGGAATAACACCATGGCTAACTGAACTCACTGAATCCATGAAACACCAACACAAATAGGCGTTCTCGCTGCCGAACACAATTTACCCCAAGTATTTTTATGGAATAAGACTAAAGGCTAATTAGGCTTGTTGAATCCCGCAAACACGAAGATAAACAGTTAGGCTCGACACCGAACACAAGAAACCTAAACACCTAGAGATCATCTCCCAAACAACAAGACACAAAGCAACTAATTAAGGACACATGAAAACAACAGCTGATTCAGAAGAGCATTGAAGAGATTCAAAGTATTTTTTTACACAAACTGTAGGTGTGCACACTTCAGCACGGTTGGGAGTAGGAGAGCCGTTAGGGAGTCGAAGGCTAACCTGGTCTTGAGGGCGTGGGTGAAGTGGGCATTGAGGAAGTCAATCTCCTCAACAGCATAGGACCCTTGATCGAGGAGCTGTTGCGGCTGCACTATTGCTTTCTCCTCCTCGCCACCTGCATCCTCACTAGCATGCGACGAAGGCGGATCCTGGTGCTCGCCTCAGGGCACAGGAGTAAAGAAGCTAACAACTGGAATCAAATTACCCGAGCCATGCCTATCGCACACCTTTCGTGCCTTCTCAGCATGGCGAGTCGCGGCGGCGTGGCGGCGCTCCTGCCATGGGTGTGGGTGGAGGGTTTGCGTGGAATGGTTGGGCTCAACCAGCTGCAGCTTGCGGGTCTCGAGTCGGACCGATGTGTAGTGTGAAAAATGTAAAACAAGGGCATGTTTGATTCATAGGAAAATTGGAGGAAAAGTGAAGAATACTGTTTACGGAGGAATATTTCCTATCTGGCCGTTTGAAACGCAGGAATCGCCACAGGAATTTCCATGGATAGGAACTCGTTTCCTTTGGATTTGGAGGAAAATCACAGGATTCCAAACATTCAGTCCAACCTCATTTTTTCTGCTCGTCGCGTAAGACCGAGGCACAATTAGTACTCGCTGGTATCGATGCATGCATGTGCTAGTTAATATTATTTGCATGTTGTTTCTATGACAAGTGGGGCTTAGCTTTAATGTATGCATGTGCTAGTTAATAGTACCAGGATTCCTATGTTTCACATTTCCTGTGTTTCAAACGCCACAACTGAACTTTCCCCTGCGTCTTTCATTCCCTCAGTTTTGCACATGGATTCCTCTCGTATTCCTATGGTCTTCCAATTCCCATGATTTTCCTATCCTGTGTTTCAAACAGGGCCTGATTCTAGGCAAATTTCTATGTCCGCAAAGTTTTATGAAAAAATACATGTGTTTTTCCTTGACAAAAAAATGGTTTAACATGATTTTTAGAGCACTTTGAATTTGTTTTACACACAGGTCGTACAAATTTATTTACTAAATAATTATGCGTGCACATAGGACATGAACATGTAATGTACTGAAATATTTAGGGTTTTCTTTTTCTTACATTTTGGGATGACTTTGTTTTTTTAGCTGGGAGCATGTGCTCCTACGCTCTAGCTTGAATGGTCGAGTTACCACCGGAAGCTTCAAACGGCTCCGAAGCTATAGGTAGCCCTTTTTTGAAAATCAAATTGACGTCAACAGTTTTGAGTTTCAAAAATCGAGAAACAAATCCCAGATGCAGATAGTGTGCAAAATTTTAACTCAAAATTCCTTGTATTCTGAGCTGCACAAAACAGAAAAATAGGCAAATCTGGTCCGTCGGAACTCATACGTCATCTCAGTCATGGAGGATGCCGAGCACTGTGGTTGCCCGTCGGAACTCGTGAAGGCGGCGTCAAAAGGCAGAGTTCGAGATGGCGTGGCCCTAGCCCCTAGGCCTGCTGATGAGGGAGGCGCGTAGGAGGCACACTAGCGATGGTGCTCACCTGGTGTGGCTGTGGGTGGGGGATGGTTGGGCTCAACCAGCTGCAACCTGCGGGGATAGTTGGTTCGAGCCGCGAAAAGACGTTGTGAGTCTCGGATACCAGCGCACCCGGTATTAAAAAAATCAAAATAGTTCAAAAAATTGAAATTTTATGTAGGGAAAATAAAATCAAGTATTGTATTCATACAAGAAAAATAATGTCAGAGAATAACATCAATTGCAGCTTAGATAAAAAACAAGCTATATACACGATATATTCGTCAGAGTTTTGTCTTTTAAACCCAGAAGTCAACCAAAAAAAATTGTGGCCAATGTTTTACATGTGTAGAATATTTGGAAATCTTTAAGCGTAAAAAAGTTCAGAGTCTTTCTACCATATTTTAAAAAATAAAAATCTTTATATGGCGTGTGTTTGTCTCCATGTGCCATAAGTCCGCGTCAAACGTGCATTCGAGTCAGGAGTAAAATCCATTCAAAAAGTTCCGAAACTTAGATTCAGGCAAACATTACCAAGTATGGTACCCGTACAAAAACAATCCTCAAAAAATAACTTTTATTGCACAATAGGTAAAAGATTTTGGCCAAAGTAGCGCTATATACACGCTATATTAATCAGAAACTTCACTTTTTTCCTAGAAGTCATCAGAAATTATTTACTTTCCAAAAAAATTACACAAATAGAATACTTGGTAATCTTAAAAAATCAGAATTTTTTGACAATGTTTTGAATTTCTAAAAAAAGTCCCGCATATCAGGGTACATTGCACCCGAGAGCCACAAGTCCGTGTTACACTCTAAAATTATTATTTAGATTAGAAATGTAAAAGAATAACAAGAAAACCGGCTAAAACTCATTAAAAATTATTGTAGATAATTATTTGTTGGATTGAGATAGTTCCATGAGGGTACAAACATTAGACACACGTTGGCGTGCAAGCTTATTAGGTGACGATAAAGGCGTAAAACAGTCGGAACACCACCCAACATCCTAAAAGAATACAGAAAACAGAAAGGAACAGTTTAATTTTGTCCCTACGTAGTTAAAGTGAAAAATGACCAGACTAACAACAAGGGGGCAGAGGGCCCAAGTTAACCAAAGAATAAAAGGCCCACGTTCCTGTGCATGGGAAGCAGCGAACAAAACCTTCTTCATTTGTTGGTACTCCTGATCTGCTCCCATGGCGACCCTACATTAGTTCGTCCGTGTTCTAGATGCCATAGCAACACGGATTCACGGAACCCCTTTGGTTTAGGCGACTCGGGGCAGGATCTGCTTTGTCAGTGGGTTCATCGACTGATTGTGCTGCCATGTAATGGAATCGTGCCATCTTGGTGTACAAATCATCCCTGAAAGAGCAAGATCGTCTATGTCAGCATATCAACAACTCCCGATGTCTCACACACCTATGGTGAACTGTCTCACGTGATAACTTTGAATGTCAAGCACATTGTCTTCTCTTGACATAGACTTTGGGGTCAATGTTGTGATGGGTGCATACTTCACTCGACTATACAACTTGAAATACGGGGGCATCAGAGCAAACGCATAAAAAAACATGGAGTGCATGGTTCTCTTTATAGGCACGCCTTTTGTATACAGTATACGGGGGCTTACCAGTTACCAGCTAGTACGCACATATTGGCAGCAAGTCCATTAAGTATGTCCATCAATTTTGGTCCGGTGAAAACACGTGGAGGTGTTTTTGATGACGTGGTGTAAAATCCAATTTTCTACAACCTCAAGTCCGGTACAAGAACGTGGAGCCAGAGCAGTGTTAAAATAGTCATACACGCGGCACAAGTACATATGCGAAAAGTAAAGAAAAACAGAGAAGTAGGTGAACCGGTCTTTGTTCATTAATTGGTGAATCTCTCTTAAAATATAAATATATTGCCCAAACACTTTTCATCAGTTTAGACTTTTGCTTTAGTTAGCTGGTGCAATAACTCAATATAGTATTAGAGCCGAAATGTCTGGAATTTAAGTCCATGCTCACCGGTAATCTATACTATTATTAAAAAAGCAAACTTGTGTTGAGCTGTGTCTTTAAATCTGGACCGTTCAATATCTGATCAAACGGCCCAGATCGTCTCAATGTTTGACAACTCAACATTGTCCGTTTTGGACCGTTTTGCCCTCCCACCAATCACATAATACGACCAAATTGCCACCACCTTTTCGTTTTGCGGTTAATTACAAAGGATTGCCACCAATTAAAAAGAAAAGAAGCGTCGGCAACTCGAGCTTAACGTCGCGCACGGCCATGGTTCTGACGGTGGAGAACCTGATGGTCACGGCGGCGTTGCGGAGGTTATGCATGGCCGGGAGAAGCCTCCCAGAGCACCTCCTCCACCCTCCGCTGAGCCGCGTCGCGTCCACGTGGGGTTCGACGGCCGTAGCGAGCGACGTCCTCGCGCGCGACGTGGAGGCAGGCCGTCCTATCGTCCTCCATGCGGCGAGACCGTACGCTGCCGAAATCCTCGACGAGGCCGGAAACGACGCGAACGCGGAAGCAGCCGCCGTCCGTGTGCGTGTTCAACTCCACCTCCGTCCGGCAACTTCCTGGACGATAGGATCCGCCGATAGGACCTAGCCGCCCTCGGTGGCACGCGCCCAGCCCGGCCTCCGCCCTATCTCCTATCTTTGGCAGGAGCCGCGCGTCCACCTTGGCCCTCCATCCCGTCCCCTACCTCTGGCAGGCGGGCAGCGACTTCCCCACCCTGATTATCTGGACACAGACGACCAGGCGTTGGCATCGGTGGGCTCCCTAGGCTCGGCGCCGACCCACGCCTGCGACGCGCTCTCGGCCGAGGTCCAGTAGGCCGCGCTCGACGACGAGGTGGCCGAGTATCAGGCAACCCACACCTTGAAGCTGGTCTGCGAGAAGACCACGTTCTCGGGGCTGGACATGGTCGCCGAGTCGTCACCTTCAAGCAGTTGCTTCCATCGGCTGTAGGCCTGTAGCGGCATCACTTTCCTTTAGTGCAAGTCCATCTGCAAGTACACGTTCATGGACTAAGCCTGCAGTCAGTCTATCTAAAACATGTCCAAAACAGCCTCTCCATGACTCCATCTCCTTTGATCTTTAATCGTTGAACTTCCTTAGCCTCAAGCGCACGTTGTAATCCATGAAGTTGATGCAGCGGAGGAGAATTTGAGGTTCTTTGAATCTCTGCAGCTTCTGACCACACGGCCGTCCACGACGGCTGATGCAATGGAGGAGGAAGGCACTGACTGCAGTTTGAATATACAATATATACGGTGTTATCCTACCTTGATTTGTTTATCTTTCTTAGTAAAAATTTAGTTTCGTGAGCTAGCACGCAAGAACAACTGAGATCTGTTTTAGCCGATCCCCAGCTTTGGGTCTTGCATGCATCAGGTTATGTTAGCTGATCGGCCGTGCTGCTTCCCTGAAGAGCCAAGTGTATACCGTAAGTTCTGCTTTTCCTCTCCAGTTTGCCAAGCTGTTCCTTAGTTCTATCACACCATAGACAAGTCTGACGACCCCATTTATTGCTAACAACTGATCCCCATGTCTCATCTCTTGGGGTTTGCATCTTGCTCAGTTTTTACTTTTTAATTGAATTATATGCGTTGTTGCTTGTTTGGTACTTAAAGAAAAATAATAATTTGATAACATGGCCAACCTATTAAGAGATAATAGCACAATAGTACCACTTTGACAGCAAAATTTACGGAATGATACAAGTCGACGTTTCAATCTCATTTTCATACAAGATTTTTCCGGAGTTTTCTCAGAATACCCAAATCGCGCTCTAACGCGATTTAGACAGCGTTTCTGACATGACGGGCCCACATGTATGATGACGTGGCAATTTAAACAAATAAAATATCTGGAGAAAATAAAAAAAATCTAAAGCGGAGTCCCGGCGTCCAGTGGAGAAGAAGAGCTGCGTCCAGTGCGACTGAAAAAAGGGATCGTGGCTAGGAGAGCAGCGTCCCGGCGGCGGCGGCCAGTGGAGAAGAAGTGGCTAGCGAGCGGAGCAGCCTCCCGGCGGCGCACTGCCCCGGCTGTCCCCGGCCCGCCCCGCCCCGAGCGTGGCCGCGTCGCCGACCTACCCCCGCCGCCCCAGCCCGCCCTGCCCCGAGCGTGGCCGCGTCGCCGGCAGCCCCGCTCTACCCCGGCAGCTCGCGCGCTGGCACGACGGCCAGCTCCTCTACGGCTCCGACGCGACCTCACGCGCACGGCGGCCGTCCGCACTCCAGGCACCGCGCCTCGCGGACCAGGTCCTCCGAGAGCTGCTGGTCGTCTTCGCCATAGCGGCCGCCGCGGAGGCGCTTGATGGCGATGGTGGGCGACGCCGTCGCTGCGACGAGGACGGGCGCCAGCGCCGCGGAGGCCATGGCAGTGGGCTTGTGCCAGCGGTGCCCCGCGATGGCCGGGCCGCCCCCGCTCGCTGACCGGGCCGCCGCGCTTCCGCAGTCCCCGCGCTCCTGGCCGGCGGCGAGCTGTCGCTGGACCCCGAGCTCGAGATGGAGGAGATGCGGCGGCTGGCCGGCTGCTGCAAGTCCCCGCGCCCATCTCCACGTCCCGCGTCTCGTTCCAACAACTCCGAGGTGATACGCTGCACGTCGGCGTCCTCGGGCGGCGGCCTTCTGCCGCGCAGCAAGACGCGGTCCAGGCTAATGGATCCCCCTCCGCCGTCGAGCGGCTCCAGCCTACCTTCCCATGGCCGCACGTCATGGCCGGAGCTGCCCCAGCGGCCGGCGACCGCCGCCTGAAAGAATTTCGCGCCGGGAACCTGCCCCAGCAGCCGGCTCTCGCGCCGGCGGCGCCGCCTAGGCCAGCGCCTGCACGGCCGGCAGAAGTAGCGCCTCGGCGGCGGCGAGGTGGCGCAGCGGGAGGCGAGGGCTCACGCGCCGCGGAGGAGCTGGAGACCGGGGCCGGCGGCGGCGCAACAGCGCGGGGCGGGCGGGGCAGGGTCGATGGACCTCCTGCCATTTTCTATTTATCTCCCGCTGACATTTTTTGTGTTTTAGATTTTTTTTTTATTTTCTCCAGATATTTTATTTGTTTAAATTGCCACGTCATCATACATGTGGGTCCGTCATGTCAGAAACGCTGTCTAAATCGCGTTAGAGCGCGATTTGGGTATTCTGAGAAAACTCCGGAAAAATCTTGTATGAAAATGAGATTGAAACGTCGACTTGTATCATTCCGTAAATTTTGCTGTCAAAGTGGTACTATTGTGCTATTATCTCACCTATTAACAGCGAGAACCAGGGTAACCTATTAAACTAATAATTTGGTAATAAGGCCAACCTATTAAGGCCAAATGTTCTTTTACGTGGTATATGTACGACCTCCTACTTTGGTTATCACTAATTAATTTTACATAAGTACAATGTATTTCAGAAACAGATAGTAAGGGCGGGAAGGGAGGCTTGTCTCCAAATATGTGCTTCATAATCTTTTAATGAATTGATGAATATTGGGTATTGTGGGTACAAGTGGATTTACGGTCATTTCCTACTTATAAATTGCCCCTCTAATTATGAGAACGTGCGTTCCACGTACATGGCAACTAGTAAAAAAGAAAAGAGATATTATGTAGCGTACACCAATCTCATGCTAAGGACTAAAAAGTTTTAAAATGAGCAGTCTTCAGTTACAGGGGCGTGGAGTATTAGCCAAATTTGACTATCCATGTGCTGTAGAGGCCACTGCTCAAGGCCAAGGTCGCGCATGTGCCCCTCTGTTCTTTGTCATATGACTGTGTCTCTAGGATGTATAAAACTTCTAGCTTCGTTTAAACTTGTTGGTTAGCTAGTTTGCCTTTGTAAGCATAACTTTGATATCCTGTATCAACGCTGAGCCTTTGGTTTTATTAATTTAAAGTCGGGCACTTGGTGCCTTCAGTCTAAAAAAAGTTACTTAGGCGTTGGAAACTACTCTGATTTTGCTGTGTCTTTCCTCTGTTTTGTGAGCTGCGTATGCATGTGTACTAACAGAAACTAAGTATAAATCGCGTCGTAGCCGCACTACTGCACTTGAGTACAAGATTCCTAGCGCTTTGGACGCGGCTGGGGAAATGTCGCATGGACATGGCTATTTGGTTAACTCGAGGATGCTTAAACTAATACTAGCACTAGATGATACCCCACGCGTTGCTACGGGACACATTAAGCACCACTTCGAAGAGACTATTTGAACATAATCTATCTCGAGATGAAGAGTGCAAATAATTTTTTAGTTCGTCGTACATGATAATACCAATCCACCATCCACAAAATGTAAGAAAATCTAATAAGATGTTTTACATTGTTGTAACATGCTGAATTGATACACAACAAAATCACCGTTTACATTGTGTCTAGAATGTATTTGCTTGAGCAGTAACTGACGTGGAACCGTTACATGTAGCCATAGTGTAATTAATAATACACATGTTTAGATGGCATAGTAGTAAGAAGTAAGATAAGCAAACTCAATTTATAAATGCTAACACACAAACCGATCATCTAATATGTATACGTCTCTTTGTAGAACACATAGATATTTACGAATACTGAATACGTGATTGAAACCAAATATGTGTAGCCCCATCCCTCGTCGCGCGCCCTCTCCGCAACATACCATGACACACGACTCGAGGGAGGCATTTGTCCGCCCGAGCACCGTCCACAGTTGGCTCTGCGCAGTGAGAAAGAAGTTGTACGTTGCCACCTGCTCCGGCCACAGCGGTTGTGGCGGAAGTTCTGCCTCCTCTTCCTGCTACTCCTCTTGCTGCTCACTCTCCTCACACTCCCCACCGTTTTCGTTGTTAGAAAGGTTAATTCCCAATAATTTTGAAGGCTTCGGCCGCAGAATTCATAATAGATTCTGTAATTTTGATTACAAGAAACCTGATGAGACATGTAGGCGATAGTTATCCTACTTCTCAATCTCAAGGATGACATATTTGTCAGACGATCCCCAACTTACAGCATGGTAGCAGTTACAACTTAGAAACAGCAACGAGCCAACAGCCATGTCTGAAGCAGACGAGACGATACCACCTAAAGCATCATTTGGGTGTGTTCGGTTCTGGAATGGAGTGGAACGGAATGGAACCGTTCCATTCCCAGAACCCATTCTTGTGTTCGGTTAGGACATGGAATGGAATTCACTGGTTCCCCAAAAGGGAATATTCCCCTAATATTCGGAACGCACCGGTCCGGCCGATTCGGCCGGACGAGGTGGAACGGCTGTCTGTCTCTCTCTAATTTAATCAAGTTTAGGTATAATTAATCAAGATTAGGAATAATTAATCAAGATTAGTAATAATTAATCAAGTTTAAGAATAATTAATCGAGTTTAGTTATAATTAATCAGTTTAGGAATAATTAATCGACGTTAGGAATAATTCCATTCTCACCCCATTCCATTCCATTCTCACCCCATTCCAAAACCGAACACAGGAATGGAACGGTTCCGTAACCGTTTTTTGTCCAAACCGAACACAAGAACGGGACGGTTCCGTTCTGCTGGAATGGAATGGTTCCTTCCAATTCCAAAACCGAACACAGTGCCGAACCCTCCCAAACTCATCATAGCAGCAGCATCAGGCCATCAGGGTCGACGCCCTCGAATTCATTCTGGCCAGCCTGCTCTTTCTGAACCATTTGATATCCTGTGACTATGAATTCTACTGATTTTGAACAGCCCGCAGGACTCTCGACTGTAAGTCTCATGCCAAGCGGATGACAGCAGATAGTGCAAGCAGGCAACGATACACACACACACGCATTTACCTTCTCTTTCTTCTTTTATTTGTGTTGATACTTCCACACCTCTTCATCTTGTTGTGAATGAGGCTCAGCTAGTTGTATTTACAACTCATTTCGGAATGGTTTTGCCTCGTTTCACTAGAACATGAAAACTTTCTCTTCAGGGAAAAAAAGACAAGAAATGCTTCTCAAATGGTCACTGGCTTACAGAGCAACCGTGCATCGCCGGTAAAAGAACAAAAAAAAGGACAAAAGTACTACTGTTTTCTTGCAGCTGATAAATCCCCACTCGGACGATGTTTATCAAAGATGGAATGCATGTCAAAGTATCACTCTCTTACATTACGACAGGGCCTGAATTGTTCCAATGCTAAGCATCAAACCACAGAAACTACCATGTACATGTAGCAGTTACAAATAGTTTTTCAAGTGCCGGGAGAGATTAATCTGCACTCTGCAGTTTCTCATCATTGAATTCCAGATGCGGGCTACCTTGAGACACAACATTCACTTCTTTGAGACGCCTTAATTCTTGTCAGAGTTTGATCTCAGACTCCTAAACTACATTGCCATGAAAAAAAGATAAGCAACATTCATGTTTCCCGAAAAAAAGTAACAGATCCTACTGAAGACGCTGATGACTTGTGAAGCATCCGGCAGCCTGATCATCAGCTTAGCACTAGCAGCACATGGCAACAGATCGAAATGTTAGTACAGCTGATATGTACAGAAAGGTAAACTACTTTAGGAGTCATGTAATGATGGTCGAATGGAATATAATGCATGACTTCTGCTTAAAAAGAGGCATTTTACATATGCACAAGGTCATGTAATGATGGTTCAATGGTTTTTACAGCCCTCCAAGATTAATGCAAATATATGACTGTCGCACAACAGCAAAGAGCAAACGATGGCAGTCTTTTCTGAGGACGGCAAGCATTTGAAATTGGATTTAGAACATGATTTGAAAGGTATACTACACAGCTAGCAAACAGCGGATGAGTATCTCTCTGCGGGAAGCTACTGATGGTACACTGGATGAGTAGATACAAGTAAATGAAAGCAACTAATCATATGCAACTGCTAGAAAAATTGAACATATAAATTCTGAATGACAGCATCTTCTATCTAGCTATTTGTACACAAAATTAACAAACAAGTACTGACCACTGAGGCAACATGAACATGGAGTAGAAACATCTTGTTGCAATGTATCAGTCATATATTGGCAATTTCAGAACTTTATATCTAGCTAGAATCACATTTCACAAACGGTGAACAGTCTGTTGCTAGTCTCTTTTGGAGTTAAGCAGAAACCGGACGTTACCACATTTGATGCGTCTACCTACGAGCCTAATGTTATTTATAGTATTTCTAGTGCTTCTATTGCTACCATTTAAGTTTCCCCAAATCAGCAACCATATTAGTGGTGTTGTTAAAAATAATTATATCAGCATTTAACCTAGATGTGACCATCAATTTTATTATTATATCGAACAACTCATAATGAAACAGCAATCAAACGAGATGCATACATAATGAAATCATTTTCCTGCTTTCAGAAAAAGGGAGTCAGTTGATCTCAAAAAATCTTTGAAAACTATTCCATAGAAGTAAATTTTCATATAATAACCTAGAGAGCAATGCAAACTTAAGAAAAATCATGTACTTCACCACACAGTGGTGCAGCCCTGGCACCATCACTGATCTAAGGAAAGGGACAATGATATAGATAACTACCTCCGTTCCTAAATATAACTATATAAGACGTTTTGGAAGTTCACTTTGAACTCCCAAAACGTAATATATTTAGGAACAGAGATATTAGCTTCTTTAGATTTACCTTTCTAAGGAGGAAGAGCAGCACCCTCAACATTGCTACCAGAGGTTTTTGAGTTCCTAGCATCATTTTTGCTGGTTGTACCCGTCACAAATTCTTCATTGGATGCACTTTCTGGAACATCATCCAAAGGATCGTTCCTCGATTCAGCTTTGTATAGCATGGCACAGCCATACTCTGTACTAGCACACTCCAGAGAAACTTCTCCATGACTCGGAACCCTAGGTAACAACAAACACATAAAATTTATAGTCTATCGTTATTTTTTGCAGAGTGTATATCAATGTTAAGAGTAATAACATAAGGCCATGAAAGATTGAAAGGTACTGCAATCTGTAATCTGAGATGGAGAAGCACAGCTACAATAATTCCATCAACCATTTTGATGACACAAGGTGCTAAACAACATTTATGCTCTGTTGAGTTTCTTTTTTAACAAGCAGCTAGAGTTTGCACGGATTATAAAGTACAATTACGAAGTACCAAATGCACATTGATGAGACAGTTGTCACTAACCAATACTAGAGAGGCATACTAGTTTCTCAAGTAGGATAAAACTTATGGTTCCAGTAAGTGCACGCTCATTCGATGCTCACTGCAAGCAGCACAGACATAATGACAAAAGGATCACAGGTCCTAACTTGCAAGTATTGTTATGGAGTCACACCAAGGCTAACTGAACTCGCTAAATCCATGAAATACCAACACAACACATAGGCGTTCTCCCAAGTTTTTCTATGGAATAACACTAAAGGCTAATTAGGCTTGCTGAATCCCTCAAACACCAACACAAACAGTTATGCTCGACAAGGTCCACAATAACCTAACCACCTAGGATCATCTCCCAAACTACAAAACTCAAAGACTGAAAGCAACTAATTAAGGACGCATGAATACAACTCATTCAAAAGAGCATTGAACATATCTGGAAAAAAAATCCAGCAATCCATCAGTGCGCACACTCCACACTTCGGCACGGTTGGGGAATAAAACTCTAACCTGGTCTTGAGGGTGTGGCCGAAGCGGGTATCGACAAAGTCCCCCTCCTCGAGAGCATTGGACCCTTTATCGAAGAAAAGCTGTTGCGGCTGCGGCTGCTCTACTATTTTCTCCTCCTCTGCCCTCTCCTCACAACCTACCTCGTCACGAGGGCCCGACAGAGGCGGATCCTGGTGCTCTCCTCGGGGCACAGGAGTGTAGAAGCTGACAACTGGAACTAAATTACCCAAGCCAGGCCTATCGCACACCTTCCTTGCCTTTTCCGACTGCAGGTCGACTATGAATATGCCAGCGACCATGCTAAGGAAAATGGTATGTGTTCCCTCAGCAAATCCCACCACTTCCACTCTACTATGTGCATCCAGGAGAGCACCAATTGGGAGACAATTGACCAGGTTGATGACCCGGCTCAGCACCCACTGTGCATCAGTGCCGTCACTCGCCTCCTTTGTCCACAGTTTGAGATTCCGATCCGAGTATTCGGCAACTCCCAGACCGCCGTCCTCCGTCAGCATGATATTTTTAAATCTCCCCATGGAGCCTGGTGGGTAGAGCAGGCTCATGCTGTGGCTTTCCAAGTCATACTGCAGAATCAACTCTTCGTCCATGAAGTAGAGCAGAGACCTCCCGACAAGCACGCTGGAATAATCTATAAATCCCATGGCGGACTCGCTCTGCACCAAGGTCAGCTTGTCCCACGTGCCGGTCTCCGACGAGAACACGCACGCCCATATGTCAAACTCCTCCGCCTCCTCGTCTTGGACATCGTCCGGGAACATGAAGACGAAGACCAATCCGAAGGGGTCTCCGTGGCAGTCCCGGTGGTCGCACCCATCGGCTGCGCAGAACACGGCCGCGCCCGGGTAAATCGCATCCCACCCAACCTTCCTGACGCTCTCGAAGAACGAGGGCACCGGTAATCGCCGCTGGGCGCCCGTGATTGGCTCCCACACAAGGAGCTCCAGGGCGAACTGGTGCTGGGAGATGAAGAGGGCGCGGCCGTGGCGGCAGTCGAGGGCCCGCCAGTCCGGGGCGACAAGGGAGAAGGACGAGGCCGTGGTGGGGACGAAGCGGGGCATTCGCTCGTCATCCCAGTTGTGCAGGAAGCCGAGCAAAGGGGGCGTCCGATGGAACTCGTGGAGGCGGCGGCGGAAGGCGGGGCTGGAGATGGCGCCGCCCCAGGCCTTGCTGATGAGGGAGGCGCGTAGGAGGCACGCTGGCTCGGCGGGAGGGAGTCGGAGGAAGATCTCTTCGACGAGCTCGTCCGGGAGCGCCGCCGCCGGCGTGGCTGCCATGGTGGTCGCTAGGTCTGGGTGCGTGGGTGGAGTGGAGTGGAATGGGTTGGGCTGGGCGGGTATTTCTTTCACTTACTTTTCGTCTCCGATCCGTCGGATTATTTTGATCACATTTGATAAGTCGGGCCCACGCTTTATGAACACTGAACTTATCCGTCTGATCACTGTATAAATTTCTTTTGTACAAAATCATGAGTTCAAAGAAGTACAGACTTTCTCATGAAAGAAGCACGGAAGTGTTACCAAAAGTTCACGGGAAAAAAAGTGAAACACATCTTCCACCGAATTACCTGCATTTCACTTCCTTGCAAAACATTTTTCTATCAATTGCAAGACCAATGAAAAGATACTATCTTTACATTTTCAATCCGTATAATTAGTACTCCCTCCGATTCGAAAAAAGTGTCGTGACATGTATTTTTGCAAGAAAAATACTCCAGTTTTTCGTGCCTCAGCCCGCAGTCATGAACATGTCGAGACGCGACCGCACCCGCACCTGCACTCTCTGCTCTTGACTGCTCCGCTCTCCCTCTATGCTCCAGCGCCGAGCTAGGACATACGCCAGATGGGCAAAACGTTTAATTCTTAATTTAGAAGGGCTAAAATAAAAAATGACATCGTACTAAGCGATGCGACAATTTCTCTAGATCGGAGGGAGTATATACTAGTGGGTAAAATGGTGCATTTAAAACAAAACAAAAACAGTGCGCCTTATATTTATATTTTGGGACGGAGAGAGTACAAATCATAATCATGATTCAAAAGAAGTACAAATGTGTTCATCGAAGTTCCCACAGGAAAAAAGTGAAACACATCTTTTCACCGAATAACGTGCATTTCACGTCCTTGCAAACATTTTTGTAAACATAAATGCACATGATAAACAGAGAAGCACCGAATCTGTTTTTCCACACATGATAAACAAGGTCACAGATCATCTAAAATCTTAATTGTTACAGCATTAAGCATTGTTCCACGGGCATTTATCAACAGTTTTGTGTTCAAGGGCCACACCCACACGATGTTTTCAATAGATGTGTATATTGATCACTGAGGGCGAACAAACATGGAGCACAAACATCGTGCCAAGAGAAGAATCTCTTCGATGAGCTTGTCCAGGAGCGCCGGTGGCGCAGCTCCGACCGTACGAACCCTACGAAATCCAAATCGGTTAAAATAAGGCTTGAGAACTTTTTGAAAACAAATTCTCATATATCAATGTTGTCAGATATGCTCCATTTTGTTACTCATGACTCTTTTCAAAACATATTTTTCCTTTCAGACTAGAGAATAGGCAAGAGTGGAAGTACGATCTGAGAAACAAAACCACGGTTACAGAGACACGGCGCTTGCTTTCTTGTAAACTGAGACAGTTGCAGATAAAATGCTTCTCAAATGATCCGTCACCATTCATCACAGAATCTTAGCTGTTCCAGCATTACACATCGCTACATTACCAGGTAGCGGTCTAAGTAAGAGACTAATCCCAAACTCCGCATCAGAGTTGTATCTGAAACCATTAGACATCTGTTAGACATGATTGCTGGAAAGAGGAGCCCTTATGTGTAAAAGCTGTACACTATTTAGACAGCGTCACAGCTAACTGCAAGAGAAACAAGAATGAGGTCTATGTGCTTTTAGATTCATTTGCATTGAACCTTGCATTGCTATCAAGTTACAGGTTAGAAAAATAAAAAATATATACATATATAGTTTAGAAAGGAAGTAGCATACATATGGCACCGGACACATGTTCAAGATACAGTCAACCAATAGCACAAGTTTGTTTTCCATGAGAAATGAAATCATTTTCCTTCTTTTAGAAAAATCATCTACTGTCTATATGATCGAGTTAAAAGATATCAGGGGCAGTGGCGGTGCCACGTTAAAATAGCGGGGTTGTTTGTGTTAGACATGTAATCTAGTTTACTGTAGACGTTTACTGTTGACGTGTGTATATAAGGCCTTTGGCCCCCTGGAATACGAGTAAGTTGCTCACCTCGTAACATGGTATCAGAGCTACGGCTCTGCTCTCCTCTCTCCTGCTTCCGCACGTAGAGCAACTCCGTGCCGCCGCCGCCGTGCCGCCGCCGTCGTCGTCTCCGGCCTGCTGCACCGCCGCCGTCGCCGGCCGCCCCCTCTGCCTGCCGCTGCACCGGCCGCCCCCGTGGCCTGCCGTCCTCGACCCGGGCATCTTTGCCCCGTGGTCTGCTGCAGCCGCACCGGCCATCTCCGTCGCCGGCCGCTCCCCATCGCCGTCGCCGCTCTACCGGCCATCTCCGTCGCCGGCCGCTCCCCATCGCCGTCGCCGCTCCTCCGGCCGGCCGTCGCCGCTACGTCGCCGCTGCTCCTCGTCGTCGCGGCCTGCAGCCGCTGCTGCCCTTGCCTGTTGCGGCCGCCGCCGCCCCTGTCCGTCGCGGCCGCCGCCCTCCGGCCGGCCGCCCGCCGAGCTCCCCGGCCTCTCCGTGCAGGTGAGCCGCCCGCCGAGCTCCCCGGCCTCTCCTTCGAGCAGGTGAGCTCGGGGCCGCTCCTGCCGAGCGCCGCATCGAGCAGGTGAGCTCGGGCTGGCTATTGTGTGGCTCGATCTATATTCTCTCTCCAGTAGTTGACTTTGTAAAAAAAAAAAAAAAAAACAGAGAGCCCGCGATGTCCTCTTCGGGCTATGTTGCTGTTCCTCGGTGCTCTGTGATCTTTGATGGCACCAACTACGCCGAGTTTGTGGGCTTTATGCGCATCCACATGCGCGGCCTCCTGTTGTGGGGCGTTCTCTCTGGCGAGGTCTCCTGTCCGCCGTG
Organism: Poa pratensis; assembly: GCA_947311845.1. Lineage (NCBI taxonomy): Eukaryota > Viridiplantae > Streptophyta > Magnoliopsida > Poales > Poaceae > Poa > Poa pratensis. The sequence continues at coordinate 12,148,291 of CAMZMU010000048.1, forward strand.
CCCCGTTGCTCCTGTGGCTCCTACTCCACCGGTGCCACCTGCTCTTGCCGCTGATGCTTCTGAGGCTGATCGTGCTGCCGCCAAGGATGCTGATGATCTTGCAGTTGAAGCCTATGACCAGCAGGTATCGAATTACTCGGAGTCTCTCTCTATTTATCGGGATGCTCTGTCTGTTTACACTCAGTGGTGCAATGATGATGCTCGTGCTGCTGCTGTCCTCACTGCTAGTGTTCTACCTCAGTTTGCTTCTGAGTTTATGGGATTGGGCACTACTGCTGCGATGTGGACTTATCTTTGTCAGCGCTATCAGCCCTCTGGTGATGCTCTCTACCTGTCTGTGGTGCGTCAGGAGCATGATCTTCAGCAGGGTGACTCTACTGTTGATGAGTTCTACACACAGTGCTCTGCCATCTGGCGTCAGCTTGACTCTCTGAGGACTGTTGTTTGCGGTACTTGTCGATGCTGTCAGACAGTGAGGTCAGACTTGGAGTTTCAGCGTGTCCATGAGTTCTTGTCTCGCCTGCGTTCCGAGTTTGAGCCTCGGCGTGCACACTTGCTTGCCCGTGGTCGACGTGTTCCCATCTCAGAGGTACTTGCAGAGCTTCGCGCTGAGGAGACTCGACTCCGTTCTGCTGGACTGCTTGTGGTTCCCACTGTGCTTGCTGCCCGTGCTCCGGTGTCGTCTGTTCCACCGCTGCTACCCACTCCTTCACGGGGGGTGGGCGGGCGGCCCTCTGCAGGGGGGGGTCGGCGCTCTCACATGTTCTGCGACTACTGCAAGAAGCCGGGCCACCCAGAGTCTGATTGTTTCAAGAAGCAGCGTGACATGGGTCGCTCCTCTCCTGCGGTTCGTGCGCCTCCGTCTGCACAGTCCTTCACTGCCCAGGATATTGCCCAGCTCAAGCGTATGCTGGCTTCCTCTGGCTCTTCTTCGACGGGCACCGTTGCCTCGCTGACTGCTTCCACTACTGCTACTCCGCCACCGCCGCCTACACAGTCAGGTACATCTCCGTGGGTTCTGGATTCTGGAGCTTCATTTCACATGTCTTCTGATGCTTCCGCTCTGTCTTCTCTTCGCCTCTTGATTCTCCTGTCAATGTTCTTACTGCCGATGGCACACCTCTTCCTGTTGCTAGTCGTGGCATTCTCTCTACTCCATCTTTTTCTGTTCCTAGTGTTTCTCATGTTCCCGTCTTACCATGAATCTCTTTTCCGCTGCTCAACTTACTGATTCTGGCTGTCGTGTCATTCTTGATACCGACTCTTGCTCTGTTCAGGATCGTCGCACCCAGGTTCTAGTTGGAGCTGGCCCTCGGCGCCGTGAGGCTCAGGGCCTTTGGGAGGTTGACTGGCTTTGTGTTCCTTCCGCTGCCACCACACCCGCCAGCTCGCATGCTCTTGCTGCCTCCTCCTCTGCGTCCTTCCAACAGTGGCATCATCGACTTGGTCATATATGTGGCTCTCGCTTGTCCTCGCTAGTGCATCAAGGTGTCTTAGGGCTGTCTCTGGCGATGTATCTTTACATTGTAATGGTTGTAGACTTGGCAAACAGACTCAATTACCTTATCCTACGAGTGAGTCAGTCTCTCAGCGTCCTTTCGACTTAGTTCATTCTGATGTATGGGGTCCTGCTCCCTTCGATTCGAAAGGTGGTCATCGCTACTATGTTCTATTTATTGATGACTTCTCTCGCTACACTTGGCTCTATTTTATGAAATCTCGCAGCGAGGTTCTCCCTATATACAAGCGATTTGCTGCCATGGTACACACCCAGTTTTCCACGCCCATTCGTGTCTTTCGTGCTGACTCGGCTGGTGAGTATATCTCCCAGATGTTGCGTGGTTTTCTTGCCGAACAGGGTACTCTCGCCCAGTTCTCTTGTCCTGGTGCTCACGCTCAGAATGGCGTTGCTGAGCGCAAGCATCGCACCTTCTTGAGACGGCTCGTGCGATGATGATCGCCGCCTCTCTTCCACCCCACTTTTGGGCTGAGGCTGTCTCCGCATCCACCTACTCATCAATATCCAGCCTTCGGCTGCTTTGCAGGGTGGTATTCCTATGGAGCGTCTCTCTGGTCGTTCTCCTGACTACTCTGCTCTTCGCATGTTTGGGTGTGTGTGCTATGTTCTCCTTGCTCCCCGCGAACGCACCAAATTGACCGCTCAGTCGGTGGAGTGTGTTTTTCTTGGCTACAGTGATGAGCACAAGGGCTATCGATGTTGGGATCCTGTTAGTCGTCGGCTACGTATTTCCCGTGATGTGACTTTGATGAGTCTCGTTCGTACTATCCGCGTCCTACTGCCTCGACCTTTTCGGTTGAGGATATCTCCTTCCTTATCTTCCCGACACCTCTCCCTCTGTGCCTCATGTTCCTCCTCCTCCACCTCCTCCTCCGATGGTCCCACTCTTCCTGATACACCACCGACGCCACCCTCCCCACCTTCCTCCTCTCCTTCCTCGTCATCCACCTCTCCACCTTCCTCCCGCTACATCGTCCCCTCTCTCCTTTTCCTCTCCACTACACTCGTCGCCCTCGTGCTGTGGATGATCCTTCTGACGTGCCCTCCACTTCCGGTGCGCCTCCTTCCCCGTGTACACCGGTTCATAACCTTCGTTCTCGGACCTCATTACGGTCTCCTGATCGCTATTCTCCTTCCCAGTACAGTCTTTCTGCTGCTGTTGAGCCCACTTCCTATCGGGATGCCATGGCTCAGTCTGAATGGCAGCTTGCGATGGCTGAGGAGATTGCTGCACTTGAGCGCACTGGCACATGGGATCTTGTTTCTCCTCCTCCCGGTGTTCGCCCATCACTTGCAAGTGGGTCTATAAGATCAAGACTCGCTCCGATGGTTCTCTTGAGCGTTACAAAGCTCGTCTTGTGGCTCGTGGCTTTCAGCAGGAGCAGGGACGTGATTATGATGAGACATTCGCTCCTGTTGCCCACATGACCACTGTTCGCACTCTTCTCGCTGTGGCTTCTGTTCGTCATTGGTCTGTGTCTCAGCTTGACGTCCAGAATGCCTTTCTCAATGGTGAGTTGCGGAGGAGGTTTATATGCAGCCACCACCGGGGTACTCTGTTCCTGATGGTATGGTTTGCCGTCTTCGGCGCTCTCTCTATGGCCTTAAACAAGCCCCTCGCGCCTGGTTTGAGCGTTTCGCTTCTGTGGTGACTGCCGCTGGTTTTGTGCCTAGCGACCATGACCCTGCGCTGTTTGTCCACACCTCACCTCGTGGTCGGACGCTCCTCCTCTTATATGTTGATGACATGATCATTACTGGCGATGACTCTGAGTATATTGCCTTTGTTAAGGCCCGCCTCCGTGAGCAGTTCCTGATGTCAGATCTTGGTCCTCTTCGCTATTTTCTTGGGATTGAGGTTTCTTCGACTTCTGATGGCTTCTACATCTCCCAAGAAAAATATATTCAGGATCTTCTTGCTCGCGCCGCTCTTGGTGATGAGTGCACTGCTGAGACTCCTATGGAGCTCAATGTTCAGCTTCGTGCTACCGATGGTGATCCCCTCACAGACCCGACACGCTATCGCCATCTTGTTGGGAGTCTTGTCTATCTGGCTGTCACTCGTCCAGACATATCATATCCTGTCCACATTCTGAGTCAGTTCGTATCTGCTCCCAGTTCTGTCCACTATAGTCACCTTCTCCGTGTTCTACGATATCTTCGTGGCACGATCTCCGCCGCCTTTTCTTTCCTCGCTCCAGCTCTCTCCAGCTCCAGGCCTACTCTGATGCTACGTGGGCCAGTGATCCTTCTGATCGCCGCTCGCTGTCTGCCTATTGTGTTTTTCTTGGAGGATCTCTCATTGCCTGGAAGACGAAGAAACAGAAGGCAGTTTCCCGCTCCAGTGCAGAGGCTGAGTTGCGAGCGATGGCTATGTTGACGGCTGAGGTGACCTGGTTGCGATGGTTGCTAGCAGACTTTGGTGTTTCTGCTGCTGCACCGACTTCTCTATTGTCAGACAGTACAGGTGCCATCAGCATTGCGCGTGACCCGGTGAAGCATGAGCTCACCAAGCACATCGGCGTGGATGCCTCCTTTGTGCGTGCTGCTGTGCAGGATCAGATTCTTGCTCTTCACTATGTGCCCTCCGAGTTACAGCTAGCGGATTTCTTCACGAAGGCACAGACTCGAGCGCAGCATGGGTTCTTTCTCTCCAAACTCAGTGTTGTTGATCCACCATGAGTTTGAGGGGGGGTGTTAGACATGTAATCTAGTTTACTGTAGACGTTTACTGTTGACGTGTGTATATAAGGCCTTTGGCCCCCTGGAATACGAGTAAGTTGCTCACCTCGTAACAGTTTGATCTAGAAACTTGTTTGAGAATCTACACCATCAAAGTAAAAATTCATACAGAAACCTCGAAGAGGAATGCAAACTTCAGAGAAATCATGTATTTCACCACCGTTGGTCCTTGGAAAGTGATAATGATATACAATACCTTCTTCAGAATCACCTTTCCTAGAAGGAGCAGCAGCATCCTCAACATCGCTGTGAGAGGTCTTTGAGTTCCTAGCATCATGTTTGTTAGCTGCACCTGTCACTGATTCTTCATTTGGTACACTTTTGGGAAAATCATCCAAAGGATCATCCACCTCTTGAGCTTTCTGTAGAGCAACTTCTTTGTGACTCGGAACCCTAGGTGACAACAAATGCGTAAGTTTACAGTGTATCATTGTTTTTGCTGAGGTATATCATTGTTAAAAGTTACTGTACATACATACATACATATTTTCAATCCTTTTATTACTTAGTATCGGAAGGAAAAAGAAAGAAAAGATGGATTGGTTGAACCTCAGAGTCATGAAAAAAATTGATAACTATTTTGGAAAAAAGCCAACCACTTAACTTTTTCACTTTCAGTTAGGCCCGGGCCAAGTCAGTGGGGGACCCTGTTGGGCTCCTCCCCCCATAACAAGGAACCCGTCTTTCATTGTGATAGCTCCCCTTCGTCGGGACACGTACCAATAGCGAAGGAAAGTGGATTCGATTCAATCTGATTCTTACTTACGATTTTATTGCTAGGCAGTGCTCCCTGGGTTCTCGGATTTCTCAAGCGAGACTACATACATATTTCTTCACACCGAACGCACATGTCCCCATATTAGCCCCCTCTACCACCGGCGACAATCTTTTCTCATCATCTAGCAATCTTTTTCTTTTGCTTCGCTATTTTCATTGGTGAAGATTGTGTTCACAAATGAATATTATGCCTTTTTTCCTTTATTTTTTTTGAAATAACAACATGGCATGCTGATGCTCTGCTTCTAGGGGAGACGTCAATCACCGTTTTAGTGTTTTTTCCCTGCACATCTTTGGTTTGGTAAGAAAAACTTTGAAAATCACTCTAACGTAGGTAGTAGGAGGAGCGGGAGGAAACTTGAAATAAATGTGCCTTCTTTGCATCCAGTTATCATTCACATTGTTCAAGTATCTAAAATTAGCAAAATAGAGAAAGATTTTAACGTTAGCCCACGTCAGCAAACAAACTTAAGATCTTCCTGAACTTTTTGAGTCCATGACAAATCCTATTTCAGTGTTAGTCCATCTCCAATGTTCACGGCGTTCCATTTTTGTCCATTACTATCCATGATAGTTGGTGATGTAGGTATGGCTGTGCATGTTGTGGAGTATTGGCCAAAGTTTTAAAAGGAGCAGTCTTCAGTTACAGATGCATTGGAAACTACTCTGTTTTTCCTCTGCCTTTACTCTGTTTTGTGAGCTGCGTATGCATGTGTCCTCACAGAATGTAAGTATAAATCATCAGACGTGTGGTTAGCTGCACTAGTGTACAAGATTCCTAGCGCTTTGGACGCGGTTGGGGAATTTCGCCTGGCCTTCCTCCACATGGCTACTTGGTTAACTCGAGGATTCTTAAACTAATACTAACATTAGCAAACTGGTTTGTGATAAGGGGAGGAGTTTTCAAAAAGGTTGTGGACAAGTCGCACTATAAAACTATTTAATCGATAGTGGTTAGTGACAACACATTTTCTTACATCTTACGGGACAAGGGAAGGAATTGTTAAAAGGTTTTGGACGTTTGCAACAACTATATGCTTCGATTTTTTATAAAGTAGGGGAAAGTGGCTGTGGCCTGTGGCAGTCGGGCAGCACTGTGCCTTTTTTTTTGAATATTTATTAAAACCGACTGCTAGGTCTTTAAAAAATCTGAATTTTGTTATACAATACATATATGTATTATGTAATTATGCCAGAAGTTTTGGCAAAAAATACATTGTATTTTGGGTTACACAAATAAAAAAATCTTGACAAATACAGCCTACGTTTTTTATTATATTGTGTCCAATTTTTTTTTTTTGAGAGACTAATACTAGCATTAGCAAACTTTTTTTTGAGAGACTAGCATTAGCAAACTGGTTTGTGATAAGGGACGAGTTTACAAAAAGGTTGTGGACAAGTCGCACTATAAAACTATTTAATCGATATTGGTTAGTGACAGCACATTTTCTTACATCTTACAGGACAAGGGAAGGACTTGTTAAAAGGTTTTGGACGGTTACAACTATAGATCTCAAAAAAGTCTGAATTTGGTTATATAAATGCATATACGTATTATGTAATTATGCTAGAAGTTTTCACAAAAAATAATTTGTATTTTGGGCTACACAAATAAAAAATCACAAATACAACCTACCTTATTTACTATATTGTGTCCAAAATTTTGTTTTTATATAGCTCCGAATACAATTTTTTTGCACCAAAAATTAACATATACGTAGACAACATGCGTAGGTATCCAACGAAAAAAGTTGTGATTTTATTTTAAACTCAAATTCAAAAATTTCAGAAAAATCAGACATAGAGTCCATCTTCCCATGGGAGCAATGATGCCGTGCCAGAGTCCATCTTCTTAAACACTCGTCCACACATGGTTGGTTTCTTGTTCAGGGATTGCATAACCTATAGTCTAATTGACTGGTTTACCTTGGATTTAGTAGCTAGCTGGACAACTTATTGTATCTAGATTCGTGAAGATATCTTACAATATCAGACAGAGAGCGATTGATGAGGATTAACAAGTAGGAGCGGCGTGTACTCTAAATTTTTAATTTGGTGTCGGTCAGGTCTGACAGATGGACAATGTTAATCAGGTAGCACATGCATGAACACAAGGGTTGACCCATATGTTCACACACAGGTCTCCATTTTCTATTGTTTGGTCTATCAAGCGGCCTATAAATTGACATTCCCCCTCATTCATTCATCACCCTTGCACACCAAACACCATCAATGGCAGGAGGATATGATAAGTTTTCGGAAGGAAATGGAGGTGGCAAGGGTTGGAAAGATTGGGCTATGGGATTCTTCGGAGGTGGGTCGGCCAAGAAGCATCCCCCTATGTTTCCACCAAAGGAGGACATGATCTGCAGGCAGTGGTATGCAAAGGAGGCTGCCTCGCCGTCCACACTGCCTGATTTTACCCTGTCACAGGGGGTACAGCGCCCAGATTTATCACAAAGACTCCACCAAGCACCAGCAGGTTTGCGCGCGCTAGCTAAGCTTGTTTCTCCTTTTCTTGATACTTACAACTACTTGACTAACTTAAATTTCTATCCTATCCTCGTGCGTCGATCGGTGGACACAGCTCAACCGTGGCTCCGACGACAACCAAGAGCAACTACACGACATACTCCATTTCCTCCAGAGACTAGATAAATCGGAACAAGTTCTATGTCAGTGTTTCCCGGTCAGATCTATGCCAGAACAGTTACAGTGTAATGTAATGTAATGCAGCGTTTTCTTTTCTTTTGCGGGCTCAGATTCTTCTATATTATCGACTTGGAATTATGTTGTATGGTCTTGTTCTCAAACACATATCTTCATATTTATTGATCCATGTACACATTTAAATGATGATCTGCGAAGGCACATACTACCTGTCTGCAATAGCAAGCCTGACTCTAAGGATTAGTTGTACCTATATAGTGGATGCTAGTACTATATATGTAAATGTAGTAAATATAGTATTTAGTTACTATGAAACTCGCACAAACATGTTTCAAACATAGAACCGCCGGCATGAGTAGGCAAACCAGAGAAAAAAACAGAGTGTTGGTTTCTTGACGATGAAACGTTTCTCAAATGATCAAGAGAGTCTGAATCGTTCCAATTCTAGGCATCATTCAACAAAAACTACTAGGTAGAGGTAGGAGTCACCAATAGTTTTTTCAAGTCCTAGGAAATTAATCCCGACTTAGTAGATTTGCATCTTCCACTTGCGACCCTATCTTGAGACAAAGTCTTCAGCAGCAGGTGCAAAAGCCTCCACTTTTGGACCCTAAACTACAACACCATGGGGAAAAAAAAAGAGGCAGCACTCATGTTTCCCAGCTGCAGAAATGGAGATCCCGCTGAACGAACTGATGAAACGTCCGGCCTGAACATCAGCTTAGCACTAGCAGCACATAGCAACAGATCAAAATGTTAGTACTGCTGATATATACAGTAAACTAAACTCCTATAAGAAGCATGTAATGCTATCATAAACTGAGTGAGACAAAATATATTATTACACATGAATTATGCTTTAATAAGCAGTATTTTAAACATGAAAATGAACATCAATGGATATAAAACATGTATAGGAAGGTATATCGAAGACACAGCTAGAAAACAACGGATGAATATTAGCTAATCGAAGAGATAAAAGCAATAATTGATCGCTAATTCTAAAAAGAGTAAGTTCATCAAATACTGCAACTTTTATCTAAGCTACTTGCATACAGATCAATAATGACTACTGACCACTAACTGAAAAACTATCATGGCCCAGTGGCAGTGCCTCGTTTAAACAGCAGGGTCGTTTGATCTACAAACTTGTTTGAGAAACTATTCCATCAAAGTGAAATTTCATACAGAAACCTAAAAGAGCAATGCAAACTTCAGAGAAAATCATGTATTTCACCACCACTGGTCCTTGGAAAGTGACAATTATATACAATACCTTCTTGAGAATCACCTTTCCTGGAAGAAGAAGCCGCATCATTCTCAATATCGCTCTGAGAGGTCTTCGAGCTCCCAGCATCATCTTTGTTGGCTGCACATTCTTCATTTGGTACACTTTTGGGAACATCATACAGAGGAATGTCCACCACTTGAGATTTCTGTCCCAAGGCACATCCATATTCCGTAATAGCACACTCAAGAGCAACTTCTTTGTAACTCAGAATCCTAGGTGACAAGAAACACGTAAATTTATAGTATCATTTTTTTCATGGTTCATTGATAAAGTTATGGCATAAGGACATCAAAGTATCTGTAATCTATGATAGAACAGCATGAGCTACAATTTTCCATGATACATTAACAACTATGATGACACATGTACAGATGTACTAATCATGTTCTGTTGAGTTCTTTTTTGAACAACTAGCTTTTGCCTCTTTCAAAAACAAAAACAAAACATTTCTCAAATAGGATAACACTTAAGATTTTTTTCATAAATTGCATGTTAATTCAATACGCAACGCAAGCAATACACACATCATGACAAAAGATCACAGGTCCTAACTCCCAAGTATTGGTATGGAATGAAACTGAGGCTAACTGAACTCGATGATTGAATGAAATATCAACACACATAGGTGTGCTCGCTGCCAAGCACAGTTTACCTAACTCCTAAGTATTCTATGGAATGACACCAAGGCTAACTGAATTCCTGAATCAATGAAACACCAACACACATAGGTGTGCTCTCTGTCAAATACAATTTACCTAACTCCCAAGTATTTATATGGAATAAGTCTTGCTGAATCCCTCAAAACACCAACACAAACAGTTATGCTCGATATGGAACACAAGAAACCTAAGCACCTAGCAGTCATCGCCCAAACTACAAAACTTAAGACTCAAAGAAACTAATTAAGGACGGATGAAATGAACAGCTGATCGATAAAAACACCGATTTAAAAAACAAATACGTAACCCATTTGGGAGCAACCCTAACCTGGTCTCGAGAGCGTCGATGAAGCAAGTGTTGACAGAGTTTTCATGGGACCCTATATTGAACAGCTGCTGCGCCTGCTCCACTGCCTTTTCCTCCTCCCCTCCCCTTTCCTTGCAAGTTGCCTCCTCACTAGGATGCTGGCCATGGTGCTTGCTTTGGGGCAAAGGAGTGTAGAAGCTGACAACTGGAATCAAATTACATAAGCCACGATTATCACACACCTTGGTCACCCGCTCCGACCGAAGCTCGATCATGAAGAGGCCAACAAGTGTGTTCAAGAAAATGACATTTGCTCCCTCGGCAAAGCCCAGCACATAGAGAAAGCCTGTTGCATCCACTAGAGCATCATTTGGGAGAAAATTCTCCAGTTTGATGGTTCGGCTCAGTACCCATCGTGCATCGGTGCCATCACTCGCAGGCTCCCTTGACCACAGTTTGAGATGCGGATCCATTGCTTGGCTGACTCCCAGTCCACCGTCCTCCGCCAGCATGTGGTTAAATCTCTCATCATAGTACTCGGAGTCCGGTGGGTCGAACACAGTCAGGCCGTGGCTTGCCAAGTCGTACTCCAGGATCTTTGCGCTGTCCGACAAGAAGTAGAACCGAGACCTGCCTACTAGCACACTGGAAAAATATCTGAAGTCCATCTCCAAATCGCAGTGCATCAAGGTCAGCTCGCCCCACGTCCCAGTCTCGGACGAATATACGCACGCCGATGTGATATACTCCGCCTCCTCCAGGTTGTTGTCGTGCTGCTCAAAGACGAAGACCACGCGGAAAGGACCGCCGTGGCAGTCGCGGTGGTCGCACCCGTCGGCTGCGCAGAACACGGCCGCGCTCGGCCAATCGCTCCGAAACGACGCAGGCACCGGTATGTGCTGCTGGGCACCACTTATTGGCTCCCGTAGGAGTAGGAGTTCGTCCTGGGTATCCTTGGCACCGGTCATTGCCTCTTCCTCCTGGGTATCCTTGGCACCTGTGATTGGCTCCCATGGCAAGAGTTCCTCTTCCTCCTGAGTATCCTCGCCCTTGGAAAGGAAGAGAGCGCGGCCGTGGCGACAGTCGAGGGCCCGCCAGAACCGGCGGTCCGGAGCGGCGAGGGAGAAGGCTGAGGCGGTGGTGGGGATGAAGTTGGGGATAAGCCCGTTACGCCAATTGTGGAGGAAGCCGAGCACGGGGGCATCCGGTGTAGATCGTGGAGGCGGCGGCGGAAGATGGGGTGGGAGACGGCGTCGCCCCAGGCCTTGCAGACGAGGGAGGCGCGTAGGAGCCACACTGGCTCATCGGGAGGGAGGCGCAGGAGAATCTCTTCGACGAGCTCGTCCGGGAGCGCCGGCGAGCCTGCGATGATGTCATGGTAGTCGGTGCCTCGGTGTGGATGTGGGCGTGGAGTCGAATGGTTCGGCTCAGCCAGGTTAAAGAAGTTGGACTCGGAACACGACCTACTTTTTTTTTTTTGAGAGTATGCCAATGGACAGAAATGTAAGAGTGTAGCTTTGAGAGTCGCCGGCTAAATCGCCGGGCCGATCTGGCCTCTCCGCCGGAATAGCTGGCCGGAGTTGGAGCTGGTGAGGTGCCGGAGCCCTGTTCTTAGTAGATCTTGTTAGGTTTAGTGTCTGCCTCTATGGCGTTGTCTGGCGTTATGCCGCTCCTCCTACCTTCGCGCCTGTCGTGGTCGTCTTCGGGCGGCGGCCAAAGACTGGTGAAGCTCCGTCGCGAGGCCTGTCCATGGAGGATGGGACGATGGTGGGGCGGATCTAAAGGTGCTTCTCTAAATAAGCTCGATCCCGATCCTCTCTCTCTGTGTGGATTTCTTCTTCTCCTGGCCGGCCTCGGGGCGAGGGGGGGAGGAAGATTGGCGCGCCGAAGTGGAGCTTGCTGCTGGCGCATCCGAGCTGCGTCTTGTGGCGAGCGGCGGAGGAATCCTTAGAAGTGACCGCATGGTGCGGTGGAAATCTGAAGATACCGGTGCCGGGATCGATCTCAAATAAGCTCGGTCTTCCTCTTTGCTGCCGAGCTTGCCGTCGTGGTGGCGGTGCAAGGTGGTTTTTTGCTGGATCTGGTGCCAGAAGCAGTGTCCCCTTTGCTGATTTGCTTGCGAGCTTCGTCGATGGCCTCCAATGGCTGCGGCAACTCGACATCCTGCTCGAGCCGGGGCGAGTCCCCCGCCGATGGACTTTCTTCGTCGCCAAGGTTCTGCTCTGTGCAGGCGGCACATGCGGCGACTTCAACGGAACTTCTGTTTCCAAACGACTGGAGCAGGTGACTCAGCGGCCGTTCTTCTTCTCCCCGTCATCTCCGGCGCGGCGACGACGACATGGACGGTGGCGGAAGTGTAGCTGCAGAATCGCCCAGGGTTGTGTGTGTCTTTTCTTGTTTTCTCAGGGTGTTTTCTGTAATAGGGGTCTGGAGTTTCCAGATTACTGCAGGTGTATTTCGTAAATTATTAATCCAGATGCAGTTCTCAAAAAAAAAAAAATGTAAGAGTGTGCCGTAGTCGTGGTCTAAGTCAAAGTGAAAATTGCCCAGACAAACAGAAGCAGCGAACAGAATCTTCTTCCTTTGTCAGCACTCCTGCTCTGCTCTAGATGCCATAGCTACAGTGTACAATTTGGTTTTCGTGTTCTATCAAGTGATGGAATCTTGCTATTTTGGTGTACAAATAATCTCTGGAATAATAGAATCATCTCTCTCAGCATATCAACAACTCCCGATGTCTCAACACACCTATGTTGATCCATCTCACGTGATAACTCTGAATGTCAAGCACATTGTCTTGTCTTGCCATATGTTTTGGGGTGAGTGTTCTGATGTGTGTATACTTCACTCAACTTTACAACTTCAAATAGGGGAGCATCGGAGCAAACGCATAAAAAACACGGAGCTTGTGGCTCTCTTTATAGACACGCCTTTTGTATACCGGGACTTACCACTAGTAAGTTACCACACTAGCTTGGCAGCAAGTGCATTAAGACCATCAATGTTGATCCAGTGCAAAACATGTGGATGTGATATATCATTGTTTGAAATTAGCACAGTGGCCTTCACAAATGTGAGGGCGTTGTATTTATTGTATTGGATATATCAATAGATGAAGTCAATAATTTTATATGACGTTAGATCCTAATGTGAGTTTAGGTTAGTTCGAATGCTACATATTCTTTTATAATTATTAGAAAGATACAATATTTCATAATATTGTTCTAGTATGATGTCATAGATCATCCATCCTTATGATGTCATACGTGACATTTGATATTGTTTCTAAGACACGAATAACCTATGTGAGGTTGTCTGTTTCTTTTGATCGAAGACCCTAAATTGAACATCTTGATCTACAGGTCGCTCCTGGATATTGAATGGATAAACCCCTTTTTTGTGACATTGATCACAAAAGTGATTATATATTTGGAACTAATATTACAACATTGCCTTTTGATGTTTCCTAACAAATGAAAGCAATATGAAAATATAAGAAAAATGTTCTTAAAAAATTGACCAACACATATATTAGTCAAATTATTTAAATAAATCATTACGCGTATTTATTATGGATTATCATAAATTATCTAGATATGAAAATGATAAATGAATTTTTATTTAGTTTCATTAAGAAACACATATCCGCATTCTGATTTAACTACCAAAATTGATTGGTTTTACTTGCCATATGGCCCCACCACATTAATAGCCTAATTTTCTTGTGTCATTTTATCATCTTTGTAGTAATTTTGCACCATCTGGGGCTACTTTCATAATCTAGCATCACGCATTCTCTTAACATTCCGCATTAGAGTTTTGTCTACTGTATCCATAAGTTAAAGAGGGGAAATACTGAAAATATTAATTATCTTAGATACGGTCTCAGAGGAAATCCTATGCACATGTCTTCAAATTCCATACCGTCGTCCAATTAGACTCGCATACTATACTAGCACCAAGCTCTAGAAGACACATTAAAATGCGATACATTCTGCTAGTTGTATCTTTCCAACATGCACAAAGATACGATGTTCAGCAAAGATGCATTGGGAGTGGACTACTCTAGGAACAATATTATTAATAATGTAAATCCCTTTTAATGGTATGTTATGCTTATAGACAGAGTTGATTTGTATTCGGCTGGAACAATAGACTCTCAAAAAAGATGATCGCGTCTGGTCATACATGTCTTGATGAGTTGTATCTAATAATTTCAAATAACTGTATGGACATAATTTACAACATGCACACAAATTATTTTGTAATAAAAACATCTTGACTATCATATTTTAAAAGTATTTGATTTTTATCCCAAGAAAACTAAATATTTTTTACTTAAGGGTATGTGTGAACCTAGAGTCAGCGTTGACTACTGGAATTCTCCAGATCACCTAGATCCAGTATTTTGCATGTATTTGGTTAGATTTTAGCACACTCCACATATACTTCAGATATATACGACTACATTCAAGTAGGATATTCCTTAGGCTCTTACAGAATTAAGTTTCTTTAGTCCTAAAAATGTGTTCCCTAATTGGTGGAAGCAGATACACATATAAGTATATAACATAACATTGTCGTTGTCCAAAATAAAATCTAGAAATAAAAAATAAAAGAGTAAACTTCTTAGTCTATTGGGCCAGCAAAGCGCTAGTTCCTCATATCTGCAAAATCTATAATAATTATGGATTGGTTAGTAATTGTAAATATTCTACGCTACTTTTTTAGCACCAAAAATCTTCCGCATAAAATTTTCAAAGTACTTGAGGTAATTTATCTAGCCATTCGCCTATAAGTCATGTCATACAATTTCCTAATACTTCGAGTGCGAAACTCTAAATATATCGGACTGCCACAACAAAACGACGCAAAATATATATGAGAAGCTCCACATACCCACGACAAGGAAAATCAAAAGATAATCCGGGATAATCCAGAGATGTTCAGTATCTACACAAATTACAAATGTTTCTAAATTTCGCCGCATAGAAAAGCTATATTAGCTCAGAAAAAGCTAAAGCTAATATGTAAAGAAACTCTCCGATGCATGATTTAAAGGACATGATATTCCCTCATTTATAAAAAAATGTGATCATTGTGCATGTTGGAATTATATTGCGTTCCACATATATAGTCCGTATGTTTTCATTGTTATCAAAACTGAGTCGCCAGTTTCTTCTCTTTGGCGAACCACTCCCACTAACTAAAGGGCATAAAGCATAAAAATAAGGACATAACCAATACACATGTATCTATATCGGAGAATGGGAGGCCGGTCGCCCCTCTCCCTCTCCTTTCTGATCGATAGAGCGGGCGAAGGAGAGATAGAGGAGGAGCACTAGAGATGCGTCGGGAGGTGGAGAGGTCAAGGGAGAAGACATATGACTATATGAGAGGGAAAAGGGGAGATTTGTTCCATCATAAATTCTCACATACTTGGGTTAGTTGGAAAATTATACCCGTTTCAACTCAAACCGCCGACTAAATCGTACTCCTAGATAAAAGTTGACCCATAGATTAAAAACATGTGAAGTTGTCTTGTTTTGGAAGTCAAGCAAATAAAGAATTTCACGAGCAATAATCCATAGACAAAAAAATGTACTCCCTCTAAAAATTTGCAATAGGAATTTCCAGAAAAACAGAAATATTTCGAGAATGTTCCAAACTAGGCTTTTTTACAGGATTTCAAACTAGTTTATCCACACAAAATAGATTTATTTTTCGTTTTACTACCGAAGCTCATCTCTTCCGCGGCACACGAGTACACGACTCACGTTTCCTCTCCAGCGTGTCCCTCCCTTCCCTCTTCCTCCCCTGATCTACCCGATCTCACAGTCCGCAACCCAACCCAGCCTCTAAAACTCTCCTGCGGTCCACCACCGCCGCGCCGCCCCCTACAGCAGCCGCCGTCCCCTACCTCAGCGCCCAACCCCTCCGCCCGGACTCACGCGCGCCGCCTCCATCGCCCGCTGTCCCCGTTCCTCCTCATCGTCGTCGAGACACCGCGTTCCGCCGTTGGGCTTCGAGGTACGAGGCCGTTCCCATCCAGCGACTAGTTGAAATCCCACTGGCCTTCGCATCCATGGCTACTGTGGGTAAATCTTGGTTGAATCCCGCTAGATCCGTCCCTGGATGCAACTCCGATGTAGATCAGGCCCTGATCCGATCCAAGCCCATCCATGTTTTTTTTCTTCTAAAACACGTTAGGCATCTATATTCGTCTGTCACAGTTGCTCTCTAGATCTGAAATATGTGTAGATGGGCATTGCTGTTGGTTCATAACTTCATATACGTCGGCTCTGTCAGATGAATCGATTTGTGTATTTTAGGTGTATAAAACTTAGACCTCTCTTTCTATGCTGTGATTAGAGACGAGGAATTTTTTTCTGGAAAATAGACAGGGAGATGGTATGTCTGATCAAGCAAGTGGCAGGCTTGTACGTCAGTTTTCAGTTACTGCTAGGTTACTACCGAGTTTAAAGTCTATGGAACAATGTTTAAACCCAATTAGCAAGTATGATTGTTGTGTTTTTTTTTGTTACATGGAGTTGATGTCTGTTGTAATGAAAGATATTTACTGCTATGATGAATTGCTGCTTTGGTACCTGTTGGTTTACTGAGACGACAGTAAGAACGGGGCAAGCACAAGAAACTGCTACAGCATGATTACCCTCTATTTTTGTTACTGCTTATGTTCAAATTGGGAGATCTGATGCAGTTTTTCTTTATATATGAATATTATAAATTGCAATATCTAAGCCTGTGTTCGTGAAGCGATCTCATTACTTCACTTTAATCTTGTAGGATTAAAAAGAGGCTGTGAAAGACAGGGCTCTAATTCAAGTTTGCACCAACATGTCGTCGAAGAAGATAGAGCTAGACCACAAGGACATGGT
Source organism: Poa pratensis (assembly GCA_947311845.1). Taxonomy (NCBI): domain Eukaryota; kingdom Viridiplantae; phylum Streptophyta; class Magnoliopsida; order Poales; family Poaceae; genus Poa; species Poa pratensis. Next base: position 12,165,155 of record CAMZMU010000048.1, read on the forward strand.
TCATGATTCTGCCATTGACTACTATGGGAAGCGCCTTGCCACAGCCTCCTCAGATTCCACTGTGAAGATCACAAGCATTGGAGGTGCATCCGCCCCATCCCAGCTCATTGCGACCCTCACTGGCCACTACGGTCCTGTGTGGCGTGTCGGATGGGCCCATCCCAAGTATGGTTCAATTCTGGCATCCTGTGGTTATGATGGCCGTGTGATAGTCTGGAAGGAGGGTGCGACTGGGCAGTGGTCTCAGGCACATGTGTTTGGCAACCACAAGTCTTCAGTTAACTCCATTGCCTGGGCGCCGTATGAACTTGGCCTTTGCCTTGCCTGTGGGTCCTCTGACGGCACCATCTCTGTCATGTCCATGCGGCCCGATGGAGGATGGGATGCCGCAGCCATCGAGCGTGCACACCCTGTTGGCGTCACAGCAGTCTCCTGGGCTCCAGCAACAGCACTTGGGTCCATGGTCGGCTCAGATCAGCTCGTCCACAAGCTTGTCTCTGGTGGCTTTGACTCTGTTGTCAAGGTGTGGGAGTTTGTCAATGGCGGCTGGAAGCTGGAGAGCGCCCTGGTCTCGGACATGCACACAGAGTGCGTGAGAGACGTCGCGTGGGCACCGGTCCTGGGCCTGGCAAAGTCAACCATCGCCAGCGCCTCCCAGGACGGCAAGGTCGTCATCTGGACCAAGGGCAAAGGAGACAAGTGGGAAGGGAAGGTGATGCGCGACTTCGAGGTTCCCGTGTGGAGGGTGTCCTGGTCCCTGACGGGCGACATGCTCTCCGTCGCGGCCGGCGAGGGCGACATCACGCTGTGGAAGGAAGCCTCGGACGGGCAGTGGGAGTCGCTGTGGACCAAGGCGTCGAAGGAGGAGGAGCCTCAGACCGAGCAGGCGGCAGAGGCGGAGGCAGAGGCAGAGACAGAGGAGGAGGCAGCGCAGTAGGGAGTCTGTGACCTCCAGCTCGTTTTGGACAGTGATTCTTGTTTCTAGGCGCTGATGCCGTAACCTGTGTGCTGATACCGATAGAGATACTCTTTTCTGCCTGCGCTTTTTTGGTGCATCTTTTGCTGTCGTTTCTACATGTGACTATGTCTGGGAATCGCTTATGTTAAAATTTACTGGTCATGTACTTGTCTACACCGTCAGAATGTATCGTCTCTTTGAACTGTTATATGTATCATCGTGCACTGCCTGTTCATGTTCACCGGCGTTGCTGCTCCAGTCCGAAATGGCTTGGAGCTGTGTCTGTTTTGAAGCGTTATGATCCGCTCGTAAGTTGGCACAAGATGCGATGATGTCGCCGGCCGCAAGTATGCTGCTGTTGTCTGTGAGAAGATGAAGCTGTAGACTCCTGGGTCATTCTGACCGCCAACAGCATGGCCAAAGCTTCAGGCTGATGAAGCACAGAATAAACACAGAGCAGAAGAAGCCGGCTCTCTCTCGCTCACTAGTGGGCTTGGAAAAACAGAGCCCACTAACCCTAGCCACGATCTTTAGCCCAGCCCAATGTCGGTTCCCTCCCATCCCAGCCTCACCAGATCGCACACCGCTGCCTTTCTTCAAAGTCGAATCCTCATCGGAGAGGAAAAACAAACATCGCTGCTCTCTCCGGCGGCTTCCATCCTCCGTCTCCGCGCTGCCCCGGCGCTCCCTCCAGGATCCCCGCGGCCCCGCAGATCCCCCCTGTCATCTCGGACGGGAGGTGTTGCCCTGCCCCGGCGGTTGCAGCCTGGAAGGGCGCTGCCGCCGCCGCCTCTGCATCTTCCTCCCTCCCCCGCGGCCCTGAGTCCCCAGATACCCTCAGCGCGAGTTCCGTGCGTCCTTGCCTCCCCTTAATATTTTCCTAGTGTCTGCGTACTACTGTCTTAATACTTGATAAAGTGCTAGGGTTAATCGTCCATCGATGCTTTGATTAGTGCTCGATAGAGTTTATTATGCTTCTGTGCACACAAATTTCTTTGATTCACTTGACTCAGGTTCATGTTATACAAATATAAGATGGACTCTGTTTCGTCAAGCATGCCGGCCATGCCCATTATCTCTTTGCTGCATACCTACCTTTTTTATGTCTCATGAGTGTGCCGTGGTTAGTTTCTAGTGCTGGTAAGTTTCCAGACCGGAGATTTGCATGATACGATTAATCACCCAGCATCAGCAGCTTCTCTGATGATGCGCAGCGGAATTATTATGTGTGCTTTGTTACGTGCCAGCGATTTTTGTGCAGTTTCTTATGTTTCTTGTGCTTGTGATTCTTAGGTAGCTTTAGCCTGGTGGAGGGCTGCTCCGGAACTCCTCGTCTGGGAGCCATTCACGGGCGTCGTGCGGCGTGTGCCGTTGCCCCTTTTCGACGGCCACCATAGTGGCGTGGAGCCGGTCGCGGCCGTGTACTGCACGGCGGATGGCTGCGACCACCGCGACTGCCACGGGGGTCCCTTCCGCCTGGTCTTCGTCTTCACTGTCGGCGAGAGTGACGACGACGAGTATGACACATGGGCGTGGGTGTACTCGTCGGAAACCGGCACCTGGGGCGAGCCTACCTCGGTGCATGGCAACCACGACATGGAATTTATACGTTATTCCAGCGTCCTCGTTGGGAGCTCTCTGCTCTGCTTCATGTCTGACGAGGGGTCCATCGTGGAGTATGACTTGGAAAGACATGGCCTCACTGTGGTCGACGCACTGGACATCGACTCCCACATGGACCCGGACAGACTTAATCTCGTGCTCGCGGAGGACGGTGGAATGCTAGTTTGCCAAGAATTGGATCCACTATTGAAATTTTGGAAAATGGAGGCCAATGACAGCCCTGATGCACAATGGGTGCTAAGCCGGGTCATCAACCTGGACAGTTTGCCCCAAATTGGTGTTGCCCTGATGCACAATGACCCAAGGGAGGCCAATGACAGCCCTGATGCACAATTCGCTGACGAAGATACTAGAGTGCGTGTGGTGGGCTTTGCCGAGCAAGCAAATCTCATTTTCGTTGAGACGGCTTGTGGCATATTCACAATTGAGCTGCAATCGGAGAAGGTGAGGAAGGTGCACGACAAGGTGTGGGATAAAGATGACTTCTGTAATTTGATTCCAGTTGTCGGCTTCTACACCCCTGTGCCCCGAGGAGAGAACCAGGATCCGTCGTCGTCAGGCCCTAGTGAGGAGGCAGCTGGTGAGGAGAGGGAAGAGGACGAGAAAGCAGTAGAGCAGCCACAGCAAGTCTTCGATACAGGGTCCAATGCTATCGAGGAGCAGGACTTTGTCAGTGCTGGCTTCAGCCATGCCCTCAAGACTAGGCTAGCGTTCTACTCCCAAATTGCTCTCCTACTTCCAAGTCCCAACTGTGTGAACCGATGGGTTGTGGAAAAAAAGTTTGTATCGGTTCAATGCTCTTTTGGGTCAGTTGTTGTCTTCGTGTATCCTTTATTAGTTCCTTTGAGTCTTTCAGTTTTGTAGTTTAGGAGATGACTTTTGCTAGTTGTGTAGGTTTCTTGTGTTTGAGGTCGAGCATAATTGTTTGTGTTGGGATTTGAGAGATTCAGCAACCTTAATTGGCCTTTGGTGTTATTTCATAGAAATACTTAGGAGTTAGGTTCCTTTTATTTGGCAGCGGGCACACCTATGTGTGTTGGTGTTTCATGGATTCACCGAGTTCATTTAGCCTTGCTTTCATTGTATCCTTTATCTGTTCAAAGCTCTTTTGGGTCAGTTGTTGTCTTCATGTATCCTTTATTGGTTGCTTTGAGTCTTTCAGTTTTGTAGTTCGGGAAATGACTTTTAGTTGTTTAGGTTTCTTATGTTTAACGTCGGGCATAATTGTTTGTGTTGGGATTTGAGGGATTCAGCTAGCATAATTAGCCTTTAGTGTTATTCCATAGAAAGATATGCGAGTTAGGTTCCTTGTGTTTGACAGCGAGCACGGCTTGTGTGTTTGTGTTTCATGGATTCAGCCAGTTCAGTTAGCTTTACTGTCATTCCATAGCAATACTTGGGAGTTAGGACCTGTGATCTTTTGTCATGATCTGTGTATTGCTTGCAGTGAGTATTGAATAGACGTGCAAATAATGAAAAAAATCACAAGTTTTATCCTATTTGAGAAATGCAATATGCCTCTCTGGTACTGACTAGTTACAGATGACTCATCCATGTGCAGTTTATTTGTATGGAACTCCATAATCATACTTTTTAAGCTATGCAAATACTAGCTAGTAGTTTGAAAAGGAACTCAACAGAACATAATTATTGCCTGTGTATCAAAATGGTCGATGTATCATGGATAATTGTAGCTGATGCTGTTATATCTCAAATTACATGCACTTTGATGGCCTTATGTCATAACTTTATCAATATAAATTCCTTGCAAAATAAATGATACTGTAAATTTACGCATTTGTTGTCACCTAGGGTCCTGAGTTACAAAGAAGTTGCTCCCGGGTGTGCTAGCACGGAATATGAATGTGTCTTGCTACAAAAACCTCAAGAGGTGGACGATCCTTTGGATGATGTCCCAGAAAGTGTACCAAATGAAGAATCAGTGACATGTGCTGCTAACAAAGATTATGCTGAGAACTCAAATACCTGTCATAGCGATGTTCAGGATGCTGCTGCTCCTTCTGACAAAGGTGATTCGGAAGAAAGTATTGTATATCATTTTCACTTTCCAAGGACCAGTGGTAGTAATATACATGATTTTCTCTGAAGTTTGCATTGCTCTTCTAGGTTTCGTATGAAAATTTCACTTCGGTGGAATAGTTTCTCAAATAAGTTTCTGGATCAAACAACCCCGCTGTTTTAACGTGGCACTGCCTCTGATCCCTGATAGTCTTTCAGTTTAATCATATACTAGATAGTAGATGATTTTTCTGAAAGCAGAAAATGATTTCATTTCTCATGAAAAACTTTTTCTATGGGTTGACCGTACCTTATACGTGTGTCTGGTGCCACATGTCAGCTACTTTCCTTCTAAATTTATATATGTAAATATTATCTTTCTTACCTGTACACTTGGAATAGCAATGTTAGTTCAGTATATATGGATGTAGGCAGTGCATTGATCCGGTTCTTTTTCTCTCTCTCTGCAATTAACTGTCTAAGTAGTGTACAGTTTTTACTACATCAGAGCTCTTCTTTCCAGTGGAAGCTATGCAATGGTGTGAATAGTTGGTGTTACATGCATCTATCTATTATGATGATCATCATAATAGATTTATCTTCCTGTACATGTTTTATATGCATTGACGTTCTTTTGCATCTGTAAAATGTTGCTTTTTAAGCATAACTCATATGTATTATTGTATTTTGTCTCACTCAGTTATGCTAGCATTACATGCTTCTTACATGTTTTCAGTTTCCTGTGTATATCAGCTGTGCTAACATTTTGATCTGGTTCTGTGCGCTGCTAGTGCTAAGCTGATCCTCAGGCCAGACGTTTCATCAGTCCGTTCAGGAGTTGGGAAACATGAGTGTTACCTCTTCTTTGTTTTCATGGTATTGTAGTTTAGGGTTCAGACTAAACTCTGACAAGAATGAAGGCAGAAGAAGTGGGGATTTTGTCTCAAGACAGTGTTGCAAGGTGGAATTTTGTGATGCAAGGCTGCTGAGTGTGGATTAATCTTATATGACTTGAAGAAGTTATTGTAACTGCTAGCTAATAGTTTCTGTGGAATGATGCCTAGCATTGGAACGGTTCAGACTCTGTTGTAAGTTGGTGATCATCTGAGGAACGTTTCATCGTTAAGAAGTACTCCCTCCGTTCCAATTTAATTGACTTGCTATTCACCAAATGTGGATGTATTTAGACATGTTACATGTATAGATATATCCACATGTGGTACATAGCAATTCAATTAAATTGGAACGAAGGGAGTAGGATATCTGTAGTGTGCACGTGCATCAGTTAAAGGGAAACAACTTGTTTTTCTCTCTGTTATGCCTACTCATGCGGCGGTTCTAGTCGCATGTGTCTTCCCAAATTAGCATTTAAATTATGTACATGTCTGTTTGTAATACAACAATTAAGTTGTGCTAACATGACAAATGACACAGTACAATCGGTGTTGCAAACGAGCTCAGATAATTTGTAACATAGGCAGATTAAGAAAAAAATGCATCACAAAACTAATACATCATTGACATAGGTCAATGTCAGGGCTAGATTGTTATCGACATGGTCAATAGATGGTATGCGCTGAAATGGTGAGTTCACTAGAGCTCGGGAGCGCTAAATCTCTACTCTTTCTATATTTCTTGTTGTCGTCCTGATATTCTCAAAGTTCGATCATCACCTCATCAACGCACATGAATACAACAAAGAGGGTCCAAAGGTTCTGAAATAGAATAATTTGGAAGAATTTTCCCTACATGAGTGATTGGAGTCGCCATGTAAAAAAAGAGTAAAATGGATGACACTGGGAAAAAACCTCCAGCCACTCCACTCCACGCTATTCCCCACACACACACACCCAGACCTAGTCACCGCCATGGAAGCGGCGCCGGCGGCGCTCCCGCTCGAGCTCGTGGAAGAGATCCTGCTCCGCCTCCCTCCCGATGAACCAGCATGCCTCCTTCGCGCCTCCCTTGTCTGCAAGGCCTGGGGCCAGGCCATCTCCCACCGCAGCTTCCGCCGCCGCCTCCACGAGCTCTACCCGGCACCCCCCCGTGCTCGGCTTCCTCCACGACTGGGACGATGACGAAATTTTCAAATTCATCCCGGCTACTGCGTCGTCCTTCTGAAATTTTGGAGATACTTTGTCTTGCGCTGGCTGAGGACGGTGGAATGCGACTTTGCCAAGCATTGCATCCGCATCTGAAATTTTGGAAAAGGGAGGCGAGTGACGGCCCTGATGCCCGATGGGTGCTAAGCCGGGTAATTGACCTTGGCAGTTTGCTCCAAACTGGTGTTGTCCTGGACGAAGGTACCAGAGTGCGTATGGTGGGCTTTGCCGAGGGAGCAAATGCCATTTTCGTTGACACGGTTGATGGCATATTCACAATTGAGCTGCGATCAGAGAAGGTGAGGAAGGTGTGTGATAAAAATGGCTTCTATAGTTTGATTCCAGTTGTTGGTTTCTACACACCAGTGTCCCGAGACGAGCACGAGGATCCGTCGTTGCGGGGCTCTAGCGAGGAGGCATGTAGTGAGGAGGGGGGAGAGGACAAGAATGAAGTAGAGCAGCCGCAGCAGCTCTTCGATAAGGGGTCCAATGCTATGGAGGAGGAGGACTTTGTCAGTGCCGGCTTCACACACGCCCTCAAGACCAGGTTAGGGTTCTCCTGCCAAATGGCTCTCCTACTCCCACGTCCCAAACGTGCCAAAGTGTGTGCACCAATGGATTGTGTCAAAAAAGTTTGAATCTGTTCAATGCTCTTTTTGGGTTAGTTGTTGTTGTGTCCTCAGCTAGTTACTTTGAGCCTTTCGGTTTTGTGGTTTGGAGATGACTTATAATCGTTTCTGTTGGTGTTTGAGGGATTCAGCAGGCCTAATTACCCTTTAGTGTTATTCCATAGAAATACTTGGGATTTAGGTTCCATTTGTTTGGCAGCCAGCATGCCTATGTGTGTCGGTGTTTGATGGATTCAGCTAGTTCAGTTAGCCTTACTGTCATTCCATAGCAATACTTGGCAGTGGGGACCTGTGATCTTTTGTCACGATGTGTGTATTGCTTGCAGTGAGGATCGAACCAACGTGCAGTTAGTGAAAAAAAAAATCATCTCTGTTATCTTATTCGAGAAATGCAATATCCTCTCTCTTACTGGCTAGTTACAGATGTCTCATTCGTGTGCACTTTATTTGTATGGTACTCCAAAATCATAGTTTGTGTGATATGCAAATACTACCTAGTTGTTCGAAAAGGAACTCAACAGAACATAATTAGTAATTGTTTCGTCAAAATTGTCGATGCATCATGGATAATTGTAGCTCATGCTGCACTCTCTCAGATTACAGGCACTTTGATGGCCTTATGTCATAACTTTATCAATGGACCATGAAAAAAATGATGCTGTAAATTTACGTGTTTGTTGTCACCTAGGGTTCCGAGTTTCAACGAAGTTGCTCTGCAGTGTGCTATTACGGAATATGGATGTGCCTTGGGAGTTGGGACAGAAATCTCAAGAGGTGGACAATCGTCTGTATGATGTTCCCAAAAGTGTACCAAATGAAGAAGCAGTGACAGGTGCAGCCAACAAAGATGATGCTGGGAGCTGGAAGACCCTCAGAGCGATGGTGAGAATGCTGCTGCTCCTTCCAGGAAAGGTGATTCTCAAGAAGGTATGTATGCCAATTTTTTTTACTTCCCAAGGACCTGGTGGTGAAATATATGGTATCTTCTGAAGTTTGCATCGCTCTTCTAGGTTTCTCTATGAATTTTCAATTCGATGGAATAGTTTCTCAAAGAAGTTTTGGGATCAAATGACCCGTAATTTTACTTGGCACTGCCACTGCCTTCTGAGAGTCTTTCATTTTATCCTATAGATAGTAGATAATATTTCTGAAATTAGACAATGGCTTCCTTTCTCATGAAAAACAAACCTGTGCTTGGGTTGACTATCTTGAACATGTGTCTGGTGCCATATGTCAGCTACTTCCCTTCTAAACTTATATATGTGTATATTGTTTTTATTTTTCTTATCTGTAACTTAAAATAACAATGCTAGGTTCATATATATGAATCTTCAAGCACGTGGGGCCTCATTCTTTTTCTCTTGCAGTTAGCTGTCTAAGACTCCAAGTAGTGTACATCTTTTACTACATAAGAGGGCTCCTCTTTCTAGCAATCATGTCTAACAGATGTCAATTGGTTTCAGAAAGAGCAAGCTGTCCAGAATAAAACCTGAGGTCGACATCGACCCTGAGGTTTGCTTCTATGATGGGTTTTGGCTGGTTCGGCACTGTCAAAGAAGTGAATGCTGAAGACTACGTTGGCTCTATGCAGCCGTACTCAAGATAGTTTCAGACAAGTGTGGTGCAGAGTTGCAAATTTGGGGTTAGTCTCATAGGTCCTTGAGCAAAAAACTAGACTCTGATGCGTAATGCTGGACAGTTAATATTTTGTGATAAACGGTGACCTTGTAAGACTGATCACTTGAAAAGCATTTCATCTTTGTGAAATGGGATAGCTACGTCTACATGTTGCGTCAGTTCGCAAGAAACAAAGATGTCTTTTAACTGCGGCTTGTTTTTCAGACTGTTCTTTCGCTCTTTCCTATTCTCTAGTTTGAACAGGAAAATCTGGACTGATGTTGCTTCAAATGTTACTTGAACTATGCTGAGTTTTTAAATGTGGGGATACAACCTATCTTATTGCTTATGGGTAATGAAAAATAGCAAATCTGGCAACACTGATCCATCGGACTTGAGATTGTATGTTCATATACATACAGTAAGAAATTAGACGTATATGAAAATTTGTTTTCAAAAGTACTTGAAATCTGTCATTTGACATTTAAATACTTTGTACTTGTAAAAGCTTGAAACTAAAGGTTCCATTGGATTCTAGATTTCCAAAGGATTCTAGGGATAACAAATTTGCTAAATTTTGATGAACAGATCAGATGAGTTTTTTTTTTAAGAATAACACATTTTTTGCCTAAAAATAAGCAGGAAAAGGGTCGGACATTTGGCGTCTTGCTATTAGTGGACCGCTTTGTTTAAGTGGTTAAAACGTGACCGCACGATCCAGATCGGACCGCTGCTGCTATCCTTACCGGTTCGGGATTAAAGTTCTAATCTTGATCTCTTGGGAGCTCATCCGTGATCCTACGACTAGGAAACGGAGAGGAGGAAGAACTCACAGGCGGCAGGGGATTAGAGGTGAAACATGTGCACTCAGAGATAGTATGTCTAGGCCATAGGGTGCAAAACTTTTGGAAGTTCACTGAGGTGATTTCGAGTACCTGTATCCCGCAGAACTGTAAACGTGGGATACAATTCATGTGTTTACGTATTTTACAGGTTGAAATAGCATCGCACAAAATAGAAACGTCAAATAGAACTGTAAATTTAATTTTTTTTGCACTCGTGGGAGCAGACAGATTGATCATAGCAAGTTCTTCAGTAAAAGTACACACGGAATCCTAAAACGTGTCGCCGCCCTAACTCTAGTGCCAAAATTTGGCTCACCGGAGCCATCGGGTGCGGCGGCTGTGCTCACTCCTCATCGGAGATGAGGTTGATGTACAGCTTGTCCTCCTACTCGGCTAGGCGGCGCCACTCCTCCGCCTTCTCCTTCTCCGTGCGCTCGGCGGCGACCCCCTGCTCGAGACGGATGGCGTCGAGCTCGTCGTCCCGACGGCGACGCTTCTGGAGCTCCGCCTCCTCCTGCGGGGAGCACTGGCAGAGCACCGCGATGACGGCGTCGAGGGAGCCCCTGAGGACGAAGTCCTCCGTAGGCGGCCGGCTTGCAGCCCTCGATTGGGGGCTCCTCCTCCGACGCCTTCCTCTTCGGCATGTATCCACGCGCCAGAGGAGCTCCCCGCCTCGCCACGGCGGCGCGACGCTCGGTTCCGGTCAAACTCCTCTACCGTGCAATAGAGGGCACGCAACGACTCCACTCCGGGGTTGGTGTAGCGGCGCATAGCTCGCTTCCGGGCCGCGCCGGAGACGACGAGCGGAGTTGTCGTCGTCGCCGGAGTTGCCTCCCAAAGTCGGGGAATGGCCCCTGCGCTTGATTGAGCCATGCCGAGGCCACATGGCGGTGCGGCAGTGCCGGATCTGTCCGCTGCGAGGACTAATTTCTCGTCGGCGGCAGCGGCGCTCATGGTGGATTTCTCGTCGGCAGCGGAGGAGTGGAATGGGTTGTGAACTGAATCCACAACTCCGTGCGGTAGAAATAGAGATCGCGGGATGGATTCTCGGTCCGCTGTAAAAATTTATAGGCCAGGCCGACTATATGGACTCTGCTCGGGCCGAGAAAACGGCCCGAGCTCGTATAACCACTGTTTTGCGTGTTTTACATGTTGTGCTATAGTTGCTCTTAGCTAGTAGAGCGGATGTCCCTTCTTTCGAATGTTTGGAGAGAGGATCCCCAGATTTTCTAGTTGATATGATTTTGAACAATGTATCCGTGTTTACCAATTTAATATAAATTGCCATTATGGCCTTTCCTAAAAAAACAATCCAAAGGTGCTAAAAAAAAAGGACAAAACCTCCCGCCTCAACCTGGTTGAGCCGAACCATTCCACTCCAGGCTCTCCTCAAGATCTAGCGACCACCATGGCATCCACGCCGGCGCTTCCGTAGGAGCTCGTCGAAGAGATCCTCCTCCGCCTCCCTCCCGACGAACCAGCATGCATCCTCCGGGCCTCCCTCGTCTGCAAGGCCTGGGCCCGCGCCGTCTCCCACCGCAGCTTCCGCCGCCGCCTCCACGAGCTCTACCCGGCACCCCCCCTTGCTCGGCTTCCTCCACGACGGGGAAGATGAGCGCCTTTCCTTCTTCATCCCCACCACCGCGTCGTGCTTCTCGCTCCCTGCTCCCGACCGTGAGCTCTGGCATGCCCTCGACTACCGCCACGGCCGCGCCCTCTTCATCGACATGGGCTTTGGTGTGCCGGAACTCCTTCTGTGGGAGCCAATCACGGGTGGCGAGCGGCGAGTGCCGTTGCCCCGAGCGTTCGACGGCCACTACGGTAACACGGAGCCAGCCGCGGCCGTGTTCTGTGCAGCGGATGGTTGCGACCACCGCGACTGCCACGGTGGTCCCTTCCAACTGGTCTTCGTCATCAATGTCCGCGACAGTGACGACGAGTATGACACATTGGCGTGCTTGTACTCGTCGGAAACCGGCACGTGGGGCGAGCCAACCTCCGTGCACGACACCAAGAACGGCGAGATGTTCTTCACAGATTATTCCAGCGTGCTCGTCAGGAGGTCTCTGCTCTACTTCTTGTCTGACGAAGGGGTCATCGTGGAGTATGACTTGACAAGACATGGCCTGGCTGTGTTCCGTGCACCACCCATCAAGTCCCACATAGAGGGATCAGAGATATTTTGTCTCGTGCTGGGGGAGGACGGTGGGATGCTACTTGTGCAAACATTGCATCCGCACAGTGGGTGCACAGTGGGTGCTAAGCCGGGTTATCGACCTGGGCAGTTTGTTCCAGATTGGTGCCGTCGTGGATGAAGATACTAGAGTGCTTGTGCTGGGCTTTGCCGAGGGAGCAAATGTCATTTTCGTTGACACTGGTGTTGGCCTCTTCACAGTCGAGCTATTGTCCGAACGGGCGAGGAAGGTGTGCGATAATGATAATGGCTTCTGTAATTTGGTTCCAGTTGTTGGCCTCTACACCCCTGTGCCCCGAGGTGAGCACCAGGACGAGAAAACAGTAGAGCAGCCACAACAACTCTTCGATAAAGGGTCCAGCGCTATCGAGGAGGAGGGCTTTGTCGGTTCCGGCTTCAGCAACGCCCTCAAGACCAGGTTAGTGTTCTACTCGCAAATTGCTCTCATACTCCCAAGTCCCAACCACGCTGAAGTGTGCGCACCGATGGATTGTGTAAAGAAAAGTTTGGATCTGTTAAATGCTCTTTTGGATCAGTTGTTTTCATATGTGTCCTTAGTTAGTTGCTTTGGGAGATGACTTCTAGTTGTTTAGGTTTCTTGTGTTCAACGATCGAGCATAACAGTTTGTATTGGTGAGGGATTCAGCAAGCCTAATTAGGCTTTAGTGGTATTCCATAGAATAAATACTTGGGAGTTAGGTTCCTTGTGCTTCGCAGAGCATACCTATGTGTGTTGGTGTTTCGTGGATCCAACGAGTTCAGTTAGCCTTACTGTTATTCCATAGCAATACTTGGGGTGATCTTCTGCGTGATATGTGTATTTGTGATGAGTATCGTCTCTGTTTGATCCTCTGGATCGACTAGGCTAGATCTTAGGGTAGAACCGAGAGATGGGAGGAGATGAATCACCTTGTCCTTGACTCGAGGAGCCCGAGCTGGTGCCGTCCATGTTGGACGGCGACGGCGGCGGTGGTGATGAGTGACGGAGGAGGTGGAGCTTCCCGTCACTTCTGCGTTAACCCTAGATCGGTAGGGTGGTGTCGGTGGGGTCGAGTGGCACAGACGAACCTCGTACTGAACGCCGCCGACCCCCACCTCTTTATATACGCAGCGTGACAGGGGCCCACCAACCACAGTTGGGTCGGGCGCCCCCGATCAGGGCGCTGATCATGGGTGCGGGTGAGCCGTTGGGCCCACACCGCTGGAGATCAACCTAACATTCTCCCCCTTGATCTCAACTTTTACCTTTTACTTTACTCGTTTCATCACAGATTGATACATAGAGCATGTTTCATCGTCACAGCTCAATTGCCGATAGAATCAGACAGCTACAATATACGTCTCTGTTTTGAAATAGATTCTTTAATCTTTTGGGCTTCTTTATTGTCCGGAAATCATATAGACTATACCATAAACCCATGTCGACTATGTGTTCTCCAAAACACACTGGGCGGTAAGCCTTTAATTAGCAGATCTGCGAACACTTGTGTGTTTCTTTTATATGTTCCTCTTATGCTCCAAGCATTTCAACATAATTCCGGACTTTCTCCTTTACAACGTATAACTCTGTGTCAATGTGTTTGGCACCACACTTGACTCGTTGTCTTAGGAGTGAATTACTTAATGGTTATTGCTGTTGTCAACCATTATCAATTCCGGGTACAGGTTTCCTTAACCATTTTGCCTGTCCCTCGGTCTTATATCATGCTATAACATGTCTTTACATCACACTGATGTCAATCTTTTCATTCTCTGGAGCTTTTCCACACAAAAACTCCAAATGTGAAATTTAGCAACAATTGTGGATTTCGCTATATATTTCACAAATTTTTTCTTTGTACTCACAACCTTTTGAGAGCACATTTATAGATCTATCTTTGTAATCACAACCTTTTGAGAGCATTCTGTTTCTTTTAGCATGAGGCTGATATCTTTGATTCCATTCCAGTGATCTATATCTGGATTGGACATTGCCAAAACAACCCGGATACGTGAATTGTCAGGGTAATATTGAGTTTCCAACAGCTGAAGCATATGGTACTATATTCATTTGATCTGGTCTAAGTTATCTCTTGGAACACTAAAGTTCTCAATTCCATTACCCTTGACAATAAGAACAGGTGTAGTTTTTCTCGACATGCATGCTTTAGAGACTTCTTCTCAGCATGTCCATGCAATATTTCTAATACCCCTTTTCTTCTTTTCTTAGTAAATCTCGATACTTTTAACGACAGACACTCTACCGAGAATACTCTTTTGAGGACAAGAACTTCTTTTCTCTGCCGGTAGTAGATTGACATCACCACTAGCAAGTAGGATATCATCCACATACACAGGATTAGGGAATGAATTTCCCATTCTATAAGTTTGTAGAAAAGCGATTGTCCTTTCATTCTCTTTAACCCAAAATAACTTCTGATTCTAGAGACTTGCTCTAGTCCGTAAGATCCCTTGTGTTCTTTACTTTCATCTGATGTAACTCAGATCATTATGTGCCATTATCACTCATTATAATCTGTTTATTCTCTTAGCGCAAATCTTTCGATTTAAAATCGCTTTTTACATATTTCCTTTGGAGTCACATTGGCGTTGTAGACCCTTTATAGCCTACTGTTTTGGCTCCATTGGAAATTACTTATGAGTCCCAAACATCGTCGGGATTCACATAGTCTCTAATCATTAAGACAAGTAGACACTTGTCAAAATCGATTGAGCGCTGCTTATAATTTCTGTAAATGAGGTGGGATCAACCTTCTTTTAAACTTCTCTGATATAGACTTTATAGTCATCTGTTTTTCTCATATGGGGATGTTGTTGTTCTGTCATTGCCTAGAGGCAATTAATTCTGTAGTCTTCTATTGCTATAGCTCTTACAAGGACCTAAATCACAAGATCCATGTTTGCTTGTTCATCTCTATTATAAAGCAACAAGCTCCCCCAGATAAAATCTATTCGAGCCTTAGGTATGTTCATACCATGCTCCCCCAGATTACTCCATTTTCTCCAAAATGGTGTATCCTGAATCCTTTTTATTTGGGTTTATTCTGTTAACCTGTTAATCTGTCTTCTTTATGGCACTTTGAGTACCGTCCTTAGTCTCCATTCGGAGCTGTAAAATATCCAAGAATACATCTATTTCTTTACTGAGGAGGGGGACTTCGTCAATGCCTGCTTCAGCCACGCCCTCAAGACCAGGTTAGGGCCCTACGCCTCGAAGTGTGCACAGTGATGGACTGTAAGTGTGCACACCGATGGAGAAATCAATATAGATCTGTTCAATGTTCTTTTGAAGAAGCAGTTATATTCATGTGTCCTTAATTAGTTGTTTTGAGTCTTTGAGTTTTGTAGTTTTGGAGATGACCTCTTAAGTGTTTAGGTTTCTTGTGTTCAGCGCCGAGCATAACTGTTTGTGTTGGTGCTTGAGGGATTCATCAAGCCTAATTAGCCTTTAGTGTTTTATTCCTTAGAAATACTCTGGAGTTAGGTAAATTGTGTTCGGCAGCGAGAACTCCTAGGTGTGTTTGTGTTTCATGGATTCAGCGAGTTCCGTTAGCCTTGGTGTCTTTCCATAACAATACTTGGGAGTTAGGACCTGTGATCTTTTTGTCATGATGTGTGTTGCTTGCAGTGAGCATGGAGTTTGCGTGCACTTACTGAAATCATAAGTCTTATCCTATTTGAGAAATTAGTATGCCTCTAGTGACAATTATCTCATATGTGCTTTTGGTGCATCGTAATTGTATTTTATGATCCATGCAAACACTAGCTGGTTGATGGAATAGTTGTAGCTGTGCTGCTTCATCTCAGATTAGAGTACCTTTTAATCTTTCATGGCCTTAAGTTATCACTCTTAACATTGATATACGCTCTGGAAAAAAATGTTAGCTTGTAAATTTAGTAATTTACCAGTTTGTTGTCACCTAGGGTTCCGAGTCACAGAGAAGTTGCTCTCGAGTGTGCTAGCACAGAGTATGGGTGCAAAGCTCTAGTGATGAACGATTCGTTGGATGATGTTCCCAAAAGTGCATCAAATGAAACCAGCAAAGATGATGCTGGGAACTCAAAAACCTCTGGTTGCAATTTTGAGGATGCGGCTCTTCCTCAGAAAAGTGAATCTAATGAAGGTACTATATCAATTTCCCTTTCCTTGGACCAGTGGTCGTGCTAGGGCTGCACCACTGTGTGGTGAAACACATGATTTTCTCTTCAGCTTGCATTGCTATCTAGTTTTTATAGGAAATTTCACTTCTATGGAATAGTTTCTCAATGATTTTTTGGGATCAAACTGAAACCCAGTTTCTGAAAGCAGAAAAATGATTTTTATTCTGAAAGCATGAAAACGTGTGTTATGGATCGACCGTATTTTCAACATGTGTTTGGTGCCATATGGCAGCTTTTCCCCTTCTGAATTTATGTATGTATATTTTTTTAAATGTATCATACCTGTAAACTTGGAATTATCTGTCTAAATAGTGTACTTCCATAAGGTAGATTTTAGTACATACAAGCTCCTCTGTTCAGCAATCATGTGTTACAATTACGCAATAAAGTGAGTAGTCGGTGTCCTTCATTTACATCAGAATTCTAAATATTTGCTTTCAAATGCACCAACATTATTAGGGCGTAGTATGTTTTTAAGGGTTTAATTCAGACTGCTCATACAAATTCGAGGTTTAAAATAGAGTTTGCTCATATTATTATGATCATGTTATAATGATTAAGTTGAGAAATTTATGCATATGTATGCATCTCGTTTGGTTGCTGTTTCATTAGATTTTTTCAATATATAATAAATTTGATGGTCACGCATCAATGTGTTTTGTTACTACTAGGGTAAATAGTGATATAGTTGTTTTTAACAAGACCACTGATATAGTCGCTGATTTGGGGAAAACTTGAACGGCAACAATAGAAGCACTAGAATACTATAAATAACCTTGGGTTCGTGGGTTGTGGCATCAAATGTGGTAATGTCAGGTTTCTGCTGAACTCCAAAAAAGACTAGTAACAGATTGTTCATCGTCTGTGAAATGTGATTCCAGCTAGATATAAAGTTCTGAAGTTTCCAAGATATGTCTGAGACATTGTGTCAAGATGTTTCCACTCCATGTTCATGCTACTTCAATGGTCAATACTCATTTGTTGATGTGTATACAAATAGCTAGATAGAAGATGCTGTCATTCAGAAATTTATATGTTCATTCTTTTAGCAATTGCATACGATTAGTTGCTTTCGTTTAGTTGTATCTACTCATTCAGTGGACTACCAGTAGCTCCCGGCAGAGAGATGCTCATCTGTTGTGTGCTAGCTGTGTATTATACCTTCCTATCATGTTCTGAGTCCAATTGCAACCATGCTCAGAAAATACTATCATTGTTTGCTCTTTGTTGTGGTGCGACAGTCATATATTTGCACTAGTCCTGGAGGGTTGTAGAAAGCATTTCTGCATATTCATGTGCATATATGTAAAATGCTTATTTTTAGGCAAAAGTCATGTATTATATTCTGCCTTGATCAGTTCATTCGGCCAGCACTACATGACTCCTAAAGGAGTTTAGCTTTCTGTATATATCAGCTGTACTAACATTTCAATCTGTTGCCATGTGCTGCTAGTGCTACGCTGATGAGCTGGCTGCTGGATGCTTCATAAGTCATCAGCGTCTTCAGGAGGATCAGTTAGGATGAAGTTGGGAAACATGAGTGTTTGCTTATCTTTTTTCATGGCAATATAGTTTAGGCGTCGAGACCAAACTCTGACAAGATCTAAGGTGCCAAAAGTGGAGGCCGCCGCACCTCAAAGAAGTGAATGCTGCATCTCAAGTATTTGTGTCGCAACTGGAATTCGATGATGAAAAAAAATGCAAGGTGGGGATTAATCTCCCAGGTCTTGGAGAACTATTTGTAAGTACTACCTGTGCCTGGTAGTTTCTGTGGAATGATGCTTAGCATTGGAACACTTCAGACTCTGTTGTTGTAAGAGAGTGATCGTTTGACAAGCATTCCATCTTTGATAAGCATCGTCTGAGTGGGGATTCATCAGCCGCAAGAAAACAGTACTATCTCTCACTGTCAATGCACCGCGGCTCTGTAAGCTAATGATCATTTGAGAAGCATTTCGTCTCTCTTTTTTCCCTGATGAGAAAGTTCCCATCATCTTATGAACGAGGCAAAACCATTCTGTCTTTGATACTCGGAATACTCCCTCCGGTCATGAATGATTGACGCAGAAGTAGAGCTAAACCAGTATAACTTTGTAAACAGGTGGGGGACAACCAAATCGGATCGGAGGGAGTATATATATAATAAACGTAATGTAATTCCCCCTGTTTCTCTCAACCGGAACATAGACATGAGTTGGTAAAATACATTGAGCTCGGACACATTACTCTTCGAGCTGGTCAACTATGAACCTCTACAATCGTTATTAACCTATGCTTGTCGAGCTAACTACCGAGTCTAATTACGAAAATCACTTCTTTCTCCCGAGCTCCGGTTTTCCCGTTTAAAGAAAACAAAAAATGTGTCCCAAGAAATTCTGAAAAAGTATACAAATACATATACATGTCTGTATACTCACTATATTCTAAATTAGATGACTTCGATTTGTTTAAATACGAATGTATCTAGACATATTTTAATGTGTAGATACGTCAATATCTAGACAAATGGACGTCAACTAATTTGGAACGGAGTGAGTACATGTCTAGTATGTACGAACAAATTTGAAGCAAAATATATTTTTATACGTGATTTATACAAAACAGACAAATGTAGCAAGTAAAATTAGTTCTTTTTCATAGTCACGATTTTGTGATTTTTTTGTAGCATACAATATAATGTATTATCAAACACAACTAAGCAGTTAGATAACATGTACATGTATCCATTTTTTATAAGTTTAAAATAACATTTCGAATTTTCTAAAATATCAGAATCACTGACCCTCGGGAGGTAAATATCCTCCCTGACTAGTCACTAATAAAATGAATTACTACTCCGGATGCAGATTTGCAGCTCCCGAGCACCAGTGCACCTGCTATTTTGAAAATTTTAAAATTTTAAATTTATGTTTAAAAAAATCCGAAATTTTTTCCTATGATACATATACATGTTTCCTACGTGCGTGGTTATTTTCAGTGCAAAAAACGTCGTATTCCGAGCTGTATAAAAATAACAAAATTCTGGTCAGTAAAAAGTGAAAAAATGTATTGAATCTGTCAGAAATTTCTCTTTTTTCCCTAGCCCGAAATATATCTATTTTTTTCCGTAATTTCAGGCGTAGCTGCGGAATATGTATAAGTATTTGTGTAAAAATTTGCAGATTTTTTGGAAGCAAAAAAGTACGATTTTCAAATTTTTCAAAAAACGGGAGCACTGGTGCTCGGGAGCTGCTATGGATTTCCGTTACTACTCCCTCCTTTTTATTTACTTCACATTCTGGGTTTAGTCAAAATCAAATTTTGTCAAATTTGACCAAATATATAAAAAATATCAACATATATAAAGCAAATGCATATAATATGAGAATATACTTTATGATGATTATAGTACTATACCTTTTATATTGTATATGGTGATATCAAATTTGGCAAATTTTGACTTTGACTAAATCGTGAATGCATAGTAAATAAAAACGGGGGGATACAACTTTGACCCGCCTCTTCATTAATGATGCTTTTAAACAAAAAGGGAGTATATGTGAAAACCCAGGTTTATAGGGAACATTTTAAAATAGTAGAATTATTATTAATAAGAACATTAAAGTTCATTTGGTGTAAATTGTAATCCTCATACGTGTTATATAATTTTCATAAACAAATTCGAGTCACATGAAAAAACAAAGTAGGGTGAATTATTTAAAACCCCGTCAACTATTTCGTAACGGAGGGAGTAGAAGTTTTCATTGACCTCCATCTTCGTTAATGATACATTTAGCCTGATGTAATATGTGCTAACTCGGTAATTTAAATTGGAGCCCCATAAAAAGTCATTCTAAATGGGAAAAGAAAAACCGAAGATTGTTAACACATGTTCATGTGCTATGTGCACTTATATATATTTAGGAAATAAATTTAGGGTAGAAAACAAATTCGTTGCTTCTCTGTGCGTTTATGTTTGAAAAATGTTCGCAAGGACGTGAAATGCTGGTTGAGCGGCTTGAGCCTGCCAACCCACTCCACTCCGCCGACACACACTCAGACCTAGCTACTACCATGGCGGCGACGCCGCCGCCGGTGCTCCCGGACGATCTCGTCGAAGAGATCTTCCTCCGCCTCCCTCCCGACGAGCCAGCGTCGCTCCTACGCGCCTCCCTCACCAGCAAGTACTGGGGCCGCACCATCTCCAGCCCCGCCTTCCGCCGCCGCCTCCACGACTTCCACGGGGCGCCCCCCGTGCTCGGCTTCCTCCACCACTGCGATGACGACCGAATGCCCCGCTTCAGCCCCACTACGGCCGCGCCCTTCTCTCTCGCCGTCCCGGACTCCCGAACCTGGCGGGCCGTCGACTTCCGCCACGGCCGCGCCCTCTTCATCTCGGACGACCAGGGTCCTCAGGAGCTCCTCGTGTGGGAGCCAATCACGGGCGCCCAGCGGCGCGTACCGGTGCCCAAGCTGTTCGATTATTTGAAGAAGAGCGGGGTGGCGGCGTCCTCGTGGGCAGCCGTGTTCTGCGCAGCGGATGGGTGCGACCACCGCGACTGCCACGGGGATCCCTTCGGATTGCTCTTCGTCTTCTCTAACAATTACTCGTACATAACCGACCCAGCCGACGACGAGGAGGAGTTTAACATATGGGCGTGGACGTGTGACGGTATGACCATGGTGGAGAGCGAGGTCTTCATTGATTTGTCATGCTGTTCCAGCGTGCTTGTTGGGAGGTCTCTGTTCTACTTCATGTGTGCCCATGAGTGGATTCTGAGTATGACTTGGCAAGCCACAGCATGACCGTGCTCTACACGCCCCTTGTCCTGGGGAATTCTAACATCATGCTGACAAAGGACGGTGGTCTAGGAGTTGGCGAATACGAGGATCTGTATCTCAAACTGTGGACAAAGGAGGCGAGTGACGGCACTGATGCACATTGGGTGCTGAGCCGGGTCATCAACCTGGTCAATTTGCTCCCAGTTGGTGCTCTGGTGAATGAATATAGAATAGTGGAATTTGCTGAGGGAACAAATACCATTGTGTTTCACACGGCCGCTGGCATCTTCACATTCGAGCTGCAAGCGGAGAAGGCAAGAAAGGTGTGCGATAGTCATGACTTCTATGATTTGATTCCAATTGTTAGCTTCTACACTCCCGTGCCCCGAGGCGAGCACCGGGATCCACCTTTGTTTGGCCCTAGTGAGGATGCAGGTGGTGAGGAGGGGGGAGAGAAGGAAAAAGCAATAGAGCAGCCGCAACAGCTCTTCGATAAAGGGTCCAATGCTATCGAGGAGGGGGACTTAGTCAAGTCCAGCTTCAGCCACGCCTTGAATACCAGGTTAGCGTCCTACTCCCTAATGGCTCTCCTACTCCCAACCGTGTCAAAGTGTGCGCACCGATGGATTGTATAAGAAAAACTTTAGATATGTTCAATGTTCTTTTGAAGGAGTTGTTATATTCATGTGTCCTTAATTATTTGCTTTGTGTCTTGTTGTTTGGGAGATGATCTCTAGGTGTTTAGGTTTCTTGTGTTCGGTGTGAGCCTAACTGTTTATCTTGGTGTTTGCGGTATTCAGCAAGCGTACTCAGCCTTTAGTCTTGTTCCCTTGAAATACTTGGGAGTTAGGTAAATTGTGTTCGGCAGCAAGATCGCCTATGTGTGTTGGTGTTTCATGGATTCAGAGAGTTCAGTTAGCCTTGGTGTTATTCCAAAGCAATATTGCGAGTTAGGACCTGTGATCCTTTTGTCATGATGTGTATGTTGCTTCCAATGAGCATTGAATCAGCGTGCACTTACTGGAATTGTAAGTGTTATCCCATTTGAGAAATGTAGTATGCCTCTCTGTTATTGGATAGTTACAACTTACATATGTCTCGTTCATATGCATTTGGTACTTCGTAGTTGTACTTTATAATCCGTGCAAACACTAGCTGATTGTTAGAAATAAACTTAACAAAGCATAATTAGTACCTTGTGTCAGCAAAATGTGATGGAATAATTGTAGTTGTGCTGCTCTATCTCAGATTACAGTACCTTTTAGGGGCTTTATGCTCTTATTGTCACATCTATATATGCTATGCAAATAAAAATGATAGACTTTAAATTTACGTATTTGTTGTCACCTAGGATACCGAGTCATGGAGAAATTGCTCTCGAGTGTGCTAGCACAGCCTTGCTATACAAAGGTAAAGAAATGAACGAGCCTTTGGATGATGTTTCCAAAAGTGCATCGAATGAAGAATCTATGGCGGGTACAACCAACAAAGATGGTGCTGGGAACTCAAAAACCTCTGGTAGCAATGTTGAGGATGCCACCCCTTCACAGAAAGGTGAATCTAAAGAACGTATTCTATATCAATGTCCTTTTCCTTGGACCAGTAGTGGTGCTAGGGCTGCACCACTATGTGGTGAAATACATGATTTATCTTAAGTTTGCATTGCTCTCTAGGTTTTTATATGAAATTCCACTTCTATGGAATAGTTTCTCAAAGAATTTTTCGGGAGCCCAGTTTCTTAAAGTAGGAAAACTTGTGTTATGGGTTGACTGTATTTTTGAAACATGTGTTTGGTGTCATATGGCAGCTATGCCTATTCTAAATTTGTGTATGTATTTCTTTTACATATCTTATCTCTAAACTTGGAATTATGTGTCTAAGTAGTGTACTTCCATAAGGTAGATTTTGGTACACACGAGCTCCTCTGTTCAGTAATCATGTGTCGCAAAACTTACTTAATGAAGTGAGTTGTTGGCAAGTTAAGTCTGTTTTAACCTTAAATTGCATTTGGGTTGAGAATTTAGGTTTTGATTTGGACTACTCATACAAATTCGAGCTTTTGGTTGCTCTTTCACTATGAGTTGTTCAATATTATACTCCCTCCGATCCGGATTTAGTGAGGTAGAAAACTAACTAATCACATACAAATCATAGCTTAACTGGCGACAATCTTCGGAGGGAGTAATAAAATTGATGGTCACGCATTACTACTATGGTAAATTCTGGTATATTTGTTTTTAACAAGACTACAGATATAGTTGCTGATTTGGTGAAAACTTCAATGGCAACAATAGAAGCACTAGAAATACTGTAAATAACCTTGCGCTTGTAGGTAGTGGCATCAAATGTGGTAATGTCAGGTTTCTGCTGAACTCCAAAGAGACTATCAACAGATTGTTCACTGTCTGTGAAATGTGATTTAGCTAGATATAAAGTTCTGAAATTGCCAAGATATGCCTGAGACATTCTAACAAGATGTTTCAACTCCATGTTCATGTTGCCTCAGTGGCCCATACTCATCTGTTGATGTGTATACAAATTAGATAGAAGGGCTGTCATTCAGAATTTTATATGTTCATTTTTTTAGCAATTGCATACCATTATTGCTTTTATCCACTTGTATCTACTCATCCAGGGGTCCATCAGTAACTCCCCGCAGAGAAATACTCAACCGTCGTGTGCTAGCTGTGTAGTACACCTTCCTATCATGCTCTAAGTCCACTCCAAATGCTTGCCATGCTCAGAAAAACTGCCATTGTTTGCTATTTGCTGTAGTGCGACAGTCATATTCGAATTAGTCTTGGAGGGCTGTAGAAAGAATTTTCACATGTTCTCGTGCATATATATAAAATACTTATTTTTGTGCGTGTATTAAATTCTGCCATGCTCAGTTCATTTGACCAGCATTACATGACTCCTAAAGCTGTTTAGTTTATGTATATATCAGCTGTACTGACATTGCAATTTGTTGCCATGTGCTGCTAGTGCTACGCGGATGATCAGGCTGCTCGATGCTTCACAAGTCATCAGCATCTTCAGCAGGATCTGTTACTTCGCAGTTGGGAAACATGAGTGTTGCTTATCTGTTTGCCATGGCATTGTAGTTTAGGAGTCGAGACTTAACTCTGACAAGAACTATTCGTAAGTCCTAGCTGTTCCAGGTAGTTTTTGTGGAATGATGCTTAGCATTGGAACACTTATGACTCTGTTGTTGTAAGAGAGTCATCGTTTGATGTGCTTCCCCATAATTGCAACATTTAATTGATTGCAGCTACAGCGATAACAGTTGCATTAGCGGCCCATATTATTTCAGCCATTAACATTGTAATCAGTGAGCAAATGTTCATCAATGTTACTTGCCCACAATGCCATGGCCGTCGTCGCCTACATCCATGCCAATGTTCTGGGGTATGTAGGGTAGGGTAGCTATGGCTTTGTTCAATGTTTGAGACTTGAGATTTGTACTCTGTGTAATCTGTACAAGATAGTTGTACTTTGTAGCAACTGTTTATGCTCTGAATATCTGATTAATTCGGTTGTTTCAGTTATGTCCTCTTCTTGTTTCATAGTTCAGACGTACAAATAATTACTTTGGCCTGCTCTTGTATCATAGTTCTTGTATCAGCCTGTGTTCTGGGGTTTAGGCTTCGTTCCATCAACATGTGTTGGAGGCCTGAGATTTGCCGGAAACGCATCTCTAGTGCTGTGTACACCTGGGGTCTGTACTGTGTGTAATCTGTAAACGATCATTGTTTTTATCCTCCGGAAACAACATGTACCCGTTGGCAATGTAGGCTACATTAATTCCTTTTTTTCATATACTTTGGCCTGTTCTTTATCGTGGCCGTGACTTAAAGTAAAGTGTTACATAATGAGCGGTAAATATTACAGTTAGTTGCGTGTAACTTGTCTGAAATCTTACATATTTTTGCAACATGCAACTCTGCTTACTTTCTAGCGGTGCAAAATATTGTCCTCTAATTCATTTGAATCAACTGAATATGGTAACACATGAACGTCCAGAACGGTTTCTACAAACATCCAAGATCAAAACAAAAAAAAATAAGCCCGTCACGTCACAGGAGCAAACAGTGGAAGGTTTTCCGGGGCAGCACAAACAATTCAACTGGAAGGTGGGGAAGGTACCACTCAAAATCAGCTAAGGTAAATATCTCCTTGCAGCGAGCCACAAGATGATGTAGATAAAGTGAACTGATCAAATACGGAACGGAGGCAACTTTATCTCCCTACTTCATATACGATTCAACAGATAAGTGTTCGCCATTGAGTGAACATGAACACGGATTAGAAAAATCTTGTAACAACGTTCCAAGCATATCTTGGCAATACCTGGCTGCTATCACGTTTCACATCCGCTGCAAGTCTCTTTGGAGAAGGTTCAGAAGAAATCAGCCCGTTTCATGCCTCTGCTAACACTACTTCCAGCGCTTCCTGTTGCTGCTGCAGTTTAGAAATGGACGCTGTCGTTTGACCCAGCCACTTGTGAATCAAAAGATGCAGCTCTTGCCACAGTATTGCTACCATTCTGCTCATGACTTGCCTGCGAGACAACCCTCTTCGTAATCTTATCTATGCCAGAGCTCGGGGTAGACATTGCTTGCTCCAGTTCTTCAAGCTGGATCAGAACAACTAAGAGATGTCACTGTTCATTACAGGCAAGAAAATCATCTTCTTACTCCATATAGCACTAGATTCGTGAACAAACCAAATAGGTAACATGAGTGAAACCCATTTGGTTTACCTTTTTCTGGAGTCCGACCAATTTTGTATTGAGGAGAGATATCTCATCTTCCAAAGTAAATTTTCCAGAGCGTCCTTTCGCAGCACTTGCAATAATATCTATATCAGCCAACAAAGCTTCCTTGTCATTTTTCAGATTCTGTTTAAGTGACTGGCATACTGAAATAGCCTTTGCACAATATGGGATCGCATCCCCAACCTTGGATGCTAACTCAAAGGCCAAACATATGCGGAAGTTTCTAGAATTGAATTAAGGTAATTAACATTGGAATAATTTACCTAAAAGATCAAAGTATTACTCCAATAGATCAACATTTTCTACCTGACATTTTCTCTGGAGATCACAGTTTATGTACCCTAACATGTGTATTTTAAGCAGGTGAAATCATACACTAAGGGCGTGTTTGGTAGGGTGGGTGAGCTCAGATTTTCTCACCTCAACCAGCTTTTGGGTGTTTGGTAGCCCGCTTTATCCATCTGGGCCATGCCCATATCATACAGAAAACCCCTCTCAGCCCTGCCCGGTAGGGAAGCTCGAAACGAGCTTCTCTCCTCAGCCCGTATCACCTCGCCCCGAAAAATTTCCCCGTCTCCGTCTCTGTCGCCCGTACATCGCCGATGCGGCCGCCGCCCCAGCGTCACCTCCTCGCGCCGCCATGGCAGCCGCCCCAGTGCCACCTCCTCGCGTTGGCTGAAGGCCCAGCGCCGCCCCGCTGGTCTAGATCTACTGCGGCCGGCGCCGCCCGACGAGATCCGCCGAGCTCGGCTTGAATCGCCGCCATCCTCATGTCCGTGCGCTGCGGTAGGCTACGAGCTCCTTCTGCCAATGACCTCGCCTCGAAGGGTCTCCGCCCCTTGCTACTGCTCTGGTCCGAAGCCCCCAGGCTACTGCTGCTGCTCTGATCCGGCACCTGCTGATGCCGCTCTGGTCTTTAATCTCCTCCCGCCTCCCCAAGGTCCTCTGCTCCAACACTCCAATCTGCCATCCTCCCCGTGCGTGCTGTTCTTTATTTTCTGTCTGGATTTTTCTATTTTTTAGTATATGCGGTGCATGTATGTGTGTAGAGAGATGAATTGATGTATCTATATGTAAATGGTGAATGGCATTGTTGATGAATACATGCTGTTTTTCTAGTATAGTTTCAGATTGATCTATGATTGTTTCTCAAAAAATACATGTGATTTTATTCTTCTTGTGCAAATGGTGAAAGATATTGTTTATAAATACATGCTATTTGTTGTATGCATGATTTTCAACATACTTTTATTACTCTTCATATTTCACAATTATGGTGGTGTCCTCGCCATCCCAAAAAGGAGGTAACCAATTGCTTAGCATATCTCAAGTCACGCAGGACACCAAACAAGATCTTAACTGAGCTTGTATCATCTCATACGTGCTACCAAACACAACACGGTGGTATGTGCTCAGCATGGCTATACTCAGCTTGTATGGGTTGAGATAGCACTGCCAAGGTGATACAGCCTACCAAACACACCCTAACATGTGGCTTTCTACTAGCAGAGTGATTGACACTATTATCACCACAAAGAGGATACAGCAAGACAACCATAATATGGTCAGGTCTAACCAAATGTTCCAAGATGGCTAGAGCTTCCAGGTAGTAACCGATTGCGGTGTCTGTGTCCTCTGCAACAGTAAAAATCAAACGTGAGGCCTTGAGTAGTTGAGTGACCATTCATCTGGTAGCTAAGAGAACTGAACTACCTCTTTTCATACAGATTTCAGCGAGAGCACTAAATATATTAACTTCCACCATTGTTTTTTCTGGGCTCTTCGCAACTATCACTCTTGCAATATCCAACATTTTCCAGGCCAGATGCAAATCAGAATCAGCTTCATTGCATGCCATTTTCACATCCTCCTGTTCTTTGCTGTTCATTTTCCCTACCAAACGACTATATCAGCACTTACAACAGAAAGAAGAAAAACATTTTTTATTTATAAAACAAGAATAGTTTTATTGTTCCTAGCCTCTGAATCAAGCATGCACGCAGCCAAAGAAGAAAAACACATTGCACATGATAATTGTTTTAGCTATGGGACTACTCGTATTTGCCAGACAAAACAATGAGATGGATACACATGTGCAAATATTCCCACTTAATCAACATATTGTGATCGCATAATACATTAGTGCATTTAAACATATAGTTCGAATTTTGATGGAAATGTAATCAATTATTCACATCATTGCTTAGCTTTCGTAACACATGGTTGCTAAAAAGAGGAACTCTAACAAGTACACTTGCTAAACAAAATAAGTAGAATGAAGCCGGTGATTCATAGACCCATGCCTATTTAATCCAGCATTGGCATTCCAAGTGTACAATTAAGAAACACAAAATTAATATATACATGACGAGCTTTCTGTGAGCAATAAGAGCACTTCTCTGTTTTCTGGAACATACGAGTTGCACCTTAAGAACTATTAGCAAAAAAATGGTCTCATGTGGGGTGATGATGCGAGAAATACGTCTGGGCGGCAAGCAGTTCAAGTCCAAAACTACTACCTTGCATTGGCATGAGTACACTACCAATTAGCAGTTTAATAGGTACACCCTTATATAGGCTAGGACAGACGATGAGAAATGAATGCAATCCGTAGAGTTTATCAATTATATAGATAAAAAATCGATAGTACTATCTTCCAGGGCATAAGACTGTCTGAAGCCGCAGTTTCATGTTAGGGTTGTTAGGTAAACTAATCCCAGAACTTTGTCTACAAAAAACTAATCCCACGGGTGCAAGTGATATACAGTATACCTTCTTCAGAATCACGTCTATGTGAAGGCGAAACATGCTCAACATTGCTAAGAGAGGCTGATGAGCTCAAAGCATCTTCCCTGGCTGTAGCTGTAATTTTGACTGATTCTTCATTTGGTGCACTCTTGGAAGCACTACCCGAAGGATTAGTCGCCGCCTGAACTTTGCATAGCAAGGCACGCCCGTATCTGTAAAATGTGCTGGCACACTGCGGAGCAACTTTTCCATAATGTAGAACCCTACATGACAACAAGGCGTAAATTTGTCATAACCATTATTCTGAGGTACAACATCATAACCATTATTCTCAACAAGGAGCTAACTGTGTTCTATTGACCGTCTTTTATAACAACTGACCAGTGCTTGACAAGATTAGGAATGACAACTCGGACACACACATAAATAAACTGCACAGGGATGAAATATTTGCAACTAACGAGTACTGGAGAGGAATAATAGGTTTCTCAAATACGATAACACCTATCCCTCAAGCAATTGGGTTTTGATAGTTGATTTGATGGTCAACGCAATACAGACATCATAAGAAAAGATGACAAGCCCTAACTCCCAAGTATGGTTATCAGTTCACATTGGCTAACAGGACTCACTAATCCCTCATACACCAACACATACACTGCCACCTCCATTGTCAAACATATAAAACCAAAACACCACACTTGGTAACTAGGTCCTCAGAGATCATTTTAAATTGTACTAATGAGCTAACTAGAAGTGTAGGGTGTAGTTCGGCACATGAAAAAACACTGAACTATTTGGAAGTCTTTCTCTCACAATCCATCAGTACGTATGCTACATCATGTCTGGGAGAAGAAGTGGAGTTCGGCAACAGGACCCTAACCTGATCTTGAGGGCACGGTCGAAGCAGTCACTTGCGGTGGCGAAGTTCCCCTCCTGCATTGCTTTGCACCCCTTATCGAACAGCTCATGGGCAAACTTTAGTGCTTCCTCCTTAGTAGGCTTCCGCGGTGGCAGCGGGTGGTGGTGTGGTGTGTAGAAGCCCACAACAGGGATCAAATTACAAGAGCCACGAACATCGCACACCTTTCTCGCCTGTTCCGACTGCAGGTCGATCATGAAGAGGCCAGCACTAGTGCTGACGAAGATGGCATTCGCACCCTCGGCAAAGCCCAGCACACGCACCCAATCCTCGAGAGCAGCACTCGGGAGCAAATTTCCAAAGTATATCCTCCGGCTCACATCCCAGCTGCCACGCAAATCCCTTGAACACAAGTTGAGACGCCCATCGAGGGATTCGCTGACTACCAGTTCGCCGTTCCCCGCCGATAGCATGAGTCTGAATTTCTGCTCGAAGCTGTCGTCGGGCGGGTCCAACTCGGTAAGGCTGTGGCTCGCCAAGTCGTACTCCAGGATCGACTCACCGTCGGACAGGAAGTAGAGGAGGCAGTTTCCAACGAGCACGCTGGAGTATTCCGTGAAGTTGGCGATCTGGTTGTGCAGCAGGGTCGGCTCGCCCCACGCGCCCGTCTCCGACGAGTAGACGCACGCAGAGATGACAAGTTTCTCCTCCTCGTCAGTGTAGGTGGCGATGTAGAACACGAGCACCACGCGGAAAGGGCCCACGAGGCAGTCTCGGTGGTCGCACCCGTCCGCCGCGCAGAGCACGGCCGCGGTCGGGTACTCGCTCTCGGACGCCGCGGAGGGCACCGGTACGCGCCGCTGGGCGCCTGTGACTGGCTCCCACAGGAGCAGTTCCCAAGCACCCTCGCCCTTGGAGAGGAAGAGGGCGCGGCCGTGGCGGCAGTCGATGGCCCGCCAGGAGCGCCAGTCCGGGGCGGCGAGGGAGAAGGAGGAGGCGGTGGTGTGGATGAAGTTGGGGATGCGTTCGTTGTCCCAGTCGTGGAGGAAGCCGAGCACAGGGGGTGTGCGGTGGAGGTCGTGGAGGCGGCGGCAGAAGCTGGGGTGGGAGAGGATGCTGCTCCAGGCCTTGCAGACGAGGGAGGCGCGGAGGGTGCTGGCTGGGTCGTCGGGAGGGAGGGAGGCGGAGGAGGATCTCTTCCACGAGCTCGTCCGGGAGATACGGCGGCGGCGCCATGGTGGTCTGTCTCGGTGTGGGTCTGGAATGGATCGGGGGAACGGTGGAGTGGTGGCTCAACCAGGTTGAAGAGGATGGAGTCCGACTTTGGACTAGAAAACATTTTTTCTTCAGATGGATGTCGAAGAGAGATGAGCACGGGATCAAAACGAAATTCTACTTTTCTTCGCTTGGTGTCAAAATGAACTGTGCTCAAAACGCTCAGAAATTAGTTATCGCACTCATGTAGATAACCTAACTCTAATTCATCAACATAAGAGAAACCTTGATCCCTTTGAAAAGTTCGCTAGAAGTTTCATTTTTTTCTCATATTTTCATATGCTTGAATATATGCAATGCACATGACTAATTTCTCCCTTTTCGAGCCTCTCTAATTCTCGTCTCTCGGAAAATTTATTGTTCTTACTAATACTTTTCTTTGGTTCGAACAAATCCTATAATATTGGAAAATTCATATCCCATCCAACTAGGGGAAATATGCTTACGTGGACAATAGGTGGCATAGAAAAATCGTTAAACTAGACCGTACCAGAATAGAATCTGGACTAGCTGGTTAAAGCCGGTCAAAACCGCCACTTCTCTTACCCAAACCTCCAACATGATCATCCATTTTGTCTCTCCTAGCTAGGCCCTCGTGTCCCCTCACTTATCCACATCGATCTTCCATCTATGCCAGCTACCACCTACTCGATTGCATCTCTCTAATCACAGGACCGGTTTCAACCTTGTCTTCGTGCCCCTCATAGTGCCAAAACATAAGAAAGGTCACCGAGATCCCAACGAATTTCTCGGTCGAAAGCCCTTTCCCCCAACTCCAAGTGCCCAACATCGTGTTGGTTGTCATGCCCTAGCTCTGCTACTTGTGTCGCCCGCCCTGCCAAGCAGCACCTCACCATCCCTCCACTATCCCTATAACCGCCCTGATCGTGCGCTCATAGCATTGGCTAGTTGCATTTAACTACGTGAAGAAAACAGTATGTTGGTATGAACCAAGCATACCTCCGATGACATCACTAATTAGCATGAAGATGATGATGAGCTTGACATCGGCTCGACTGTCCGATGTCTTGCTCGGATTTTTGTTCGTTATTTTTCTCGAGTCGTACGGGATGTAATTTTTTTTGGAGAATTCAGGAATTTTTTACGACCAAGTAGAAGTTATAAGATGAAAAGTAAATTATATCAAAAGTTTAACGATGAAAGGTGGACTTTCTTGTAATTATATATCAACAATAAATCTACAAACACAGGCTAATAGAGATGTGTGTAGTTAAAATTTTCTATCACCATCATTTTTATATAAATAAGTATTATCAATTTTCAAGTAATTTAAAGCTAGTATACTATTCATATAAAAAATAGTATACTATTCATCGAGACATCGAGTTGTTCTGTTGTGTTAATTCATAATTTCATACAAGAATATTTATATAAATATAATGTCAGTATTTATATGAGATATAATGTGTGTACGTGAAACCATTCTACTCGTAATATCTAAGTGACATGTCATGTATACGAATACATGAAACTGGTCAACTCCTCAACCTGGTTGAGCCCAACCACACCCACCGTTCCCCCAATCCAGACCCACACCGAACCCACCATGGCCGCGCCGCCAACCCGCCGCGCCTCGCCGCCGGTGCTCCCGGACGAGCTCGTCGAGGAGATCCTCCTCCGCCTCCCGCCCGACGACCCGGCCTGCCTCCTCCGCGCCTCCGTCGTCTGCAAGGCCTGGAGCACCGCCGTCTCCCACCGCAGCTTCCGACGACGCTTCCACGATCTCCACCGCACACCCCCCGTGCTCGGCTTCCTCCACAACTGCGATAACGAGCACATCCCCCGCTTCATCCCCACCACCGCCTCCTCCTTCTCGCTCTCCGCTCCGGACTACCGCTCCTGGAAGGCCCTCGACTACCGCCACGGCCGCGCCCTCTTCCTCTCCAAGCTCCAGGGGACGGAGGAACTGCTCCTGTGGGAGCCAATGACGGGCGCCCAGTCGCGCGTGCCGGTGCCACCCGCGGCGTTCGAGAGCTTCTCCCCGACCGCGGCCGTGGTCTGCGCAGCGGACGGGTGCGACCACGGCGACTGCCTCGGGGGTCCTTTCCGTGTGGTCTTCGTCTTCGCACTCGAGTATGAGACTGACGACGAGGATTTGTTACCAAGGCGTGCGTATACTCGTCGGAGACGGCGCGTGGGGCAGCCGACCTCACTCACGGCGAGTTCGGCAACTTTGGTGACCGTTCCGCGTGCTCGTCGGGAAATCTTTCTTCTACTTCATGTCCTACGTTGGGATGATCCTGGAGTATGACTGGCCAGCCACAGCCTGGCTGTGCTTAAGACACCAGATGATTGGGAGTATAGATGTAACCTCTTCCTGGCGGACGACGGTGGACTCGGAGTTATCGAAGACACTGATCCTCCACTCAAATTGTGGTCATGGAAGCTGAATGATGGCACTGATGGACAATGGGTGCTGAGCCGGGCCATCCACTTGGAGAATTTGCTCCCGAATGGTGCAGGAAATTCAGCGGATGTGTTGGGCTTTGCTGAGGGAGCAAATGTCATTTTTGTTAACACGGCTGCTGGCCTATTCACGCTTGAACTAAAATCAGATCGGGTGAGGAAGGTGTGTGATGATGCTGACTTCTGTAATTTGATTCCAGTCGTCGGCTTCTACACTCCACACCCTAGGCTCAAAGCACTCGGGGGCAAACACCACGACCTGCTGCCGCTGCGGAACCCTAACAGGAGGAAACACTAGAGTTTGCAGATGAGCTGTTTGATAAGGGGTGCAAGGCCATGCAGGAGGGGTACTTCGCCAATGCAAGTGACTGCTTCGGCCGTGCCCTCAAGATCAGGTTAGGGCCCTGCTGCCGAACTCCACTTGTTCTCCCAGACAGGCTGTAGCATACGTACCGATGGATTGTGAGGGAAGAAAGACTTCCAACTAGTTCAGCGTTTTTTTCATGTGCCGAACTACACTCTACACTTGTAGTTAGCTCATTAGTAGAATTTAAAATGATCTATCATGACATAGTTACCAAGTGTGGTGTTTTGTTTTTATATGTCTAACAATGGGGGAGATGGTGTATGTGTTGGTGTTCGACGGATTAGTGGGTCCTGTTAGCCTTTGTGAACTGATAACCATACTTGGGAGTTATGTCCAGTAATCTTTTTTTATGATGTCTATATTGCGATGAACATCAACTTCAAAACCCAATTGCTTGAGGGATAGGTGTTATCGTATTTGAGAAACCCTATTATTCCTCTCCAGTACTAATTAGTTGCAAATATTTCATCCCTGTGCAGTTTATTTATGTGTGCGTCAGAGTTTTCATTCCTAATCTTGTCAAGCACTGGTCAATTGTTATAAAAGACAGTCAACAGAATACAGTTAGATCCTTGTTTTAGAATAATGGCTATGATGTTCTACCTCAGATTACATTATTCCATTTGCTTATGTTGTAACCTTAAAAATGCCGCGTTGACAAATTTACGCCTTGTTGTCATGTAGGGTTCTACATTATGGAATAATTGATCCGCAATGTGCCAGCTCATTTTACAGATACGGGTGTGCCTTGCTATGCAAAGCTCAGGCGGCAACCAATGCTTCGGGTAGTGTTTCCAAGCGTGCGCCGAATGAAGAATCACTCAAAATTACAGCTACAGCCAGCAAAGATGCTGGGAGCTCATCAGCCTCTGTTAGCAATTCTGAGCATGTTCCACCTTCGAATAGAGGTGATTCTGAAGAAGGTATACTGTATATCACTTGCACCTGTTGGGTTAGTTTTTTTTAGAGAAAGTTGTGGGATTAACTTACCTAAACTATAACATGAAATTGTGGCCTCAGACAGTCTTATGCCCTGGACAGTACTATATTTTTTGTATCTATATAGTTCACAAACTGTAGAGATTACCTCATTTCTCATCGCCTTTTCATGCCTATCAAAGAGCGTACCTACTGATGTGCTAATTGGTAGTGTGCTCATGCTAATGCTAATTAGTACTTTTGGACTTGAACTGCTTGCTGCCCGGACATATCCTCGCATAATCATTCCAGGTGTGTTCCAAAAAACAGAGAAGTGTCTTATTGCTCACAGGAAAGCTTGTTATGGTATGGGTGACCAAATGTTAGCTATTTTCCTTTTACTTTTATATGTATTTTTTTTTGTCTTTCTTAGTTGGACACGAATGACAATGCCAGATTAAAAAGCTATGGGTCTTTGAATCACCAAATTCATTCTACTAATGTTTCTAGCAAGCGTAGTTGTTAGAGTTCCTCCTTTTAGCAACCACGTGTTACTAAAGCTAAGCAATGATGTGAAATGTTGATTACATTTCCATCAAAGTTCCAACTATATGTTTTAAATGTACTAATGCATTATGTGATCACAATATGGTGATTAAGTTGGGTAATTTGCAATTTGTATCCATCTCATTGTTGCTTCTGGCTAATACGAGTAGTCCATAGTATATAAATGGTTTATCATGTTCAATGTGCTTTTCCTCGTAGGCTGGATGCATGATTAACTCAGAGTCCGGTAACTAAAGAACTATCCTGGTTTTATAGATAAAAATGTTTTTCTTGTTTCTATTGTAAGTGCTGATATAGTCGGTTGGCAGGGGAAAACTTGAACAGCAAAGATCAGGAGGTTGTGAAAATGACATGCAATGAAGCCAATTCTGATTTGCATCTGGCCTGGAAAATGTTGGATATTGCAAGAGGGATAGTTGCGAAGAGCCCAGAAAAAACAATGGAGAAAGTTCGTATATTTTATGCTCTCGCTGAAGTCTGTATGAAAACAGGTAGTTCAGTTGTCTTAGTTACCAGTATGTTAGACAGGTGAATAGCTGCTCATGGCCTCACGTTTGATTCTTACTTTTGTAGAGGACAGAGACACTGCAATTGGTTACTTCTTGGAAGCTCTAGCCGTTTTGGAACATTTGGTTAAACCTGACCATATTGGAGTTGTCCATCTGTATCCTCTTTGTGATGATAATAGTGTCAATCAGTCTGCTATTAGGAAGCAACATGTTGGTGTATGATTCGAAATAACTTGAGTTGACCCTAATGCTGCCTTGACCTGCTTAAAATGCACATGTTAGTGTACATATGGGGACGAACTATGATCTCGAGAGAAAATGCCAGGTAGAAAATGCTGGTCTATTGTAATACTTTGGTCTTTGAGTTAGATTCTTCCAATGTTAATTACCTTAATTCAATTCTAGAAACTTCCGCATATGTTTGGCCTTTGAGTTAGAATCCAAGGTTGGCTATGCGATCCCATATTGTGAAAAGGCTATTTCAGTATGCCAGTCACTTCAACAGAATCTGAAAAATGGCAAGGGGGCTTTGTTGGCTGATATAGATGTTATTGCAAGTGCTGCTAGAGGACACTCAGGGAAATTCACTTTGGAAGATGAGATATCTTTCCTCAATAAAATATTCACTCGACTGCAGAAAAAGGTGAACAAACTGGGTTCCACTCATTTACCTGTTTGGTTTGTTCATGAATCTAGTGCTCTATGAAGGATGGACGTTGACATCTCTTAATTGTTTTGATTCAGCTTGAAGAACTGGATCGGAGCAATCAATTTCAAAGCCAAGATCTGCATCTTTAACAAGTCATGATCACAATGTTAGCAATACTGTGGCAAGAGCTGCATCTTTGGATTCACAGGTGGCAAGGTCAAACAACGGTGTCCATTTTCACTCTATGCTTAGAGCAGCAGCAACAAGTAGTGTTAGAAGAGGCATCAAACGAGCTAATGACGAGCTGATTTCTGCCTAACTTTCTGTGAGGAGACTTGTGGCGTATGATTGACCATCCGTGAAACGTGATAGCAGCTTGGTAGATTTTCTGAATTCACAAAGATATGCTTGGAGCATTGTAATGAATTTTTTCCCTTCGTGTTCATGTTCACTCAACGGTAATACTTATCTGTTGGATTGTATATAAAAGTTGATGTCGATCAGTATTTGATCTGGAAAAAAATTGTAACTGCAACCCAGATGGTTCATGTGGATCTGTTGTAATAAGTCAGTGATCATTTGAGAAACTCCCATGTTTGAGGCAGAGTTCTTTGTTAGTGCCAAGATACTCTGTTATTTCTTTCTCTGCAAAACCTCTGTTTTTCTGCTCTTGTATGTATTTCTGTGTACGAAAAGTGTCTAAAAGGAATAACGGCATGTGACAATAGTATGCAAAAACATATAATATTCCAAGAGAATTTGATTACAGAGTAGAACTGTGATACAAGCACAGGTCAAAGTTATTGAATCAGCTGAATAAATCGGTGAAGTACAAACAGCTAGCTACGTTTACAGATTACACAGATTACAGTGCTTCCAAGTGCCAATGCATCTCAAGTCTCCTTATATTTCACGCGTGCACTCTCATTATATTTCATATAAATATTGTTCGGACATGTAGGTAATGTTGATATGATAGTTTATATGATCATATGTATGTGAATTCAGTAGTATTATTGTGCTTTATGTATCATTTGGGTATACACTTGTTATTTAATGAATTGTGCTAAAAACACTGAGAATTTAGGAAATGACATGTCGAAGTTTATCACACTCATGTAGATAACGTAACTCTAATTCATCAACATAAGAGAAACATTGATCCCTTTTAAAAGTTCAAATGTTTAATTTTTTTCTCGTATTTTCATATGCATGAATATATGCAATGCACATGACTAATTTCTCCCTTTTCGAGCCTCTCTAATTATCTTCTCTTGGTTCGAACAAATCCTCAAATATTGGAAGAATTCATATCACATCCAACTAGGGGAAATTTGCTTACATGGACAATAGGTGGCATAGAAAAATCGCTAAACTAGGCTAAACCATAATAGAGTCTCGACTAGCTGGTTAAAGCTGATCAAAACCACCACTTCTCTTACCCAAACCTCCAACATGATCGCCCATTTTGTCTCTCCTAGCTAGGCCTTCGTGTCCGCTCACTTATCCACATCGATCATCCATCTATGCCAGCTACCACCTACTCGATCGCATCTCTCTAATAACATAATCGGTTTCAACCTATCTTCGTGCCCCTCATAGCGCCAAGACATCAGAAAGATTACCGAGCTCCAAACGAAATTTCTCTATTGAAAGCCTCCCCCCCCCCCCCCCCCCCAACTCCAAGTGCGCAACATCGTGCGCTACTTTGTCGGCCGGCCTGCCAAGAAGCACCACACCATTCCTCTCATATCCATGCATATAACTGCCTTGGTCGTGCGCTCATAGCATTGCCTAGTTGCATTTTACTACTCGAAGAGAAACAAATGCGGCGATGGCATCACTAATGAGCATGACATTGGCTCGATGGGACGATGTCATGCTCGGTTTTTGTGCATGTCACTATTTTCTCAGGTGGTATGGGATGTGAATTTTTTTCGTGCACGCCGGGGCGGCGGCCCCGGGGTCGGTGGTGTGTTCTGTGGCGGTTGGTGGGCTTGCGTCGTGAGGACGACGGTCCCCTCGCTTGTGCGGTTTTTTGGCCCTGTTTTCCTCATAAACAGGGTATTTGTATGGTTTTCGGACCCGGTTTCTCTTATAAACTGGGTCACTTTTCTATCTATTCGAGCAGTGGTACGACCACTTTAGCCTCAATTTTTTTTTCGTGAATTATGGATTTGTTCGACAAAGTAGAAGTTATAAGATAAAGGTAAACTCTATCAAAAGTTTAACAATGAGAGGTGGACTTTATTGTAAATCTATAGCAACAATAAATTTACAAATACATGCTAACAGAGATGTGTGTAGTTAAATTTGTATATCACCATCATTTTTCATACAAAGAAGTATATCAATTTCCAAGTAATTTAAAACTAGGTAGTATACTATTCATCGACTTGTTCTGTTGTGTTAATTATTAATACCAGCATATTTATACTCGTATGAAATATAATGTCACTATGTCAGTATTTATATAAATAACGTGTGCACTGTGTACATGAAAACCATTCTAATATGTAAGTGTGGTAAAGACCTGGTTGAGCCCAACTTTCCCCACCATTCCCCCCATCCGACCCACCATGGCCGCGCCGCCAAGCCGCCGCACCTCGCCGCCGTATCTCCCGGAGGAGCTCGTGGAAGAGATCCTCCTCCGCCTCCCTCCCGACGAACCCGCCTGCACCCTCCGCGCCTCCCTCGTCTGCAAGGCCTGGAGCAGCATCTTCTCCCGCCCCGGCTTCCGCCGCCGCCTCCACGATCTCCACGGCACGCCCCCGGTGCTCGGCTTCCTCCACGTCTCGCAGAACGAGCGCATCCCCCACTTCATCCGCACCACCGCCTCGCCCTTCTCCCTCGCCGCCCCGGACAGGCGCTCCTGGCGGGCCATCGACTGCCGCCACGGCCGTCTTCCTCTCCAAGGGCGAGGGCGCCTGGGAACTGCTCCTGTGGGAGCCAATCACGGGCACCCAACGCCGCATACCAGTGCCCCCCGCGGCGTACGAGAGCGACTACCCGACCGCGGCCGTGCTCTGCGCGGCGGACGGTTGCGACCACCGCGACTGCCTCGGGGGCCCTTTCCGCGTGGTCTGCGTCTTCTTCCGCGACGTCGGGGACGAGGAGAGATATTTCTCATCTCTGCGTGCGTCTACTCGTCGGAGACGGGCGCGTGGGGCGAGCCGGCCTTGTTCCACAACCAGATCGCCAACTTCATGGAATATGCCAGCGTGCTCGTCGGAAACTCGCTGCTCTATTTCCTGTCCGACGGCGAGTCCATCATGGAGTACGACTTGGCGAGCCACAAGCTTGCCGAGTTGGACCCGCCCGACAACAGCTTCGAACAGAAATTCAGACTCATGCTATCGCCGGGAACGGCGAGCTGCTAGTTAGCGAATCCATCGATGGGTGTCTCAATTTGTGGTCAAGGAAGTTGCATGGCTGGGAACTCAGCCGGGAGATCTACATTGCAAACTTGCTCCCAAGGGGTGCTATTGAGGATTGGGTGAGTGTGTTGGGCTTTGCCGAGGGTGCCAATGCCATTTTCGTGAGAACCAGAGCTGGCCTCTTCATGATCGACCTACAATCGGAACAGGCGAGAAAGGTGTGCAATGTTCGTGGCTGGTGTAATTTGATCCCTGTTGTGAGCTTCTACACTCCACCCGATCACACGCTGACGCCGCGGAAGCGTACTAAGGAGGAAGCACTGAAGTTTGCCCATGAGCTGTTTGATAAGGGGTGCAAGGCAATGCAGGGGAGGAACTACGCCAACGCAACTGTCTGCTTCAGCCATGCCCTCAAGATCAGGTTAGGATCCTAATGCCGAGTTCCAGTTTATTCTCCCTGACAGGCTGTACTAGCATACGTGCAAATTGTTTGATAACTTCTTTTTTCATGTGGCTGGAGCCTTTGACATATCTGGTTAGCTTGTTAGTATTATCTATGATGAGATGATTACAAAGTGTGGTGTTTTGGTTTTATATGTTTAACAATGGGCGTGACTGTGCATGTGTTGATGTTTGAGGGATTAGTGAGTTCAGTTAGCAAATGCGAACAGATAACCATACTTTGGAGTTAAGGCCTTCTTTTATGATGTCTTTATTGCGATTGAGCATCAAATCAACTAACCGAATTGCTTGAGGGATAGGTGTTATCATATTTGAAAAGCCCTACTATTCCTCTCAAGTACTGGTTAATTGCAAATATTGCATCCCTGTGCAATTTATTTATATGGTGCCTCCGAGTTGTGGTTCCTAACCTTGTCAAGCCCTAGTCAGTAGTTATAAAAGACGGTCAACAGAACATGGTTAGCTCATTGTTTCAGAATATTGGTTATGATGTTCTACCTCAGATTACATTATGCCTTGTGCTTATGTTATAGCCTTAAAAATGATGCATTGAAAATTTATGCCTTGTTGTCATAGGGTTCTACATTATGGAAAACTTGCTCCCCAGTGTGCCAGCACATTTTACCGATATGGACGTGCCTTGCTATGCAAAGCTCTGGCGGCCACCATTCCTTTGGGTAGTGTTTCCAAGAGTGCACTAAATGAAGAATCAGTCAAAGTTACAGTTTCAGCCAGCAAAGATTATGATGGGAGCTCATCAGCTTCTGGTAGCAATGTTAAGCATGTTCTACCTTTGGAGAGAGGTGATTCTGAAGAAGGTAAACTGTATATCAGTTGCACCGATGGGATTAGTTTTTTGTGAGAAAGTTGTCGGTTACCCAACAATTGTAACATGAAACTGCTGCTGCCGCGAACAGTCTTATGCACTGGAAGACAGCACTATCTGTTCATGCCTATCGATACCTAATAAACTTCTAATCGGTAGTATTGCAAACTAGTAGTTTTGGACTTGAATTGTTTTCTGCCCGTGAGTATTTCTCGAGTCTTCATCATCATTCCTCATGAGACCTAATGTTGTTTTCCTAAAAGTTCTTAAGGTGTAATTGGTTTGTTACAGAAAACATACAGGCGCTCTTATTGCTCACAGGAAAGCTTGTTATGGGTGACCAAATGTACCCTTCTACTTTATATGTATATTATTTGTCTTTCTAAGGTGTTCATTTGGAATAGCAATGCCAGATTAATAGGCATGGGTCTATGAATCGCCGGCTTCATTCTACTTATTTGTTTAGCAAGCATCCTTGTTAGAGTTTCTCTTTTTATCAACCATGTGTTACTGAAGCTAAGCAATGACGTGAATAATCGATTACATTTCCATCAAAGTTCCAACTATTTGTTTTAAGTGCTCTAATGTATTATGCAAATCACAGTATGCTGATTAAGGTCTATTATTTGCACACTTGTATCCAACTCATTGTTGTTTCTGGCTCATACGAGTAGTCCCATAGTATAAATTGTTTGTTATGCTCAATGTGCTTTTCTTCTTAGGCTGGGTGCATGCTTGATTTAGAGGCTGAAAAACTATTTCGTTTTTAAATAAAGAATGTTTTTCATGTTTCTGGTGTAATGCTGATATAGTCGTTTTGTAGGGGAAAACTTGAACAACAGATCAGGAGGATGTGGTTAATTCTGATTTGCATATGGCCTGGAAAATGTTGGATATTGCAAGAGCGATAGTTGTAAAGAGTCCAGAAAAAACGACGGAGAAAGTTAATATATTTTATGATCTCGCTGAAGTCTCCATGAAAAGAGGTAGTTCAGTTATCTTATTACCAGTGTATCATCCAGGTGAATGGTCACTCATGGCCTCACGTTTGATTTTCACTTTTGCAGAGGATAGAGATAGCGCAATCGGTTACTACTTAGAAGCTCTAGCTATCTTGCAACATTTGGTTAGACCTGACGATTTTCGAGTTGCTGGGCTGTATCCTTTTTGCTGTGATAGTACTGCCAGTCACTCTGCTGTGTCTGGGGTGTATCTCTAGGGTTTCAGGGATACACTACCCAGTTTAGCTAAAAGTTTCTGTTGCTAAGGGTTTCTCGTTTTGATATCCCTGTATTGTTTCAAATAAGCTGACTTCACCCAAATCTGTCGTTATGAACTGTGATTACTAGATCTATTGTTTGTTCTTTAAGTTCTATTACATTATTCTTTTGATATTTACCTTAATTCAATTCTAGAAACATCCGCATATGTTCGGTGTTTGAGTTAGCATCCAGGGCCGGGGATGCCATCCCATATTGTGCAAAGGCTATTTCCGTATGCCAGTCACATATACAGAATCTGAAAAATGCCAAGGAAGGTATGTTGGCTGATAAAGATGTTAGTGCACCTGCTGTTGCAGGACACTCAGGAAAATTCACTCAAGAAGATAAGATATCTTCTCTTACTAGACTATTGGCCCGACTCCAGAAAAAGGTGAATAAACTAGATTATATTGATGTTAGCAGTTTTTTCTCATGAAATCTAGTGCACTAGAAACGAAGAAGATTTTGCTTGCTTGTAATGAACAATGACATCTCTTGACTGTTTGATTCAGCTTGAAGAACTGGAGCAAGCAATTCCAAAGTCAAGCCCTTGCATAGATAAGATTATGGAGAGGGCTGCATCATTGACAAGTCATGAGCAGGATGTTAGCAATGTGGCAAGAGCTGCATCTTTGGATTCACAGGTGGCTGGGTCAAACAACAGTGTCCATTTCCAAACTATGCCTAGAGCAGCAGCAGCAGCAAGTAGTGTTAGCAGAGGCATCAAACGAGCTAATGATGAGCTGATTTCTGCCGAACCTTCTCTGAAGAGAGTTGCGGCAGATGACCATCCGTGAAACTTGATAGAAGCTAGGTAACATTTCTGAATTCGCAAAGATATGCCTGGAGCATTGTAATGAGATTTTTCTACTCCATGTTCATGTTCACTCAACGGTAAATACTTATCTGTTGGATTGTACATAAAAGTTGCTGTCAATCAGTATTTGATCTGAAAACAAAATATATTTGTAACTGCAACCCAGATGGTTCATTTGGATCTGATGTGTCAGTGATCATTTGAGAAACTCCCATGTTTGAGGCAGAGGCTTTGTAAGTGCCAAGATACTCTGTTCTTTCTTTCTCTGCAAAACCTCTGTTTTTCTGCTATTGTATGTATTTCTGTGTATGGAAAATGTCTAAAAGGGCTTGATTACAACATATAATTCCCCAGGTCATATAATATTTCAAGAGAATTTGATTACAAAGTAGAACTGTGATACAAGAACAGGTCAAAGTTATTGAATCAGCTGAATTAATCGCTGAAGTACAAACAGCTAGCTACTTTTACACATTACAAAGTACAGTGCTTCCAAGTGCCAACGCATCTCAGGTCTCCTACAAAGCCTACATACCCCAGAAGACGGGCCTGGATGTAGGCGACGACGGCCATGGCATCACGCCGTTTCCGCATCGTTCGACGATCTCAGGGGAGAAGGCTGGATCAGGAGAGCTGTAGATGACCTCGTCCTCAGGTTCTGGTTCCTCTGTCTGCAAGCTCGCGTCCATTTGGTTGTTGTCCAGCTGACTGTCACACGCCGGCTCCGGGGCAGTGCATGCCAGCAAGTCCATGAAGTTGTCGTCGGTGAGGAGCTCCTCCAATGTGTATCGGAATTTTTCATCGTCTTCAAGTGTGCTGGCCAAGAACCCGGCCGGATCCACGCTGCCGTCGTCCATTACTCTAGCGGGTATCATCATGTCATCTTGGATCGCCTGAAGCTGCCCGGGTTCTTGGGTTTGGGGGCGTGGAGTGTCCCGGTGTTGATCGTCGCCAGCCATCTTCCTCTTGCAATCCTCCATGGCCTTCATTACCG
Organism: Poa pratensis; assembly: GCA_947311845.1. Lineage (NCBI taxonomy): Eukaryota > Viridiplantae > Streptophyta > Magnoliopsida > Poales > Poaceae > Poa > Poa pratensis. The sequence continues at coordinate 12,208,901 of CAMZMU010000048.1, forward strand.
ACTCGTATGTCGTATCCTTCTTGTGTCGCGACACGCAGAGCACCAGACTGGCAGCGGCGTCGTCCAGGCCGAATTCGGTCATGCACCACCCTAGCCTAGTTTTTTTCTTGGCTGCCGGCGACTCCTTGAAACAGTAGGAGAGCTTCAGCTTGTAGCCAACACGTTTTCCAGCATCGTCAAGAACGGCCTCCTCGCGATCCTCCGAGTGCCACATGTAACCCTCGCCGAGGGCACGCTGCCGCCTCCCGCCGCCGTTCTTGGTCCTGGTCTCGCGACGACGCGCCGGTGTGAAGAAGTACCACTCGCCCCTTTTCCCGTCGTGCTTGTCGGTTCCCGGCGCGTGGTCGCGCTGGTGGACGAGGTCGTCGGGTGAGACGGAGTAGGCGTCAGCGTCGTGGATGTTGAAGCGGCAGTGGATTGGCAGTCCGACGAGCTTTCGGCGGAGGAACTCATCGATGAGCACGTGATCAGGCAGGTCGAAAACGAATCCATGAGCAGGGCCATCTTCCGCAGACTCATCAGGCTCTGGTTCTGGTTGCGCATCCATCTTCTGATCGTAGTCGTTCCAGAGTGGTAAAGATTCTGTGACGCTGGTCTGCACGAGCTCGTTCTCCCGCTGAGCTGCTGATGGGCATGGCTGCATGGCCAGATCGCCTCCTGGCCCATCCGTGACGTCGCCAGGGGCGATTTTAGCAGGTAGGCTTCGTATGGCTCGAGCCTACCTTCCAATTTTATCCCAAAAATATCAAATATATGTGCTACATATGTTTAGCCATGGATAAGAGCTTCTTCAGTTCGTATGTTCACCCACGAAGAAGAAAAAGGAAGAGAAGTTCCCACCTGGATACTGGCCCAATAGTGGCCCTGCCCAGGAGGAATAGCGTGCAGCGCCAGCACTTCCATGAATCGATAGGTTCCTATTCGGAGACTGGCTGACGGCGCGGCGACATAGGTCGCAAGAAAAATCACTGGCGATTGGGAAATTTCCCGAAGACGGAGGCGAAGAACGGCCAGCCCTCGCGGCCTGCGATTCTCCTGTTTCTTAGTCCGTTCTTACTTCTTCTATTCGGTTGCAGCTGCAGACTCCACGGATCCGGTATAATTCATTAACCTTAAATCTAGTAATACTACTTTCTATCTGCTGTGTAAATTATGAAATTGACGCAGGGATTTCTCTTATTTTTCAGTAGATTTGTAAATGAATAAATGATCACTAACATGGTGCCACAAAAATCTAGGTGACTTGCATCGATAATATATAGTACAATTAAGTTAGTTTTATTCAAGTGATCTGTTATTTTGAGCCCACTCTCCATTTTCGTTCTAGAATCGCCACCGGACGTCGCCATAGCTCCATAAATCTTGTTCATCTTGAAAAACCATGTGCCGTGGACGCGCGCTTACCCTAGGATCATCGGGGTGGTCGTCGGCCACCACCTTCCTCTTCTTGGATCTGTCGTACCCTGGCAGGGCAGACGTGCGCGGGGATGGGTGGATCTCGCATAGCACGAGGTCGCCTCCTCCGTGCTCCGGCGAGATGCCGTACTCTGCGCCATGATCCACCCGGCCCTCTCATCCTTGCCCGTTGATGCGTTCTTCACCATGTAAGAAAAGTTTTGTCGGTAGCCGCCGAATTCAGTTCCATCCTTCACCGGCCTCTCGCCACCCTCCGAGTCCCAGTGCTTGCCTCGATTTCTACTTCATTTCATCTTACTAATGATAAATTTGATCTTGGCACCGCTGCTGTGTCTCCTCCTACTACAACACGGAGTACGACATGAACACCCGAAGTTTGTCAGCTAGCATTTTGGTTTGCTCCAATTTCTCACCTAAACATTACAGATATACTAGTATAACTGAATAATAACAAGGCCCAAAAATTTGTTCTTAGTAGCTAGCTTTACATACAACCATGTAGCAAATGAAACCCCGGGCGTGGATGGTGGATATATAAAGCTTTCGACCGAGAAAATAATGAATGAAAATACACATATATAACATTGAGCATTCAAGAACTTGAGGTGCACAGAGCATGATAAGGTCTAAACTGCATGAGTACATCGCAAAATGGTAAAAGCCAGCATGACCAGTTCCGATAAATATTCATCATAACTCTGTGATATGTGTATATCACCCTCTTTTATTTGCTTTCATCCAGTTCCCGTTTCAATAGGAAAGGGGAGACACCACATAAGCATGCCCATACATATATGCAAATGCATGAGAACAAAATAACTGATCTCGTTCTACATTAGCCTAAACAAATGAAATATGTCACATGAATATTGTATGATACAAGATCCAGTGGAAGCTAGAAAAAGGTGATGAAGTAATACAAATCAAAAGGAAAACGTTGTTATGGTTAAAAGGTATTCTAAATTCTATATGTTAGATACATGCAAGGAAAGAAGAATAGCTACGTAGCTATCTCTCTACGTATCAAGCAGTCAAGCGTATGGAGTAAATGGAATTGTGGTTATGAAAATTTTCCCGAAAAAATATTGATTCGAATGGGAGGAAACTAGAATAAAACCAAGGGGATCCTTCAAGTTATATATCCATCTCCACAATGTTGTTGTGCATGCGGTTGTTGGCAGTTGCTCCCGCCGCGACGGTGGAAGACTGGGAGGGATCCAATGCATAGAATACCTGTCCACGTTGTAATCAGTGAAAAAAATGTTCACCAATATTACTTGTCCAGGTCGAGCAATTTTATTTTAAATAAGGGCTGCCTCCTCACGTAGCAAGCCATGCAAGGATCGGTCACTGGTGAGAACTTGCCTATGGCAAGATGGTTATAAGGGTGGTTGTACCCAGCCCACCAGAGTTTAAACCCCGGGTTTGACGCTGGTGTTTCTCATTTAAGGCGGAATCGACCTCCACATCGGCCGTTTCCACCCCGCGTCGTGGCAGCCGGATTACTGTAATCTGGACTTGCTGCAGATGATCAACAAGGATCCGATAAGCGACGAGAACATGGTAACCACTTGCTGTCCGGTTTAGCATACAACATCACCGACCTCCCGAGATCTCTCAGTTGCTATCGATTCCGAGCTCCGGCGGTCTGACTCCCTCATCACCAAGCCTACCTTGCAGACTCCTTCTTATTGTTCTTCCGGTAACACTTCACACAATTATGTAAAAAAAAATACTTCACACAATGACACGCCGTATTTTTCAGTCGTAGCTCAAGCCAATTTATATTTGGACCTAGGGAGAGTTACAGAAATCTAATTGTACTAAACTTTTTATATTTTCTCATTTTTATCATATTGTTATTTTCGTAAATATATGTTGTATACTAATTGGTAGGCATTGTTAACCATAAAATATTTTTTCTCAATTGTTTATGTTATATGGATGCAATTTATATAATTGAAAATATATCTGAGGTGGGAAAAACGTTCCTTGTGAGATATTGTCCTAAACAAGACGCAAAACCACCTTAAATGTGAAAAAAAAGCACATGCCTTCTTGAATTTTTACAGTTGATGAATTATTAACGTATTTGTATATTATTGTGCCAATGTTCTTATCTATTTTACTGGTATAGATTACAAAGCATATAGCCTAGCAAATATGTTAGCAAATGTTTATAGCGTATGGTTATGCGGAAATTCACATTGGCTCCCGAGCTCATATGCACTGGTAGAATAAAAACCTTAAAAAAATAAAATATTTCCAAACTTCTGAGAAAGTTGTAGACGAACATATACAAATGTTCTACATACGTGTCACATCGTGGTTTAAATATATTTGTGTTGTTCTGTGCAAAAAAAAAAAAAATCAGTGGCCAAAATGAGATTACAAAAATATTTTTTGAGAGCACTGATTTTATTGTTTTCCACAGAGCGCCACACATGTCATTTCATCACGAAACTTGGCACATATTTAGAAAACATGTATACGTTCATCACTAATGTTTTATTTAGAATTTTTAGAAATATTTTTTTCTTTCGAATTTTTATTCAACCGGTAGCATATGAGCTTAGGAGAACGCCTTCCTCATGGTTATGTAAACAAATATGAAAACATCTAGAGTATAAATTGAATGGTTGATATAATATTTTTTGTTTGTCAAATGTGGTTGTTGAAACCCATTTTTGGCAGGTAGCATGCAAACAATAGTTATTAAAGATAGTATTAAGAGATAACTCAGTGCAAAACATATCTTTTTGTCTTCTCTAAGGCCATGTAATGTCTAGGATAAAACTATCTTATATCAACTACACCCATCAAACCACGGGATACAATGTTTTGACAAGCTTTTTAGCTTTGCTAAAACATGCTATATTCTGAGACAGAGCGAGTACCTTAATTAGGTGAAGGATCGAGTAGTTTCTCCCCATTAATGTACCGCCAATGGCTCCAAGCCCCTCCAGACTTACAATTCTAAACGGAGGCAGGCGCAAAGCGCATATTGGGTGATCACACTTTTACCCGGAGAACTGTAGGTTGTGAATGTACTCCCTCCTATCTTTTTTTTTTACTTTATTTCAGTCAAACGTTATAAATTTGACCATGTTTATAAAAAGAAAATACCAACATTCGTAATACCGAATCGATGCAATATAAAAATATGTTCCAGGAGGGATCGAGTAATATTAGTTTTGTGTTACGATTGTTGGTATTTTCTTAAAATATTGATCAAATTATTAAAATCAATTAAAACAAACAGAATATGTTGAGTAAAAAGTACCGGAGAGAGTACCATGAAATCTCTTTGTAGGAGGATGCAATTAAAGAGTAGGCCTCCCGACCAAGTAATAAAGCCATGGTGATCCACGAATCTTGCATTGGACTGGGTCCCAACAAACTAAGATCGGTCGATCACTTGGACTGGTCAACCAACAATGCCATCTTGCAATGTGAATGCATAAAAGTTGGCCTCGCCTTTCCTTTTTTCCCGCGTAAAAAAAGGACAAGCCATGGCAGCCATGCAGCAGCAACACATGTCCCATCTCCTCCCAATCGTCCTCCTCCTCGCCACCCTTGGGATTGCGGCCGGCGGCCGCCGCACTTCGTCCATCATCAGGTCGACGTGCGCCGCGGTGGCCAAGTCAAGACTGTCCACTCCCTACCCCTACTGCATTCTAATGTTGTCCACCAGTCCGGCCGCCGCGGCCGCAAGGGACGCCCACGGTCTCGCCACCGCCGCGGCCGAGTTCACAGCCGCCAACGTGACTAGGACAATCGCTTACTTCAACGACCTGATTCGTGGGCTCCAGGACTGCGTCACAACGTACCAGTACATGCAAGGATTGATCGCTGATGCCCTCGTCGACCTCCGCGCCGGCCGTCTCGACTCCGCATCCTTCAAGCTCCGGGCCGCGTTCTGGCAGCCAGACTACTGCGACCATGACCTTATGGAGATGATCAACAAGAGTCCGATAAGAGACGAGAACGATGCTAATAGCTTGCTCTCCGCACTAGCATACGACATCGCCGACTTCATCACTCCCAAGCCCGCACCGCCGCCCCTGGCTGGATAGCTACCTAATTTCATTTTACTGCTGATTATGTCGATCTTTTCTAGTTTACTTTATCCGTTTCGCTACTGCTGCAATTCGTGTGATAAATTCTATTGAATTGTGATTAGCTCGAAAAGAACTTTGATCTTGGCACCGCCGCCCCTGCATCGATAGTTACTTCATTTCTTCTTACTAATTATAAAGTTGATCTTGGCACCGCCGCAGTGTCACCTCATGTCCTACTAAAACATGGAGTATGACTCGAAAACCCTAGTTAGTGAAGCCTGCCAGCTAGCATTTTGGTTCACTCCAATTTCTCACTTAAACATAAAACATTACAAATATACTAGTAGAACCGAATAATAACAAGGCACAAAGATTAGTTCTTCGTAGCTAACTTTACATACAACCATGTAGGAAATGGAACCTCGAGCATGGATATATATAAGAGCTTCCATCCCATAAACTAATGAATGGAAATACCAAGATATAACCTTGGACATTCAAGAACTTGAGGTGCATAAATCATGATAGGGTCTAAACTGCATGAGTACATGCAAAACGGTTGTCCAGAAAAGCCAACACAACAGTTCCGATAAATTATTCATCATAACTTTATGGTATGAGTATCACCCTTTCTTATTTGCCTTCAACTGTTATTGTTTCAATAGGAAAGGTAAAACACCACATAAGCATGCCCATATGTAAGTATGATCAGTTTTGATAAACCAAGGACGGTTATTCAAGGATAAGCGACGAGAACGATGTTAACCACTTGCTCTCCGGATTAGCATACAACATCGCTGACCTCATCGCCCCCACGCCCGCACCGTCGCCCCTGCATCGATAGCTACTTCATTTATTTATACTAATGATTGTGTTGATCTTCGCTCTTAGGGTAACTGAACTTTCTAGTTTGCTGTATCGGTTTTGCTACTGCTGCAATCCGCCTCATAAATTTGAATGAGCTGTGGTTAGATTGATTAATAAATATAAGCTTGATGCGTTTTCTTCTTTCCATCTAATGGAAAGCCATCATTTTCACTGCATTTTGAGAAATAAAAAAGCAACAAGAGAACTTGCCTGTGGCAAGATGGTTAGGTGGGTGGTTGTACCCCCAGCCCACCAGAGTTCAAACCCCAGGTTTGACGCTGGTGTTTCTCATTTAGGCGGAATATTCTTCAGTGGGAGGCGACGTTCCCGTCGACAGCGAGACGCCCGTGGTGACTTCGTCAATCTCAAGACTCAATCCGCCGGCTCAGTCTCTCGGAGGTGCTCATAGGGGTAGTGTGTGCGTCCATAGGGTGAGTGTATGCGCGTGTATGTGAGCGTCTGCGTTGTACGTTTCGCAAAAAAAAAGCAACAAGGAAAATATAAAGAAAAATAAAACGTGCATAAAAAGTCATATAATAAATAAAAAAGGAAACGAATTATGGAAAATAAAACGAAAACAAGGAATTAAGAATAATTGAAAAAGAATCAGAAAAGAAAAAGGAAATAACCAGCGAACAAAAAAACAAATAGCCTTATTGGGCCGGCACGCCACGCGAGCGATGTGGGTCGGTGGGTCTCTCCCCTATTTGACCGAACGGCCGCCAAGTCGCAGCTAAAACCCAGCTACCCCACTTGTGGCCGCGCCGCCGCCCACCCTCATCGCCGCCGCATGCACGTCCCGTCCGAGTACGAAGGCCCGGAGATCCCGCCCATATCTTCCGCCATCCTCAAGAACCTGCCCCCCTCCGAGCGTGATGTCTACAAGCGCATATACGCGGCGGGCAACAAGGGCATGTCGAGCAGGGACCTCCGCAACGCGACGAACCTGTCCGCCGCCGGTCTCAGCAAGCTTACCCGCGCCCTGATCAAGCGGGGCATCCTCAAGGAGGTCACGGACGTCCGGAACCGCCGGGCCAAGGTCTTCATGGACGCCCGCATCGAGCCCGCCCCGGAGATCGCCGGCGGCGCCTGGTATCACGACGGCCAGCTCGACACCGACGCCGTCGCCGCCGTGCGCCGCAGGTGCCTCGACCAGGTCGACAGGCTCGGGGCCGCCACCCCGGATATGGTCCACAAGGGCGTCGAGAGGGATGACCCCAGGGCCGGGTACACGGTCGACCAGATCAGGGACATCCTGCAGACGATGGCGCTCGACAGGGTGCTCGAGAAGTGCAGTAGCACCGGGGAAGGGGAGTTCAGCGCGGTCAGGGCCGGGACGGCGTGCTTCCGGAGGGGTGGCGCGCCGCAGGGTGGCATGATGGAGGGGATCCCGTGCGGGGCTTGCCCCAGGATCGATGAGTGCTCGCCGGACGGGGTCATCTCCCGGTCACCTACGTCTACTACAACAAGTGGCTGCAGATGGACTTCTAGGCGCTCATCCCCTGCTGGGATGAATGGGGGTTGGTATACACTTGTGGTACTGCCGTAGTGTTGTGGTGTATACAGTACACATTATGCCCTGGTGTTGTGGTGCGTGGCCTAGGACATGGTATACATGTCAGGTGGTCTACCTTATGTAAGTATTTATATTAAGAATCAGTTACAGAGCTGCAATGTACTGTTTGATGTCAGTTTAGAGCAGACACTTTGTTTGTTAATTTAAATTTCATTGTTTGTCTCTGTTTAATTCAGTGTCAAGTATGTGTACTGAACAAATCCATTTCTTCATTAAGTTCTACTCCCTCCGTATCGAAATATAAGATGTTTTAGCATTTTTGTATCCACATGTTAATGTGCAAGATTCACATGAATGTGGTACATGAACATGTCTACTTGTCTAGATACATATGGGTCCACAAATGCTAAAACTTCTTATATTTTGATACGGAGGGAGTAGCTGATTATGATTGATAGTCTTCCACAAACTAGCAGACAGTGTCTAGACTGTTAAAGGATCATCGGATTCTCATAGCATTGTAGCTGCATTATTTCATTTGGATTTGTCAATGCTCGGAAAACATTGGTCTCTGCTGAAATGAGGTACCTTTTTTATCATTTTACTAATCTGCATCACCAAAAGAGTCAACCTGATACTTCTTAAAATATGTGCAACACATGTGCACTATGATATGGTGAAATATGTGCACTGTAGAGGACTTCAGGTTTTTGTGGCGTCACCTTAGAGCATCTCCACCGGCGCGTCCAACTCCGCTCCCAATAAATGTTTTGAGCGCGCCGGCAGCAAACTACCCCAACGCGCGCCCAATAGAAAATAGTTGCCGACGCGCCCTAATACAGCGTCCGGCAACCTCGCTTTGCGCGCTGTTTCTAGAGACGCAATCGGGCGTGCCGGCAACCGCGGCAACGCGCGTCTCGTCGAAACCCGACTAGCGGGCCCGACGCGTCAGCGACCCAACCCTTTTATTTTCTCCCCAACGTCCCTTTAATTGTGGCCTGTTTTCATCCCCGTCCCTACTGAGTCGCCCCTCCGTACTGACTCGTCGTTGCCGCCACCCATCCTCCGTCAGCCGGACGCCCGTCTCCCCACGCGCGCCAGGAACATCGCAATATTTCTCCCGTCGCAGTGTATGTAGTCTCTTCTCCGTCGAGCCACCCTTGTTGTCCGGCGCTACACCATCGCCGCCTCCGAGAACTTCCCCGCAAGCAAGGTGTTCGTCGCATCGCTCAGCTCATTTTTTTCTCGTAGACTTTGGTTTTTTCTAAACCTTGTGTCTATATAGATGGATATCGACGACAATGATGACTTGTGTGATCTTGCACAACATGATCATCGAGAGTGAACATGTTGATCCTCCACAACATGATGACCATTCATACTATCATGTGGGTCCTCTTGCCCAGGTTGATCATGAATATGCGAATTTGACTGCGGACTTTACCACTTACCTCACAATTAACGCTGAAATTAAGAATGAAGTAGCACATGAACAACTGCAAAATAATTTATTTGAACATCTGTGGGCACTCAAAGGCCAAGCAGACGACCATCCTAATTGACTGCCCAATTTATTTTAATTTGAATAATTGTATGCTCTATTTGATTTTATGTATTCAGTTGGGACTTGTGGATTTAGCCATTCAACTGATTTTATTTTAGTTATACTATTTGAATTTGTCATCTGGGAGCGTCTATTGGAAGCGATCGGTGGGACGCGGCGCTCCAAATAGGCGCAATGTCTGCCGACGTGTCCAATAGCGCATGTCCGGCAACTTTGCCGGACGTTTTATTGGATGCATGGGTGGAGATGCTCTTATTTGGTTGGTTGTAGACTTATAGTGTATACGCTGATCTGCGTTGCTTTTTCCTCCAAGACTTTATGAAGGACAACGAATTGATACGCTCCTTGCTTTATGTATTCTTAAGCTCCAGATCACTGAATTCTATACAAAGGGAATGAACTAATAATATTGCTGCTGAGTGTGGACCAGATGCATAAGAGTGCAGTCTTTGTTTATGCTTAGAATTCCTGCTGATTTCCTGCTGTTTTTCTTCATCTGCAAGTTGTGTCCTTGCTGGCGCTTAGCTCTTCTTGCTGGGATTTCTTCGGGGATGCAGTTAAGCAGGGGATTATCTATTGCTGGATATTTACCTGCATATTTTTTGTATGCATAACAGGCGGGCTTGCTACGATGGATTTCGAGTTCTTCGCGATCATACAAGTATACAATGAACCTCCTCGGACAAACTGGTATGGTAGTCGATCCTTTGCTCGAACAGTCTAACTAAACTCTGCTCGATCCTTTGCTGCAGAGGTTGCCAGACAAGTTTGTGAGGCTGCATGAGGTGGACGGCCGTGAGCCCTGTGAAGTGAAGCTGCGGGAGGTGGGCGATGGGCCTCGCAACCTGTGGGACGTCGAGGTGGTGTTTGACGGGGACAGCCACATTTACCTTGGGCATTGCTGGGAGAGGTCCGGGCATTCTTACAAGCCTGCATGTAGGCCATCTCCTGTCTTGAGTTACGATGGTGCCAACTTGTTCTCCGTCAAGGTGTTCGACCTGAGCATGTGCTGCATGCACTACTGCTACGACGCCAACTTCGGATAGTGTTCTGGACAACTTCTGTGTATTTCCCAATCGGGCCCACTTGAAAGAAGGTCAAAAGGCAGTTCTGATGGACTTTTTTTTATGAAACACAATACAATGCAGACGTTCACATACACGTGCACACACACTCACCCCTATGAACGTACACGCACATCCTACCCCTATGAGCACCTCCGAAAGACTGAGCCGGCGGTCGGGTCTTGAGATTGACGAAGTCACCTCAGCGTCTCGCTGTCGACGAGAACGTCGCCTCCCACTGAAGAATATTCCGCCTAAATGAGAAACACCAATGTCAAACCCTGGATTTGAACTCTGGTGAGCTGAGAGTACAACCACCCTCCTAACCAACTTGCCATAGGACTCTTGTGCTGAGAATAAACCAAAGGCACCACTTTATGTTTGCAGGATGCAAAAGGCACACCTTGCCGACTTCAAAGGCAAGATGGTATATATAGGCCCAGACTCTTATTTGCAGTATTTCTTTGCTAGTGTTTCTTGTCTAATTGACTTACCATATCTTTTCTAGTGTTTCAAGAAAGAGTACACCAAGAACTACCACACAAGCCTTACAAAAAAAGGAACCGATGTAAATGTCTACTACAATAATAAGAAGAAAATGGCTGAAGTCCGGATGAAGATTGGAGAAGACGGCAAGCAAGCGATAATAACATCCAAGTGGTTGTCTGTAACAAAGGGTCTGGACTTTGCAGTGGGTGATATTGCCATGTTCGGGTTTCAGAAATTTGCATATGGTGACGATGATGGCCCAACGAGTGGCATATTTGGTTTGGATGGGGTCTCGCTTTGACGCTGGGGAGATCCATAGATCTAGATAGAGTCTTCCTCGCTCATTATTAAGATAGCTCATGTCTTCATAACCCATTGCCACGTGTTGAAGGAGTTGGGCGCTATCATATCTTTGAAACTCCTACTACTCTATGGTACCATACACAACCATGACATTGTGCACCCATCTGACACCCTCATAATTAAGCAAGCATATCTCATAGTACTCATTGTCCTTCGTGATCTTTGTTCGCTTTATTTCGTTGTTGTATGAACCTGGCCGATTGGCTTTATTAATTTAAAGCAGGGCTCTGCTCGAGCCTTCCGTCTAATCTCATGGCGCATTATTTTCAATCGTAGATCAAAGGGCCTTCCATTGTGTTTTTAGACCCTGAGCTTTTTTACACCTTTTTTAGAATTTTTTATCTTACAGTGATTTTCACAAATATATGTTGTATACCACTCCCTCCATTCCTAATCACAAGATGTTTTAAATATTATGAAATACAGATTGAAATAAGTGAACATACACACTAAAATGCTTCTAGATGTATATGAATCTTAGAAAAGCTAAAATATTTTATATATTGGGACGGAGGGAGTACGTAGTTGACATTGTTAACCATACACTAACTTTCTCAATTGTTTCCTGTTATATAGTTGTAATGTATATCACTGGAAATATATCTGAGTTGCACAATTTTTTTTCCTTTGTGAGATAATCATTAACAATATACAAAACCGCCTTAATTGTAAAGCATCTAATACATCATATCCTGATGGAGTAGCACTACAGCAGCCACCACTGTTTTGTTTGGAGTAATAGATGCAACCTTAGCGTCCTCATGTTGATTCACTGTCTACTAGCTAGCTAGACGATGCTCATGTTGTACTTTGCTTCGTCTAGTGTCCTTGTCCATTCTTCCTTAAATAGCAGTCACTAAGTTAAATAGCAGTGGAATCCGGAGAGAGGAAAATGCGCGTTAAAGGCATAAGAGCACATCCCTTGTATTTTCCATATGTTATGAACAGTCATGTCCCATGGTCCAATTTATTTTTTGCACTGGTTAAGAAATAAGATTTTTTTTGTCCTTGTCCATTTAGATAATAGTACACCAAGTTATGATGCTTCTGGTTGATTTCCCTTTCTAAGGCTTGTTTATGTTTCTCGATTATGAAAACGAAAATGTATGTCATGTAATATATTTATAATATTCAATAAGTACGTTAATAATTTTGGGGTTTATGATCTGAGAAATTGACTTGGCATGCTATCCTGTTCAAGGTCTAACAAGACTGGATTATTAAGTTGGTGCTTATGATTTCAATATATTTATACTAAACGTTTATGCTTTCTTACATTTTTTATCATACTGTTCTTTTCACAAATATATGGTGTATACTAGTTACTTAACATTGTTAACCATACAATAAATTTTCTCAAATATTCTATTGTATAATTGCAATGTATATCACAAAAGATATATCTGAGTTGCGCAAAAGGTTTTTCTGTTGTGAAATATTGTCCACAACAAGATACGAAACCACCTTACATGTGAAGAAAGTAAATACACGCCTCCTTGATTTGAGACATCAGATGAACTTTTATCATATTTACATATTGTTGTGTCAATTTTCTTCTATGTTTTCTATTATTAAATATTTTGGTCGGTAGGGCCTTCCGATTTATTTTTCGAACCTAGCAAAATATTTTAAAAGATGTTTGTAGTGGATGCTTATGTAAACCGATATAAAGAATTATCTAGAGTAAAATTGAACCGTTGGTATGGTAATTTTGCTTTGTCAAATGTGGTTTACAAGTTGCAGGATGTGATAATATTTTTGTGATATATACTTGTCACTCTAGTAGCATTTCTTATAGTAATCAACTAAGAACATGAAATATTATAGTAATCACATATGGGATTATCTAGCTCCTTTAGATCTAATCTACAGAATAAGGTCGGAGCTTGAACATCAAGATAGTTTCCCGTGAAGTTTTTTTTAAGGATACGTCCAGGCGGACGTATCAGTTTCAAGAAGAAGAGGCCAAGAGGCCGATTACAACGCGCTTAGGCACAAACGCCTGAAACGCCATCCACCAAAAAAAGAAAAGGGATCACTCGCCAACCCTCCACCTATCCACAGGTCCTAGGCTACCCCTGAACAACCTAGTTGATCGCCACAAGTTGGCCTCGGCCTCTACCATCCTGGTGGCAGCCTCCACCGATGGTCTATGACCCTCGAAAACCACATTGTTCCTGTGCCTCCACAAACTCCAGCAGATTGATGACCCACAAGTATAGGGGGTGTATCGTAGTACTTTCGATAAATAAGAGTGTCGAACCCAACGAGGAGCAGAAGGTGTTCACAAGCGGTTTTGATGAAGGATTCACTGCAAATGCTCTCAGACAAGTTTTTAGGAGTTTTTTATATGACAGATAAATAGAGTACAAGTAAATAAAATGCAGTAGTAATAGTTGCAGCGAGTGGCCCAATCCTTTCTACAGCAAAGGACAAGCCGGTTGTTGTACTTATAATGACCAAACGTTCTTGAGGACACACGGGAATATTGTCAAGTGCTTTCGCTTCATATAGTTGATTAATCTTCATTGTTTTGATAAGTGTTGTGTGGGTGAACCTATGCTAATGCACCGCCCTTCCTAGGACTAATACATATTTGTGATTATACCCCTTGCAAGCATCCGCAAATATAAGAAAGTAATTAAGTTAAACTAACCACAGCCTTAAACTTTGAGATCCTGCTATCCCTCATGCATCGATATACCAACGGGTGTTCAGGTTTCTGTCACTCCGGCAACCCCACAATTGGCAAACGAATACACAATGCATTCCCCTAGGCCCATAAAGGTGAAGTATCATGTAGTCGACGTTCACATGACACCACTAGAAGAATAACACCACAACTTAAGCATCAAACCATTAAATATTACTCAACATAGTTCACTACTAACATCAAGACTTCTCCCATGTCCTCAAGAACTAAACGAACTACTCACAAGACATCATACGGAACATGATCAGAGGTGATATGATGATGAATAACAATCTGAACATAAACCTTAGTCCAATGGTTCCACCCAATAGCATCAATAACAAGAGTAATCAACACCGGAGAGTTTCCCCTATGAAATAGACAAGATTCAGCCCTAGATGTTATAACGGAGACGGAGTGCAGCGGCGGTGATGATGGTGTTGGCGGTGGAGATGATGATGATGATGATGATCCCGATGAAGTCCAGCTCGATGACGGTGATGATGGCGACGATTTCCCCCTCCGGGAGGGAATTTCCCCCGGCAGATTTCTTCCTGCAGGGGAGCTTTTCGCTCTCTGGTGTTTTCCGCCTCGTGGAGGCGGCGGAATATTTCGATGGCCCTCTCCCGTGTGTTAGGGTTTCGAGGGGGTCAAGTACGCGAAGGGGGAACGGCTGAGGTGGGCCAGGGCCCCCAAACCACCTGTCGGCGCGGCAGGGGGCCCCACCGCGCCAAGGGGTGAGGAGGGCCCACCATGGCCCATCTCAGCTCCCCCTTTTGGCCTCCTCCATCTTCTGGTAAAATAGGAACTTCCATATGTCTCCTTCGATTTATTGATCTTCAGAAATAGTGCATCTCGACGGTGCTTTTTCCAGCAGAATCCTGACTCCGGTGTCCAATTCTCCATTATTCATCAAACATGCAAAATAGGTAAAATAACATAAGTAACACTTCTAAATATGAAATATATCGATGAATAGCAGTAAATTATGATATAAAATAGTGATGCAAAATGGACGTATCACAGATCAAAGTGATCGCGGTCCACGTGTCCTTCGCCTCATTATCTCCAAGCGTCTTTAAAGGTAGCCATTCCTCTAGACGGGAATCGTGGTCAGGGATCCAGTCTACTCTCCCCCATCTGCTCAGGAAGGAGGACCAGACTTCCCTGGCTAAGACACATCCGAGCAGCAGGTGGTCGATATCTTCCTCCACCTGATCACAGAAAGGGCAAGCGGCCGGTCTAGGCAGCCCCCGACGCCCTAGGCGGTCAGCCGTCTAGCATCTCTTTCTCAGTGCTAGCCAAAGGAAGAACTTGCACTTGTTAGGAGCTCGTGAGCGCCAGATTTGCTGGGCCCCAGCCATCCCAATCTTGCCCTCAAAGAAGGCCCTGTAGGCCGATCGAGCTGAGTATTTGTGGTGGGCCTCCAAACTCCACCTGAACTCATCTGCGATCCCTACGGACAGGGCGAAGCCCTCCACGCTGTCAGCCAGGGACAGCAGTTCGCGTAGCTCACGCACGTCCAGGTCTGGCGGTACGTCCTCGAGCCAACCACCAGCGAGCCCTTCCCTGACTCGGCGGGTGCAACGGGCGCTCTTGGGCACCTTAAGGAAGAGGCTCGAAGCCACATCCTTTATCCGACCAAGCCCTCCAGGTAACCACTTATCGGTCCAGAAGAAAGTGGAGGCCCCATCGCCCACGACTAAAACAGTGGCCCTCTCAAACAGTTTTCGGACCGTACGGGAACTTGGATGTTGAACTCGGCCCAGGGTGTAGACCTGTCTGTCCTGCTAAGCCAGAGCCACCTTGCTCTCAGAGCTAGGTTCATGAGCCTCAGATTCGGGATACCGAGACCCCCCAAACGTTTGGGCATGCAGGCTCTCTCCCACGCAACCAAGCAGTGTCCTCCACGCGCGTCTTTGCGCCCAGCCCACAGGAAGCCGTGTATGATCTTCTCAATCGCCACGAGGGTTTTAACCGACAAGTCAAGCGACATCATAGCGAAGATAGGTACCGCCGAGAGAGTGGTCTTCACAAGTTCGAGCCACCCCCCGCGGTTCAGAAGCCCTGCGCGCCACCTGGGGAGGTGACTGGCCACACTATCCACCACGTACTGGAGCTAAGCCGCCATCAATTTCCTGAGGGAGAGCGGAAGACCCAAGTAACGTAGAGGAAACGGCAGCACCGGACACTGCAGCTCCTGGGCCACCAGCAGAGCCTCTGGCTCTCCACAGCGGATCAGGTGCGCCGAACATTTCTCAAGGTTCACCCTTAACCCAGAGACCATGCCAAAATCCTCAAGTAGCTACGCGAAAACTCTGAGGTCTTTCGCTAGTGGCTGGAGAAAGGTCACCACGTCATCAGCATAGATCGACGTGCGGTGTCTAAGCCCCGACTCCGCGAGAGGCGTCAATAATCCACAGGCTGTAGCCCTCTCAATCAACAGATGCAAGACTTCCATGATCAGAATGAAGAGTTGCGGCGAGAGCGGGTCCCCCTGCCTCAGTCCGCGCCTGTTGAAGATCTTTCCCCCGGGATGTCCGTTCAGAAGTACCCTTGTGGAAGCAGATGAAAAAAGGGCACAAATGGTTGCGAGCAAAAGCTCTCCAAACCCCATCTTTCGCAGCACCTCAAGCAGGAAGGCCCAACTGACTGTGTCGAAAGCCTTAGTGATGTCGAGCTTCAAGAGAACTGCTGGGGTCTCCGAGCTGTGGAGCTTGCGCGCGGTGCACTGGACCATCATGAAGTTATCATGTAAGCATCGCCGACGGACGAACGCACTCTGAAGTGCACCCACCAACTGAGACAGAGAGGGGGCCACCCTGCAGGCCACCACCTTGGCCACTAGCTTGGCAAAGCCGTGAATCAAGCTAATAGGCGGAAGTCCCGCACCTCCTCAGCCCCCACCTTCTTAGGCAGTAGGGTGATGAGTGCTTGGTTGACGGAGCTAAATCCACGGGCGTCATGGCGAGAGAGTGAGTCGAAGGCCTCCATGACGTCCTTCTTGATGATTCCCCAACAAGCCACATAGAATCTGTTGGAGAATCCGTCAGGGCCCGGACACTTGTCCAACGGCATGCCTCTAATAGCGTTCCACGCCTCCTCTTCCGAGAAGGCCACCTCCAGGTGGGTGAGATCCACTGTGGGCATCTGCAGGAAGTCCAAGTCGAAGGAAAAGGGGCGATCGTACCTCAGTGCCAAGGAGGTCGTCAAAGAAGGAATCCACGGCCTCGGCCTTGTCCATATGCTCGGTCTTCCTTGTTCCATCGACCATGAGGTGGCCAATGAAATTCTGACGCCATCGGTGGCTGGCGTGCGTGTGGAAAAATCTGGTGCAGGCATCACCCTCACGCAACCACAGCACTCTCGCATGTTGCCTCGCCATCGAACGCTCGAGAGATGCCAGACCAAGCAACTTCCCTTTGAGGGCCTTCCTAAGCCCCCTCTCTGCCTGCGAGATGGTCCGGGACTCCATGGCCACATCAAGGCGTAGGATCAATTCATTGGCCATCAGAATCTGAAGTTTGATGTTGCCAATGAATTTGCTACTCCACCGTGCTAGACTTGTGGCCGTGGCCCGAAGCTTGAGGTCCAACCTTTTGAAAGGGTTGACCTCCGGTCCTACCGACGACCAAGCTTCCTCCACAACCTCTAGGAAACCCTCAGCCTTCGTCCAGAAGGACTGGAACTGGAATCTACGCCCCACATGTAGATCTGGGGCTAAGCTGAGTACAAGGGGACAGTGGTCAGACGGCCCTGACGAGTTCGCCGAGAGAAAAGCGTCGAGAAAACGCTCCTCCCAATCCACGGTCATAAAGACCCTATCCAGCTTCTCCAAGGTTGGCTGCTGGCGCTTGTTAGACCACGTGAACCTACGACCGTTAAGGTAGATCTCGTTCAGCTCCAGCCTAGATAGCGTGCGCCGGAAGCTGCCCATCATGGCCCGGTGGAGGACACCCTGGTTCTTGTCCTCCGGGTCAACGATGAGGTTGAAGTCACCTGCCACCATCCACGGCCCTGCATGCAGGTCCCTAATATCCTGAAGCTCGAGAAGGAAAGCCCTCTTAGCGTCCACACCCTGAGGGCCATAAACCCCAGTGAACCACCATGCCTGCTCTCCACCAATCGAGATGCTAGTGGTGAGCGCATTAGTCGTCATGTGAGGATTGGTGACTGAGACAAATGCGGACTGCCAGGCAAGTAGTATGCCACCACGAGTTCCCACGGCCGGCAGGTAAAGAAACCCGTCAAAGGCCGCACCGAGACATTCTCGGACGATCTGGTCCGTGATGATCTCCATTTTAGTCTCTTGGAGACAGACTATCTTGGCCCCAGTGGCCGACATCGCCTGAAAGATCACTGCTCTACGCGCCCCAGAATTAAATCCACGCGCATTCCAAATGGCAAACACAAGATCAAGTTCCAACATGTTTAAACGGCACGAATCACAGAGAATACAAGAGTCTAAAGGTTACAGGTACACACGCCTAAACAAGGCACTCCACCGGCAAGTCATCGGACATCGGCAGTGCATCAGGTAGCCACCCAAACAAACTCAAGATCACGTCAATGTGTCTCTGCGGCAACGGCTGGCTGAAGAGGTCCAGATAGGCGTTCAGCGCCTCGTCCCCGATGGTCTCGCCTTCCCTCGCGATCTACAGACGCGTGATCAGCTCACGTTGCAGGCGCTTCACCGGCGTCCCGGAAGCGAACTTCCCTCGGTGCCTGGCACTGCGTCTCACTAGTCCGGAGTGGATCCTCTTGGTACGGCTGCGCCTTGCCGGCCTGTTCAGAATTGCCGCCACGGGCTGAACGCAGCTCCTCCTGAACTGCTCCAAGTCCTGGGCCTCCACCTCACCGGCCACAGCCGGCCCGTCCACCACCGACGTAACTTGCTGGTCCACCCGGGTCTGTGTCCCGTCATGGGCCTGCTCCCCAACCGCGTCTCCCGCCGAATGATTGATTGAGAAAAACTCCAACACCGAAGTGGGTGTTCCACAGCGCTGATTCGCCCAGTTCAGTGGCGTCCAGGGAGGGGTGGACCCACAGCTGGCAGAAGACAGCAACCCCGCAGAGGAAAGCAGCTGGTCGCCGTCAAAAAGTCGTTTTGGCGCATAACCCACCAGACCCTGCCCTTCCACTGCATCTTCCAGAGACTGAGCGTTTGAAATTTGAAAATCAGTCGTCGCGCCCACAGCACCCTGGCCACTTGGAGTGTGCTTTTGACCAGGCAACAGACTAGCTTCCAAAACCAGCCCTGCACAGTCTGCAGCACGAACGGGAGTCACATGCTCCTCCTCTTTATCCCTTCCACGCGGCAGTTCCGCAGCGGCCAGGCCCAACAGAGGACCCAGCTCCAGTCCATGCCTGGGCCCACCATAGCCATGTGCCGAGTCTCCATAGGCCAGGTCTGCTTCCAGCAGCATCGGATCCCACCGCATCCCGACAGCCGTCGCAGGTGGGTCCCCCGCGCCCAGGGCTGGGTCCAACGGGTCTGCGAGCGCGGCAGCTTTTCCTCCTGACGGATCGTCGTCTAGCTTGGGCACCACCGCCGCCGCCCTGTATCGGCCACCGTCGCGGCGGCGATCTCCACCGGCTGCCGTGCCCCTGCTCCGGCTGCGGCGCGCGTTGGCGGGTGGCCGGGCGTCGCTCCTCCGACCTCGAGCATCACGGGAACCCCCTGGGTCCAAGCCGTGTCCACCACCGAAGCCATCATTGCCGTCCTCGTCGTCTGAGTCCGGCGAGCGAGTCCGCACCGGAGCTCGCCTGCCCGCCGAGCAAAGCATCCGCACCGTGATGATGTACTTCAGCATTGTCTTCTCCACCGGCATCGGCACCTCGCCCGACAAGATCAAAGTGTCATCCTCATCAAGGAGGTCGCCAGTCTCCTCAATCCACAACTCCTTCTCCGCGGGGACGCGCTCGGGATCATCGACCCAAGCCGTGACGCTGAACGTACGCAGGTCTTCACCGCTCGACGTCGAAGCGCCGAGCCCTTCAATCCACGCCGTGGCTCCAAGGAGAGCTCCGGCCGTCGTGCGGTTCCACGCGTGCGCCGGGACGCCAGTGAGTTCGAGAAGAACCCGGTGGCGCATGGTACAACTCACTGATTGGAGCTGGCGGTTCCACGGAGAGAAACGAAGCGCAAACACTCTCCCATCCACGACGCCGGCGGTTGCCACCTCGTCCCTGATTCGCCTGCTCGAGAAACGGAAGAGGAAATCCGCCGGCCAATAGTGATGGACGGTGAAGTTGTCCTCTGTCCTGGGCACCTGCTCCACGACGGCTCGCGCCGCCTCTGCCGGCGAGACATGCTCGCGGCTGCCGGAAACGAAAGCAACCATCGCCCACCGCAGCACGGCCTCGTCGCGCTCGATCTCCGCCGTGCGTGGGAGGATCACCACCTCCCTCAGCGGCCTCTCCACCATGGGCTGCTTCCCACGCAGCCGCTCCGTGGCCGGCGAGCTCGGCGGCGAGCGAGACCTGCGGCCGCTTCCCCCCAGGCGGAGGGGCGGGAAGTTTTCAGCCGGCGGCGCCCAGCGGCCGTCGGACTCCACACCACGCCGGCACCCTTGCTCTTCACTCCGGCAAGCTCCACGGCCTTCATGGCCTCCACGGTCCTGATCCGCAGCCACGCCGTGGCGAGGCGGCAAGGCGCGCGACGCCACGGATTCCACAAATCCCGGTGGTGGCGAGGCAGGGCCCCGGCCACCGATGCGCGCGTGCACCGGGGTGAGCCGCTGCTCCACGTGAGGTGCGCCGCTGCTCCACGAAGCCTAGCGGCGGCGAGGCTGGCTCCCTGATGCCGATCCGCGCCTGCACCGGAGCTCGACGCGGCTCCCGCTCCACAGCCCAAGGGCCTCTACGAGCACCAAGCCCCAGCTGACCCGCCGGTGGGGCGCGCCGCTGCTGCGGGCACTCCCTGGCGTGGTGGCCGTCCTGCTTGCAACGCAGGCACTTCGTGTCGTTGGGACATTCTCGCACGATGGGCCCCGGCAGAGTGCAGTTGAAGCAGCAGCCGGCGAGGTCGGGCGGCAAGTCGTCGCGGATCACCAGAGCCGGCAGCTGCGTTCCACGCGACGCTTCGCCCCGTCACCACCATGGAGCCAGGGGTGGGGGCCGCCTGCTGGCGGAGCAGGGGGCAGCGGCGAGCGGGCGCGCCGCAGCGGAGCCACCCGAGGCGGAGAAGGGACTGGCCTGGAGGAGACCGGCGACGGAGAGGGCGCAGGGGAGCGGGAGGTCGGCGGGGTGCCGCTGCGGAAGACCTCGCAGTAGGAGCGCGGCGAGCGATCTTCCTCATCGTCGGAGTAGTCAGCCCAGCGGCGTGACTGGGAGGACTCGGGCGGCGAGTCCATGGCGGGGCGCGGAGGCGGCGAGGCGGCCGAGGTGGCCGCCTATGCGCGCGGCGGGGCCGCGGGGCGCCCTAGCTCTCCTACTCCGCTCTCACGCTCCGCTCTCACCTCTTCATAGAGTTTATTTTTCCTCCAATTCCCCGTGAAGTTGCATCCTGGATTACGTCGACGTGCATGGTGACGCTACTTACGGTACAGGTGGAACCTTGAAGGTGCCTCTACTAAAATTCAAAAAAAAAGGTGCCTCTACTCCGACACTTGACCGTGAGGACTTTGTTATGAGATATTCTCGCGACTCACAAAATAAAACATGAATACAAAGTCAAAAAAGAAAGGAAAATAAAAATATGAAAAGAAAAAGGGAAATAAAAATAATACAGGGAAATAAAAATCATCGAGAAAGAATCAGAAAAAAAATAACCGGCCAAAAAAGAATAAAAATCAACCATTCTGGGCCGCCCACCACGCGAGCGTCAGGGCGTCGCCCACTATTTGACCCAACGGGCACCAGCTCCAGCCCCACCTGCGAGCAAACTAAAAAAAAGAACACCATCCTCGCGGAGTAAATTACATAAAACTACCACAATTGTCCGCCAAATCACGAGTCAGTACTACTTTTGGTGATTTTTTTATGTCAGTACCAATCGTGAGACGGGACGTCACAAATCGCATGAATTCGTGTCTAAGAGCATTTTGACAGCCGCACTGACTGATGGGACCCATTTGTCAGGCTGACATGGCTGCACACGTGAAGGAGTAGCTGAGGTGGCAGTGGGGACCACCTCACCTCTCAGGCTCTCAAGCAGGGGTTGAGCTGTACATTGGACCCACCAAAAGCCACCCATTCTTTTCCTCTTCTTCTTCCTCCTCATGTCTCTGACGGACAGAGATCAGGTGACATGCAAACGGCATGTCACCCGGTGCCTCGCGGTCTCCCATCCACCGCCTAGCCTGCATCCAACGGATGAGATTGTCCAAAAGAGTGAACTCGAAATTCAAATATTTTAAACTTAAAACGCTAATAAATCATAAACGAGATATCCAAATGACAAATAAATTTCACAGAACACATAACGGACCATATATAACTTGCTGGAATTTTTTCGATTTTTTCTAAAATATTTGAATTTCGAGTTCACTTTTTTGAACAATCTCATCCGTTGGATGCAGGCTGGGCGGTGGATGGGAGGCCGCGAGGCACACGGTGACATGCCGTTTGCATGTCACCTGATCTCTGTCCGTCTCTGACCAGAGCCCTCACGTCGGTACAAAGCTCCCCATCGGAACCGCAGCCGAGCCAGTGAGTGGCCGGAGGCAAAGAAAGAGAGACATAGAATGATAGAACTAGCTAGCTAGGGAGCGTAGCAAAGAATTAGCTAGCTAGCTAGAGAGACGGAGAACTAGCTAACAGCCGAGCAAGTGTGCATAGTGCAACGCAACCCATGGATCACCCTAGCTCTAGAGAGCTTCGTAGTTGCTCCCTCCTCCGGCCTCACGTTTCTGCAGGTACCAGGAGCCGGATGGGCTGGTATGTGGAGCACGAAGGCGACGAAATGGACGCACGCAGCGGCGGCCGAAGCACGGCGACGTGGAGGAGAGGCTCCAGGACTAGAGGCACTTCGGGGCTGCGCCTGCAGCTTCCTGGAGTTGCGGGCGAGCTCCAGGAACCAACGGGGAAGGCCGATGCGACGCCGTTGAGGAGATCGATGCAGCGGCGGCCGGAGCCGGAGTCGGGGAAGATGACCTCCATGCCGGCGATTGGAGGAGAACTAGCTCGATTCGTTCTCTGAGAAGTATCATAACGATGAGGCGGAGATAATGGACATGAAGGAGGAGCTCGGAGACGCCCACGGCGACGAGGAGGAGCATGATGCCAACGAGGACGTGCTCTGGAACGCCGGCCGCGTTCTCCACCGACCTCCAGGAGTCCGACACCGGGGGCTTTACGGTGCTGCACCGCGTTGCGTCGTACGCTGCGTGCGCGACGCCCTCATCCGCGTATCTACCTCCCCGCACCCCGGCCGGCTGCCTTCGACCCGCGCTCGATGGCCGGACCTTGGAGGTCCCTGGGCGTCGCTACCCGTGGTCTCCCTGGTGCTGAGCTTCTCTTCTCTGAGCGTGGTTCTTCACGGTAACCTCTCCACGGTCAACGGCGAGCATCGCCGGGTTGCGAACTAGCGGCGTCGGGCAGAGTTCTCTCCCATGCGTGTGTGGACCGATGGAAGAACAAAACCGAGGGGCTGATAGGTGGGCCCCATGTCCACATCAGCTGCATGTCTAAATCTGCTGCCAACTCAGCCCTGACAATTGGGGCCCACGGGCCAGAACTGCAATCAACCCAGCTACTCCTCCACGTGTGCAGCCATGTGAGCCTGACAAATGGGCCCCATCAGTCAGTGCGGCTGTCAAAATGCTCTTAGACACGAATTCGTGTAATTTGTACGCCTCGCCTCACGATTGGTATTGACATGAAAAAATCACCAAAAGTAGTACTGACTCGTGATTTAGCAGACAATTGTGGTAGTTTATGTAATTTACTCATCCTCGCGCTGCCACCGCCGTCGCCATGTCCGTTCCGGGCGACGCCCCGGAGGTCCCGGCCCTCTCTTCCGCCATCCTCGATGACCTTCCCCCCACCGAGCGTGACGTCTACAATCACATCTACGAGGCGGGCAACAGGGGCATGTGGAGCCTGGACCTCCGTAACGCAACGAAGCTGTCCGGCCCCATTCACCCGCGCCCTGCTCCAGCGGGGCATCGTCAAGGAGGTCCCGAACGTCCGCCACCGCGGGAAGAAGGTCTTCATGGACGCCCGCATGGAACCCGCCCCGGAGATCGCCGGCGGCGCCTGGCACCACAACGGCCAGCTCGATACCGACGCCCTTGTGCTGGGACAGATTGGTGAATTAGCATTGTAGATTGCTGAATGGGCGTTGGTATACACTCGTGGGATTTTGATATCACTGCTACATGGTTAGCTCTGTCGATTAGTGTTAAGTTTGTGTATTTGGTTTCGACGTAAAGCAATTCAAGTCTCTAGGGATTTCATACGTAGTGTATCTATTGATTCAGATTTTTTTTACAGTGATCTATTGATTCAAATCCTTATCCTTGTAGATTACTGTTTTTGACTAATATGTCTTATTGCTTTGTCAATACTTTAAGAAAAGGCCTATAAACTTTTTCAAAAGTCAAACTACACAAAGTTTAACCAATCTTTTAGAAAAAATCCGTTAACATCTAAAATACAAAATCAATATCATTAGATGCATCTTGAAATTTATTTTCATATGATATCTTCGTAATGTTGTAACTGTTGATAGTTTTTTTCCCTTATAAACTTGGTCAAAGTTTACATTCTTTGACTTTGAAATAAAGTTATGCGCCTTCTTTCGTGGGCAAGAATTGGGCTAACCCCAATGTTTAATCAGATACTTTTCTATAATATTAGAGCATACTTTGTAAGTGTATCACTCATTCTGATAAGTAATCTGAAAATAATCTACCACTTTGCCTGATTATACACGATTGCTTTTACGCTTGTACACATAGATGACAAGGAAGCAATCCTTAACGCTCCCAGAGCCAGTATTTCCTGCTCCAGCAACCGTATCCACTCAATTCATTAGAGTGGTCTGTCACGATGATACAATGTTACAATTGCAATTAGAATGCATGAACTGAAACACTAAACGGTTCAAATTCGATGTCATATTTCAGCCACTTGCTGTTTAATTAGTTAATTCGACGTCCATGGGAGTAAGCGAGTCACAAACCCCTCTGTAAGCCGAACATATCAGTCAACCTAATAGCGTAAATGACACTTCTTCCAATCCATAATAAGTGCTTCTAATTTAGTACAAAGTTGACACTTATTATGGATCGGAGGGAGTATGTGGACTTACCGGTGACGTTAATAGTACACAGAAACTAAAGGCAGCTACGTGCACTACATAGTTTAGGGCTCTCTTGGCCAAACATCGACATAGTCGTCCCACATCAGTTACAACGAAGTTCCCTCGTAGCTTCCACGACAAAATAAAACAAGGCTATGCTGACTGACGCAGAGCCACAGATAGTTAACTGCCTAAATGGTAATTACATCAACAGAACCTCTTCTCTTATCCCCTTCAATTTGACATGGATGCAACAGATAGAAGAGACAAAAAGATCAGCCTCGGCTAGCAGAAACCCACCACGACGCGCAGCGATGCACTCAGATTCCTGGATACAACAGACACATATGTTAGTAACCAGGTATTTTCCTTCATCGGTACCATAGACAAACGTCGTGAGCTTTTAAATTGACAACAGAAAGGGTGAAAGGTAACACATGCGCACTTGGTCTATATGCACTCAGATTCCTGGATACAAGAGCCAACATACGTTATCAACGGATCTTTCTCTTCATCACTAATATAAATAAACACCAGCATGTAACGAGGTATTTTTCTTTAGCAGTAAGACAACAAAATATTGTGGCGCAAGCAGGGTTTTGAAAGAGTCAAAAGGTAACAGCACTTGGTCTAGAAACAAGTTAGTAGAGAAAGTTTGCTGGCAGCTACAGAAGTCAGACGAAGCGCATACCATTAATAGAAGTTAAAGGTTGATTAATTGGCAAAAAAACACGACTACACATATACATGCTGCATATCTAGCTAGGACTGCTAAAACAACACAAGCTAGACGAGCTATCTGAGCTCAACTCGATCAAACCCTAGACGAGTGAGCACTCAACCCTAGCGAAATCCAGATTGAATAGCTCTAGCTCGACAACGTTCAATCTTGGAATACCAACACTTATTTTGGGAGCTGAGCGTGGGTCACTCAAGCTTTGTCAAACCTACGCAATTTTCATACATGAGTCATCATTGATTTTTAGCGACTAACACTTAGTCCAGCTTACTTAAGTTCCATATAAGATGTGCTGTCTTTTCTCGGGTTAACAAGCTTTGTCAAGCCACTATCTAGATTACTCAGTTTTGTCTGAGCTTAGCTCAAGCTTAGAAGTAAGATCAAAGGCGAATTTTAGTTCGTTTGAGATTCGCTCGAACATTAACCATGGTTGAACAAAGGAGAAAGCGTAAACAGAGCCAGTAGTTTTTAGTCCGTGATGTCTACTAAGATAAAATGAAGAAACATGAAGCGAAGTAGATTTTATCACCTCTAAGAAAGCGTCACCAGCTGCGATGCCAATACCCCTATGTCTACTTAGGTGGCATGAGAACTCATTCACTCAATGATATCCTGACAAAGCTGAGTTGATACACTTGATGTCAATAGTGTACCACGAAAGCCTTCCTCGGCTGGCAGTACATCAGCCTTCTGCCCTGAAATTTCATCTGAAATATCATAGGAAAACAAAATATCACGATCAGCAATCTCATGTTTTCAGGGATATTTTAAATCTCATAATTGTTACTACACCTGCTATATCACGGTTTTCAAACATTTCAGAGTCTTTGACCCATAGAACATCCCCAGGGAAAATGGCCTTGTCAGCAAGAGTAGCAAAATCATCTTCCATCTCAAGATGGCCTTTATGAAGCTTCTGGTTCTCCTTAACAATCTAAATATGACAACAGCAATATTTGGACCGCGATTAAAATATAACAAAGCAAGATTTCTGCACCTAGACATAAAAGCGACCTGTGCAAGTCTACATGAGTAGATATATACGATTATGTCTTGTACAGTGGCACAATTATCTGGAAATTTTTATACCCCTTAGGTGAACACTAGGTTATTTGATGATTGACTTGCCAATACTATAAATTCTACTCAAGTAATCACACGAGACAATTGTATGTGCCTACCAGCTAACCCATAACTTAAGCTATTGTGGGGAGGTATGTAAAGCCATGACTATTTCTTTTAGTAGTGTGTTACCTTAATTAATCGCATGCACCTACCAATTAACCCAAAAGCTAAGCTGTTGAAAAAAGGTGGCAATATATTTCAACAGCAAGTGTAAGCTACAGCTCCAGTGCTCCACTATGATGGTATAATGGTACAGTGACACCTGATAAAGCACCGGTACTTTTAACTGGGACTAGTCACACTGGTAAATACTGATTCCAGTCTAGAAGGTTTTTAACTTTGAAGTAAGTGTACCAGTCACAAGATTCACAGCTGATACTTATTTAGCGAACTTCTTTCAGCTGAAATGGAAGTTGTAGACATGGTAATCAACAGAAGTCGTCTTCTAAAATTCTTATGTTTTTTCCTTTTTTTTAAATCTGAAGTGCAATGACCAAATAGACGTTGCTTGGCTGTTTGCATAAAATATATTTTTGATGCACATGACATACCCCTAAAGATTCCCATATCATGAGTTTCAACTGATAGACTGTTGTAGAACCAGAGACTTTCAAACTGATTGAGTTCCCTGTGGTAGTCCTCCGGGAACGCTTTGAAGTCCGACGATCTGGAACAGGAGCTGAAGATGCCTCTCTAATTGACTTTGGTGCCTCTTTTCCACGCACAAGATAAACATGAATATCTTCATTCTGGTAATTGAGTTTCTCCTTCAATGCACAGCTCTCTATTTCTCCAATACATTCTTCACAGACCTAGCATACGAAATCACAAGTAGAATTGAGAAATATGGTAATATCCAGCTCTTAGCACAACATATTGACTCCAGAACATAATTTACCTCAGGATCAGTTCTGACATAGGGTCTACTGTCCTCCAAATCACCATTTGTATCATTCATAGACTGATCCGGGTCTTCATCCAAAATTACCTTTGCTACAGGTGACTCGTGCAGTTTATCTTGAGAGCTCTTGCTAAAAACAATTTCAGCACATATACCATTTGCATGTGCTACATCCCACTCCTCAGAGAAAGATTTCCAATCAGATTCCAAGATCATTGCTAATCCATCAATCTGAAAACCAAATAATATAGTTAATCCACAATGTCCAGGCTATTTGTTTTATCAGAGAAACAAGGGCCAAAATTAAAGATTGTTGGATAATTGCAACAGCAGTGAAAGGCAACTAATATAATCATGCAAGAGCTTCATATTTTCTATCTAGTATCACTATGCCTTTGTTTTCATTAGCTTTGCCTTTCCAGATACATACAAACTTTAAGGAGCAAGTAAAAGCTCATATTTGAAGTTAGGAACAGAACATCATAGCGGATATTCACACGTGCATCTGCCATGGACAGCCTCCAAACACAAAATAACAAGGGGTTGATATTTAGAGTAACTGAGGAAGAGGAACACATCTATAGTAAGGTCATACTGCACAGGGCACAAATACGAAGTTACAGGCAAGAGACGAGAGATAGAAAGGAGAAGTCCTGAAGACACGTGAACTTACATTTGATGTATTCTGAGTGATGCTCCCACGCTTGCAAACTAGATCTAAAGGCCTTTGCAACAATCTTGAATGCTGGAAATTGATCAAGATAATCAACAAGAAATATTATATAGTTTTTATACACCTAATAACTAAAGAACAAAGGTGGCGATTTGCAAATTAAAGTCAACAGAATAAATGGAGTATAAAAAAAGGATCGCTCAGTGACCAATCAAAATCTCCACAACACTAGTAAAGCCCACATGAAGTGACAAAAAAACAACTTATTGTGAATTGCGAATTCTTACATCATTAAGCAAGAGCACAAAACATGTGTCACGCCACAAATTTTAATGAAGTTATGATGCGTGCTTATAGTTGTGCTATCTAAGAATGACTGTTATAATGTAAATAATTGTTACATTTCTATATTAATTCACTGGCACAGATGAATATAATGTAAAAGTGCAGCATTATATATGTACAGCTCTTAGACCTCATTCAGTGAACCACACTAACTTATGGGTAGATTAAACAATTTCTTATGTACAAAACTTGCAAATCCTTGACCAAATTATCCTGACAATCAATTTTCACCACGATTATGTTCACAAGTCATCATACACCGATATCTTCACCAATGCTTTACAAAAAATACTAATAGTCATCTAATGATCTCAAAATAGGAGAGTAACAAATTAACTTCAAACCATTTATCCTGACAGCAAGCTTCGCAGTTACCTGACTATACGAATTTATATACTAGAGTTATCGTCTTTTCTGGCCTTCCAGAACCAAATCCACGTACGGGCATACAGGAGTAGTCAGCCAAACAGAGACGGAGTTAGTTTACCTTCTCACATTTAAGTGAATTTATAGCAGCTTCGAGACTTAGAGGTTCTGGTAACGAAGAAACATTTTTTCCAGTTGCTGTAATGTAAGCTTTCCATTCTGACAACCATGAGGAAGGAATCAAATAATATTTTTGCCCAGGGTTTAGTGCATAGCCTTTCCCAGATAGTAACTTTTCATGTCTCTGTCGTTGCTTCAGTTTCACCGCTCTGGAAAGATAAATACCGTGCCAAAACAAATTAATATCAACCATCCACTTTAAGTAAACAACCCATTATCTCACATTAAGAAACCTGTTGTACTATGGCATTCTTAGCTCACCTAAGATTATCCTCGGCAGAAGCGACAACTGACAATTTCTGGTCACAAAGTTCGCATGGTTGATAATCTGACGGAAAAGTCACAATATTGTCAGCTTTGCTTGCACTGTTGGTGTCATAGAGAAATATCCATAGGCTCTCTGGCACAGATACCCGCTTTGCGCCAGGAGCATGATCTGGAAGAAGATTCCCATGGCTGCATCTTAGAGCACCTGTTGGCCCATTATCAGCATCAGAATTGCTATCCACATTTTTCCTTCGCAACCAATGGGTCAACCTTGGAGTAACCAGGAACGCAGATCAGTATAAGAGTGGAGTGTGAAATTCATATAACTGCCAGACATACTTAGATAATAACTGGTTAAGGTGCAAAAACTCAATCGTCCATCAATAAAACTATGATGATTGACCACACTGTGATAATGCATTGTCCATCTAGAATAAACATATCAGCAGGGCATAAACTAATATAACATGTCAGATAATGGTAGCACAGAAAGAAAATTAACATTGAGCAACAACCTTTAAAACGTAGGTAAAAACAAAAATACAAACTTTAAATATGAGTCTTGTTGGTGGAACCGCAGATAAGAACTCTTACATAGACACACTAGTAGATCATTATAACGAGATTGAAATCGGAAAGGGCTATAAGCAGAATATAAATAGCTCCAGAAAGGCAGCGGATGAGGAGAGTAATTTTTAGTGCAGTAAAACAATATTAGCTTCCGCAAGTCATGTACAGAACACGGCCACAAACTGAGACGGGATGTCATTTCCATACCATGCCTTCGAAACAAAGTAACTAGGACCTTCAGGTATACGTCCAGCAAGCGCTGCTTCTGCAACATTTTTCAATGATGCTTTTTGATCACGATAGACATCAGCAGACACTGCAGTTTTTGCTCCATCCTTGAGACAATCCATGCAAGCATCATCCTTGTTGAGCGTTGGGCCTCCACCATACTAGTATGTTCCAATAAAAATGTAAGCAATATTCACCAAGGCCTTTCCGGAAGCATTAAAAGTTCAGAACTGCTCGCAAAAATATAATGTTCTTGCAAATAATTGAAGTAAGACGTTCGCGCAAATAGCAATTATTTACTCCTGAGCAAACTGAGGAAACGATTCTAAGAAAAAAGACAGTAAGTGGAACTTCTTACCTTAAAAAGTAGCTTTTCCCAAGCTTTAGCCGACAATCGCTTCATGGATGTGACCTTAGATGCTGGAACCTTTCCATGTTCACATTGAATTGGACTGTTGTCTATGGAACTGCAGAACCGAAAAAAGTTGTAATAAGGATATCATAAGGCTGCATCTTTTGAGAAGAATATATGTGTAACTTGTTACTGATCATGAATTGAGATTACATGCATGTGTAACTTGTTACTGATCATGAACTGAGATTACATGCGATGTAAAATATATTTCTAGTTGATTTACCAGCCATTTGGTAAAATGTGCTCAAGCAGACATATGATTCTGAAATTCTCTGAGATGTACAGAAGAGAGACCACTTTCATACTACTTCTATCTGGATATATATATAATGTGTATTTTGATTGGTTATAAAGTTAAGGAAAGGCTTTGACCAACAAGTAGTTCATTATTATGTGCTTTATGTGATGCAAAATCACAATTATACGTATTGTTTAAATAAAAATCTAATTCATCAATTCTGGGTCACATAATATATTTCCGATGGCCAAATTTTGATTGTTAAAAGTTAAGACATGGTTTTGACCAACAATTAGTTCATTACAATTTGATTTATGTGATGCCGAATCACAATCATAAGTATTTTTTTATTCCCAAATACAAATCGAATGAAATCAATTCTGTGTGACATAATATATTTCAAATGGCCAAAGTTTGTCTTAACCAATCAAAATATACACTATATTCAGATGGATGAAGTAAACCCCAAAGATTCAAAAGGCTAACCAGTGGTTTATATCACGTAAAGAAAATTTGATCTAACCTGGCGCTCGAAAATGGAAAATATTAGTCTAACAATAGCTGGTGTTAACTACAAGACCACTCAGCTCCTTCCACGTAAGTGATCCAAGAACAGGTTAAACCTAGACAGATAATGCCATTACAAGACTTCAATTTACCACGACGGGTTGTTGCGTTGGGTCAATAAATGAATGTAATAATACTCAGATACTTGATGTTTGTGATAAAAATTGCAGCATTATATGAGTTTAAATCCAGTTTTTATTTATCATGCCACAGATGTGTGGGCCATGATAAGCTAGCAACAACACAACTGATAGCTAACATTACAACAGTACAACATGGTCACAGTAAGCTATGAATTTATACAGGATTGACTAAGGGTATTTGCATGGATTTTGTTCTCGTGACACTGAATAATAAAGCATTCAAAATAGTGGAAAAAGATGAGAGAAATAAATAAATAAAGCGTTCTGGGAAACTCACGAGGGAGGGATAGCACTATCTGCCCATTGGCGAAGCCAGTCTGCTGAAATCCAGAAATAAGAATCATCGTCTGGAGTAGCAGGTGCTTCTGTCAGAATAGATTTTACTTCTTGGCGCCTCTCAGTTACGGAGGCCAAAAAGCTATCTTTCTTACTTTGGTACTCCTCACATTCCATTACATATGATGCATTCAATGCGTCAATTTCATCCAGAAAATGGTGTGGGAGTGAACTAGTATTAGCTTCCACAATACTGTTGCTTCCAACACCATTATCATCCTTACTCGAACGTTTGTACATTAGCATGTAAGCATCTGTGGAGGAAAACATCTCTCCCATAGCAGAAGTCGATGAAGCCTCATGATTGCTACTGCTATTTCCGTTTGCAACAGAACCTTCTGTAGCAGTACCTTGAGATTTCTGGTCAGCTTTATCAGATGACTTGCCTGGCTTTTCACCAAAAGGGTGAAAACCAAGTTTGGATACACACTCATCATCAAACTCCCACCACTGACCGCTACTTTCATCCTTTATATGTGCCACATAGTGCCCACTATTAGCAGCACTACCCTTGTGAATCAAAATAGCAGCGAGGTCATAACTGTAACTAGATGAAGGGTTTGACAACCGCTTTCCCATGTCTAGTTGTCCCGGAAAACTGAATGATGAAGATATCTTTTTCTTCGTTGTTGTCTGGGGATGAAATAAGTTAGACAAATGTCTTGCACAAAAAAGAGAGAAAGCAGACAAGACAGCAGTGGAAGGGATGTATAGCAGAAAAAACTGTGGACTAGCCTCAGAGCAGGGTGTATCACCTTAGGCAAGAAAACATAACGCTTGAGCTGAAAATTAACGACAGGAGGGAGTGAACGAAGTTTTATACAGCGAGTGGCGTCAACCCTTTTCTGGCATGACTCACAGGAGTATTGGTTATCCCCATTCAGTGCCTCCACACTCAGGTAGTCATCCAAACTTTCTTCTAAATTGTTTAAACCTTTAATGTTGAGCTCCAGTTCATAGAAGTCTTCCATTTTTGAAGATGCTTCAGAATCCCTTCCACATGTTGAACACCTAAAGCATATATAATGTCTGACATCAGTTCTCCACAAAATTAACCAGTACAGTGAACTAAGCATGTAATATTTATCATTCACTTATATATGTGCATGCTGTTTGGATCTGAAATTATGAATGCACTATAATAGTATGGTACACTGTAAACAAATATTTGCAACCTGAAAGTATGTGTCTACTTTATCTCTTCCTGCCTAAGCATGCGAGAAACCAAAACAATAACAAAATCACAGTTCTGCCTGAGCACAATTGCCCATCTAAGCAGTAAGCACCTTATCCAGCAAAAACTGAAGCAAGTACAGAAGACTTGATATGAGAGAACAAAAATACAGCACACTGCAATAACAATCTTGAAAATGTAAACTTTGCAGAAACTAAAAGATTGATTAGTTGTCCACATTCAACCTTGAAAGCACTAGCAAAGAAGTCTGACTTGAAATGCATTTGGATATTTACCTACCGGGTCACATGCGACACACTCCCGCGGAACAAATGCTGCACGACATCCTTGGCACCAGGGACCTTGGAGTGACTGAGCGAACGCTCCAGCAGAGACAGAAACAAGGTGAGGAACTCATGGCTGTCCTGCTGGACCCCGTTGTCGAGCTCCAACGTCTTGATAAAAGGCGCCGAGTCAATGAACGCCATCTTGCTGGCGTGCAGCTGCGCGAACAGCCGGGCCAGCTGATCAAGCACAGGGTGCTTCTCCAAGGTCTCGGGGTCCAGGAGAAGATGCCCGAGCGGAAGGAGGTGTTCATGTAGAGGCACTGGAGAATGCTGTTGGCGTAGCATGTGGCTCCCAGGTTGGTCAGCCCGGCAGGCGTCTCGGTGGACTCGCGGAGGTCCTTGGACGGGTCGGGGCCGAGGCCACGGACGTGCTCTACGTTCTTCTGCCATAGCCCAGCCTTCCTCGCCCCACCGGAGCCGGCAGGGACCAGCCCGCAGAAGCAGTTGGGCGAGTCCTTGGTGTTCCCGTGGCAGCCCTGGCAGAGCGGCTTGCACACATTGTAGAGCTGCCGGATGTCGTCGGCCGTGACTGTGCCCGTGGAATGTATCCTCCTGCACATAAAAATAGCAGGCAAAGACGGATTAGCAACGGAAACATGCATTGGAACCTGAAAAAAATCTTCTTTTTCACTCTGTGTCGAATCTCCAAAGAGGGAAGGGGAGAAGGCAATGCGTACTTCAGGACGGCGCGAGAGGGGCTGGCGGAGGACTCATCGCTGGCCCGCGGCCGCTTGTTCTTGTTGCGGGTGTTGTGGCCGCTCATTGTACCATCAACCGGAGACGGAACCACGGCTCGCCGCCCCTGCAGCGGAAGCTAGGGCATTAGTCGAGGCCGGAGGACGGAAGGAGGGGCAATCGGGGGCGGATCTACCCAGAAACCGTGAGGTCCCCCTCCCTAGTGGGATCGATTTGATAGAGAGAATCGCTCGCTGGATGGAAGAATAAAAAACCTAGCTCGTACCTCGAATTGGAAGAACTGCGACGAGGTGGAGGGGGCGGCAGCGGGGGCGACCTGGAGGCGAGGAAGGAGGAGAGCGACGATGTGGGGTGGAGGCGGAGGGGCCGGAGTGAGGCGTCGGCGGGCCGGCGGCAGCTCTAGGTCCGGAAGTGGGGGGAGGGAGGGTCTAGGGATCGAATTCCGTCGGACTACGAGTGAGTTTTTGCCACACGATGGGAGTTGCCCCCCAGCGTCCGATCGAGTTTGTTCCCAAGACAGAACCTGCCACAGGCAGATGGCACGAGGGCTAGGGCAGTTGTATCCCCGACCCGGCACAGTTTAAAATCTCAGATTTGACCTGGTGTTTTTCATTTATTAAGGCGAAATATTTTTTTAGCGTGAGACTATGTTCCCGTCGATAGCGAACCGTTTGTGGTGACTTCATCAATCTTAATACTCAACCCGCCGGCTCAGTCTCTCGGAGATGCTCATAGGGATAGGATGTGCGTGCGTGCGTTCATAAGTGTGAGTGTGTGCGCGTTTTTGTGAGCGTCTGCGTTGTACCGTGTTTCACAACAAAAAAAAGTTTGTTAGCAAGAGTGCTACCATTAGTTTGTGAGCTTTTCCATGTGTTCTTTCCAAAGCGAATTGATCCCTTAAAATCTTTTTGCGATCAGTTTAGGTAAATCCTAAATCGTTTTTAACGAATAAATAGTATCAAAAGTCAAACTATTATCCACATTTCTTATTGTGATGCGTTTTTACATGAAAGATAGAAACATTTTCTTTCGGCATGGAAAAAGCAATTTAATATGATAGAATATTCACAAAAAATGATAAGCAATCACGAAGCATTGGTACGAAAAACAGTTGATCGCGAACTTCACTTTCCATTTTCCAATAGTACCATCTTGGGGAAGTTCACTGACCAAGGACGCCATCTTGTCCTTCAATGCGAACTTGGCCACTTAAAATGTCATTAATCTTGTCTACACCTTCCTAGCGCAAAACCAATGAAACGATAGAGGATAACCTAGAGGGTGAATAGGTTTTTACAAATTTAATTTTTTGTTCCACAAGTTTTATCCTATGTAGATAAATAAAGTGTGCCTAACAACTAAGTGAAACAAGTGATATGATTGCAATAAAAAGGTACTTCAAACACGAAGGCTTTCACAAGGAAGAGATCGGATAGAAATAAATGAGTTGCACGGAGATAAAGGTTTATTCCGATGTTCGAGGGAAGTTAGTCCCCGTTAAAGAGGTGCAGGAAGCGACGAAGTACCCCCCACCCCCCCCCCCCCCCCCGGCCCACCGCCGAACGCTACGAACCTTGCCTTGTTCTACTTGAGCTCAGTCCACTAGTGGAGACCTTGGGGAGGCCTCCAATCTCTTACAAACTTACTTCTAGGCAAATCACAAATCGAATACTTCTGGTGACCCCCTACCGCCTAGAAGTTCTCAACCCCAAGAGTAACTAGATCGATGAGGAACTTGTAACTTAAACACGAAATCGATCGGTTAAAGAAGAGGAGAGGAATCGATTTTAATTAGGGTTAGCTCATCGCTCAAATCTCTCACAAATCTCTTAAGGAATCAAAGGGACAAAGTGTTGTTTGGTAGGGAAACCTTGAAACGAAAAGCTCAGGAGGATCTGAACATGACATGCGATGAAGCTAATTCTGATTTGGATGTGGCCTGGAAAATGTTGGACATTGCAAGAGCAATAGTTGCGAAGAACCCATAAAAAGCAATGGAGAAAGCTAATATATTTTATGCTATGGCTGAAGTTTCCATGAAAAGAGGTAGTTCAGTTATCTTAGTTACGAGAGTGTTAGCTAGGTGAATGGCTACTCATAGTCTCAAGTTTATTTTCACTTTTGCAGAGGACTGAGTCACCGCAATAAGTTACTACTTGGAAGCACTAGCCATCATGGAACAGTTGGGTAGACATGGCCATTTTCTAGTTGTCCAGCTGTATCCTCTTTGTGGTGATAGTAGTTGCAATCTCCTGTATTGTTATATACTTTGGTCTCCGAGTTTGATTATTTCAATGCGTTTTTTTTTGCGAATGAGATTATTCCAATGTTGATTACCTTAATTAAATTATAGAAACTTTCGCATATGTTTAGCGTTTGAACTAGCATCCAAGGTTGCGGATGCTATCTCATATTGTGTAGAAGCTATTTCTGGATGCCAGTCATGTCTACAAAATCTGAAAAATGCCAAGGAAGCTTTGTTGGTTGATAAAAGATGTTGGCTAGTTTTACGGTACCTTTTACTACCCACGAGAGGTGAGTAGTATGATTTCAAATCTGGCCGTTGATTTACAGGGGCAGTGTGGACTTTTACTTAGAAAATCATTTATTCAAGCAGTTAATTTGGCCTAAAATCTTGGCTACCAGATCCGTTATTTGATTCCAAGATCTTCTCGCAGTAATACCGTCTGATTTTTCCAACTTAATATTGATTATTCCTACAACTTTACAACCTTGAAGTAGTTCATGTACGCATGGCGGCCGGACGGCCGGTCGGTCGGCCGGGCAGTACGACGGCAAAACTCATGGCCATGGAACTAGGCTGACCATTACCACTCTTTTCAAACAATAGGCTACTGTCAAATCGTAAGCATTCTAGGAAGGCAAAATCTTGTTTTAATTTAGGCCATCAACGCGCGGTGAAGTAGCCTGGCAGCGATGCATGAAGTTATAGCAGGCGTTACGAGGCCTTCCTTTTTTTTTGCGGGATTTCCGATTTTCCTTTAGACGTCAGATACTATATTGCAGAAGTTTCCGATTTTGACTCTGCATGCATTAGTACTAGTCTGGTTTTACCGACTAGTATGATTTCTACTACTCATAATTTACCCAATAGTATGATTTAATAAGAGCCGTCCGTTCCACAAAAATAAACGGCCTATATTTTGTTGGGGTACCATATAAGTCCTCATCAAGATGTTACTGCATCTGCCGCTAAAGGCACTCAAGAAAATTTACTCTAGAAGATAAGATATCTCTCCTTAGTAGAATATCGACCCTATTGCAGAAAAAGGTGAACAAACTGAATTTTATTGAAGTTACCGATTTGGTTGTTCATTTTTGCGAACCATGCAGGAGAACTGCATGTGATATATTAAGAAGGAGAAGAGGCTATCAAGGGCCAAACGAGTTTACAGGATAAAAACAAAGTAAATAAATCAGTCTCGACCTTACATCCTGGAAGACGAGCCAAAACCTAAATGAAAGCTAGTGCTCTATGAACGAAGGAGATGATTACCTTTGCTTATATTGAACAATGACATCTCTTACTTGTTTTGATTCAGCTTAAAAACTGGAGCAAGCAATGTCAACCTCGAGCTAATAGGGTTGTGTCACATGTAAGTCATGGGCAGAATGTTAGCAAAACGGGAAATAGTTGCATCTTTGGTTTCACAGCACTAGTAGAAAAGGAGGCTTTGGTGCGCCACCTTTAGTACCGGTTGTACTAAAACCGGTACTAAAGGAGGGAATTAGCACCGGTTGCGTTAGTGGCACCGCGGCGAGAACCTTTAGTACCGGTTGTTCTTAGCAACCGGTACTAAAGGGTAGCCTTTAGTACCGGTTGTTATTAGCAACCGGTACTAAAGAGTTGGAGGCCACGCGGCACATGCGGCCACAGTTGGTGGCCCCACGGCAAGCCCTTTAGTACCGGTTGGTAATAACAACCGGTACTAAAGGTTCTGCCTATATTTGCTTCTTCCAGCCTGAGCAGCACCATTTGTAGCAACTCGACCCACATTCCATTTTTCCTCTCTCCCAAGCTCAAATTGACCACATTTTCTCCAACAACTTCCAAGATTGTGGCACCTACATATATAAGGGTTAGCAACTTCATCTTCTCTTCCGGCATTTCAAGTTTAGCTCATTTTCGTGCAAGTTTAGCAAGTTTGATTTTGGTGGTGCTTGCAAGGTGTTTGATGAAATCCTAAGTTAGGGATTTCATTTGTTTTATATGCATTTTGAGCTCAAATTAAAGTATAATTTGTGGTTTTATTAGTGTCGTCCCGTCCCCTTCCTGACCGCCGTCGATCGCCCGCGCCGCTCCGTCACCGACACCACCTCGGTGAGCCTCTTTTTTATCTTTTATTTTAAAAATGTTAGTTATATGATTTAAATGCATAATTATTTCTTGTATAATTTTCTTATGTTTTTTTTATATGTATAGTGTCATGGTTTTGATATCCGTCCCCGTCGGCCCTCGTCCGGTCTATGATTCGGATGTGGTATATTTTTATAACTATTTATTTTGTTTCGTGTTTATAACAATCATGCCGACCAACTTGACATAGATATATTTTTATTTAGGAGGTAGTTGAACCGGAAATTCCAGCCGACCCTATTGTCGAGTTTTTAAAAAAGAAAACAACGATTTAAGCAAAATTGAAGATAAGTGAAGATCTTCGTCTCCAATGCCTGGAAGAGAAGATGGTATTGGACTTGAAGATTGCCGACATCGTTGATGCTCACGGGGTCGAGCTTGCCGACGTCGTCGCTGCTACGAGAGGAAGATGGATGCAATGCGCGTCAAGCTTAAAAAGATTAGAAAATATGCCATTAGTCAAGAGGCTTGGTATCATTATGCTGTTGGTTCAATAGTTACCTTGGTTGCGATTCTGATC
Source organism: Poa pratensis (assembly GCA_947311845.1). Classification (NCBI taxonomy): domain Eukaryota; kingdom Viridiplantae; phylum Streptophyta; class Magnoliopsida; order Poales; family Poaceae; genus Poa; species Poa pratensis. The sequence continues at coordinate 12,248,389 of CAMZMU010000048.1, forward strand.
GCATTTGTTGTTGGATTTAAATTCTTTAGATAGTTGTATGTTAGTTTCGATTGATGTATGTTTCGTGAGAACTATGTATTACATTTGGGCACTACTCTACTTTGGTTTTAATGTGATGAACTTGTATTAATTAATTTGGTCACGTATCTCTATTCATTATTTAGCTGGTGTAATGGTTTTTGATGTATTTATGTAATGCAGATGAGCCGAGAATGGATGTACGGTGATCGACGCTGTCCCGAGTTCATTGATGGCATGCATCGTTTTCTCGATGTGGTTAAGTTAAACAAGCTGAAGAATGGTTTTATGATTTGTCCATGTGATGAATGTCGGAATACGAGGAATTACCCGAGCGTAAGAACCATACACTCCCACTTGTTGCGACAAGGCTTCATGCCCAATTATTTTTGTTGGACCAAGCATGGAGAAAGAGGGGTTATAATGGAAGACCCTGAAGAAGAGGATGATGACAACTATCCTGTGTTCTCTGAACACGGTGATACTACAATGGGGGAAGACGAAGTTGAGCTCGAGGTCATTGTTGATCAGTCCGATGATGATGATCTTCGTCGGGTCATTCTTGATGAACAGATGAAGTGCGGAAGTGAAAACGAGTGGTCGAAGTTGGAGCGCATGTTAGAGGATCACAAAAAATTGTTGTACCCAAATTGTGAAGATGGCCAGAAAAAGCTGGGTACCACCCTGGAATTGCTGCAGTGGAAGGCAAAGAATGGAATATCTGACAAGGCATTTCAGGAGTTGCTACAAATATTTAAGAAGAGTCTTCCAAGGAATAATGAATTGCCGCACAATACATACGAAGCAAAGAAGATTGTCTGCCCTCTAGGATTAGAGGTGGAGAAGATACATGCATGCATCAATGACTGCATCCTCTACCGCGGTGAGAAGTACGAGAATTTGAATGCATGCCCGATATGCGGTGCATTGCGGTATAAGATCGGGCGAGATGACCCAGGTGATGTTGAGGGCGAGCCGAGCCCCAGGAAGAGGGTTCCCGCGAAGGTGATGTGGTATGCTCCTATAATACCACGGTTGAAACGTTTGTTCCGAAACAAAGAGCATGCCAAGTTGTTGCGATGGCACAAAGAAGACCGTAAGGAAGACGAGATGCTGAGACACCCCGCTGATGGGTCTCAGTGGAGAAACATCGACAGTGCGTTTGGGGATTTTGCAGCTGACGCAAGGAACTTAAGGTTTGGTCTAAGTACAGATGGCTTGAATCCGTTTGGGGAGCAGAGCAGCAGTCATAGCACCTGGCCCGTGACTCTATGTATCTATAACCTTCCTCCTTGGTTGTGCATGAAGCAAAAGTATATTATGATGCCAGTGCTTATCCAAGGCCCGAGCAACCCGGCAACGACATTGATGTGTATCTGAGGCCATTAGTTGACGAACTTTTACAGTTGTGGTCTGACGAAGGCGTACGTGTGTGGGATGAGTACAAACAGGAGGAATTTGGCCTACGAGCGTTGCTGTTTGTAACCATCAATGATTGGCCTGCTCTTAGTAACATTTCAGGACAGTCAAACAAGGGATACAATGCATGCACGCACTGTTTAGATAAGACTGACAGTATATATTTAGGTAACAAGAATGTGTACCTTGGTCATCGTCGATTTCTTCCAAACAGGCATCCGTAAGAAAGGAGGCAAACATTTCAAAGGTGAGGCAGATAACCGAACGAAGCCTACACGCCCTGATGGTGATGTTATATATGGCATGGTCAAGGATTTGGAAGTAATATTTGGAAAGGGTCCTGGCAGTCTAAATGTTCCGAAAGACGCTAACACGTACCCTTGTGGAAGAAATCTATATTTTGGGATTTACCCTATTGGAAAATCCTAGAGGTTCGCTCTGCAATCGACGTGATGCACGTGACGAAAAATCTTTGCGTGAACCTGCTAAACTTCTTAGGCGTGTATGGGAAGACGAAAGATACATCGGATGCACGGCAGGACCAGCAAAGTACGCACGAACGAGACAACCTGAATCCAGAGAAGTACCAAGGTACTGCCAGCTACGCTCTTACCAAAGAAGAGAAGGAGATCTTTTTTCAAGTCCTGAGCAGTATCAAGGTCCCGTCTGGCTACTCGTCGAATATAAAGGGAATAATAAACATGGCAGAGAAAAAGTTCCAAAACCTGAAGTCTCATGACTGCCACGTGATTATGACACAATTACTTCCGGTTGCATTGAGGGGGCTTCTACCGGAAAACGTTCGAGTACCCATTGTGAAGCTATGTGCATTCCTGAATGCAATTTCTCAGAAGGTAATCGATCCAGCAACTCTACCAAGTTTACAGACGGGTGTGGTCCAATGTCTTGTCAGCTTCGAGTTGGTGTTTCCACCGTCCTTCTTCAATATTATGACGCACCTCATAGTTCACCTAGTCGAAGAGATTTCCATTCTCGGTCCTGTATTTCTACACAACATGTTCCCCTTTGAGAGGTTCATGGGAGTCTTAAAGAAATACGTTCATAACCGTGCTAGGCCAGAAGGAAGCATGTCCAAGGGCTATGGAACAGAGGAGGTCATTGAGTTTTGTGTTGACTTTATTCCTGATCTTAAGCCGATCGGTGTTCCTCAATCGCGCCATGAGGGGAGACTGCGTGGAAAAGGCACGCTAGGAAAGAAAGCAACAACATGTATGGACGGGCATTCTTTCACTCAAGCACACTACACAGTTCTACAAAATTCCAGATTGGTGGCTCCGTATATCGTGAAACACATGGATATTTTACGCTCCGAATACCCGGAGGAGACTAACTTCTGGATTAAAGGAAACACGTGGATACTTTCGGCAGTTGGTTGCGTACACATCTCATTAATAACACACTGTTGGAGATGAGCTATACTTGTTGGCCAAGTCACCATCTTCGACTATATTGACTTTCCAAGGGTACGAGATAAATGGGAATACATTTTACACGGAAACCCAAGACAAAAAGAGCACTAACCAAAACAGTGGTGTCCGCTTTGATGCAACAAACGACGATGGGACAAAGGACACATATTATGGTTGCATACAGCAGATATGGGAACTTGACTATGGACCTTCTTTTAAGATCCCTTTGTTTCAGTGCAAATGGGTCAACCTGTCAGCGGGGTAGAGATAGACCGGCGGTACGGAATGACTACAGTGGATCTCAAAATCTTGCGTACCACACCGAGCCATTCGTCCTAGCCAATGATGTGGCTCAGGTTTTCTATGTGAAGGACATGTCTTCCAGACCGAAAAAAAGAAAAGATAAGCAAGCCGGTACATCATACGATGAGCCAAAGCGCCACATAGTTCTTTCAGGAAAAGAAACATCGTGGGAGTGGAGGACAAGACAGACATGTCAGAAGATTACAATAAGTTTCATGAAATTCCGCCCTTCAAAGTGAAAACTGACCCAAGCATCGTGTTAAATGATGAAGATTGTCCATGGCTACGGCGCAATCAGAAGAAAGGGACACACACGAAGAAAAAAGTGAACACTAGATAGGGATGTTGTTGGTGATGTGTAATAATGTATTAAACCTTTATGTGGTGAAAACCATAATACATTGCTCGGGTCCATTTTTATTTAACCATCCATCTACTGTTATACACCGCTGGCGTATCCAACATAGACACATAGCGATTGACGTGCTCGTCCTCCTCCCCGGTCCCGGACATCGCCCCTCGCATCCAACAGGCCGGACATTGTCGCCGAGATCTGAAAAAATGAGTGGGAAATTTGATCAAACACCTAGGTAGGGGAGGGAGAGGGCAGCACCCTGGGGAGGGACGGAGGGCGGTGTGGAGCCTCCTTATATATAAGCAAAACTGACCAAAACACACGGTTTTCCCCGTCATACAGCCCTACGGTGCCTCGTGAGTGACTGCATATCAAATGCACCGTAGGGCTGTATGACGGGAATCCGAATGCTTTGTATACTGCAAATCATCGCGTGGTCATGAGCATGGCTACCACTTCCACCACCACCACTCCCACCTCCTCGGCAATTCATCATTGTGTCACCCTAATCCAGTGGTTGGATTCAACCTACCTGAGGGCTTGTGTTTCCAACAGCGTCGTTGTGTTGTCCTTATTCACCGTCCTACAGGAGGTGGCTCCAATGGCTGGCCGGTGAACAAGGACGAACACAATAATGCTAGGGAACATGCCAGCAGGTAGGCTAAATCCAACCATTGGATTTGGTGGCAAAGGTAGACGCTAGTTGTGTGCCGTTCGGCAAGACGTCTTTGATGTTCTACAACCGTCCGGCAAGACGTCTCTGATGATCTGCAACCGTTTGGAACGGTCGCAGGTCATCAGAGACGTCTTGCCGCTTGTTGCCCAAAGATGTCTCTCCGAGTGACGCTGGAATGTTTTGTGTGAGTGCGTAACCTGTCTGAGGAGGTGGGCTATATATAGGGTCGCATGGCTTACGAAGTGGTCGTGATAGTGCTGATCCGACGGCTCAGAAACGCTCGAAAGAAACACACCGCTGATCCAACGGCTCACAAGCGCTGGAAGGAAGCACACGATCCGTGTGCTTCTTCCTGATTGGGCATACTACAGCTCACAAGCCCTCAAAAGAAACACACCCCTGATCCAACGGCTCACAAGCCCTCAAAAGAAACACACCCCTGATCCAACGGCTCACAAGCGTTTGAAAGAAACACACGATCCGTGTGATTCTTTAGTAGAAAAACCATATCTATTTGTATGTGAGACATATTCATATTTATGTTCGTCTGTATGAGACATATTATTATCTCTGTACGAGGCATATTATAGTTGATACGAAACATCCCACATTGAATCGATAAATTAATTTAACATACAACTAGAGATCTACGTTACAACTTCACTAGTTCTAAATACTGGATAATGCTAATTACGATACAACACAAGTAAAACAAAGACTCTACCTATCTCCCATCGATGCAGCCTGCACCATCCGCCGTGTTGCCACCCTTGCCCTTTGACGAAGATTCTGCCTTCTTGCCTTTGCCCTTGGACGAAGCTTCAGCCTTCTTGCCATTACCCTTGCTCGATGCTTCAGCCTTCTTCTAGCCCTTGCTCAGTGTTTCAACCCTCCTTTCCTTTGACGACGGCATGAAATTGTCGTCATCATCGCTGTCAACTACCCAGAGACATGAACGACCGTACGAATCACGGTCAGCTTCAGTTCGGTAGAACGGACTATTCGTAACTTTCCTGTCAAACTTATCTGCAAGCCTGAGCATTTCTGCACGAATTTGGAGCGGGGTCCTATACGGAAACCCATCGCGGCATAGCTTCGCCCCAAGCAAAGCGAGATGACTCTCAGTGTGCAAAATTTCTTCAATTGGAACTACCCTACCATCTACCTTCAAATTGCTCGAAAGCCTTGCGAGATGCTCGGATGCGGAAATGTGAAACCCGGACACACACTTCTCGCAAGGACCAATACACACCATGCTTGCGCTCAAGTGAGTATCATGCCTACCTTCGACTGGATTTTATAGAACAACCGGCAGGAAATAATTGGGCGGGAAACGGTGGCGCGAAAAAATTGTGCGGGAAAAGGTGGCGGGAAGAAATTTGGCATAAGACGGTGGCGGGAAAAAATTTGGCATAAGACGGTGGCGGGAAAAAATTATGTTTGAAAAAAGGGCGGGAAGAAATTTCCGCACCGCGCGTGCTATTAGGCGAAATTGCCATTAAAAATAATTTTATTTTAAAAAAATCTCATCAAATATGATTTTTACAAATATAGATAATTATTATAAAGTTTAAGACAATTAAATTACATAGATATAAAATAAAAAGAAACTAGAGAAAAAAACAAAATAGAAACCAAATAGAATAAACAAAACATAAACCAAATAGGAAAAACAAATAAAAGGCCCATTAGTACCGGTTGTAATATACAACCGTACTAAAGGGTTGGGCTTCGCGCGCGAAATTTTGCGCGGCCCAAAATTGACCTTTAGCACCGGTTGTAATCTACAACCGGTACTAAAGACCCTTTAGTACCGGTTGTTTAGAACAACCGGTGCTAAAGCTCTTTTGAACGGTTAAGTCTCCTCCTCTGCTCCCCAAAATCGACAAGTACTCCAATCGACGCGCGCCTCCTCCTCTGCTCCGGGCGAAACGCTGCCGCTCCGCCGCCGTCTGCCCTCGCCGAAGATCACCGCCGGAGCCGCGCGCCGCTCCTCATTGCCGAGGATCAAGCGGAGGAGCCGCAGTCCGGCCTCGCCTCCGGAGGAGCCGTCCGTCCGGCCGTGCTCCACCCCGTGCTCGCCGCCGTCGTCGTAGCCGCCCGTACGTGCTCGCCGTCGTCGCGCCCGTGCTCACCAACCCCCGTGCTCGCCGTCGCCTGTCCGGCCGTCGCCGTCGCTGGCCGTCGCCAACCCCCGTGCAAGCAAGCCGCGCGCCGGCCGGGTCTCCGGCCTCCTCATCCGCAAGCCCCAAGGTGAGAGACATTCTCATTTTTTTTAATGGCAGCACTTATGAATTTCCAAAGTCTTACTTCAATTTAAATATTTCTGGAATTTTTTAAATGAGTATGAAAATTGTGTAATTTTGTAATGGCAGCACCATATTATTTTAGTTACTTAGATAGATAGCTAAATATTTGATCTTGCAAAATTAGTTGCAATACTTACGTTAAGAAATATTTGTTGCACCTTTTGTGTTTAGAAATTTGTAGCAAATTTTAGTACATGAAAAATTAGTAAAGTTTAGACTATTATTAGCAAATTTGAAACTTAGCAAATTTTAGTAAATTTGAAACTTAGCAAATTTTAGCAAATTTTAGTAAAGTCATTTTATTAGTGTGAATTTTAGCAAACTTGGCAAATTTGAAAATGTAGCAAATATTTTAAATGTAGCAAATATTTTAAGTTAGCAATTTAAGTTAGCAAATATTTTAAATGTAGCAAATATTTTAAGTTAGCAATTTTAAGTTAGCAAATATTTGAAGTTAGCAATTTTAGGTTAGCAAAGTTAGCAATTTTAAGTTAGCAAAAATTTGTAGATAGCATTGTGTTGTTGCCCATTTTTAAAATGTGTTAGCAATGTGTTAGCAATTTGTGGCAAATTTAGAAGTAATCTTTTAGAAGTTTAATTTAGAAGTAAATATGTGCATTGTCATTTTTTTATTCTAGTAAATATGTGAATTTTGCTAAGTTTGAAAATTCTAGTAGCAAAGTTTCAAAATTTAGCAAAGTTTGAAATGTTGCTAAGTTTGAAATATTCCTAAGTTTGAAATATTGCTATGTTAGAAAATTTTAGTAGCAAAGTTTGAGTATTTAGCTAAGTTTGAAAATTTTGCTAAGTCATTTTAGTTGCAATATTGTAATTTTAGTAGCAAAGTTATTTTATTAGTGTATAAGAAATTTTAGCTAAGTTTGAAAATTTTGCAGTGACATTGAGCTATGGAGGACGACGCCCCCATCATCGCCGATGTCCCCCCCTTCATCCGAGATTTGGAGGAAGAAGAGCGATACCAACACCTAATATTTAATGACGCTGCCGGACCCAATTCCAACGGAGAACATTCTGATGGAGAAGATTCTGATGGAGAAGATTCCGACGAAGAAGACGCCGAAGATTTCAGCGCGAAATGTTTGAACGACTCCGGTGAGGGACTTGAGTTACAAAACTTCAGAGACGACGACGACGACGAAGAAAACCCCGGATCACTAGCTAAAAACGACTCCGGCAAGGTATATATTAAGTCTTGTTGATCACTAGCTAGATGCATTAATTGATTTATATGCGCACTTATTAACGAAACATTTTTCTTTCAGCCCTCTGGATCATCTAAGTCAATCCCTAAACGAGGCCCGGCCAAAGGGTTAAAGCTGCCGGATGGTGCAAAGTTGTCGATCGACGAAGTTAGCATAAGAGGCAAACCGGAGAAACCCGATGGAATCTGCACTAAATATGTAGCTCAATGCGGAGTTCTTGTAAGGGACATGGTCCCGATCACCGTTGCAGAATGGAATGAGCCGAAGAAAAAGAACATTGGCGCAAAATATCTCGATCAAAGAATTAAAAATACCCTTTGGGAGTCGATATTGGGTTCTTTCAGCCTACCGGCAGATCTCCCACAGAGTAGGCAGGATAAAGTCAAGGAGTGGACTCTTAGCAAGATGGCCGAGCAATTCAACAACTGGAAGAAAACATTGTGGAGAAAATATGAGAACGAAACTCCAGATTTCACTGGACGTCTAGAGAAGCTAAAAGATGACTGGCCTGAATTTGTGGCGTATAGGAAATCGAGCGTCGCTGTGGCCCGATCGACCCAAAATAAGTTGAATGCTCAAAGAAGAGATATTTCCATCTTTGGGCTCAGGTGGCTACAAGACTGCCGTGCCTAAGTGGGAATCCTATGAAAACGAGCTGCGTCAAAAAGGGATCACTCCAGAGACAGATGACTGGCCCGACAGGTCCAAGTTATGGTTGTTCGCGCATGGGGCAGTGTTGGACATGGAAACATGGCGGATTGTTGCAAAGGGAAAATGGAGGAAAAGAATTAGAAGAGTCGTAAAAAAGATAAAAAAAAGCAATAAGACTAGTCAAGTTGGGAAAATATGTTCCCGATAGAGAGGACGACGAGCTGACACTCGCCCTCGGGAATAAAGAACACTGGGGACGATGTCGAGCTAGAGGAGGCGGGGTTGGTTTTCTTGAAGGGTTTCCGGAGGACACTGCAACTTACAGAAAACATTGCAGAAGTAAGAAGAAGGAGGCGGACAGGGTTACTGCGTTAGAACGCTCGTTGAAGGTTGTGCAGGAGCAACTGGCCTCATTTACCAAGACAAGGGAATCTCAACTGCGAGTAGAAGATCCTGCAGGCGATGCCTGCCCATCTCAGCGGAAAAGCAGCGTGGGTTCCACGCAGCTACAAGATGATCCTGCGCCAAGGCCACCGACTCCTCCAGTTGCTGAACCGTCGGCGGCTCACTACCCCGTGGATGATATCACGGAGAAGACAAATTGTGAGTTACATGCCCAATGTTGAACATTACTTGTCCGGTGGCGATTGGCTATGCTTTACCACATCAACTTGGAGCAACCTTCCATTTTGGTGAGATTCCAGCTGGATTTGCTCGTGTCGGGGTCACGAAAATTATGCCGGGAATGAACTCAATAGAGCTTGAAATTCCCGGAGCTGAAGGGAGAAGACACTAGGAGATGTCGAACTTGGTATCGTTCTATGGAAGAAGAATTTAATCAAGTTTCCAGACTCGGCGCCAAGGCCACCGACTCCTCCGGTTAGAAATTCACCACAGCAAAGTCCACCCTCCTCCCCCGACGATTGGGACCCCACCGCGAGTCCATCGCCCGCGCCCTCCCGTCAGCCGACTGCTGCGCCCACAAGTAGTTTGACAAAGCGGAAGCTTTTCAAGGCGTCCCCTGTCAAGAAACGTGCAAAAAAACCAAGGAAGTCAAGGCTCCTGAGAAGTTAGCAGGCGAGATGACTATGGAGGAATTAGAACTGAGAACACAAGGCAAGGCTGCAGCCTTTTTTGAACAGAAAAAAAAGGAAAGACTGGAGGCAAGACTTGACCCCATAAAGGAACTTCTGAAGACTATACCAACTGAGGTAAAAGATCGCACCGTTGACAACCTATATTGTCCTCCACCGTCGTCCCGTTCAGACTATGAGCGAGGTATTGACAAGGTACTTTCCTCACAGAAGGAGGAAGAAAAAGCGTGCGGGAAAGGAGTTGCCCAGCTCGGAGAACAAGAAGAACAATCGATCGCCCCGCTCATTGTGCCTTCTGAACCTCGGGAAATCGAGCATGGAGAAGTTGTCATTGGCGACACAGGTCGCCCCATAGCGGAGATAGTAATTCAATATAAATTCGAACTCGGGATGCCTCTGGTCGAAAATCCGAGTGCTCTAACAACACAGTTATATAAATTGCATACCTGGTACATGACCGCCGCAAAAGAAGGGAGGACATATCTCATGGCGGGAGTTAAGGAACAACACTTGTTCCGAGAATATGCTGTGCAGGTTGAGTTCTCCGAACTTTTTCAGATGTACAATCAACTTGCCCTCGACAAATCTATCCTCAGCTGCTATTGTCTGTAAGTAATTTATTCGTGTAATTTAATTATTTATAGTTCAGCTCGTTCATTGCTTGTAATTATCCTCACAACATTCTTTTGTACGCTATCATGCAGAATGAAGATTCGTGAATGCCGAATGGGAGGAATCTGGGACATTGGGTTCATTGACCCGGATAAAGTTAATGTGGCGACCGTAGAAAATCCTCATTATGTCAAGGACACAGAGGAGCTTGTGCTAACGTGTTTTAAGCGACAAAGTACCAAAAAGGAAATACTTCTTCCTTACAAATTCGGGTGAGTGTTACTGTCTTGTACACATTCTATTTTGCTTTCCCGATATTAAGTGTAATTGATGAGTTCTGAATACCTGCGTATATAATGTGCGCAGGTACCACTTCATTCTGCTAATCATTAGACTCGAGGAAGGACTAGTTGAAGTCTGGGACTCATTGAGGAGAGATCAAGATGATTACAAAAGCGTGCGTCTAATGCTCAAGAGGTAATTTCAATCGCACTATATCGTCCACTTTCGTTCATTTCCGGATATCAAAAGTATAAGTAGTAACTCCTCAATTCATTTTCTTTTCCGGGCAGGGTTTGGAAAAGGTTCATCGCGGAAGAACGCGGTGAATGGAAACAGAAGCTGGAGTTCAAGGCTAACAATGTAAGTACTACTACGTATCTAGGTCTGCGTGTCTTTCTAATACCATTATCGTTCTCTTGATTATTATTTGATTAAATTATATTCTTGTATAGTGGTGTCTGCTTCAACCACAGGGGACGGAACTATGTGGATACTACGTTTGCGAGTATATTCACACGAGGGTCAATGAGAGAGTCAAGTGTAAGAAATCGAGAGGTACGTAAACATCATACACAACTTTTATTTTGCTACCATCAATTGTGTTTACTTTCGATCGTGACTGATTTGATATCCTTCTATCAAAGATGTCAAGGAAGCGGAACCAGCTCCTACCACATAACCGCGTGAAAGCTATTGCGGAGGAATTGGCGGGATTCATTCTGACGCATGTCCTAGATGAATTCGGTGAATTCCACTATGTCGAAAAATAGACTCCTCCATGCATGTACTAGCTAGCGATTATCTCCATTGTAATTATGATCAGTACTTCATATGTACAGAGAGTACTTTATATGTGTAATGAGTACTTTATACGTGATCTCCTCCGAAACCCTGAAAAATGAGCGAAAAGGAAAAAAACAGAAACCCTAAACCCCGAAAAATAAGCGAAAAGAAATAAAACCGAAAACCAAAACCCCCCTGAAAAAATATGGGGGGGGGGGGGGGGGGGCAAAAAAATCAGGAACCTTTAGTACCGGTTTGTATGAAAAACCGGTACTAAAGGTCCTCAGGGTCGCGCGCGTCTGTGTGCCCACGTGGAGACCCTTTAGTACCGGTTGTATTTTGGTACCGGTACTAAAGGGTTACCCCTTTAGTCCCGACCTTTTAGTACCGGTTGCACAACCGGTACTAAAGGCCCAATACAACCGGTACTAGTGCCCTGTTCTGTACTAGTGCAGGTGGCTGGATCAGACAACAACGTCCATTTCCTAACTATGTCTACATCAGCGACAACAGAAAGCATTGGAAGCAGTGTTAGCAGAGGCATCAAACGAGCTGATTTCTGCTGAACCTAGTCCAAAGAGACCTGCAGCAGATGATTCACCATCTGTGAAAATGGGATAGCAGCTAGGTAAAAGTTCTGAATCTGCCAAGGAGATCTTGGAACGCTGTAACTGCATATGAAAAACATTGTTTGTAAAATATGATACTATGGAAAATATTGTTTGTAACTGCGGCCTGGGAATTCCTGTGCATTCTTTTTTGAGAGAGAAAGACTATATATATGTTTAAGAAGGAGGATAACTTTCACTTATTTGTTGCATCAGTTGCAAGAAAAAAAGTGGCTGTTGAAGGATTCTGCTCTTGCTCTGTTCACCCCGTACTCTTACCGATTCTCTGTTTGAGATAGTAGGTTTGGTAGGAGGCCTAGCCGGCGGCGCCCTGGAGGTGGAGGTGTGGTCGGTGGTGGTTTTGGCGGCGGCGTGCTTCCTCTCTGTTGCAGGTGTCCTTCGGAGGCCGCGACGGCGCGCTCGTCTAGCTGGAGCTCGCGGATCTACGGATCTCTCGAGGTTCCAGGCCCCTGCGTCCGGATGGCGGGTCGGCGCCGCGGATCTGGTGCGCGGGCATTTTGGTCCCTGAGCTGCTTCGCCGCTGCGTCGCCGCTTGCTCCGGCGGTGGTGCAGAGCTCGGGTGGCGGTGTGTTGGAGCTGGAAGTGTGGGAGTGTGCAGGAACGGTGCTCTCCTTCGTCGACGACCTTGGTGGGCTGGCGGAAGATGGACGGAGCTGCCTTCTTCGTCTCCGGCGCGAGGCGATGATGGTGGCCAGGCGGCGGCTCAGCGCCGATGCTCCTTCAGCGGTTAGATTCCGGCGTTTACGTCGGATGGATCTTGCGGCTTATCAACTGGTTTGGCTGAGTTTCTTCCTCGGGTGTGTGGTGTGCGTGGTGGTGCCAGGATCGCCGGGTGTGGAGTGTTCTGTTCTTGAGTTCGTGCGTGCGTGTTCTTCAGTTCTTTGATCCTGTACACGGCTCCCTGTCAAAAAAAAAAGATTCTCTGTTTGAGAAATGTTTGAAGTGATTTCATTTCGTAGTAACTAAATTTCATAGCATTATAGCTAGTTCTGAGACAGGATATACTAGTATTCATTTTCCAAATAAACATTTGTAATTTGCAACGTAATTAAACTCATCCGGAGCTTAAACACCATCCTTTACAGATTACACAAACAGTACAATTGATGTTGGAAAGGAGCTCAACTGATTTCTAACGTGGGCAGTTGGAGCAGAAAAGACATCGCAAAACTAATACTAGATGCCAAAGATCATTGTCATGGATGAAGGTGACGGCCACGGCGTCTTCATGTCGTCGCTGCACCTCCGAATCATCTCCGGCGAGAATTCTGGACAAGGCAAGCCGTAGATGACCTCGTCGGGTACCGGCTCGTCAGGCTGTGGTTCTGGGTGCGCTTCGTCTGGCTCGCCCAAGATCGCATCCATCTGGTGGTCCACGGCGATGCTGGCGTGCTCCTCCGGCTGAGCTGCTGGTGCCCTTGGCGGCGATGCCACTATACCACAACATACATTTAGGGGCACTTTGGTTAGGGCATTTTTTAAAGTGCCCTAAAAGCCTCTAATTAGGGGCACTTTGACAAAGTGCCCCAATAGATATAACCTTTTGTGGCACTTTGTCAAAGTGCCCCAATAGATATAACCTTTTGTGACACTTTGTCAAAATGCCCCCAAATGTCATTACTATTAGGACACTTTGTGAAAGTGCCCCCAAATGTCATTACTATTGGGGCACTTTGCCAAAGTGCCCCAAATGTCATTGCTATTGAGGTATTAGTCAAGAGCTATTGGTTCGGTTTATCAAATGATTTTTTAAAGCATTGATCAAATCAGTTGGGAACTTTGAGACGCAATTTCTATTTTTTGACTGCCACAACAACGTCTTCCGTCAGGGGTTACCTCGCGCAAACAACACGTCATCAGGCGTTAATTAGCGATCAACTTGGGGAGCTCCTATACAAGGCATTCAGCCAGCAACGCCTGCAGCGAGGGACTATTGGGCCGAGCCCATCAGGTAATATTTTGCCGTGCTTTCCTAGTTTTAATTATTTTCGATTTTCTTTTCTGTTAATATTTTTCAGAGAAAACTTGTGAAATCGAAAATGTTCTCAGAGTTTGAATATTTAGGAAATCTGAACCATTATTTTATTATGAACGTTTTTTAAATCTAAAAGATTTTAAACTTCTGAAAATTTTCAAATCTGAAACATTTTTTATTCTGAACATTTTAAATCTGAACAAATTTAAATTTCGAGAATTTTTTAATCTGAACCGTTTTTCCAATCTGAACCAATTTGAATTTCGAACATGTTTTGAAATCTGAAATATTTTTGAATTTTGAACATTTTTTAAATCTGAACCATTTTTAAATTCTGAACCAATTTGATTTCAAACATTATTCAAATCTGAACCATTTTTTAATTTGGAACATTTTTCAAATCTGGACCATTTTTTAAATCTGAACCAATTTGGATTTCAAACATTTTTCAAATCTAAACCATTTTTGAATTTTGAAAGTTTTCAAGTCTGAACCATTTTTGAATTTTGAACATTTTTCAAATCAGAAACATTTTAAAATCTGAACCAATTTTGAATTCGAACATTTTTCAAATCTGAACCTTTTTTGAATTTTAATAATTTTCAAACCGGAACTATTTTGGAATTTGAACATTTTTTAAATCTGAATTATTTTAAATTTAGTATTTCGAGAATCTGAACATTTGAAACATGAACCTTTTAAAAATTTGAATTAAGAAAAGAAAACAAATAAAAAAGGAAAAGAAAACGAACCAGAAAACCAACAGAAAAAACAGTGAAAGAAATAACGAATAAAAAACTGGTCAAACTGACCGACCTACTGGGCTGGCCCAATTATCTTGGGTCAAACCGACCCAAAACTCACTCCTCCCTTCTTTAAAAAAAAAATCACTCCTCCCTCTCATTCTCTCTCTCCCTCACGGCACTCTCCTCTCGTTCGGTCGTTCCCCTTCTTCTCTGGCGACGCGATGCGCCGCCCGCGCCGTCGCTGCTCCGGTCGTCGACGGCCTCTTCCGGCGCCGCCGTCTGCTGGCTCTGCTCCGCCGCTTTCTACACCGCCGATTCCCTACCTCGATTCGCCCCCGCGTGCTCCAATCGAACCTGCCCGCGAACCCTAACCCTAGCTCGCCGCCAGTTCGGCTCGGCGCCGTCCGGCCTCTGCCCGGCGTCGATCTCCTCCACCAAAAAGCGTGCTACTCCCCGCCGCCTTATCGACCACGGCTTCCTCCTCGAGCCTCTGCTCGAGCTCCTCCGCGAGCACGTCCTCCTCTCGAACGCCCAGGTCGAGCACGCCGCCTCGGCCACCACTTGGGCCCCGGCGCTGCTCGGCTCCCTCTCGAGCCCCTGTTCGAATTCTAGCTCGACCACGGCCTCCCTCTGCCGTCGCCTACCTCAACCTCGACGCCGGCGGGATGGCTCTCAGATAGAAGCAACCACGGCGTCCTCGACTTTCTGCCCTACGATTCGGCTGCTAAGGTGGTGTGGGAGTGATTTGGTGCGGTGGTCTGCTGATGCTGGACATGGTGGTGTTGTGATGGTGCGGCTGGTGATGTGGTGTTGCTGCTGCGACTACGACTCTGATGGGACGGCAATACATCGACTGCAACCCCGTCATCGCCTCCCTCGTCTACTTCCTCGACTACGCCTACTGCAGCTCCTCCCGAGGTGAGCACATTGTGGATTGGTTTGGTCGATCTAGTGCTATATGTGTGGTGCTGGTGACGAACTGGTTTAGGATTTAGGTTGTGGTGCTGCTCTAATTCATCATGGCGATGAACTGATGCTGGGAATCTAGCTATTTGCCCCTGGTTGGTTTCAGTCAGTGGTGTTAACTGAAGAAATGTTCAGTTTAAATGTGTTGTTTTTGTTAGTTAATTTTTAGAGAGGAATTCTAGATGATTACTCATCTGCATCAGTGCTTTTGTGGTAACTTAACTCTGATGAAACTGAATATAAACTACACTGTTAACTGAATTAATTCAGTTATACACCTATTTAACTTATTCTTAGAGTTGGAAATGATTTATTAGGTGATTAATGGCTTGCTGAATTTGCTTGTAAGCTATTGCTCGGAGTCGAAGGGAGCTGGGTGGCCTCCACGACGGCGACAGCAATTATGCGCTTTGACAATGGCATTGATGCCTCCAAGCAACATCGTCCTCGACTCCTAGGTACTGCCTCCTCTGCTCCTCACTGACCTGTCCGTCTTCTCGGTTCCTCACAGAGGAGATTAAATGCCTCCTCTGCTAATCCTCTCGGTACCAAACAGAGGAGCCTTGGTCCTAGCATTATTTACAATAATTTTGTTACTTAAATGCTTTAGCATTGAGTGCTTGACTTGATTGTCTATTTCCATCCATTTATGAAGCCAATTGATATATACTGAAGATGATTTCGCATTTTTCCAAGGTCTACTGAATGTACTAAAATCAGGCGATTTATTTTGTGTCCTTCGGGTGGGATCTCAAATGGTTTGTCATCCATCTAATTTTTACTTTATGGTTAATCGAAATATCTTCATTTTCTGCTCCACATTTGAGAACTGTAAAATGATTTAGTTAGAATGTGGTGTTTCAGTAGAAATAGAGGGCTCCAGAATGTGTAAGTTGGGTTGTTAGTGCATCATACATGCAGAAGGGATACGCTACACATTGATCAGTTAGGAATAACTTCTTTGTTATGTTAGGAGCTGAAAATATTAAATTTATTGTGTGAGGAAACAGAGCAGGTGTAGTATTTCTGTGCTTCTCTAGGCAGATTAACTTAGGCATCAGGAAATCTTACCTCTACCTTATGTATTGTCGTTTGTTTTGCATTCATCCTTTTTCCTATTTTTCTATTTTTCTATTTTTTAAACCTGGTCTGGCTTAGGAGGAATAATTCCCTTATGGTGTTGTTGTTCCCTGTGTGATAATTTCATTACCAACTTTATTGTGTACACTAATTCACCCTCCAGTCCACATATGGTTTAAAATCCCTGCATTTTCATCGATTTAAGCTTGTGTGGCTGTCTCCTACTCTCCTCATGGGTATCAAACCAATTGCCCCTGATTCTAACTTGCTTCTGTTCGAAATGAAAGCCAGGAAGTACTGTATAATGAAAGCCAGGAATCTTTGGCCGTCTTGTTACTGATCATGTTAGCATTACTTGTGGAGTGTATGGGTGACAATTCCATTTTACACTATTTGGTTTCTTTGACAGTGAACCTACTGCCAGTCAGATGAAGGAACTTTTTGGGATTGATCTTGTCAGCAGGTTCTCCTTCCTCCCTCTCAAAGCAGTCTTTTATGCTTCTATATGTTTGTTTTGTTGTACGATTGATACTGTATTGTATTTTCACTGGTTTTGTACAGTGATCGGATAGCTATTTGGCTACAATTTGCAACTTTCTTATGCAAGGGACCTTTGCTGTTAACACTAGTTACACTAGTTTTATACACCTATTAGAGTAACTAGGATCTCTCCTGCATTTCCTGAAGCAACACGTCCACAAGCAAACCTGAAGCTTATTTTGATCTTTCGTGTACATCATGTACAAAGGATCATCTGTTAATTTTAGACAAGGCAGCTAGATTACTCATCTAAATAAATGTAGTTATTCATAATGTAGATGAGAATGCTCTAGTGTACTGCTATTTGGTAGTGATGACTTTTATTTGCAGGGTACATTGTACATGAAGTGGTGAGGAAAGTTCAGAGGCAGAGTCAGTTTATAGTAATATCCAGATGAACCTAGGTGTTGATGAAGCTAGTGTCCAGGATTTGATGCTGCATGTTCTGATTTTGCCATTGTGTTGATGAATGAACCTTTATGTATTGATGCTACAACTGAATGTCCAGTATATTTTGATGTGGACAGTACATTATTTTTGAATGAACTTCAGATTGAGTTTATATGATTGCCAGTGCATTGATAAATGAACCTCCTGTTATAACTGAATGTGATGTTGGCTATATGTTAATTTGGATGAACTTCAGATTTGGTATCTGTAGGATTATATGATTGCAGATCTTATGAATGTGCATTTTGTCCAATATTTAGCTTATCAAATATAAATTTTATAAAAAATTCAAACAATGCCTTCAATAGTTTTGGGGCAGTTAGGCAAAGTGCCCTAATAGGTTTTTGGGGCACTTCGCGAACTGCCCCAAAAACCTATTGGGGCATTTCACCAAACTGCCCCAAAAACCTATTGGGGCATTTTCAAATGTGCCTCTAAATTATAGCTTTTAGGGTGTTTTAAAAAACTGCCTCAAAAACCTTTCCCGCCACTAGTAAATTGGGCAGTTTAAATAGTGCCCTAATAACCTATCGGGCATTTTAATGACTTTTTGGGGCACTTTGAAGTGCCCCCTAATCCAAACCGTGACGCAGTGTGCTTCCTCGGTCAGGGCGACGGGATACAAGCTCGGGAACTCCTGTTCCATGCTACGGAAGAAGCAATCCTCCTCCTCCGGCTGAGCTGCTGGTGCCCATGGCGGCGCGGCTTCCTCGGTCTCGGGACGTTGTTGTGATCGAGATACAAGCTAGAAAACTCTTGTTCCATGCTCCGGAAGAAGTTGCTAGGTGAAGCAGGCGCGACGTTCCTCTCGGTCTCGTCCACGACTTGGCAGTACATCTTGAAAAGTTCATCGACGACGCTCTCGGGCTCCTGATCCGTGGTGGTGGTCGTCGGGTGCTTGTGGGTTAGCCGTGGCCGCGCGCTAGGCGTAGAATCCTCGTGGTGATCACCGTCGGCGGCCTTCCTCTTCTTGGAGATATTGGTGACATCGCACGCGGGCAGTGCGGCCGGCGTCGTCGATGGCTTGATCCGAGGCGTTTGGTAGACCTTGCAGAGCACGATGTCGCTGTCTCCGTGCTCCTTGGTCGAGAGGCCGTACTCCTTCATGCGCCATCCCGTCCTGTCTTTGCGGCCGTCGGCATCCTTGACGACGTGTGTGAAGCCCTGTACGTAGCCGCCGATCTTGCTGCCTTCCAACGGGATCTTGCCTTTCTCGGAGTGCCAGTAGCTCTTCCTAGGATCACCGTCGATCCCGCGCAGCTTCTTGGACCTGTTGTTCTTGCCGGCGTAGCGCACGGGGCTGTAGAGGAAGCAGACGACGTTGCCGTCGTGGTCGCGCACGCGCTCGCGGCCGGAGACGAGGTCCTCGGGGAGGGCGGAGTAGAGATGAGCATGGTGGATGTAGCTGGAGACGACGGGGCGGCCGGCGATCTCGCCAGCGAGGTACTTGTCGGTGAGCACATGATCGGCCGGATCAAACCTGAAGCCTGGCTCCATCGCCGTCCGTGTCTCGGTGGAGAGCGGGGCGCGTGCGTGCGTGCTTGGGCTTGCTTTCGCGCGCGAGCTGCAACTCTATGCCGCCACGGCCGAAATGTGTGACCTAGCTAGCTAGGGTTAGGTCTCCTTTTATCCACGGCCGGAGAGGGGGAAACCCAGAGATCGATTAGACCGACGTCCCTCCGGTTTGACCAACGTTGTTACCTGTCCAGAAGCTAATTAGCTTAAGTACTCGTACTCGAATTCGGTAATTACCCCAAGCCATTGGTTAACTAAATCCTACTCGACCTCGACTCACGCGCGGAGTGGAAAGATGACGAACAAATGCTTCCTATGTGTGGCTTTCACCGTGTGTGCATTGTGCACCACGACCGGCCCTTTGTGTAGCACGGTTAAAAAGGCTGAAATCTATAAAAGTGAATAATTGTGACTTTTGATTATTTGTTTCGGCACAATATTGGTTATAAAAGATAAAATTTGTATGATTTCGAAAATTTATGATCCTAAATGTAGGATATCAGAATTTATGTAGGTATATTAGAGTGTCTCACACCCAAAAGTATCCGGTGGAAACCAATTTTCAGTGTAAACCAGTGAATCCCATGAAAAAAAATCAAACATTGTAAAAAATTATCAACAAAAATTGTGTTATGTTGGGAAGGTAGAGTTCTATATATAGACATACAAATTTGCAAGTTGGTACTGAAAATTGTTTAGAAGTTATAGAAATGACAAATCCATCGTTGAATACTCGATTCGACAATGAATAGTAGAAATGTTACTATTCATGGCTGAGTTTTCATTTTCATAACTTCTAAACATTTTTACTTTCAACTTGTAAATCTACATGTTTATAGAACTCTATCTTTTCAAAGTAATGATTTTTTTATTATATTAGAACTTTAAACATGAATTAATTCGTGATTTTCACCGGTTTCAACTGAAAACTGGTTTCCACCAGATATCTTCCTGTCGATGGCGAGGTAACAATGGCAACTCCATGCAAAAAAAGGTACCAATGTCAACTTATATAATTTTTAATACTATAGGACTCCAATTTATTTATTTACATTATTTTTTCCCATGCAAGTAACACATGTGTTGCCTGCTTTATTGGTGGGTAATTGATATATATTTGGAAAGTGTATCTAAATTGTGAGCTGAGCTCGGTGAAGGACATTGTTCGCAGTCCTACTATAGAAGTCCATAGAATATAACTTAATTTTCTCTTTGTGATTTAGAAATTTATTTTCAGAATTATAGTGTGAGGCAACTATAAGATATATCTCAATTTTCCAACCTTTCACACATTATGCTACTACCATATATGTATTGGCCTTTCGTGTTGTTGTGCCACCGCTTACAGTTTGGCTCTATCTATTACTCCCTCTATAACATATTAACTGTCGTTGTACTAAATCAACAACAATTAACATGAAACAGAGATTTGGTTCTTCTCTTTTTTGCCTATGGACCTGCTGAACCTACTTATGCCCTGACTTCGATGCTTTTGTTCAGCCTCGTGTAAATAACTACGTAATCCCCGTGTTCGACCCAGTTCTGTTGTCTTAACGTGTGTGTTCTTTTACCTTTCTATATAGCTTATACAAGAAGGGAAAGGTGCGACTTGCCACACCCATTTTGTTCTCTATCGTCGTATGTAGACCCGTTCTTTTTCTTTTTATGCGTCACATTTTCTAATAAATTCAATAGTCAATAATAATGATGCGGTCCATTAAATATATCACTTCAATCTAAAAAAGGGCATTTTAATAAAATAAATAGTAATTTATTTCATGGAGAACATTAGGTTTGAAATAATTTGAAAATCGAAGGACAAAACTAAGCACGAAAAAACCGAGAAATGTGACATCTAACTATAGAGCTAACAAACCCATAATGCAACATGCAACATTAGGTTATCATCTGCAAACACTTTACCATTCACAACCAAATATAATTAAGTGGATAGAAGCTAGCACTTTACGGTCATCTATTTCTTTGTTGTAGAATCAATTGTTACACAAGAAGCTAAGAACGAGAGAAATCATGAAATAATGTTGTAGCATGTGGCTAATAAAAAACCAAATATAAAAATATCTTAGAGCGTGGCTAATCCCTTTTGTATGACCTTGGATATTTTTTTAGTTATATACCAAGCACATTGGGTATCTTCTTCCCCTTATGAACCCCGCTGCATGGGCATTTGGTTACCAATGCCTTTGTGTCGAGCTCAATCTTAGAAGATGAAATTCTAGAGCAGGAATATGCATGTAATGCAAACCACAGACTAAAAGGCCAAAAAGGAAGTGTACTTAGTCAACAAAATTAAAGTATTACCAACTTTATAAAATTGTAACAATTTTTATCATATATAGTAAATTAGTACCCCCTATTTTGTAAATACTATAAGATATTTTAGATTTTCTCAGTTTTCTCGAATTCGTACGATACTCACTCATTTTAATCCGTATATATTTCATATTGCAATATCTAAAACATCTTATAATATGGAATGGAGGAAGTATATTATGAAACTAAATTTTAAGATACATCCGTTGATATTATTTGGTGTTGTAATTATTAATATTTTCTGTAAAGTTATTCAAACTTAAGAAAGTTTGACTTAGCATAAAACCTATAAGTAAAATTATTTGTAGATGGAGGGAGTATAATACTAGCCCATAATATGCACAACATGCAACTTCCCATATGCACAACTGTTAATCATAATATCACATCCTTTTTTCAATTATGAAGTTGAGATTAGTGTTTTGCATTTAGCGGCAGAGAAAAAAGTGTCAAAACATACGCACAAGGGACACCTCAGACACACACGCATATTTCTCCAACAATTTTTTCCACCTGACGGTACATTATTTTGAAGTTTGTCTTTCCCGGTCCCCTTCTCATCTCTTCCACGGAGGAAATTACAAATAACACGGGCTTTTGTTGCCCAACGCGACAACCTTTTTTTTTTTGCACATAACACCAATAACCGAGATAATTGCATGTAACATATCCATACCATTATTAAATGGACCCAAGTCTTAACTATCTGTTAAAAAAGAAAAGGAATGGGTTTGTGTTTTGTGTAAGTAACTACCTCAGTTCTTGGTGTTAGGTGTTAAATAAAAGTCTGAGGTTCAGATTTTGTGCAACAAAATCCCCAACAATTGGTGTCATGTGCAATTTCCTTTCTTCCACACGATGCGAAATTTTCCTCCTCCGGTTTGGTTCCAATGCTACCGCTCTCCGTACTAGTGGTCCCCTCGACCGACCTGCTCTCTCTCCAACCGCACGGCCTGAGATCTGCGTCCCTAATCGACAGGAGGAATCATTGTAGCTACTGCTTCACCTGGCCCTTGTGCGACAACTTACTCCGCCCAACTAACTTGCCACCATCTCCATATTTTCGGCAAGCACGACGGCTACAGCGGTGACCACAATGACGGCGTCCGGATCCGTAATCCCGCCGCACCCCAGCTCGAGGCATCGAGTCGTAGGCGCATTGGTCCTCTACTGTGACACGTGAATACCGATTCAATATTGTTCCACATGCGAGGCGTAAAAACATATGCATAATAAAAAATTCAGATTACATATTCATAAGGAAAAAAATCATGAGATTAGTGGGCTCCATCTTATAGACATGTGTCACCGTTTTTTTGGAAGGACGTGAGAAACTTGGAGAGCAAAGCATTTATATGCTAAAGATTGGAAGGATTCCTTCCTAGGATATCAACTCTTTTTTTTTATTAGTGTGTACAATAATTGGATGTGACGAGCAAAATATTTTTAGAATCAATAAATAGGTGGCGCGCTGCAAGCCGCACTTTCTAAACTAGTATGTATTAATGTATATATGTATACCGGTTATCTCCTCCTTATTTCGCAGGCTCCATTCGTAGGCACACATACAGATGCCACATAAAACACGCACCGGACGTCACAAACGACGTCTCACCATATATACGCTCATGGGACGATGAACCAAATCAGTTGAACTGGACAAAGGATCTGTAAGGTGTCTCGGGCTTCCAGTTGGCGGGGATGACCTGGTCGGCGATGAGCGTCTTGCCGGACTCGTTGGTGATGCGCAGCGAGAAGGGCCCTTGGAATGGCGGGTACCTGTCCATCCGCCAGATGGAGCCCCACGACTCTGTCATCCGCATCCACACCCCCGTCGGCCGGCCGTCCCTCCGCCGGGACTCCATCATATCCACCTGCACCACGTCGCCGTCGCCGTCCTCATACTCCACCAGATCGCCAAGTAGTTTGGGTTTGAGTCGTGGTGCACCTTGAACGTCACAGTCAGCCCCGGGTACAGGCATGGCACCCTGCAATTTGCACCAAACTGAGTTTCTTGATTTCCATCTCTATTCTCTACTGTATATCACATCGGCCATGTCAGTATATATCATATTTTCGATAAGGGCAATTTTATTACTCAGTTTATCAGGGAGATAAAGCAGTCCGAACAAAAGTAAAATGAAAATAAGATGTCATGTATTAGTGGAAGTAAAATGAACATATTTTTCGAAGTCAGTACGCATATATATACGGAAAAAAATTATGGTGAAAGTAGAAGTGCTTGGATATAGTATTTGTGTGTAATAATTCTCAAAATCATTTTCAGTGTCTATCAGTGTCATGCACAAGCTACTGTTTTGTGAGATTCAGTGTCGCACACAATCTAAGGCAATCTAATATGTCTGATGTACTAGGTCTACTAGGTATGTGCCTTTACAATTCAATCTTGATTAATGTGTGGCCTCATATGTCAAAAGCTAACTGAAGTACGTACTACTCTAGCCAGCAAGAACAACTATAACTAAAGCACGTTTGTAAATATAAATGCTGTCGCCGATGCTGGTATATATGGCGTTTTCTGCTGCGTGAAAAAAAGAGAGAAATCTGGGTGTGTAATCGATCTTTGCGGTTGAGCTGTCAGCCATCGCCAACGGTTTGTTGCGCAAAAGTACAAAGCCGTACCCACGAGAGGCAAAATGTCTTCTGCTAGGAGTGCTAGCTCTGGCAATTAGTGAGTTTGGCGCCTTTTAAGGCCTCAACAACCTTTGCGGTGGAGGTGCAACGATGGACGTCATGGTCGGTGTAAGTTAGTTAGCAAAGAACGATAAGACAGTTAATATGACGCTGACCTCCTGAACTGCATGTCGATGATGCCGGCGTGGCGGAGCTGGTCGTTGTGGCCGGGCTTGGCCATGGCGCCGAAGGCCGTGCCGCTGAGGTCGAAGTGGTAGCGGGAGACCGGGTAGTAGTTCATGTCGGTGATGATCACCGTCTCCGGGACGCCGGAGCACGCCGGGTGCGCGCTGGCGACGCACCGTATCTGGTAGCAGGAGCCGCACCCCTTGCCGTCCTTGAAGATGGGCTCGTTGCCGCAGGAGGTCATGGAGTTGAACGGGGCCTGGTTCACGCCCTTGAATCCGCACGCGCCGCCGTTGTCCATGGGGCCGGCGCCGGTGGGGGCGCCGTACCAGGTCGCCCGGGCGCCGATCCAGCTCGTGCCGGCCACGACATTGCTGCCGTTGAAGCCGACGGAGCTGGGGCTGCTGCTTGGGACGTTGGTGGCCGGAGCTGCGTCGCTCTTGTGCCTGCTGGCGCAGCAGCTGTGCGCGGCGAGGAGGCAAAAGAGGGCAGCGGCAGTGGCAAGGGTGGAGGCAGCCATGGCTGGCTCGCTTGGAAACAAGTGTGTGTTTGCTGAATGATGGTATCTATATGGCGTTCGAATATATAGCCGAGCGCGCGCGGGAAATAAGTGGTCGCTGAGCAAGAGAAAGATGCAAATGGGTGTATTATGTGGTTGGAGAGGGACTCATCCATCTAGGTATTACGAATTTACGAGGGGTCACGAGAATTGCCATGCATTTCTGTTTGCCATTGAAATTCAACTTTAGCTAAATGTATACACATATTTTGAAGATGCGTGACTACATGTTATGACCATACTGAATATAACAACTCATACTTGACGTACCTCACAATATTTAAAAACCCGTCATTGTTTTTAGCTAATGACCAGCTATCTCCACAAGTCATATTGCACCAGTGTCAATGGAACATTTTTTTTTCAGAAAAACGGAACATTTTCCACAACATGGAACAATTTCCAGAAAATATAAAACATTTTTTTTTAGAAAATTGGAATATTTTTCCAAAAGATGTAACCGTTTTTCAAAGATGAAACTTTTTTACAACAATCCATGAAACCTTATGTTTAAATAGTCCAAAAAAATATAGGTTATCATTTAGTACTAAACGTAAGATTTTTTATAGCAAATTATAGTTAAGTATTTATGAATACCGGCCACATTTGTTATTGTTGATCAATCGATGAATCAAGTAACACATATCAAACGTAGTACATGGCTCAATCATAATCAAATCATTGACGAACCCTTTCTCGCCCGGGCATTCCATCAAAGAATAAATTATGTAAATACCAAAATCCGTGAAAAACATATAGTGCCTACTCCGTTTCTACATATAAAACGTTTTTGGCAGCTCAAATTGAACTGCCAAAACGTCTCATATTTAGAAAGAAATAGCTAGTACGGAGTAGTAAGCAACTTTATGCATGCCGCCAAGTCGAACAGTCGGATGCGCGCGTTTGAGAGATCACTTTAGATCGGAGTGGACGCTCGTGAACTGATCGAGATGTGGCGACGACCGGCAGTTGGCCGCCGACAGCCAGGGACCCGGCCGGCAGTTGCCCCGTCCATGCCCATGCGCGCTTCAACAATGGCCTGGCCTGCACTATTTATGCATGCATGGGGGACAGCACTACGTGGTCTTGCTACTGAGAGGTCGTCCTTCCAACCGCTAGTTGGTTACATTTGCATGCTTGCTCCAGCTGGTCCATGAATGTAGAGCCTTCTGGCCAGTCCTGCTTTACTCAGTACTCCGTTTGACTCTGAGGGAGGCCAATAATGATATGGTACTTTGCTTACCAAGGACCACCACCAGCTTATTGCATTGCTCCTAGCAGGCCGGGCTGGACTGGGCTCAAACGTGCCTCTAGGCTTTTTAGAGCCTGGCCCGGCCCACGGCGTGGCGAGTACACTTTTTTAGGGAGGTATGGCGAGTATACTACTCATTCTCAAAGTCGTTTTCGGCACACAATGTAGTGTTGTGTGAGAGTCATTGCCGCACGCAATATGTGTCATGTACTAGCTCAATGCCTTTACAATTCAATCTTGTATGGGTGGCACCAGAAAAAATAAAACCAGGCAGGGTTTCCCTTATAATTTGGTTCAACTCTTTTCTATCTAATCGGACGGTGGATACCGACCACCTTAGACTCAAAAAAAAATATAATGCTGACGTCGATGCGGTCATGGGCCGGTTTTCTCTTCTTCAAGAAAAATAGGCCCACTTGCTCGACGTGAGTTGTCGGCTACTAGGCTTGGTTGTGCAATACTAGCAAATCCGATACATAATGTAGAACTTTCTCCATTTCTGCCCTCATGCAACCGAACTGGACACTAATATGCTCTGCTCCAGTCATCTGGTCATTCCGTCAATCGGGAATGAGGGGTGATGTTTACAGTTAATTTGGAATAAACATATTTGCCCGGTCAATCCGAATCCGTGAAGAGTGTGTACCGTCTTAGCAACTTTATGTGAGTGCCAAGTGGAGCAGCTATGTGAAGGTGGAGTGATGTCGTTCTGTGGCTGGCGCATGCGTAACTAGCTAGTTTGGGAAATAATTTTGACCTGTATGGACGCCCGTGAATTGATCGAGATGTTGCGACGACCATCAGATGAGACAGCAGCAGTGGATGGTTAACTTGTTTGTTCCTGTATCTCTTCTTGTGCACTTAGCAGGTTGCTGCTGAACGTTGCCGACACATGAGGCAGTTATCTTGTCCATGCCATGCGTGGTTAACCACCGTTGTTGCCTTCAACTTCTTTAAATTTTATTAGAGTTCCTACATTTATTTTTTCATAAAAAGAGCGGCATACTCCCAATTTTCATTGCTAAAATTGATAAATGTTGGAGATAAATAAGATTCATTGGCCTCTTAATTTCATCCGACGGTGAAGCCTCGGTGTTTATCCGCATCCGCAAGTTCTTCACTCAAAATCTATCCACTACTCACTAACTGAACTTTAAGAGATCTCAATGCGGAAGCACAACAAGTCTACGCTCTATGCTTGAGCCTTGAACTCTAATTAGATTGCACCTATTGTTAAAATGTGAACATTGGAGTATCAACGGAATTCTGTATGTCATCTTCTTTGTATAACAAGTTTATGTTCGAAACTACGTTACCAGTGCTTAAGTATATATTATACTTAAATATATGAATAATACAACACCACACAAGTGTGTTCAAAATATATTTATCATACATTTGTGAAATTCATAGTCCCTATGTTTGTTAATAGAACAACTCTCATAAATTGAAAACTGCGACATAATAACATTATGGGTAAAGTGGAAATATTATCAATCACCATATTGATAACATTTGTCCTCGAGCTAATCTCGTTGGAGATGTGTGGAGGCACAAACCTCCCCAATACCCACCAAAGCTCACCATATTCTCCTCGAGCCTCCATAAGATGTGAAGTGCCTCGATCCACTATGTGGTGCACTTGAAGTCAACAATCAAATCTTTACAAACAAGGTTGGGGGCTTGGGGCAATGTCCACAACTCAAAAGGACCCTCCCAACAATATCACCAAGCTCTACACCACCAAGCATGAGCTCTGAAATACCTCTTCCGTCTAGGGTGCCCAAGCCCCCAAGAGTAACAAGATCCTCAAAGGATTGTATGGGGGAATCAAATTCCTTTCGATGTAAACCTAGATCTAGACCTCCTCAAGCACACCCAAAGTATTAAATATATTAAGCACTAGGGTGGGAGATCTCCGAGTTTTAAGCTTTGCAATAGTGGAGGAGATAGAGAGAGGGTAAAAGGCGCCACTGAGGGAAGTAGGAGGCTATTTTATGAGCCTTCCAAATCTGAGTTGTCGGAGGCAGTTTTCTGCGACGAAGAAAGTTTCAGACCTCGGAAGTTCTGAATACTTCGGAGGCCTACTTCAGGGCTAACCCCAGGGTTGGCAATGAGTGGCAGCTCGCTGCCAAGCCAGGCTGAATGTAAGGTGAGAAGTAGCTAAACCTCCCCCAGATGTTTTGGTCCAAATTCCATTGTGACAAACACCGAGCTGCCCGCTATCTAGTTCACGACGACCTAAACACGAGAAGTTTTTGACCCCCGGAAATTCCAGGTAGAATCTCGAAAGTTCTAGGCCTGAAACACCCAAACTTCTTCAGGTACCTAGGGTGTAAGGCTAGTGGGTTCATATTTGATATTCTCATGTACGTGTATGATTCCACCCAAACCTTTCCTATTCGGGCCCCTCTTAATAATAGTATGAATTCCATATGACTCAATTAAACAGAAAGCGCCAGACACCGAATCTTTTTCTCTTTTCACTTCGAGGGCTCTCCAACCATATTGTGCAATCTTCAAATATGCCTATTACACCGAAGCACATGGTTAGTCTGCTAATCATGTTGTCATTAACACCAAAACCGCTCAAGGTGGAAAATGCCTTTTTAGTAACTTTCAGGCTAATATTCAGGGTGGCCAGAGAGTTGTGCAACAAGTGCACAACCTTCTTGTTGATCGCCGGATATTTGGAATCGGATGTTCCGGATCTCGAATAATCTCGGGTAACATGCAAGCTAATATCCGAGGTGTCCAGAGAGTTGGAATACAAGTGCATAACTTCTGGATTGTCTGAATATTTGACATCGGATGATGCAGATCCCAAATATTCCAGGGTGATACCCCGATTAATTCAGGCCTATAACACATGTGGCAACAACTGGATAAAAGGGGAGGCTCTCCTAACATGAGAGAGGGGGGGGGGGGGGGGGGTGTTGGGGGTTAGTGAGTGCAAATATAAATTTGTGTGTGTTCTTTGATTCCACCCATACCTTTCTGAAGCAAATCCTCTCTTGATAGTACGGATTTCCCAATGACTCAATTAAAATAAAATGCTTGGAAACCATCTCTTTTCACCTTTATCTTTGAGTCGTCTCCAACCATCTAGGCTTTTCTTCGCATATGACTAGGAAATTTTGTATAGCTCAAACACATGGTTAATACACTAATTATGTCTTCAGTAGCCCCAAAAACATTTACGAGAGAAATTATCTTTCATATATGCAAAAAACAGTGTCACTTGCGTGGGCCGAACGAGACTATTGATCACCATTTGCTCCATTGTACCCTTGTGAAGCTAATTTAGCAAGTGGTTTTGTGTGCCTTTGGTCTAGCTGGACCACCCGAGAGGGATTGAATTAACTCTTTTTTAGTGTCCCAATGTAAACTGGTGCTTGGAACATCGGTTTGCGACTATCTGGAAAACAAAAAACATTGTTGTTTTAAGCAAAAAAAAATCTAAGATGATCTAGCAAAGTTATTTTATAGGTTATGTAACAAGATTAACTCTTATTGAAGAGAAACCAAGATAAAAAAAAACACTTGAGAAAGACATGGAGATGATCAAGATGGCGATGCGGGAAGCCAACTCGAAAAGGCTGGATAGGCTCCGACTACTAAAATGCCGATGGGTTGATTCATGTTTTGGGACACTAAAATATTTATATACACTTTGGCAGTTCCTTTCATTTTTATACACTTTAGCGGTTTCGTTAATGGAAATCGAGGAGAGGAAAAAAAAATCTTGATAATCGGCATCGAGGAGCTCCTCAAATTGGATCCTAATCATATCTTAAATCAAGAAAAGATTATGTTTAGCTGAAGAATTGTCACTGTATCTCAATACATATAATTCTACAGAGAAATATACACAAAATTATGCTAATCGCTTTGGTTTTTCATTTGGAAGACTGAACAAATCTATTGCACCTACCTCACCAAGGGCAGTGATAATCGTGCCGAGGGTCCACACCAAACGCGCCCTAGTAGCACAGCCCACTGTTACCACCGACGCCTACAGCTGCCGTCGTGCCGTACCTTACCGGCGGTGCGGCGTCACCGCCGCCGCCGCCTCACCCCCAACTACACGAAGCACCACGGCCTCTCAAGCGCGTCGCCGCCGACGCCTCGACGCCCCCCGCCCCCTCCCCCACCAAGCACCACGGCCTCTCACGCGCGCCGCCGCCGCCGACGCCTCAACGCCCCCAATCCCCCTCCCCCCCACCAAGAACCACGGCCTCTCACGGGGCATCGCCGCTCTTCCTCGTAGGGACATCGCGTTCCCGCCTTCTCCACCCCGTCCGCACTCATTGAATTTTGAGGTTGTTTTCAACCCATTCGATTAGTTAAATCCCACTCACCTTCACGACCTCCCGGTGCACACCCACCCAACACACCGTCTAGATCCGCCCCCTGATGGAGAATGATCATGGAGACGGGGACGATCTGGGATCAGGGTGGTTTGAGGTGAAAAAGGTAAGATACATTCTCTTTTACTTGACCAGCTAGTTCCATAGAATGATTGAAATTCTACACCATATCTTCTCAGTGTTGGTGAATACAAGGATTAAGGCCTTGAGTGGGCGAGTTTGATTCATCTAAAATGCTTCAATGCTACGGGCTTTTCCAAAATGTACCTTGTATTGTGTGTGTTTACCTCCTATCGTTTTTTCAGTCTTGCTGCTGCTTTTAACTTGCTATAATTTCTTCTGGCAGAAACATCGATCCAGCTCAAAATTCACATTGCAAAGGTCTTCAGGTGGTTCCACACATAAAGCTCCGAACTCGTCATCGCGGTCTCAGGCCAACTACACTAGTGACAGCTCAAGGTGGTATGACAGGCTGCAGTGCCCACCTCAGAGCACAATGACAGTGTCTCTGTCAACGATTTGGGTAGCAGAGAAACAAATAAGGTTCACCAGGAGGAATGCGTTGATGTAGGTGCTAGCAACCTCACGAATGGATCCAGTGTTCCAGTTTCAGAGGATGTTGCCAAAAAAAGTGAAGAACTGCAGTTAGCTGAAGAAACAGATGGTCCTCCCAAAACTGACATGATTGACCGCACAGACCCTTCTGTGCCTCATCAATCCCCCAGCTGTTCAAGTGATCTTGCAAAACCTGTAGAACATTCTGATCATGTCAAAGGCTCTCGAAAGGCAGAGCTGGTAGGTGTTTTGTCCAACTCTTCTGTCAAGTTTGGAAATTTTGATGAAGTTCCAGTTCTAGCATTACCCTCAGACGCCTTCAGAGATAGCAATCCTCCTACAAAGTACATGGATGATGAAGTTGCTACACAATTCAGAAATGAATCGACAGAAGAAAGTAAACTTGAAGATGAGATGAATTCTGTAACAAATGTTGATACGTCCCCTATCATGATTCATGCAGTGGAGACACCCAGTGAAAATAAGGGAAATCCATTGGATATATGTGAAATACCAGATAGTCCTTTAATGTTAGTGGTTCAGCTACCTTAGCTGACCCTGTCTCCCTGTCCTCCTCAAACAATGATACTGAAGTTCCAGTTTTATCTTCCTCAGTTGCATCCATGGAAAGCCAAACATTACTTCATAACCACGCAACGGTTTCTGTAGGTTTTGGATGTGAAACGGCTGAGAGCAAAGAAAGATTCAGGCAGAGGCTTTGGTGTTTTCTTTTTGAGAATCTGAATAGAGCTGTGGATGAACTGTATCTACTATGTGAATTAGAGTGTGACATGGAGCAAATTAATGAATCTATACTTGTCCTTGACGAAGCTACATCTGATTTTCAAGAACTAAAGTCCAGGGCAGAACATTTTGATAACACCAAGAAATCTCCTGGTTTACCAAAGGAAGGGATGCCAATGGCTGTGAAAGCCGACCATCGGAGGCCTCATTCATTGTCTTGGGAGGTCTGTGTTCTCACCAGTTCATCAATATACCTTCTCGTGGTTCATTTACACATTACACCTGTTCTTTTTGTCTGCAATACTTTGAAATATGCATGTATGGTTGCTTCCTTGCATTTCTTATCTCCTTTTGGTAGTTTTCCAGCACTCTATGATGAATTGGGCTGCCCACCCACCCCCTTCCTTGCACAATACTTCTCCTATAACACAGGGCTACTTGGTTAGACGGCTAAAATTTCTTGTTGGTTATGTTAAGGTGTGGTATATGTTTATAGATGTTTTGGTCAATGTGGCCCACATGTTCCGTAGATTTCTCATATATATCTCTTCTCTGGAACAATATGAACAGTTGTGAAGAGACATTTTTCGATGTATCGTATATGCAGGTCAGACGGATGACAAGTTCACCACACAGGCAAGAGATATTGTCTTCATCTCTAGAGGCCTTCCAGAGGATTCAGTTAGAACTGGCACGCAAGCAGGCTGGCATAACTCCAGATAGCTCTGCATCCAGCTCTTCTGGTGAAGTTTCAGGTATTTCGGCAAAGCTGACTACAGCATCAGCAACAGTTGGGAATATCAGTTTGAAAGTGGAGAGTCAGGTGACACTTTCTGATAGTAGTGAGAAAAATGTTACTGGAGAGAGACAAAGTAAGGAGACATTCAAGTCAGGTAGATCATTCCCACAAAATATGCTTCATCTTCTGGAAGGAGTAGAAGAGGGGCACTAGAACCAATATCTGAGATAGCTAAACATGCTTTTAAGGATAGGATACTGCCAGAGAATAAATCTGACAGGCTTAAGTCAACAGATATTGTGAAAAGGAGTATGGCCCATCTTGAAAAGGAGAAGCAAAATACAGCACAGTGGAAGTCAATGGATGCTTGGAAGGAAAAGAGAAACTGGGAAGATATACTGAAATCTCCTGTTCGAAGTTCCCGTGCCTCTCATTCTCCTGGTGTTGGCAGAAAAGTAACAGAGCGTGGTCGCGTACTACATGACAAGTTAATGTCTCCAGAAAAAAAGAAAAGAAGTGCTTTCGATACGAAAAAAGAAGCAGAAGAAAAGCACGCACGAGCTTTGCGGATCAGAAGTCAACTAGAAAGTGAGAGAGTTCAGAGACTACAACGTACCACTGAAAAGTTAAGTCGTGTCAATGAATTGCACGCTGTGCGCAGCTCAAAACTGCGAGAAGTAATGAATGCACGCCATCAACGTGGTGAATCTCGTCATGAAGCATATCTTGCCCAGGTTGCAAAAAGAGCTGGTGATGAGAGTATTAAGGTCAGTGAGGTTCGTTTTATTACATCACTCAATGATGAAACTAAGAAATTCTTGCTGAGGCAGAAGCTTCATGATTCTGAAATGCGGAGAGCTGAAAAGCTACAGTGATCAAAACAAAACAGAAGGAGGACTCTGCAAGGGAAGAGGCTGTATTGGAACGAAGAAAGTTCCTTGAAGCTGAGAAAATGCAGCGCCTTGCTGAAATACAGCGTAAGAAAGAAGAAGCTATAGTCAGAAGAGAAGAGGAGCGCAAAGCATCCAGTGCTGCACGAGAAGCGAAGAGCGCAGAGCAGCAACGGAGAAAAGAGATAAGAGCTAAAGCACAACAGGAGGAATCGGAACTTTTGGCACAAAAACTAGCTGAAAAACTCCGCGAAAGTGAGCAGCGCCGAAAGTATTATCTTGAACAAATACGTGAGCGAGCTTCAATGGATTTTAGGGATCAGCCTTCACCTTTTCAGCGCCGCTTCCCAAGTAAAGATAGCCTAAATCGTTCTACGTCAGCTAATAGTGGCGAAGATTCACAGATAGTAAGCAATGCCAGCACTGCAGAGTCTATGATTAAATCATCCAATGCCACACAGATGAAACGAAGGATTAAGAAGATTCGTCAGAGATTAATGGCTCTCAAGCATGAATTTGTTGAACCAGCCATAGGTGAGAATACTGGAATTGCACATAGGGCTGCTCTAGGAGCTGCCAAAGGTAAGTTAAGCAGATGGCTTCAGGATTTGCAGAGACTTCGTCAAGCTAGAAAAGAAGGTGCTGCGAGTATTGGTTTGATTGTGGGTGACATGACAAAGGTACTTATTATTGATTACATATTGTACCATGCTATGATAACCAAGATGGTTACTAATAGCCCTTTCTGTCTATTTTTAGCAGTTTTTAGAAGGAAAGGAACTCGAACTGCATGCTACTAGACAAGTTGGTTTGATCGATTTCATTGCGTCTGCTTTACCTGCCTCACACACTTCAAGGCCTGTAGCTTGTCAAGTCACTGTCTACCTTTTGCGCCTGCTGAGAGTTTTGCTCTCACTTCCTGCTAATCGAACTTATTTTCTAGTACAAAATCTGTTACCTCCAATTATTCCCATGCTATCTGCATCACTAGAGAATTACATTAAGGTGGCAGCATCAAACTCTGGAAGTTTGAATCTCCCGTCAAGTAAAACTTCAACAGAGAACATGGAGACAGTTGGTGAAGTTTTAGATGGCTTTTTATGGACTGTGACCATGATTGTCGGTCAGCTATATGTTGATGATGAACAACTTCAAATGCAGGAGGGTCTGATAGAACTGATTGTAGCTTATCAAACAATTCATCGTCTGCGAGATCTTTTTGCCCTTTATGATAGGCCCCAGGTGGAAGGGTCCCCACTCCCATCATCCATACTATTCGGTCTCAACCTTCTGACTGTCTTAACGTCCAAACCAGGGAACTTCTCTGCCATTGATTGGGAGTCCTGCAAATGCAGAATTCCAGCTGGTAATCTAGCTCATGAATGTGAATATCTTAGTTCACTAGACATACGATTTGGCAACCAGTTGATGACAGCGGACGAGTCTGGAGATGCCAAATTACCATCCACCAGTTCTGATACTCCGAAATGTGATGACTGCGGTTTTAGTGTACTGGTTGAAGATAACAAGTCTGCTGAACAACGCCAATGTTCTGTTCTAGGAGACAGAAGATCATTGGATGAAGCTAGGAAAGGCTTGTTAGACCTCTCTGCTGGCTCCCAAACCTCAAAATCTACATCGGAAATACAAGCATCTCATTTGGGAGATACATTAGATCAGTCTTCTGAAGTTACTACTCAGAGAGATGAAAGTAGTACTGTGGATGGTCGCCTTGAGGGAAGAAATATGAATAATATCTGTACAGTTATGAATGGAAGCCCTGGAAAAGGCAATGAAATAAATTTAAAACAACCTGCAGTGCTTGTACTTTCTGCCATGGCTGAGACAGGCCTGGTTAGTTTGCCTTCACTTTTGACAGCTGTCTTGCTACAGGCAAACAACAGATCGTCCTCTGACCAGGTTTGTGTTTCTGCTTGTTTTAAGGTGCAATGCTTTCTTAAGAAATGTTGTTTCATCTCCGAACTCAAATACTCAATTAGTTTCTAGG
The DNA here is from genome assembly GCA_947311845.1 of Poa pratensis. Classification (NCBI taxonomy): domain Eukaryota; kingdom Viridiplantae; phylum Streptophyta; class Magnoliopsida; order Poales; family Poaceae; genus Poa; species Poa pratensis. The sequence continues at coordinate 12,283,716 of CAMZMU010000048.1, forward strand.
CCTTAAGATTCACTTTACAAGAATCCATTGGGAGATCCGTAGAATCATGCATTTTGATATATAGCATTGAAGATGTCCTAACTCCAAAGTAGTTTCCATTTTTGTTTCATAAACAAGAATACAAAAAGGGTATTGCCCATAAAAATTTGTTGTTCATAAGATTTTAGTAACATTTAAGTAGAGAAACTGTCCTTTGACTCCATATAAATATTTTTTACGGGTATCTAGCAGGCAGTGCAGATGCTTGTTGCATTGATTTATTGTAGCTTTTTTTACTAGAAAATGACAGCTAAAATTTTCAGGCTTCAGCGATTCTTCCATCAAATTTTGAAGAAGTAGCCACTGGTGTATTGAAAGTCTTGAACAATGTGGCATGTTTGGATATCACCCTTCTGCAGTGCATGCTGGTAAGCAGTTGTATCCAAGGCTATTCTTGTTTTTGTTTTGCATGCATCATTTGACTCTGAGTAGATGAATTTCCGAACTGCAATAGCCTAGGAAGACACACAAAAAGAATGGTAAACTATATACTGTCAGTAGACAACTAGTCATCGATAAAGATCTCATGCAGAATTTGCTGTAGGCAAACTGGCAACATCCGATTATGGGAGCACTGAAAATCTTAATAATATTTTTGTTCCACCAATGTTGGTTTGTATTCTTACTGATTATGAATTATTTTCAGGCGAGATCAGATCTGAAGATGGAATTCTTCCATTTGATAAGTTTTCTTCTGACTCATTGCATGAATAAATGGAGAGTACCAAACGATCAGGTAATGTATAGGTTATTGCGTTTACAAGCATGTGTTTTCGGTAATCTCAGCGATTAGCGTGAAATATCTATGGTGAATTTTCCATGTAATCTCAGCAAATCTTCCTTGGCTGATAGTAGCAAGTAACATATGGAGTTCATTAGTACCTGTTGTATTGTACTGATTAGGATGTGGTCTCTTTGTTATTGGAGGCATAAGAATAATGAAGTTGAGACCACTATTCCTAATGAGTTAGAAAAATAAACGGGATAGTGATATTTGTGTATTCTTCCAAGTACTGTTGGGATGCTGTCATTTCTAACCAGCACAGCTTGCATCAAAAACCGATATGGGCATAAAGAAAAATTTCTGGCACTGACACATAGTTTTAACCGATGGTCAGCTACGATACTTTATTATTATTAAATAAAAAAGTCTAGTTATGTGTTACAATGGCTCCTTTTCTTTTCCCTTCTGGTTAACCCAGTGAAACTGATTGTTACTAACGGTGTACCAATTTTTAGGCAAATGTTTTCAGATAATTCTAGCTGTAAGTGTGTGTGCTCATTTTTCAGGTCGGTTTTCTGCTGCTAGAATCTATACTGCTTCTTGGCTACTTCTCCTTGTTCCATGCTGGGAATCAAGCAGTTCTCCGATGGGGTAAGAGCCCCACAATACTCCACAAGGTAAAAAATTGTTCTACGTAGCCATGTTTTTCCTTAATTTCTGGAGAATTATCGGGCAAATTCTGACGAGCGAAGAAACAGGTGTGCGACCTGCCTTTTGTTTTCTTCAGTGACCCGGAGCTGATGCCCATCCTGGCCGCTGCTCTCACCGCCGTTTGTTACGGCTGCGATCAGAACAGAAGCGTAGTGCTTCAGGAAATAAGCTCCGACATGCTCCGTTCTTTGCTCAGGTCCTGCAGAGTTTCAGGACTGGCTACTACAGATCCTGTCGCCGCCGCGGCAGATGGTTCTGGAGCCAATAACTCCGGTGACAGCACGCAGATCTCACCGGATACCAAAAATTCGTTATCTGACATGTCAACTCGGTCAAGCCGCAAAGGTGCGCGTCCAATTTTAGGGAAAGGCGTTTCGGGGGCTGTCAGGCTGAACAGAAACAAGAACCAGAAGATGCTAGGGGAACACGGACAGGTGACGATGCGCCTCCGAAGCAAAGGGCCGGGGAAACTTCATCTGCCTTTATGTTGCATAGGAAAATTCCGACTTTCTTCTTGGACAGGGCAGAAGAGTTCTTCTGCAGCGGCGCGTAACAAAAGCACTGAATGTCACAAGCTGACCTCTACAAGAAGCTCACCCACCCGCGTTCGGGTTTTTGAGGCGTGGGACTAATGTACCATGAGGCGATGGTATCGTAATGGCGGCTACGGGATTTGATTGTCGAAAGGAAATCACAGTTTTTGTTAGGCTGGTTCAAGGCTACTACATGGTCTGCTCTTTTTTTTGGGGTAAATCCAGGGAGGCTGAAGATGTGAGGCCAAAAGTTGTCATCATAGATAATAAGTTTGCCATGTCAGTGTTATGTATGCCTCCGTTAAATTTAGCCTGTTCCTTCTCCAGATGAATTGTACAGGAAAAAAAAGAACACGATCGATTGTAACATTAAACTCTGGCAGCCACACAGGGAAGAGAAGTGAATAATACAGAGTAATATGGAACTTTGAAACCAGAGCCTTACAGCTTGTGAATAATGGTTATTCTTTAAAGTTGAAATTTGCTTGCTTTGCATCTTTCTACGTAGCGTAGCAAATTGGCTGACATGATACACTGTTCATGGACATAGTTATAAGATTGCACCAAGACTAATTCTTGAAATAAATAGATACAACAAATCTTGCAGCAGAAGCGTATGAGAAGCTCAATTGCCTCCAGGTCTGGGGTTGGCGCGAGTCCTATCCTTCATCTGTCACGAAAAATGCAGTTCCACCCGTATGTTGGCCCCCCGGCACTATCTCTGACGTCAGTTTGTTGGAGATTCGTGCAAGAAATTTTTCACACAGGTCCTCCCACCTCAGTCCAGTCTCAGTCTTAAGTCCATTTTCGTTTTTGGACAACACCCCCTATCTTTTCAGATATTGTTATCTTTCTGTTTAGAACGTCAACCAATTTTTTTCCCAGATTTTGAATCTGCGTTCAGAAAAAACATTATTTCACACTTTGAAGATCACCAGCACGGCGTCCGATGCCGACGAGGCCTTCCTCCATGGCGTCGTTGCCGCCTCCGGCGCCGTCTTGCCCTCCCACCAAGGCGACGTCGCCGTCGCGACCTCCCTCCAAGGCGCCGACGCCATCGCGCCCTCCCTCCAAGGCGCCGTTGCGACCTCCGCGCCACGCTCCTCGCGGGAAGTCGCCAGAGCCGCGCAGGTGGCCGAGATTAGGGTTCGTGAGGGTGTGGACGTGGGAGGATGGCTGAGCTCCGGGCCAAGGGAGCACGAGGCAGCGAGGTGGGCGGCGGCTGGGTGGGGGGGGGGGGGGATGCGGACGGAGAGGAGGCGGCGCACGGGAGCTGGGGAAATCTGGGTTAGGTTTAGGGTTTCATGGATATATATAGTGGTGGTGGACTGCGGGTTCAATTCGGTCTTTTACAGGGGCTAAAATGCAAAAATATCCCAGATTTTGACCAGTTGACCCGCACGAATCTCCAGCAAAATTGGATGGCAAAGATAGTCCGGGGGGCCAACTGACTAGTGGAAAATCCCTATCCGCCATCTGTCATGTGTGTTTGGGACTTTGGGTTGCTCCCAGTGATTGGGAATTTACTCCTATTTGTTAAGTTTCTAAGAAGTCTCGTAATTGTGGAATACTCGAGAGTAATTTTTTTTATGTTGTTCTGTATATTTTTTTTCTTGTTCGAAATCCATGATACTTCCTCCATTTCTAAAAACAAGGCGTATAAATTTTTTCAGAAGTCAAAAAGTGCGAAGTTTGACCATGTTTACTGAAAAAACTAGCAAGAATATAATACTCTACAGATATAATATGAAAATATATTTCATCGTGCATCTAACAAAATTGCTTTTTCATAATAGAAGGTGATAGTTTTTCCTGTAAAATTGGCCAAGCTTTACAAGGTTTGACTTTCGACAAATTTATACGCATTCTTGTACTAAACGGCAGTATAGCTTAGTACAGGCAATTTCTGTTAGGGCGATGAGCTAGGCGTGGTAGCACAGGCATGCCAATGCCATGCACGCGTGTGTGGGTCTTGTTCAGCTCGAGAGGAAACCACACGTTGTAGTGAACTTCCTCGCGTGTGTTGAAAGCCACACATACGAAGCATTTGCTTCGTCATCTTTTCACTCCGCGCGTAAGTCGAGGTCGAGTACGAGCAGGCTTAGTTAACCAATTAACCAATGGCTTGGGGCAATTAGCTTATGGGCAACGTTGGTCAAACCGGAGGCATGTCAGTCAAACCTCTGGGTTTTCCCCTCTACGGCCATGGATAAAAGGAGACCTAACCCTAGCTAGCTAGGTCGCACATTTCGAGCGCAACAGCAAAGCCCAAGCACGCACGCACCGAGACAAGGACCGCGATGGAGCCAGGCTTCCGGTTTGCTCCGGACGATCATGTGCTCACCGACGTCTACCTCGCTGGCGAGATCGCCGGCCGCCCCGTCGCCTCCAGGTACATGCACCGTGGCGCCGATCTCTACTCCGCCCTCCCCGAGGCCCTCATCTCTGGCCGCGAGCGCGTGCGCGACCGCGACGGCAACGACGCCTGCTTCCTCTACACCCCCGTGCGCTACGCCGGCAAGAACAACAGGTCCAAGAAGCTGCGCGGGATCGACGGCGATCCCAGGAAGAGCTACTGGCACTCCGAGGGCGGCAAGACCCCGTTGGAAGGCAGCAAGATCGGCGGCTACGTGCAGGACTTCACCCACGTCGTCAAGGACACGCACGGACGCAAAGACAGGACGGGGTGGCGCATGAAGGAGTACGGTCTCTCCACCAAGGAGCACGGAGACAGCCACCTCGTGCTCTGCAAGGTCTACCCCACGCCTCGGAATCCATCATCGAAGGCGACCACGTTGACAACCTCGACGACAACCTCGGCGACGACGGCCAAGGACGTGCCTGTGTACTCTGATCCCGCCGCCATCAGCTCCAAGAAGAGGAAGGCCGTGCACGGTGACTACCCAGAAGACTCTACGCCTAGCGCGCGGCCACGGCTAACTCACGAGCACCCGACGACAAAAACCACCGATCCGGAGCCGGACAGCGTCGTCGATGAACTGTACAATCTGTACTGCCAAGGCGTGGACGAGACCGAGTGGAACATCGCGGCTGCTCCACCTAGCAGCTTCTTCCAGAGCGTGGAACAAGAGTTCTCGAGCTTGTATCCCAGCTTTCATAACAGCGTCGCCGTGACCGAGGAGGCCGCGACGCCATGTGCAACCGCAGATCAGCCGGAGGAGGACTGCTACTATTATGTCATGGAACAGGAGTCCCCCGGCTTGCATCCCATCGCCTCGACTGAGGAAGCCTCGCAGCCACGGGCACCAGCAGCTCAGCCGGAGGAGCACGGCAGCATCGCCGCGGACCACCAGATGGATGCGATCTTGGGCGAGCAAAACGAAGCGCACCCAGAACCACTGCCTGACGAACCGGCACCCGACGAGGTCATCTACGGCTTGCCTTGTCCAGAGTTCTCGCCGGAGATGATCCGGAGGTGCAGCGATGACATGATGACGCCGTGGCCGTCACCTTCATCCATGTCAATGATCTTTGGCATCTAGTATTAGTTTTGCGATGTCTTTTCTGCTAACTGCCCACGTTAGAAATCAGTTGAGCCTCCCTTTCCAACATCAGTTGTACTGTATTTGTGTAATCTGTAAAGGATGGTGTTTAAGCTCCGGATGAGTTGTGACTTGTTACGTTGTAAATTACTAATGTTGATTTGGGAATATGAATACTAGTATATCCTGTCTCAGAACTAGCTATAATGCTACGAAATTTAGTTACTATGAAAGAAATCACTTCAAACATTTCTCAAACGAGAATCGGGGAAAACAGAGCAAAAACAGAGTCCTCCAACAGCCACTTATTTTCTTGCAACAAATATGCGATGATCACAGACTTCAACATACAAACAAGAATTGTCTTTCTCTCTGAAAAATAAAACAGAAATTGTGGTGGCATTTTTACGTAAGTAAGGAGAAGTGTGGCAATAGCCATTCACCCGGATTCTCGTTTAAAAGCTAGCTTAGCATGGACTTCTAAAAGACAAATCAGGAAAATGATGGAAGAATAGAGGAAATCTTGATAATTCCTATAATGAGAATTTCAAGAAGATGTTCATACTTTCATGTCATAATTTCATGTTTTGATTATTTTTACTTCGTTCTTTCCTAAATTGTCATTTGATTATACCGTTTGACTAGATAAGAAATAGAGCGACAATGATTCCGTGAAAGGAAGAGGACTAGCAGTGGGAGAGAATGGTCGGGCCACTAGCTTGTGGAGCCAGCTTATCGGATACCGATATGGCGTGTCACGTGTGTCCGGACACCCATACCCGAGCAGGAAACATGGGGGCAAAGAGGGGTACAAACAAAAAAGCTCTATCCAAACCGACGGGGTTTATGTTCTTGGAGATACTCTTAGCTCTGATTGGAGATTTCATTCTCCTGGATTCTAGTAATGTCTCTATTATCATTTTGAAAAAATTATGTTACAAGTTTTTATTTTTTAAATCATGCATATTGTCAATGATATACCCTCAAACGTGAGAAATCTCAGCTTAAAGTATATTATATTCAGAGGTATGCAAAAACTAAAAAAAATGTGATTTGAGTATACATACTTTTAGATTTCCAAAACATTAAGGTTTTTTTTTGTTTTGTGCAGCCCAATAATATAAAGAATCTAGCATTGTGTTTTTTCATACTTGTAGGGTGCATCATTAACTACTTCTAGATTTCTTTTAGAATTTTATGAAGTTGTAAAATTGTTTTTTAGTTCAGAATAAAGGGATCACTAGAATTCGGGAGCCAAAATAACTTTTCGATTAGCTCTCTTATTGTTCTCTCTTTGAAAACTAGTCTGCATCTCTAGTCATAATTCATGCTCGTTTTCTTCTTACATGTAACACTCCTACTACGCCGACATAATATTTCCAACAAAATGGAATCAATAATTAAATTTATGGAGATTAAACGGTAAAAAATATGCATGGGAGATTATTTGGTCGCTAAGTAGATAATAAAAAATCTTTTTTTTCATTGAAGGTTCACGTTTCTTCTTTAGGAATTGAGCCCAACAACTGCCCGGATTCCCCGATCCTTTTTCTGTCATGCGTGTTTGGGTTGCTCCCAATGAATGGGACTAATGTGTGCAAGTTCATATATATAATCAATATACCACCGTCGGAATTGTGGTGTACTCGAGAGTAATTTTTTTATGTTGTTCTGTATTTTTTTCTTGTTCGAAATCCACGATACTATCTCCATTCCTAAAATAAGGCGTATAATTTTTTTAGAAGTAAAAAAATGTGAAGTTTGACCATGTTTATAAAAAAACTAGCAAGAATATAATACTCTATGGATATAATATGAAAATATATTTAATCGTGTATCTACCAAGATTGGTTTGACATAGTAGAAGTTGATTGTATTTCCTATAAAACAGGACAACCTTTACAAGGTTTGACTTTTGACAAAATTTATACGCATTATTATACGGAACGGCGGTAGCTTAGTACAGACAATTTCTTTTAGGGCGATAAGCTAGTAGAGGCATAGCTAGCCATGCTCGCGTGTGCTGGCCTTGTTCAGCTCGAGAGAAAACGACACGTTGTACTGAACTTCCTCGCGTGTGTTGTACGACCAATTTCAAGTCCGAACCCAACCCAGCCACTGTCCACGCGTGTACGTACTCCCTACTCCGTATCGGTTTGCAACAAACTGCATGATCCATACTCCGTACGCTCGTGCGCATCTGCATGGAAAGTCTGTAACAAACTAATGGACACAAGGTTTGGCGCTTAATCGGATTGCCCACCGCCACCTTTACACCATACATCCATCCATAAAAGGAGCTCAGGCGAGAGAGCTTTACACAATTACGTACGTGCCCGATCTCGGCCAACATTTCAGCCCGCGCCCTAGCTAACCCTAGACCACGAACTCGCCGATCGCCCGGCCATCCATCCATGGAGCCAGGCTTCCGGTTTGCTGCCGCCGATCATGAGCTCACCGACATCTACCTCGCTGGCGAGATCGCCGGCCGCCCCGTCGTCTCCAAGTACATCCACCGTGGCGCCGATCTCTACTCCGCCCTCCCCGAGGCCCTCGTCTCCGCCTCCGGTCGCGAGCGCGTGCGCGACCGCGACGGCAACGACGCCTGCTTCCTCTACACCCCCGTGCGCTACGCCGGCAAGAACAACAGGTCCAAGAAGCTGCGCGGGATCGACGGCGATCCTAGGAAGAGCTACTGGCACTCCGAGAAAGGCAAGATTCCGTTGGAAGGCAGCAAGATCGGCGGCTACGTGCAGGACTTCACACACGTCGTCAAGGACACGCACGGACGCAAAGACAGGACGGGGTGGCGCATGAAGGAGTACGGCCTCTCGACCAAGGAGCACGGAGACAGCGACATCGTGCTCTGCAAGGTCTACCCCACGCCTCGGGATCCATCGAAGGCAATCAAGGCATCAACATCGACAACCTCGACAACCTCGGCGACGACGGCTGTGGACGTGCCCGCCGTCAGCTCCAAGAAGAGGAAGGCCGTGCACGGTAACTACCCCGAAGATTCTACGCGTAGCGCGCGGCCGCAGCTAACCAACGAGCACCCACCGATGACAACCGCGGATCCGGAGCCGGAGAGCGTCGTTGATGAACTGTTCAAGATTTACTGCCAAGGATTGGACGAGACCGAGAGGAACATTGCGGCTGCTTCACCTAGCACTAGCAGCTTCTTCCAGAGCGTGGAACAAGAGTTCCGGAGCTTGTATCCCAGCTTCCATAACAAGGTCGCCGCGACCGACGAAGCCGCGCCGCCATGGGAACCAGCAGCTCAGCCGGAGGAGGACTGCTACTACTATGTCATGGAACAGGAGTTCCCCGGCTTGCATCCCATCGCCTTGACTGAGGAAGCCTCGCAGCCACGGGCACCAGCAGCTCAGCCGGAGGAACACGGCAGCGTCGCCGCGGACCACCAGATGGATGCGATCTTGGGCGAGCCAAACGAAGCGCACCCAGAACCACAGCCTGACGAACCGGCACCCGACGAGGTCATCTACGGCTTGCCTTGTCCAGAGTTCTCGCCGGAGATGATCCGGAGGTGCAGCGACGATATGATGACGCCGTGGCCATCACCTTCATCCATGGCAATGATCTTTGGCATGTATTAGTTTTGCAATGTCTTTTCTGCTAAATGCCCACGTTAGAAATCAGTTGAGCTCCTTTCCAACATCAGTTGTACTGTATTTGTGTAATCTGTAAAGGATGGTGTTTAAGCTCCGGATGAGTTGTGACTTGTAATTTGTTACGTTGCAAATAACAAATGTTGATCTTGGAAAAATTAATAATAGTATATCATGTCATGTCTCATAAGTCAGAACTAGCTATAATGCTATGAAATTTAGATATATACTATGAAATGAAATCACTTCAAACATTTCTCAAACAGAGAATCGGTAAGAGTACGGGGAAAACAGAGCAAAAACAGAGTCCTTCACACAGCCACTTATTTTATTGTAACAAATATGCGATGATCACAGACTTACAACAAACGAACAAGAATTGTCTTTCTCTCTACAAAAACAAAACAGGAATTGTCAGGCTGCACTTACAAACAATGCTTTTCACATCCCAGTGCGGTGCCAAGGTTGCATCACCTTTTCGGTGAAAGATGCTTTAGAATTTTATGGTGTATAGCATTGCCATTTTTCCCGTATATGTGACGGTGCATGAAAACTTTTCTACCGCTCATAAAAAACTTCTTTACAGGCTAAGCATATTTGGAATGTGTGCCTCACGAAAAATATTTCGGTGACCTCCGATCTTCAACTCAAACTTTCGGTTCTGAATTTTGTTTCTTTTGACATGTTACCTTTTCTATAACAGTAGGCAAATAGAGGATCTGAACTACAGCGATGTCTATGATTAGAGTGAGTGAACCGTCTGTTCTTTCATTCCGAATCTCTCCTCTAGATAAAGGCCATAACTTATTAAAGCCGAGAAACAAGGCAAAAGGCAAGCACAGTTCGCTGCCTAACCTCATTTGATAAGTTTTCTTCCAAGTCATTGCATGAATAAATAATGGAGAGTACAAATTGATCAGGTAATGTGTAGGCTACAAGCATGTATTCCATGTAAACTTAGCAATTAGTGGGAAATTGTATGGTGATTTTTCCATGCAATCTCAGCGATTAGCTTGAATTATCTAGGGTGAATATTCCGTGTAATCTAAGCAATAGTTTCTTTGCTAATGGTAGGAAGTAACATATGGAGTTCATTAGTACACGTTGTCTTGTATTGATTAGCCTGTGATCTCTTGGTCATTGGAGGGCGGCACATAGTGGAGCGGTGGGAAAGAACTGTCGAGTTCGCTGGCTTGTGGGGCTAGCTTATCGGATATCGATGTGACGTGCGTGTCCGGTTGCCCATGCCCGACTCGGACACATGGGGGCAAAGAGGGGTCCGAACAAAAAAGGCTCTGTCCGAACCGATGTAGGTTTCTGTTCTTGGAGATGCTGCCTCCAGGACGCTCCGTGTCTCTGAGTGGAGATTTCATGCTCTTGGGCTCAAGGACCCCTCTATTTAATTTTTGTACTCATGTTTACAATTTTTTTTAAATACTGCATGTTCTCAATGATGTATCCCACAAATATAAGAAAATCCATTTAAATTTGTTATATTCAGGGGTACACAAAAATAACAAATGTGTGGATCTGAGTATACATACCTTCAAGTCTTCAAAATAGTAAGATTTTTTTTATTTTTATGTAGCCCATAATATACAGAATCTCACACTGTGATTTTGCAGACTTGTGGGATGCATCATTTACATCCAATCTCTTTTAGTTTTTTATGAAGTTGTAAAGTTAGTTTTTAAAATTTTCAAATAAAGGATCACTGGAGTTCTGGAGTTCGGGAGCCAAAGTAACTTTTCACTTAGCTCTCCTATTGTTCTCTCTTTGAAAAGTAGTCCCACATCTCTAGTCATAAATCATACTCATTTTCTTCTTACTGATAGGTAACACTCCTATTACGGCGAGATAATATCTCTAGCAATATTTGGTGGAATATAGGAATTGACAATTAAATTTCCGGCGATAAAATAAAAAAAAATGCATGGATTTTTTTTTTGAGAGTTGAATGGGAATTTATTCGATCGCTGAGCAGATAATACCAAAAAAAAAAAAAGCCTGGTTTAGCCCAACCACTGCCCCGATCCCCCGATCCAGACACACACCGAGTCACCGAGACCCAGTGACCACCATGGCCGCGCCGCCAAGCCGCCGCGCGTCGCCGCCGGTGCTACCGGACGAGCTCGTCGAGGAGATCCTCCTCCGCCTCCCGCCCGACGACCCGGCCTACCTCCTCCGTGCCTCCGTCGTCTGCAAGGCCTGGGGCAGCGCCGTCTCCCACCCCAGCTTCCGCCGCCGCATCCACGAGCTCCACCGCACACCCCCCCTGCTCGGCTTCCTCCACGACTGGGATGACGAGCGCGTCCCCGACTTCGTCCCCACCACCGCCTCGGCCTTCTCCCTCGCCGCTCCGGACCGCCGCTCCTGGCGGGCCCTCGACTGCCGCCACGGCCGCGCCCTCTTCATATCCAGGTCCAAGGGAGAGGATACCAAGGAGCTCCTGCTCTGGGAGCCAATCACGGGCGCCCAGCAGCGCGTGCCGGTGCCGCCGGCGTTCCAGAGCATGTACGCGGACGTGTACCCGAGCGCGGCCGTGTTCTGCGGAGCGGATGAGTGCGACCACCGCGACTGCCACGGGGGTCCCTTCCGCGTGGCCTTCGTCTTCAACGTCGAACTACAAAACACTTACGACCAGGAGAGTGTCACGTCCGCGTGCATATACTCGTCGGAGACCAGAACATGGGGCATTTCGTGCTCAAATTTTAGATGAATCATGTCCATTAGATCGGAATCGGAGGGCAAAGAGATGCCTAAAGTCGCAGCGTGACTTCTCTACTTGAAGTCACTGGATCCCTGTCCGGGCGAGCTGACCTCGATGCACTGCCTGTTCCTGATGGATTTTGGAGATTTTTCCTGCGTGCTCGTTGGGAGGTCTCTGCTCTACTTCATGTCCAACGGTGTGTCCATCCTTGAGTATGACTTGGCAAGGAATGAATTGACTGACATCGACAGACCAGACACCGAGTCCAACTATGCATTCAATTTTACCCTCGTGCTTGCACAGGATGGAGGACTGGGACTTGTCCAAAACTTGGATTCACGCCTCAAATTGTGGTCAAGGGAGGCGAGTGACCGCACTGATGCACCATGGGTACTAAGCCGGGTCATCTACCTGGGTAATTTGCTCCCAGTTGGTGCTCTCGTCAGTAATGTGTTCGTGTTGGGTTTTGCCGAGATAGCAAATGTCATTTTCGTCCACACAGTTGTTGGCCTCTTCACAATCGACCTACTGTCCGAACGGGTGAGGAAGGTGGGCAGTAAGAATGGCTTCCATCAATTGATTCCAGTTGTCGGCTTCTACACCCCTGTGTCCCAAAATGAGCACCAGAATCTGCCACTGTCGAATGCTCGTGTGGAGGAAAGAGGGAGGAGGAGGAGAAAACAGCAGATCAGGCGCAACAGTTGTTTCACAATGAGCCGAATGCTATCAAGGAGGGAACTTCGTCGACGCGTTCGAGTGTTTCAGCCATGTCCTCGGACCTCGACGACAGGTTAGGGTTCTATTCCTATAAGCTGCTAACCCGCTAAAGCGTGCCGATGTATGAACTGGGAATGTAACTCCCAGTTAATTCAGTGCTCTTTTGGACCTGATGTTGTTTCCATGTGTCCTCAGTTGCTCTGGCCCTTTGACTTTTGTAGTTTGGGACATGAGGATTAGTGATTTTAAGACGTTTCTAGGTAATGTGATTGCCCTCTACGGTGATGTGGTTGTCCAGCTTTGAGTACATTGCTGTTTGAAGAGTTAGTGAATCCAGCTATCCTAGTGTTACATACTCAGATAGAAACACTTGGGAGCTAGTCTAGCATCTTTTTTATAATGTGTGTATTGTGATTAGCATGGTGTCGAAGTGCAATTACGGGAGGTATAGGTGCTATCCTATATGAGAAATGTTATATGCCATTCAGCACTAGCTAGTTGCAGACATCTCATCACCCGGCCTGTAGTTTATTTGTGTAGTGCTTCATAATGTATAGAGACCCTAGCCAGTTGTTAAAAAAAGCAGTCAACAGGATGAAGCTAGCACCTTGTGTTATCATCAAACCAGTGGACAGAATAATTGTGGTTGTGCTGTTCAATTATAATTCGCAGTGTAACTTCCTGCCTGATGTTATCCTTAACAATTATGGACTAAAAATTTCTGCCTTTATTATCAGGATTCCATCTAGTCCAACGTCTACAGACATGGGTGTAGCTACCAAGCTCAAGAGGTGACTGATCCTTTGGGTGATTTTCCCAGAAGTGCACGGATGATTAATCGGTGAAGAATCCAGCCACAGCCAGCATAGATGATGCTGGGAACTCAAAAGACCTCTTAACAATGTTGTTGATGCGCCAAACCTTCAGAGAAAGGCGCTTTCTGAATCTTGTGGTGTATATCATTGCCCGTTGTCCCAGACTAGTGGCGGCATCATGGTTGCATCACCATGTGGTGAAATGCATGGTTTCACCAAAATTCGCATTATTCTCTACTTCTCTAGGTATTCATATGAAATTTTGCTTGTATGGAATGGTTTCTCAAAGAAGTTATGGAAACCAATTGAGCTTTGTTAGCCTGGGTGGTACAAGGTGCTGGCCCGAGGTATACCACTTTACACATAGAAAAATGGCCATGTACTGTTGCATATGGAAATTTTCTTTGGGACTTGCAGCGTTTTGCCGTGTGGATATATCTCTTTAGTTTTCATTATCATTCCATAGGAGATCATTTGATACAAGTTGTTTTGCTAACAGTTATTATTTAATTTCGTAACATAGATAATCGAAGGTGCTCATAGAAAGCTTGTTTACGGGCAAGGCTTATTTTGAACGTGTGCCTCACTGGAAAATAATTTGGCGACCTCTGATCTTCGCCTCAAACTTTCGCTTCTGAATCTCACTTGTTTTGGCCTGTTACCTTTTTCTGTAATAGTAGGCAAACAGAGGTTCTGAACTAGAACTATATGTCTACAATTACAGTGAGGGAACCGTCTGTTCTTTCCTTTCTAGTCCCTCCTCTTATTACTAAAACCGAAGAAAACAAGGCAAAAGGCAAGCACAATTCGCTGCCTAACCTCAGCCCTTTACCAACATTCCGCAACAAAATAATTGTTGGCACAAATAAGATTTCTTACTGCAAACCATTGGCGTCCGTAAAGGACAGATATAGTACAACATCTGAAACTTGAATGGATTTTTTTTTTGAGAACTCGAACTTATATTGAAAATCAATCGGGATTACAGTCCTTCTTGATACAACCATCAAGGAAGGTAGGGATATAGTTTATCCAAAGGCATTTTCTTCTAACTGAACTACATTGTTTGGCACACAAATGAGCTAGCTCATTGGCCTCTCTAGGAACAAAATTCAGAGAGAAAGATTGAAAATTCCCGGTCTGCTCACGAACTTCAATCAAGATTGCCGCCACTTCTGATCGGTCATAGGTAGATGATGTCCAAAGGTTCACTAGTTGCTTGGCATCAGTTTTTATCACGACTTCTGGAAGACCTCGGTCAAGGGCAAACTGCACACCATCCCTGATCGCATATGATTCCATCACGAGTGCACTAGCAACATTCTCATACCAGATTGCTTGCGCCCACAGAAGCTTCCCCTCATGGTCTCGCAACCCAACACCAGTACTCCCCCGACGAAACTCCTCAGAATAGGCTGCATCGACATTAATCTTGAGCCTACCAGTCGGTGGAGGGCACCACCACTAGTAGAAAAAGAGCCTTTCGTCCGGAGCCTCATAAGCCATTAGTCCCGGTTCGGGCAAAAACCGGGACCAATGCCAGGCATTGGTCCCGGTTCGAGCTGCCAGGGCCCCGTGAGCCATTGGTCCCGGTTCGGATGGGGTCATTAGTCCCGGTTCGTGCTATGAACCAGGACTAAAGCTCCCGCGCCGGACACGTGGCGCGCCGCAGAGCATTAGTTTCGGTTCATACCATGAACCGGGACTAATACCCCTCCCCTGCCTATATATACCCCTCCCAGCCAGCTTTCTCCTCTCTTTTTTTCCTGCTAGGAGGTGTGAGAGGTGGGTGCTAGTTTGTTTTCCTTTGCTATGCACTAGAGGTGTTCGATGAAATGCCCGAGACACACTTAAGTTCACACAAAATGATATGAGGTGCCCGAGCCACACTTAAGCTTTCTCCTCTCTCTTTCCTCCTCGATCGAGGTTAGCAACCTTATCCTTTTCATCTGTAATTGATACAAAAATATTGCATGTGTCGATGTACGGTGGTCATTTCACTATTCAAGATGTTATTGTAATGGTATTTGGTATTTGATAAACTTAATTATATGATGCAGATGGATGCACGGATGCGATGGATGTATGGCGAACGACGCAGTTCCGATTTTATTGCAAGCCTGCATAAATTTATCGATGTGACTGAGGCAAACAAAGTGGCTAATTTTATGCCTTGTCCATGTGTTGACTGTCGGAACGTCGGGGAGTACTCTAACTCGAAAACCATTCAAGGCCATGTGCTTCGAGAGGTTTCATGCCCATCTATAATTGTTGGACCAAGCACGGAGAAAGAGGGGTTAGGATGGAAGACAATGAAGAAGAAGAGGATGATGACAACTATCCTATGTTCCCTGAAGAATACGGTGATACTGCAATGGAAGACAATGAAGAAGAAGGAGGTGAACAACGGGCATCAGATGAGCCCGCTGATGGTCTTGGTCGGGTCATTTCTGATGCAAAGCGAGAATGCGATACAGAAAAGGAGAAGCTAAAGTTGGAGGCCATGCTAGAGGATCACAAAAAGTTGTTGTACCCAAATTGTGAAGATGGCAGTACAAAGCTCGGTACCACACTGGAACTGCTGAAATGGAAGGCAGAGACTGGTTTAACTGACAAGTGATTTGAGAAGTTACTGAAAATAATGAAGCCGAAGCTTCCAAAGGATAACGAATTGCCCGAGACTACATACGAAGCAAAAAAGGCTATCTGCCCTCTAGGATTAGATGTGCAGAAGATACATGCATGCATTAATGACTGCATCCTGTACCGCGGTGAGGAGTACGAGAATATGGATAAATGTCAGGTATGCACTGCACTGCGGTACAAGATCCGACAAGATGACCCTGGTGATGTTGAGGGCGATGACGAGCCCCCCAGGAAGAGGGTTCCTGCTAAGGTTATGTGGTATGCTCCTATAATACCACGGTTAAAACGTCTGTTCAGAAACAAAGAGCATGCCAGGTTGTTGCGATGGCACAAAGAAGAGCGTAAGAAAGACGGGAAGTTGAGACACCCCGCCGATGGGTCGTAGTGGAGAAAAATCGAGAGAGAGTTCTCGGACTTTGCAGGTGACGCAAGGAACTTATGGTTTGGTCTAAGTACAGACGGCATGAATCCTTTTGGGGAGCAGAGCTGCAGTCATAACACCTGACCCGTGACTCTATGTATCTACAACCTTCCTCCTTGGTTGTGCATGAAGCGGAAATTCATTATGATTGGTCTGCTCTTAGTAACATTTCAGGACAGTCAAACAAGGGATATACTGCATGCACGCACTGTTTAGATAAGACTAAAGGTACATATTTGGAAAAATGTAAGAAGGTTGTGTACCTGGGGTGTCGTCAATTTCTTCCGACCAATCATACCGTAAGAAAGAAAGGCAAGCATTTCAAAGGTGAGGCAGATCACCGGAAGAAGCCTAACCTCCCTGATGGTGATGCTATATTTGGTATGGTCAAGGACATAGAAGTAATCTTTGGAAAGGGTCCTGGCGGTCAATCTGTTCCGAAAGACGTCGCTACCGGACACGCGCCCATGTGGAAGAAGAAATCTATATTTTGGGAGCTACCCTATTGGAAAGTCCTAGAGGTCCGGTCTTCAATCGACGTGATGCACGTGACGAAGAATCTTTGCGTGAACCTGCTAAGCTTCCTGGGCGTGTATGGGAAGACAAAAGATACACCAGAAGCACGGGAGGACCAACAATGTATGAAAGACCCATACAACAAGCAGACGGATAAAGGGCGCAATTACTTAAGCAGCTACGCTCTTACCAAAGCAGAGAAGGAAATCGTTTTTGAATGCCTGAGCAGTATCAAGGTCCCGGATGGCTTCTCGTCAAATATAAAGGGAATAATAAATATGGCAGAGAAAAAAAATTCTAGAACCTGAAGTCTCATGATTGCCACGTGATTATGACGCAGTTGCTTCCGGTTGCATTGAGGGACTTCTACCGGAAAATGTTCGAGTACCCATTGTGAAGCTATGTGCATTCCTCAATGCAATATCTCAGAAGGCAATCGATCAAGAAAGTCTGCAAAGGCTACAGAGGGATGTGGTCCAATGTCTTGTTAGTTTTGAGTTGGTGTTCCCCCCATCCTTCTTCAATATTATGACGCATCTCCTGGTTCACCTAGTCGACGAGATTGCCATTCTCGGTCCTGTATTTCTACACAATATGTTCCCCTTCGAGAGGTTCATGGGAGTCTTGAAGAAATATGTTCATAACCGTGCTAGGCCAGAAGGAAGCATCTCCAAGGGCTATGGAACAGAGGAGGTCATTGAGTTACTGTGTTGACTTTATTCCTGACCTTAAGCCGATTGGTGTTCCTGAATCGCGGCATGAGGGGAGACTGAATGGAAAAGGCACGCTAGGTAAGAAAGCAATGATATGTAGGGACGGGTATTCTTTCACTCAAGCACACTACACAGTTCTACAAAGTTCCACTTTCGTGGCTCCGTATATCGAGGAACACAAGAATTCTGTACGCTCCAAGAACCCGGGGAAGGCTGACTCCTGGATTAAAGAAAATCACATGGAGACTTTCGGCAGTTGGTTGCGATTACAGCTCATGAATGACACCACTGTCGGAGATCAGCTCTACTTGTTGGCCGCATCACCATCTTCGACTGTATTGAATTTCCAAGGGTACGAGATAAATGGGAATACATTTTACACGATCGCCCAAGATAAAAAGAGCACCAACCAAAACAGTGGTGTCCGTTTTGATGCAACATACGAGAATGGGCAAAAGGACACATACTATGGTTACATAGAGGAGATATGGGAAATTGACTATGGACCTACTTTTAAGGTCCCTTTGTTTCGGTGCAATTGGGTCAACATGAATTGAGAAGGGGTAAAGATAGACCAGCTGTACGGAATGACAACAGTGGATCTCAAGAATCTTGGTTATAGAGACGAAACATTCGTCCTAGCCAATGATGTGGCTCAGGTTTTCTATGTGAAGGACATGTCCTCCAGACCAAAAAAAAGAAAAAAATAAGCAAACGAATACATCAGACGATGAGCCAAAGCATCACATAGTTCTTTCAGGGAAAAGAAACATTGTGGGAGTCGAGGACAAGACAGACATGTCAGCAGATTATAATAAGTTTGATAAAATTCCGCCCTTCACAGTGAAAACTGACCCAAGCATCCTGTTAAATAATGAAGATGCTCCATGGTTACGGCCGAAGCGATCATAGGCAAGGGTTCATGGCCTCCAAGGCATTTTAGAAAACAAGTGACCATATGTATTAGATGGGGATGTTGGTGATGTGTAATAATGTATTAAACCTTTTATGTAAATCTATATAATGTATTAACTGATGATCTTTAGCATTTCCAAGTGATGCAGAAAGCGCCAACGGCGAGAAAGTTTTGTCAATTCAAAATATGCAATAAAGTTAATGCATTTGTAATAGAAAATGGCAAAATGGTTAATAGTTTGAATAGTTAGAATAATTATTTTAGAAAACAGAAAATGGTTTTGGATTAGTTATTCAAATTCAAACACTTTTCATGTTAAAAGTTCTTTCAAATTCAAAAGTATGCAAAACATATTAGTTAATGCATTTTTAATTGAAAATGGCAAAATGATTAATAGTTTGAATGGTTAGAATAATTATTTTAGAAAATAGAAAATGGTTTTGGATTAGTTATTCAAATTCAAACACTTTTCATGTTGTCAGTTTTTTCAAATTCAAAATTATTTACTATTTAAAAACCATTCTATGAAATTAAGGTATAGAAGAAAAACACCTAAATAAAAAAAAGGCGGGAACCAGGTTCCACTGCTGAAAACTTCGAAAAACGTTTGAAAATTCACCTTTAGTCCCGGTTCATGAGACGAACCGGTACTAAAGGCTTGCTCAGCGCGCGCTCCGCGTGGCCCACAAGATGCTATACCTTTAGTCCCGGTTCGTGGTTGGAACCGGGACTAAAGAGTCTTCAGTCCCGGTTCCAGCCACGAACCGGGACTATAGGCCTCAGCTTTGTAACTGTTGCCACTAGTACAGAACGACACATCGGATACCCCTCTATGGCAACGGCAAGAGTTAGGCGACGGAAAAATGAGCTCCGCGCACTTCCGCGAGTGCGCGCGCGCGCTAGTCGGTCGATGGGCCCGACACAATGGTAACGGAGGCTGAAAAGATCTCCGTTGCTCATATATAGGCAACGGAGGAAAGAATATCTCCGTTGCTGATATTGCCACATCAGAAACGGAGATCGGTCTATCTCCGTTTCCCATGTGAAGGCACATTAAGCGGTGCCGGTATTAATATCTCCCACTCCAGTACTGTATCTCACTCTCACTCTCACTCTCCCCAGTTCCTAACCCTAGCCGCACACGCTCTCCTCCTACTTCACCCATCGATGGCGAACCCCTCCGGCGCCGACGGAAGTCAGGATGGAGCATCTTCCTCCTCCCACCCTCCGAGGCACAGCCCGGATCTCCCCTACAACTGGGGCGAGATCCCCGGCGACTGCGGTCGCGAGTTCATTCTGAGCCGTCAAATCCCATCCGGATCCACGGCGGCGGCGGCCACCGACGCCCGGATCTCGTCCTCATCGGACGATGAGGACGAGGATCTGGAGGTCGGTCTCCTCCTCTCTCGCGCCTCCTTTGAGCGCGAGCGCGCCGAGGGTGTCATTCGGACGTCTGCGATGCAGAGAGCTATCCGCATCTCCGCCGCCGAGCACGCGATAGAAGCCGCCGAGGAGGCGTTGTTCCAGACGCGGCTCCGGGCGGCCATAGACCGCTCTCTTCTCCCTGGCCAGGGCCCTGGGCCAGATGCGGCGGCGGCAGCGGTGGCGGCGGCAGAGGAGGAGGATGAGGAGGAGGAGGAGGACGCTCCGGTGTTCGAGCAGGATGAGGTCTCCTCTGACGTCTCCTCTGGCAGTGGCTCCGGCGCCTGGGACGCAATCCGCGACGGAAAGCGACCCCGCCTCGCCTAAGGTAAATGACCGCTCTGTTAGCTACTTATTTAGCTCGGTTTGCTCTGTTAGTTAGCTCTGTTCAGCTATGTATTTGCTATGTTAGCTACTTATTTAGCTCGGTTTGCTTTGTTTAGCTATGTATTTGCTATGTTAGCTACTTATTTAGCTCGGGTTGCTCTGTTAGTTAGCTCTGTTCAGCTATGTATTTGCTATGTTAGCTACTTATTTAGCTTTGTTTGCTCTGTTAGTTAGCTCTTCAGCTATGTATTTAGCTCGGTTTGCTTTGTTTACTGCTTATTGGCTCTGTTTATTAGCTTTGTTTGCTGTTTTTAACAAAGAATATTCGTTGTTTCAAGGGCTTGGTGGATGCTTGGTGACGATGCTGCTGTCGTGAAGACCTAGGAGCGGGGCTCCATACACGGTGCCGTCACCAGGAGCAGTACATTTTGCGCAGCAGAAAAGACAGTAGATGTTCATCTAGCGGCCGTGAAGACATAGGAGCAGAGCTCCAGCCACGCGCACTGATGAACTTTTGTAAAGCAGGGCGTACAGGAATACGGTGACGACCGGGCGGCCGTCTAGTCGCATGGAGCGGGGCTCCATCGACGGCACAGCCCGTCACCGTGTTTTTTTTGTTTTCCTGTAACCCTTATTAGAAACGGTTATTAGCAAAATTCTGTGTCTAATGTTAAATACATCAGAAACGGTTTATCTCCTCCGTTGCCATTGTGAGGCTTCACATCAGTGACAGAGGCGGGGACACGAACCCTTTCTCCGTTGCCGAAGGGGTTGTTGGCCCGTTTCCGATGTGTCGTTTTGTACTAGTGTGCCCGTCTTCCTCCCCCAATCCATCCCCAAATCCACCAAGTCACTGCACGCGTGCGTCGGAGCCAAAATCCACGCCGTCAGGCTGCCCGACGCCTGCGATGCTCCACGCCGCGCCCCGCCGCCGCCGTCGACGTCCGCCGCGCCCTCGACGCCCACGCCGCCCGCACGCCGGCCGCCCTTGCTGCAGAGAGAACTAGGAGATGAGCTGTGCCGACGCCGCCCGCCCTGGAGAACTGCAGCCCGACGCCGCCGGCGCGCGCCCGCACGCCGGCCTCCACGCGCACCCTCGACGCCCGGCCGCGCCCTCCACGCCGGCCATGCCCTCGACGGCCCCGCCCTCCACGCCCCCGCTCGCGCTGCCCGACCCTCTCGGTGAGCATTCAAATGGTTTTGAATTTTATGATTTTTTTTCTTAGGTTTTGAATTGACAAATGTACACAAATGCTTAGATTTAGAAATTCAAACACTTAGGATTTTTTTTGCTTAGGCTTAGAAATTCAAACACTTAGGATTCTTTTGCTTAGGTTTAGATATTCAAACACTTAGGATTTTTTTGCTTAGGTTTAGAAATTCAAACACTTAGGATTTTTTGCTTAGGTTAGAAATTCAAACACTTAGGATTTTTTTTTGGAAAATGTACACAAAATTTCTAAACCTAAGCAAAAAACTTTGGTACAAAAATATTGGGTACACGTAGAGCATCTCTAGCAGAGCCCGCAAAAGGCCGAAACCCGCAAAATAACCGCCCGATGCGGATTCGAACCCGTAAAAACGAGGATTACAGAACCGCAAAACTGGCCGACCCGTAAACGTTTTTAAGGGCCCCCGTGAATCCGGCCCTCGGAACCGAGAAAACTAGGTTTCCAGCCCCAGCCCGCAGATGGAACCTCATCCGCTTCTATCGTTGGAGCGAGGGAAGTTTTAGCCCCCGAACCGCCGCCGCCGCAGAACCCGCAAAACTGGCCGACCCGTAAACGTTTTTAAGGGCCCCCGTGAATCCGGCCCTCGGAACCGAGAAAACTAGGTTTCCAGCCCCAGCCCGCAGATGGAACCTCATCCGCTTCTATCGTTGGAGCGAGGGAAGTTTTAGCCCCCGAACCGCCGCCGCCGCCACCGCTTTCTCTTCCCCACTCCGGCCAGCGCGCGCCTTGCCCCGTCGTTGCCATGAGCTCCTCGAACCCGTCGCTGGTGACCATCCGGTCGGGGCGGCGCCATCGACAGATCCAGCTGGTCGGAGTGAGCTCGGCACCGCCGCCGCCACCGCTGCTCCATTGGCGCCCACGAAGCGGAAAAGGCTGGGCACCGCCGGTGCGGCCCAAACCTTGGTTGCGGCTACCGCCGCCGCCACTGCCGCAGGCACTCCCGCCGCCGTGGCTCCGAAGAAGAGGGCGCCCGTGCGGAAGGTCAGGGCCAACGGCGCCGCAGCTGCAGCCAACGCGCCCGTGCCCGGCGCCAAAAGGTATGAACAAACCACCCTCCGTCCCCTATTTGTCAACGCACTCTTTCAAATTGCCCGGCGCCGAAATTGTTCTTCCAAATTGCAGCACGCAAGCTTTCATGGACATGATTGGGTCGGTTGAGATCAACCACCCTCCGCTCGGCAATTTCGAGTACAACGAGGCGGACGGTGGCGTCGATGGTGGTGCGGACGAAGAAGACAACGGCGTCGAGGAGGTGGACGGGGCAGGACTTTCCCGGAGAGGTGCGAACTACACTGTTTTGGAGGACCAAACATTGATCCGTGCTTGGGAGAGTATTTCTCTCGATGCAACTCACGGCGTTGATCAAACCAAGGATCGGTATAGGCAAAGAGTGGAGGACAAGTTCTTCCAACTCATGCCTCGCAATGGCCGAACGGTGCCTCGGACCTTTCGATCACTACAAGGCCGTTGGGAAAGTATCAAAACAATATGTTCTCGGTGGAGTGGATGCTTGCAACAAGTGATGAATGCTCCTCCGAGTGGTACCGTAGAGGGTGATTGGGTGAGTTAAAAACCATTGCTATTGTTCACCGTAGGTATATGTAAACCATTGCTATTGTTCACCATTGGTACATGTAGGAACGCATTGCAAGAGAAAGGTTCAAGGACATGCCCGCATCCAAGAAGAAGCCATTTGTCCTTGATCATTGTTGGAAACTTCTCCAACATAGCGAGAAATGGAAGTTGAGGGAACAAGAGCCAAAAAAAGGGGAAATACGTGTTGAGGATGACTCCGATGATGATCAAGGTGGGAGGAACAAGAACAAGCCCGAAGGCAACAAGAAAGCCAAGGAAAGAGTGGCGAAGCAACTTGAGGCAGAAAGCTTGAGAGAGAAGCTTGATGAAATGGTGAAATCCAATGAGCTCATGGTGGCCAAGACGTTGGAGGCAAAGCACCAATTGGCCGAGAAGAAAGCTGAAGAGAAGAAAGAAAGGTGGGAACTACTCCGTGAAGAAGGGAAGCGCAAGGCCGAGATTGAGGCTAAAAGAGCCTCGGCGGAGGAGAACAAGTCTGTGGCCAAGCTCTTGGCCGAGGAGAACAAGATCATGATGATGAACCGAAGTGAAATGGATGAAGTCACCTTGGAGTGGCATGGCATCGCTAGGAAGGAGATATTGCATCGAAGGAAACAATCGATGGAAAAGCTAGCGGTGGTGGTGGCTTGGTGTAGGGTGTCTCGATGATGCGAATGGCCTTTTGGATGCAATTTTTTGGTCATACCAATGCGAAACTATGTTAATTGCCGTATTTCGATTCAAGAAACTATATTATTTGCTATAGTAATGTCGAATTTGTGAGCAATTTGACATACTTTGATATTCATGCCTAGTTCATGTTTTGTGTATACAGTTTCTAAAACGAGGCGCGACGGAGCAGAAACCGCAAAGCCGAACCTCAAAACAGACTCAAAACAGAATATTCTGTTTTGAGGTTCGGCTTTGCGGTTTCTGCTCCGCCGCGCCTCATTTCTAGCCAAATAACGCGTGATCCCCGACCCTTAAAAGTGTTTTGCGGGTTCGCGTTTTGCGGGCTCTGCTAGAGATGCTCTTAGAATGCTAAAAACTTTGGTACAAAAATATTTGGTCCAACTAGGATTTGGAAAATACTGTGGAACTTATAGCATTACAATAACTTGCAAGTCTTAATTTACAGAAACTATGGAACACGACAGAGACGAAAATCAGGAAAACATCCTCGAGGATATGATCCTCGGGGAAGATGTTGGCGATGTCACCTCGCAGTTTCTGAACAACTCCGGTGAGGGAGATGAGTCTCTCAACCGAAGAGACGGCTCCGGTGAGGTAGAAGCCGACGGCTGGGGCGAGGGAGAAGCCGGCGGCTTCGATGAGGGAGAAGCAGACGAGGGCGAAGCCGACGGCTCCGGTGGAACATTAAATATTGCAAACTCCGGCGAGGTGCATATATATATATATATATATTAATTAATTAAGCCTCCGCTGTCTATATACATATATTAATGCTCTTTCTTCTTTTAGCCCTCCGGATCGAGCAAATCTTCTGTAAGGATGAAACGAGGCCCAGCCAAAAAGTTGGATGACCATGAAAGGTACAGGATCGAAGAAGTCGCTGAAGACGGCCAACCGATTGCTCCCACTGATGTTGCAAAAAAAATTGTAAAGCAATGCAGAGTTATTGTTAGGGACTACATCCCGATCACCGTTCGAGAATGGCATAAGCCAAGGGCGGGAGGAGTTAGATATGTCGGCGACAAAGGCAAAGAAAACCTTCGGAAAAAGCTCAAGGTTAATTTTACCCTGCCGGCGCCAGAGGTGGATCCAGATGAGGAGGATCCAAATGAGGCAGAAAAGATTGCCCATCAAAAAGATACCATAGAGCAAAAAGTCAAGGAGTGGGCTCTTAAGAAGATGGCCGAGCTATTTGATGGTCCTTCACGTAGTTACCTGCGTGAAAAGTAAATGGGTTAGGTTGAGACTCCAAGTGCAGAGTGTGTAGTAAGTGGAAGACGTGTTTTCCCCACGAGGGTGACTCGAGGGTTTAATATCGAACTCTCGGGGAATCAGTAGTGAAGATTTATCTTTCCTATCCTTCTTTTGGTTACCTACAAAACAAAGTAAATGTTTTGGTCCTCAACCTCACCTAGTGGTTGTCAAGCACAAGGTGTGAGAATGATATCAAGATAATATGCAATGCAAACAAGAAATAAATATGCAATGGTGGTAAATAAATATGCAAGGATGGTGGTAGCAATGATAAATGATATTTTTGGGTTTTATATGATGAATGCAAGATGTAAAAGTGTTTTTGTATTTTCGGATTTTTAAATGGCAGAAAATGGAAAAGTGGTAAAAGTGGTTGGAAAGGTGTTTCTTATGATTAAAAATGGACCGGGGTTCATGGTTTCACAAATGCACTCTCTCTTTAATAAAGTGGTAGACAATGGAACACTAGAGTTGACATATGAGATTGCAACACAACAGTTTAATGACAAGTTATAATTATATGGGCATCACGTCCTAACATAGAGACCTTTTGGTTATTAGTCTCTCTTATACTCCACCAAGATGCGAACTAAATCATAACACCTCAGTAATTAAGATAACTCAGAGTATAGCAATAAGTATCATGACATGAAGTTAAAATAAGAACATGCTAGATCTAGTCATGGAGAGTGGCAATGGTCACACCCACATCTCCGGTAGCATGGTATTTCTTTTTATCCCTAGTGAGGCAACAAAGTAAGGTAAAACCCAAGTGGATCGCAGAACTTTCTCTCACGTTCACTGCACTAGCCACCCCCGTTACTCCAACTAATGCACACGTTCCCCCTCACACGCTCTCATAAACATGCTTGATCATGACAAGTAAATAAGAACGGGGTACATAATATGCATCTACTTTCATAACTGAAACAAAACCATTGCAATCTCAAACATATATTAACTCATAAAAAGATCCACCACAAAGGTATTACATAGATGACCGTAATCATGTTCAGCAGCTCATACGGTACTAATTAGTGAAGCTCAAGAGAGAGAGATACATAAGTTACTTCCACAAACCCATAGTCCAGAGGTGGACTACTCCCTCTTCATCATGGAGACGGTGGAGAAGTCGTTGGAGAAGATGGAGACCACGCCGGCAGCGCCCCGCCGGAGTTTTCCCCCTCCAATCTGCAACTCCAGGTCTCTGTTTCGGTGTTTCTGTGTTTCTGCGGCGCTCCTTCCAGAGAACGTCGGGGGACTATTTTTATAGGCGTTTTAGGTCAAAACGGAGTCGGTGGAGGAAAGATCGACGGCAACGGAGCTCGAGGCCCAAGGGGGTCCCACGCGGCCAGGTACTGGCCGCGTGGGCCCACTCTTTTGGCCCTCGGGCCTCCGCTTGTTGCTTCCTTCGCTCCCAAGTCTTCTTCCTTCCAAAAACTGATGCTCGTAAATTTCCAGGTCATTTGGACGTCGTTTGGGTCCCTGAAACATTAAAATATAGAAATAGGGTTTTCTGCCTGCGCAGGGTTAATTCCATAAAAATAGGAAACATATCAAATATTCCCAAAATCATTATAAAACAGTGATATAACCCTTATATGATGCAAATATGACTGGAATATAAGTAAAATAATGCAAAGTTCATGTATGCATTTTACATGCATCAACATCCCCAAGCTTAACCTATACTCGTCCTCGAGTATGAAGGTGATAAAACTAACATGGACTTTGCAATTTAATACTATCAATGGATATCAAAGATGATTACTATTGCTACATAGAGTCAAATGATTCATTCTTAAAAGGAGTAGCAATATGCAAGATAGTTTATGAAGTGATATCAAGTATTCAATGCAAGGATGTTCAATGATAATTCACAAAGTGTAACATAAAAGAAAGTACTATGGACCACATGTATGCATAATGAAAAGAAAACATCCTATAATGGTCATAGAGTATTGATGAAAATCTGAATATAAAAGGTGGACACTTTGGAAAGATATATATGAGTAGAGGTAAAGCATGAATAATTTCATCTAACTTCTGAACTTCTCTACTTAAGTTAATGATTGTAATGTGGTAATCCTTGGTGTCAAGCTCTCATTCCCCTATCATAGCATCTTGAATGATTAAGTTTAAAGTGAAAGCAAATACGAGTAGTGTGCTTGACAAAGTACAGGTTGAAAGTCTCATGCCCCTTGAATACAAGTACCTACTCCATGTGTTACTCAACTTGGAAACAAAGCAAGTTCAAGTTAAATATCATTGTAAGTAATAATAGTATCATTAAGAGCGTCAACTGGGGTACCTCTTGTCCCAGGATATGGAACAAGCCCATATCAAAATGACAAGACAAACAAACACAATGAACAATCTCAACACCCTTTTTATTTACCATTGGATAGCTTTTTATTGTAAGGTGTATCACAGAAGGTTCACCATAGCATGTAAGTAAATTTCCACCATGAATGATGCATGGCTTAGATTAGCGGCCCAGGCGTCTCTCTAACCATTTATACAAACTCATTTAAACTCACTTCATTTCCACATTTATTTCACCCATGGTAAGCATCCATAAACAAAAGTACATGATATCAACTAAATGAATGAAGTGCATGTTGAAAGCTTGCCATGTGACAGCACATATGAGCTAACTCTCAACCAAAGACATTTGTCAAGCCCACAACATCATAATTTTAATCACAATGGGTCATTTTATTTATGCAATGAAAGTAAAGTGTGCATCAAGTTCGAGAGCTCTATAACCAACTTTTCCCATAACAATCAACAACATAAGCATTTTCATTCAGAGGTATAGATAACACAAATATCATGATAAACATACTCGGAATAGCATAAAGCTAATAGGTAGATATGGTGGACTCACTGGAAAAACTTTGGTTGAAGGTGTTGGAAACAAGTTTTTGCTTGTTGGAATTTTTGGGCTAGCAAGAGGGAGAAAGTTGACCATCTAAATGCATGCATGAGTGTCCATAGAACTAACTAATCCATGTTAAACAAGGTAAATAACATTCAGCATCAAAACATGAATAAAAGATAGCTCTTGATAAAATACTTGCAAATTATTACTCATTAACAAGCTCATGAATCATGCAACTATATGTATCTTTTAAAATCAACTCAACATCCCTTTTCCCAATCTATAATAGCATCCAACATAATTCAACCCAAATTTCCAGTAGCTCTCTCATATATAAATGATAGTGTGGTGGTCTCACAAAATAAAAATCAAACCAAAACAAACAAAAAGACGCTCCAAGTTTATGCGATAAAGTGTTTCGATCGAAAAACAGAAGTTAGACGTGTGCAAACCGAGAGTGTGTAGGTCCAGTGGGGTTGTCTTCACATCCCCAAGCTTATGGTCTTCACCATCCTTGGATAGCTCTTGGTGCATCTCCTCTAATCCCTGTGAAAAAACTTCAAAACACCGTTTCTCCCATTTCTTTTTCTGTGGTGCATTAGTAGTGATAAACAAATAGATTTCTTGCTGCATATAATCCTTAGACAAAAATTCATATGAATGTCCAGAAAGTGTATAATGTTGTATGCCTACTCATAAACTCAATTGGATCAAAAAGATTCAAGTTAAAAGTTCTAAGCATGCATCAAACAAAATGGGACAGAATCTGTCCAGAAAAACAGCAGCAGCTAAACGTATTTTTCTACCCTACTTAACTTTGTCGAAAAATTCCGAAAAATTCATGCATACAGAGGATGAAAAGTTGCACTACAGTTCAAATATGAGCTCATTCGGAGTTACAGAATAAGAATTTAAAATGGTAAATGCCTCATAGCGCAGCTGCGCTATTCCGTCGAGTCGAACGCTCACGCTAGGCGACAAAATTCAACCGAGCGAAAAGTCTTCGTCTTCAACCTCTCCATCCGCCCCGACCCACCTCATACCGAGCTTTTTTTCCTCTCAACGATGCAAGCCCGCCAGACCTCATGCTCCTTCTCCGTCGGCAAGGGTGGCCGACGTGCCTGCTGCTCCCAACGACCCCCCCGGCGCGGGGCCCGACGTGCCCAACCTGCTCCTCCCGCGCCGATGAGATGCCGCGTGCCGCCCCTGCTCCTCCCTGCTGGCCGGAGGCCACCGCAGCCCCTGCTCCTTCCCGGCAATGCGAAGCCACCATCGCCCCTGCCCACAAGGACGTGAGGCCACCGCCCCCACCGACGCGAGACCCGCTTCCTTGCAACGCGACGGCGCCAGTGATTAGAGCCTCTCTCCCAGCGATGTCGGGGAAATTCTGGAAACTGCTCACGAGAGAGAGATAAACAAAGCCCAATCTTATCTCTTCGCCATTTTGCCTAAAGGTCCCTACAATTCCAGAAATTCGCAAAACAACTACAAAGCTGTCTTAGTCAGATTTGCATATTAGTACTAATCATCACCGCACTTCAAAGTTGCCTCGCCGCGTACCAAAGTTGTTTTTAGTTGTCGTGAAGTTGCTTCATCATGCACCAAAGTTGTTTTGGAGTTGTTTACCGATGCTATTAAGTTGTCTCAACGCACGCCGAAGTTGCGTTTAGTTGTTATGGAGTTGCCTACCTCTATTTAGAAGTTGCCTACCACTACTGTGAATTTGACTACCTTTAGTAAGAAGTTGCTTCTTACGGACCAAAGTTGCTTCTACGCGCACTAAAGTTGCTTCTTCCCGCATCATAGTTGTCTACCAATTTTGTGAATTTGCATACCCATGTTTCAAAGTTGTCTACTTGTGGTGTGAAATTGCTTACCCTTGTTTTAAAGTTGTCTAAAGATGTTATGAAGTTGCCTTCTGGTTTTGTGAAGTTTCCTACACTTTTTTGAAGTTGTCTACCTGTGTTGTGAGTTGCTTCATTTCACATCAGAGTTGCGTCATTGCATATCAGAGTTGTTTCATTTCATATCAGAGTTGCATCGTTGCACACCAGAGTTGCATACCAGTGTTGTGAAGTTGTCTACATGTGTTCTGAAATTGTCTAACGATGTTGCAAAGTTGCCTACCGGTGTTGCGAAGTTTCCTACCCGAATCTTGAAGTTATCAACCGATAATGTGAAGTTGCCTACCCGTGTGTTCAAGTTGTCTACCGATGTTCGTGCAGTTGCCTTCCGATGTTAGGAATTTTGTCTACTGATGTCGTGAATATAGCTTCTTCGTATCATCAAAGTTGAGTCGTTGCACATCAGAGTTGTTTCATTTCACATCAGAGTTGCCCTGTTGCAGATTAGAGTTGCGCCGTTGCGCACTAAAGTTGTCTCACCAAAAGGCTCGACCGGTGGGGGCAAGACAACAAATTAGCATACTTGAGCAACTCGTACGGAAGTATCTTTTTATTTGTTGTGGAGTTGCTTACCGTTGTTTCGAAGTTGTCTCATCGCAAACCAAAGTTGCCTACCACTGCTGTGAAGTTTTCTCAAACACACCAAAATTGTTTTGCCTCGTACCAAAGTATCTTTTATTTGTTTTGGAGTTGCTTACCGTTGTTCCGAAGTTGCCTCGTCGCACACCAAAGTTGCTTACCACTGTTGTAAAGTTGTCTCAAACACTCCAAAGTTGTTTTGCCTCGTATCAAAGTATCTTTTATTTGTTGTGGATTTGCTTACCACTGTTACAAAGTTGCCTATCATTGTTGTGAAGTTGTCTCAATGCATACAAAATTTTATTTGCCTCATACCAAAGTTGATTTTTTGTTGTTGTGAAGTTGATTACGCATATTGTGAAGTTGCCCCATCGAACACACAGTTGCTTACCGTTGTTCCAAAATTGACTCATCGCACACCAAAGCTGCTTACCACTGCTGTGAAGTTGCCTCAAACACACCAAAATTGTTCTGCCTCGTACCAAAGTATCTTTTATCTGTTATGGAATTGCTTGCCATTGTTCTGAAATTGTCTCATCGCACACCAAAGTTGCTTATCGTTTTATCGGTACGCAACTTCACAACAGTTAAAAGTAAATTTTCTACGATGCACAACAATTCTGGTGTGCCATGAAGCAACATCTGTGTAGCGTTATGCAACAATCTGACAAAATAAACAACAATTCATTGACAACATGTTGGGCTGCATGCAAACTAGCCGAGTCTTTTCTCTCTCGAACTCTCACGTCTGGCCCAACCAGAGCCCATGTGCAACCTTGGTCGCTCCCCACGCAGGCCATACGAAACTGTACGGACGTTCTAAAAATAACATGGGCGCAACGGAGTCGTACGGAACGACGAGCTCCTTTTTCCCGCGTTTCCAATTCCCGCTCGGCGCGCAGGATTTTTTCTCGCGCAGGGTGCGCCGGATAGCTGGTTCGAACGCTCACGCGCCAGTGCACCAGGGACACGTCGCTATCGTTTCCTACGTGGCGAGCATTAATTGTGGGCGTTCGAGTCTATGGTTGGGCGCCTGGGCGCCCGCTAGACACGTCCATTAAAAATCATACCGTACACAGATTCGTGCAGGAATAAAATCTCCGAATGCTATAAGCAACTTCTTCAAACCAAAATGAGTAAAACTTGGCAATTTATTAAAAATTCCAGAAACTAAACTATAAACAAAGTCTCTTGTTACAGCACGAGGACACAAAGAAAATCACAAATAAAACAACCGGGTTGCCTCCCGTAAAGCGCTTTCTTTATAGCCATGTAGCTAGGCTTCTTACTTGATGTTTATAATGGACGAAACTCATGAGGGAGCTTGAATGATGTGCCCCTCTTCCTTGGGAAGTGTTCCATCCATTTCTTGTGTGGAAACTGAAACTTCACATTCCCTTCTTTCGAATCAATGATAGCACCTGTAGTACGAAGAAAAGGTCTTCCAAGAATAATTGGACTAGAGGTTTTATTCCCCATATCCATGATTAGAAAATCAATAGGCACAAATGTCATATGTAACTCTACCATAACATCACTTACTTTCCCTAAACCATGTTTAATGGAATCATCAGCAAGTGCAAGTTCAATAGAGCATTTTTCAAGATTTTTTAATTCAAGTACTTCATATAATTTTTTAGATAAAACAGAGACACTAGATCCTAGATCAAATATAGCATGGTGTGTCTCTTTTCCAATGGTTACTAAGACTTTGGGAATCCAAATATCCCCAAGCTTAGGTGGTATCATACCCTCTTGGTTGTACCTAGCAATCTTTTCTTTCAAGACATGATTAGCAATATAAGAACCAAAACCTTCTTGGTTAGAGTTGATGGAAGGATCACTTGCAAATTTTTGTAAGATGGATATTAATTCATGCAAGCTACAATTCTCTAAGTCAAGCAATGATTCCTTGACTTCACTAAGCATTTTAACTTCCTCAACTTTCTTTTCCTTTTTAACCCAAACTTGTTGCTTAACAGGAACTTCTTTCACATGTTTAAATGATGAGTTTTGTTTTTCAAACTTAGATATAAATTCCTTATTAAGCTCCTTTTGAGTAGATATAAATGATCTAATGGTGTTTTCCAAATCACTAGAAACATTACTTCTAGTGGCATATTTGTTTGTCACATATGGGGGTTTATTATAAGAGTTATAATTGTTGTTACCATACCCATTATTACCATAGTTCCTAATGAAGTTGACATCAATATTTTCAGGATTATTACCAACTAGTTCTTGCAAAGGCACATTTTCAATATTTTGTTTATTAATGAAAGCAAGAATAGTGTCCATTTTAGATGACAAATCATTTGTTTCTTCTATGGAGTTTACTTTCTTAGATGGATTAGGTGCTCTATCAGTATGCCATTGACTATAGTTTTGCAAAATACTTTCCAATATGTTCTTAGCTTCTACTATAGTTTTTCCCATAAAAGCACCTCCAGCAGCAGAATCAAGAATATTTCTAGACATGTAATTTAGACCATTGTAAAAAGAGTGTAGTATGGTCCATTCGTTGACCCCATGTGATGGACAAGTTCTAAGCATAAGTTTAATCCTATCCCAAGCCATAGCAACATGTTCATTTTCATTTTGCCTAAAAGAAAGAATGTTGTTTCTATTTTGCAAAATTTTAACAGGAGGATAGTATTTCTTAATGAAAGCTTCTTTTAAATCATCCCAAGTTTTAATGCTATCACTAGGTAATGAATGCAGCCACTCTTTAGCTTTTCCTCTAAGTGAGAAAGGAAATAACTTCAGTTTTAGAATATCACTTTCCACATTTTTAAATTTCCGCATGTCACATATTTCAACAAAATCATGAAGATGCATAGAGGCATCCTCCATAGCACTACCACCAAATTGTTCCCTAGTTATCAAGTTCAACAAACTAGGACTTACTTCATAACTCTGAGCATTTATCTTAGGTGTGGCAATGGGCCTAGCAATAAATGATAATTTCGAGTGTTTGTGTAATCACACAACTTAGTTCTTTCTCCCATTTTAGCAAGTTTTTATGTGTTTTTTAATTTTTTATGCAAAACTGAAAATAAAATGACACTAAATGATGCAAACCGAAATAACAAATGCAAGACAATGACAAAACAAGATAAATTACTTTGAAGGTAAAGATGGATAAGATGATGCTCACGTAGGTGCAACCTCCCCAAGCTTAGGTGTTAGCACAAGTTGGTGATGAAGTTGACTTGGTGAGATATCCTTGGATAAACCCGGCGCCAGAAAATAGAGCTAGTGCAGGGGACCCTTGGATAAACCTTTCAGCAATGATTCCCCGGCAACGGCGCCAGAAAACAGTCTTGATGGCCCTTCACGTAGTTACCTGCGTGAAAAGTAAATGGGTTAGGTTGAGACTCCAAGTGCAGAGTGTGTAGTAAGTGGAAGACGTGTTTTCCCACGAGGGATGACTCGAGGGTTTAATATCGAACTCTCGGGGAATCCGTAGTGAAGATTTATCTTTCCTATCCTTCTTTTGGTTACCTACAAAACAAAGTAAATGTTTTGGTCCTCAACCTCACCTAGTGGTTGTCAAGCACAAGGTGTGAGAATGATATCAAGATAATATGCAATGCAAACAAGAAATAAATAAATATGCAAGGATGGTGGTAGCAGTGATAAATGATATTTTTGGGTTTTATATGATGAATGCAAGTAAAAGTGTTTTTGTATTTTCGGATTTTTAAATGGCAAAAAATGGCAAAGTGGTAAAAGTGGTTGGAAAGGTGTTTCTTATGATTAAAAATGGACCGGGGTTCATGGTTTCACAAATGCACTCTCTCTTTAATAAAGTGGTAGACAATGGAACACTAGAGTTGACATATGAGATTGCAAACAACAGTTTAATGACAAGTTATAATTATATGGGCATCACGTCCTAACATAGAGACCTTTTGGTTATTAGTCTCTCTTATACTCCACCAAGATGCGAACTAAATCATAACACCTCAGTAATTAAGATAACTCAGAGTATAGCAATAACTATCATGACATGAAGTTAAAATAAGAACATGCTAGATCTAGTCATGGAGGAAGTGGCAATGGTCACACCCACATCTCCGGTAGCATGGTATTTCTTTTTATCCCTAGTGAGGCAACAAAGTAAGGTAAAACACCCAAGTGGATCGCAGAACTTTCTCTCATGTTCACTGCACTAGCCACCCCCCGTTACTCCAACTAATGCACACGTTCCCCCTCACACGCTCTCATAAACATGCTTGATCATGACAAGTAAATAAGAACGGGGTACATAATATGCATCTACTTTCATAACTGAAACAAAACCATTGCAATATCAAACATATATTAACTCATAAAAAGATCCACCACAAAGGTATTACATAGATGACCGTAATCATGTTCAGCAGCTCATACGGTACTAATTAGTGAAGCTCAAGAGAGGAGAGATACATAAGTTACTTCCACAAACCCATAGTCCAGAGGTGGACTACTCCCTCTTCATCATGGAGACGGTGGAGAAGTCGTTGGAGAAGATGGAGACCACGCCGACAGCGCCCCGCCGGAGTTTTCCCCCTCCAATCTGCAACTCCAGGTCTCTGTTTCGGTGTTTCTGTGTTTCTGCGGCGCTCCTTTCTGAAGGGCGTCGGGGACTATTTTTATAGGCGGTTTTAGGTCAAAACGGAGTCGGTGGAGGAAAGATCGACGACAACGGAGCCTCGAGGCTCCAGATGGTGGGTCCCACGCGACCCATGTACCTGGCCGCGTGGGCCACCCTCTTTTGGGCCTCGGGCCTCCGCTTGTTCGCTTCCTTCGCTCCCAATTCTTCTTCCTTCCAAAAGCTGATGCTCGTAAATTTCCAGGTCATTTGGACGTCGTTTGGGTCCCTGAAACATTAAAATATGGAAAATAGGGTTTTCTGCCCGCGCAGGGTTAATTCCATAAAAATAGGAAACATATCAAATATTCCCAAAATCATTATAAATCAGTGATACTTATATGATGCAAAAATGAATGGAATATAAGTAAAATAATGCAAAGTTCATGTATGCATTTTACATGCATCACTATTCAAGAACTGGAAGAAAAGATTGCACACCGAGTTTATCAAGAAAGATAAGACTCCGGACTTCGATAAAGGGTATGAGAAGATAAGAGACGACTGGGAAGAATTTATGGCGTACAAGAAATCGGAGGAAGCTCAGATAAAGTCTGAAACAAATAAGGCAAATGCTGCTAAAAAGAAGTACCACCATACTATGGGGCCTTGTGGCTACGCCTTTAGCATGCCTAAGTGGGAGAAACTTGAGGCCGACCTGCTGGCTAAAGGGATCACTCCAGAGCCATACACATGGATCGAACGGGCAAGAAATTGGTTTTACGGGCATGGGGGCACGTTGGACGCAGAAGGGAAGTGCATATATAACAGAAGACACAAAGATAATCCCCGGCCCCTGCTACCCATCGAAGACATTAGAAATGCAGTAAAGGATGTTGAAGAGGGACGGTTCCGTCCCGATAGAGAGAAGGACGAGCTCACACGCGCCCTTGGGAATGAGGAACACAAAGGAGGAACACGAGGCACACCAGGCTCCAAGCCGTGGAAAATTGCGATTCCCGAGGACAGGTAGAAATTTCCTGATAGAAGCCATCAGAGGAGAAAGGAAAGGGAGGCAATTGAAGCACGCGCTGCTGCAGACCGGCTACGTAATATAGAAGAAACAATAAAGCGGCAGCAGGATCAAATTTATGCACTTAGCCAGCAAGGTACTAGCGGCCAATCTCAGCGGCACATGGTAGAAGCTGCATGCGATGCTACCGGCAATCGGAAAAGCAGCGTGGCTTCCACGGAGCTCCAGGCTGGTAATGATGATGCACTGACGATGGCTCCTCTTCGTCGCTACCCAGTGGATGATATCACGGAGAGCACACCTTGTGATTTACATGTGAAAGTTTTTAACTTAACCATGAAGGTGGCGGTCGGCTATGCCGTACCAATTGGACCTAAACCAACTTTCCATTGCTCTCCGGTTCCACATGGCTACGCTGTTGTCGGGGTGGATGAAGTGATTAAAGAATTTGAGGAGCTGAAGCTGGAACACCCTGCAGGTGAAGATGGGGAGGGGGTTGAACTTGGAGAAGCCAAAAAAGGGACCGTTCTATGGCCAAAGGAATTCATCGTGCTTCCAAACTGGCCGCCAAGGCCATCGACTCCTCAGAGTAGCCATCCATCTTCGCCGCCGACTCACCAGTCTCCAGCGCAACAGTCCTCTTCGCCACCGCCGCCTCAGGCGCCGTCTCCGTCGCCGCGTCAGTCGTCTCCGCCCACTGAGGCTCAGCGTACCACCGCTGGTACTATGAGGGGTAGCAGGAGTGGTAACCGATCACCGAAACGTAAAAGGTCGCCCCTCCCAAAAGTACCTCATAAGAATCTTCCCATCAGACCTTACGACTATACGGAGGAGGAAAATGACACGATCGCAAATGCCCAAAATAAAGAGTGGCGGGCTAACCGGAAGAAGCCGAAAGCGCCAGAGTTCCCGCCACCCCAGAAGAAAAAGCCTTCGTCTTCAAAATGCTGAAGACCCTTGAACAACCCCCGCCAAGGCTGACACCAGACTATGACCGCTCTATTCGCAAGTCGGCTGAGGCAAATAAGCAGCGGTCGAAGAGTAGTAGTGCAAGCGGGAAATCAGTTCCCCAGCTTGGAGAACAAAAAAACCAATCGTGCCCCCGCTCAAAGTGTTTTCCAATACCGAGGTGGGGTCGAGCAGAGGTGCAGTCGACGTCGATCCTGAGTTTGTTGCAATGTACGGAGAAGCGGCCTCTGCTCAGGGCATGTCTATTCCTCAGTAATTAGACAATTTACAAGAGTTCCTGGAAGTAGCATACAAATACCGGCACGGGTATCCTCTCGTCAAACCTGAGTTAGTCAACGGTCTACCAACAAAAATGCGAAGATTGCATAACTGATACATGCGAGTCTCAAAGGAAGGGGCAAACTGGATCTACGTGGGATATAAAAATGAGCATTACGGGCATGGAGATGGCGTGGTAATGATTGAATTTTGTGAATTATTTCAGTTATACCAACAAGACGCCATCGACAAAGCTATCCTCAGTGCCTATTGTCTGTAAGTATTATTTCTGTAATTAAGTCTCTAGCTAGTTCAGCTTGTTCATTGCATGTATAATCTTACTCATCACTATATTAATTATGCAGAATGAAGATTCTCCAATGCAAAAGAGGACAAATCTATGACATTGGGTTCATTGACCCATATTTCGTTCATCAAAAAACTCTCAAAGATCATTACATCGACACAGAGAATAACTTGGTAAAGGCGTTAAGGTTTTCCGAAACCAAAAGGGAAATACTATTTCCTTACAACTACGGGTGAGTGTTACTGTCTTGTACACATTCTATTTCGCTTACTCGATGTTAAGTGTATAATTGATGACTTATGCGTGCGCAGCTTCCACTTTATTCTGCTAATCATTAAACCTGACAAACGAGTAGTACAAGTCATGGACTCGAAACGTAAGCCCCTTGAGGAGTGGGCGGACATGCAGGAATGCCTACAGGGGTAATTTCAATCATTATGGCACTATATCGGCAACTTTCCGTTCATTTCCTGGCAGCAAGTAATTAATATATAACTCTTTTATTCATTTTCTTTGCCGGACAGGGCTTGGAAACGGTTCACCGCCAAGGCTAGGGGTATTTGGGCGCCGGAGCTTACATTTGAACCAGTAAATGTAAGTACTACTAGCTAGATCCGCGCATCTCTTTGATTCTAGTTTCAATACCATTATCATGCTTGATTATTATTTTGATTGAACTCTGTTCTCGTAAAATGCTTGAGGCAGGAACATGGGAATAATTTATGTGGATACTACGTTTGCGAGTTCATTCGCCAGACGACCCATGAGACGGGCAGCCGGTACTTAGAACAACTTGAAGTACGTAAACAATATTCACAATTTTAGTTTATTGCCATCAATTGTGTTTAGTTTCATTCATATATATTGATCCCTTCTTTAAATTAGATCGAACGGTTGCGGGACGGTCTTCTACCACAAGATCACGTACGAGCAATTCAAGAGGAAATTGCGGGATTCTTAGATGCAGAGGTCCTAGATCCGAATGGAGAATACTATCGGAAGGTTGAAATGCAAGGGTGAGTGTAAAAGAGATGTATATATGCAAGAAACTCGTGTGTACATGTACCGTTTGTAATATGTTCGACCAAGCACGACGAATGAGATATGTGTAATATATTCATGACGATGATGTGTAATAGTGGTTCCTTCATTGCTGTATGTAGTACCATCGAATTGAGTGCAAAACACAAAATAAAAAGTGCCCAAATAAATAAATGGAAAAAATACAAAATCAAAACATTAGTCCCGGTTCGTATTACAAATCGGGACTAAAGCTCCTTCCCCCTCGCTCCAGAACAGGCCACGTGGAGCCCCATTAGTCCCGGTTCGTGGCCGAACCGGGACTAGCATTAGTCCCGATTGTCTAGTCCCGGTTCGGGAACCGGGACTGATGGCCCAACCGAACCGAGACTATAGGGGTGTTTTCTACTAGTGCACTTCGCCTTAGGTTTCACCTGAGGTTTAGCCTTCTCCTTCCCTGCGGCAACCAGGTCACAAACAACATCACACATCCATTTGACAGACTGCATAATCGTCCTGAAAGATTCTCCATGGCTCCTTGCGTTCCTCTCCATCCAGACTGCCCAAGCTCCACATAAAATGATACTGCAGTCAGTTCTGGAAATCTGCACCCCCGTCAACCATGTCCAGAGTGTTAGGTCGATCTCCTGCCGTGCGAGCCAAACGGCTCCACGACCTGATCCCGCGCCCTGATCGGGGGAGCCCAACCGCACCAATGGTTGGTGGGCCCATGTGACCCGCGCTACATAAAGGGTGGGGGCCCGGTAGCACACGGTACGAGGTTCAACTGTGCGCCACCGCCCCACCAACATCCCCTACCGATCTAGGGTTAGCGCGGTGCTCACGGGAAGCACCACCGACACCGCTGCCTACATCGCCGCCACTGCACGTGATTGCCACCGCCGTCCACCATGGCCGGCGGATCGAACGCCTCTGCGCAAGGAGAAGGTACACCGTCCCTCCTCCTCCATGGTTCCTACACCTACGGATCCTAACACTAGACGATCCACCGTTATAACATTGGTATCAGAGCCGTGTTTCGGTTTGAGATCCGAATCGTGTTCGAAGAAAGAAAAGAGAAAAAGAAAAGCAAAAGAACACCCGAAGAACCCTAACCCTAATAAAGAACAGGGGAAGGGCAAAGAATGCTCACCTCGAAAGGACGCCGCCGCAAGGCCGCGTGGTTCCGCTCGATCTTGATGCGCACCCAAGTGGGGCATCTGGAAGAAGAACAAGAACCCCGCAAGGGGGAAAAGAGGCACCGCGGCCAAATCCGTTCGACGGCGGCGCGCTCACCGCAAGGCGAACGCACGACCGGCGAAGGGATCGGCGACGGATGCGTAGAGAACGCCGGCAGCAGTGCCGCCTTCTTTTTTCCTCGCAGGTTCTGCTCCGGCCATGGAAACCCTAACCCTAGCGAGCTCGGCTGAGACCGCGACGGCTCGGGATGGAAGGGAAAAGGAGGAGAAGGAGAGAGAGAGGCTCGCGGCTGTCACCCGCCGCCGGCCGCCGGCGGTGCGGGTCGCAGCAGAGCTGCGGGAGCGAGAGCGAGTGAGAGAGGAGCAGAGTGGCGACTAGGGTTTGACCGGGCGGCGGGGTCCTGGTTTTGTTCCCGCGATCTGCACGGACAGCCGACCGATGCAGATGGACGGCTAGGATGGCGCCACGGCAAACCCTAGCCGGCAGAGTAGGCTTGGGCCGTAAAAGGGCCGTGGTTATCTGTCGCCCCACGCGGCAGATAGCCAACAGCCGTGGGCCGCGTATTTTTTTCCTCTGCCGAAAAGAAAAGGGCATTTTTCTGTTTTGTTTTTTCAGAAACTTAAGTTTTTTCCTATTCAATTTTATCCAACGAATTTTTGTTTTAGGAAACAGAAAAGTAAAAGAATTACTTCTGAAAAGTATAAAGTTTCATGAATATTTTATTCATGTTTTCCGCTGCAAATTAATAAAAGTGCTCTTTTAAAAGGTAAATAGAACTAAAGTGAAAATTGAAATTTAAGAGCATGTTAAAGTGGTTAATAAAATGATTATGATTCTGTTATTATTATGACCAACGTTATTAAATAACACAATCATGATTTATAGTTGTTCTATGTGCTTTTATTGCTATTTTCTGCCCAACGGTGATGTAGTTTTAAATTGCGCAAACAGTTGCATATTTTAATTTCGACCAACGTTGGATTTTTATATGCAATTGTTGTCTCACTTAATTGTGGAGAAGGAGGGTACTACTTGATGAGCTGCATCAAGGATGTCCCTACCCTCAGAGGTGACAACTACTCCGAATGGAGAAAGAAAGTGGATTTGGCCTTTGTTTGTGCTGAGGTCGACTGGGTTGTGGAGACTCCACAGCCAGTTAAGCCTACAGGGCCAATCAGAGACGAAAAGGATGATGATAGTACTTGGGAGAAAAAGAAGAGGGACCATGCTCCGTTGGAGATGGTGTATACCCTCGAAAACAAAAAGTGGCTAACCGCCAATAAAAAGTGCATGGCATTTATAAAGAATACAATTGAGCAAGCTATTGTTGGCTCAATTGCAGAGTGTGCTTCCATAGGGGAGTTCCTTGACAAGACAAAGAGTCAGTTTACTGGTTCTTCAAAGATATATGCTACCCAGCTGCTGAAGCAGCTGGTGACAGAAAAGTACACTGGAGGTGGACATGGCATAAGAGAGCACATTCTGAGGATGTCCAACATGGCAGCTAAACTTAAGCCCATGGACGATGACTTGGAGCTCAAGCCTGCACTCCTTGTTCACCTTGTTATGGCTTCACTGCCAAGTCAGTTTGACACTTTTGTTGTCAACTACAACATGTCGCCTGAAAAATGGGACATTGAAAAGACATAGCCATGTGTGTGCAAGAAGAGGATAGACTTAAATCCTCACATGGTGGTTCTCTGAACTATGTGAAGGATAATAAGAAAAAGAACTACATCACAGTAGCAATGGTTCCCCTTCAAAGCCACATGGAAAAGCTCCCTCGCATCATCAGCATCAGCAGAAGTCCTTCCAGTGGACAAGATACATGCTTGTATGCAAGAAGACTGGGCATTACAAGAAAGATTGCCCTGTTTTCTGAAGTCCATAATGGCAAAGAATGGTAACAACATTGTTTCCTTTGTAAATGAATCCTTGTATACACAGTTTTCGAAATCTACTTGGTGGATTGACTCAGGTGCAACTGTTCATGTTGCAAATTCTTTACAGGGATTCCATTCGACGCGGACTACGCAAAGAAACGAAAGATGCGTTGAAGTCGCAAATGGAGTTCAAGCAGACGTTGAAGCTGTCGGCGACATCTCCTTGGAGTTAGCTGATGGATTCACGATCCTGCTTAGAGATGTTTTATATGTTCCTTCATTACACAGAAACTTGATTAGTGTTTCACGTTTGGACAAAGACAATTATGAGTTATTTTGGACATGGCAAGTGTGCCATATGGTGTAATAATGATCATGTGGGTGTTGCTTTACTCACAATGAGCTTTATTTATTATCTTCACGTGAAAAAGTGTATTCTGTGTGCAAAGTGAATGAGCATGTTTCCGCGTCGGATAAAGAACAAAAGAAAAGAAAGAGAACTCATGACTCATCGAAATTATGGCACTGTCGTTTGGGCCATATTTCGAGGGGGAGAATAGAAAGTCTAGTTAAAAATGAAATTCTTCCTCCATTAGAGTTCTCAGACTTAGAACAATGCATAGATTGCATTAAAGGAAAGTACGTAAAACAAATCAAAAAGGGTGCAAACCGAAGTACAGGAACACTAGAAATCATTCACACTGACATTTGTGGACCATTTCCTGTGAAAAGTGTGGATGGCTATGACTCGTTTATAACATTCACAGATGATTACTCCCGATATGGTTATATTTATCCAATCAAAGAAAAGTCTGAAGCGTTGGATAAATTTAAGATATTCAAAGCTGAAGTAGAAAATCAGCATGATAAAAGAATAAAGATAGTGAGATCTGACCGTGGGGGGAGTACTACGGTCGGCACACTCCATATGGCCAAGTCCCTGGACCTTTTGCGAGGTTCTTACAGGAGACTGGCATAGTGGCCCAGTATACAATGCCGGGCGACCCTCAGCAAAATGGAGTAGCTGAAAGGCGTAACCGTACACTTATGGATATGGTGCGCAGCATGATGAGTTACTCCACCTTGCCATTGGGATTATGGATGGAGGCGCTTAAAACC
Organism: Poa pratensis; assembly: GCA_947311845.1. Classification (NCBI taxonomy): domain Eukaryota; kingdom Viridiplantae; phylum Streptophyta; class Magnoliopsida; order Poales; family Poaceae; genus Poa; species Poa pratensis. The sequence continues at coordinate 12,326,544 of CAMZMU010000048.1, forward strand.
GCCATCACATTCTCAATAGAGTACCAAGCAAGTCGGTGCCCAAAACACCGTACGAGTTGTGGACAGGAAGAGTACCCTCTCTACAACACTTCAGGTGTGGGGGAGCCCAGCTGAGGCCAAAGTATTTAATCCAAATATTGCAAAGTTAGATCCCAAAACAGTCAGTTGCCACTTCATTGGCTATCCTGAAGATCAAAAGGTTTTCGTTTCTACTGTTCAGACAGATACACAAAGTTTGTAGAAACGAGACATGCAGTCTTCTTAGAGGACGAAATGATGAGGGGGAGCATGGTAGCTCGGAAAATTGATCTTGAGGAGAAGAGGGTGTGTGCACCTTTTCCGATGATTCAGGAGCCATTTTTACACTACCTGTTGTACCTGCACCAACAATCCTGAGGTTGAGGTGCAAGCACCTGTTGTAACTCCACCCGTGACAACTGTGGGTGAAGATCCGGAACCTGTCCGTCAGGAGCCGACTGAACCCGTTGTTGAGCATGAAAGGGAGGTGCAGCAGCCACTTTTAGAAAATGAGACCCTTAGAAGGTCTAAAAGAGCTAAAAATCAGCTATTTCTACTGATTATAAAGTTTACAATACAGAAATAGCTCATATGGAAGGTGATCCCACTTCATATGAAGAAGCCATGAGAAGCCCTCACTCATCGAAGTGGGTGGAGGCAATGGAAGAAGAGATGAAATCGATGAGTTCCAACGATGTTTGGGACTTAGAAGATATTCCTAAAGGAGCCAAAACAGTAGGCTAAATGGGTATACAAAACTAAGTATGACTCAAAAGGGAATGTAGAAAAGTATAAAGCACGACTTGTGGCAAAAGGATTTACACAAAGAGAAGGGGTAGATTACAATGAGACATTTTCACCAGTCTCATGTAAGGATTCCTTCAGAATCATAATGGCACTAGTTGCACATTTTGATTTAGAGCTACATCAAATGGATGTAAAGACGGCATTTCTAAACGGGGATTTAAAAGAAAATGTTTACATGAAACAACCCAAGGGTTTTATCATGGAAGGCAAGGAAGATATGGGATGCCGCCTGAAGAAATCCATTTATGGATTAAAGCAAGCCTCTAGACAGTGGTATCTAAAGTTTAATGAGACAATTAAAAGTTTTGGATTTAAAGAGAATGTTGAGGATAACTGCATTTATGCAAAGTTTAAAAATGGGAAATATATTTTCCTAATCTTGTATGTGGATGATATCTTGCTTGCTAGCAGTGATGTTAGTTGCTACTAGAAACAAAGAAGTCTTATCCTCAAATTTTGATATGAAAGATCTTGGTGAAGCATCATATGTTTTGGGCATAGAAATTCACCGAGATAGGAAAATGGAGTCTTAGGACTATCGCAGAAGGCATATTTTGAAAAGGTTCTTAAAAAGTATAATATGCATAAGTGCAGTGCCACACCTGCTCCTATAGTCAAGGGCGACAGTTTTGGGAAATTCCAATGTCCCAAGAACCAGTACGAGATCGATCAAATGAAAGGAATACCATATGCTTCGGCTGTTGGAAGCTTACAGTATGCACAAGTGTGCACTCGCCCTGACTTAGCTTTTATCACCGGAGTACTCGGTAGATATCAAGAGAATCCAGGCCCAGAGCACTGGAAAATGGCAAAGAAAGCATTGCGTTATGCGCAAGGCACAAAGGACCTCATGCTAACATACAGAAGATCTGATTCCCTAGAGATAAGAGGGTATTCAGACGCAGATTTTGCGGGAGACAGAGATGATAGAAAATCCACGTCAGGATACGTGTTCACTCTCGCTGGAGGGGCTATTTCGTGGAGAAGCTCCAAACAGTCAATAGTTGCATCGTCCACGATGTATGCAGAATTTATAGCAGCTTATGAGGCCACAGGGCAGGTGATATGGTTAAAGAAATTTATACCCGACTTGAAAGTGGTAGATTGTATTGACAAACCACTAAAGATGTACTGTGACAACCAGCCCGCAGTATTCTATGCTCACAACAACAAGTCGAGTAATGCTACCAAACCAATAGAGATAAAGTATTATGTTGTGAAAGATAAAATCCAGGATCAAACTATAAGTCTCGAGCATATAAGGACAAAGGATATGCTTGCGGATCCGCTTACGAAAGGCTTACCACCCAGCGTGTTCATGGAACACGTAGCCGGCATGGGTTTAATGGAAAGACTATGATTTCTGGATCATGAGAGACCCAAAAAGGAACAGAAATTGTTTCAAAACAGAGAGGTATATTGTAGCTGTCTGATTCTATCGGCAATTGAGCTGTGATGATGAAACATGCTCTATGTACTGATCTATGATGAAACGAGTAAAGTATAAAGAAATGGACAAAAAGTAAAAGTTGAGATCTAGGGGGAGAATGTTAGGTCGATCTCTTGCCGTGCGAGCCCAACGGCTCCACGACCTGATCCCGCGCCCTGATCAGGGGCGCCCAACCGCACCAATGGTTGGTGGGCCCCTGTGAGCCGCGCTACATAAAGGGTGGGGGGGCCGGTAGCACACGGTACGAGGTTCACCTGTGCGCCACCGCCCCACCAACATCCCCTACCGATCTAGGGTTAGCGTGGTGCTCACGGGAAGCACCACCGACGCCGCTGCCTACATCGCCGCCACTGCACGTGATCGCCACTGCCGTCCACCATGGCCGGCGGCTCGAACGCCTCTGCGCAAGGAGAAGGTACACCGTCCCTCCTCCTCCACGGTTCCTACACCTACGGATCCTAACACTAGACGATCCACGGTTATAACACAGAGCCCATGAATCTGGGTGTAGGTCTGGAAGGATTGCAAGCTTTCTAAAATACAAAAACAGTCGTATTAATGTGACTGGAGATTACATGTACAACAACAATTTTTGGTGGAATATAGGAATTAACAATTAAATTTCGGTGCATGGAAATTTAATACCAAGAAAAGTTCAGGCTGATTTTTTTTTCACTTGAAGTTCAGGTTGAGTTGCTTCTTTAGGAATTCAGTCGGCCTACAGACTCTATCTAGTCTAGAGTCGAATCTGCTAATTAGCTTTAAAAATTCAGCCTTTTTTAACCGTGCTACACAAAGGGCCGGTCGTGGTGCACAATGCACACACGCGGTGAAAACCACACATAACGAAGCATTTGTTCGTCATCTTTTCACTCCGCGCGTGAGTCGAGGTCGAGTAGGATTAGTTAACCAATGGCTTGGGGGTAATTACCGAAGTCGAGTACGAGTAGTTATTAGTTAAGCTAATTAGCTTCTGGACAGGAAACAACGTTGGTCAAACCGGAGGCACGTCGGTCTAATCGATCTCTGGGTTTTCCCCTCTCCGGCCGTGGATAAAAGGAGACCTAACCCTAGCTAGCTAGGTCACACGTTTCGGCCGTGGCTTAGAGACAGAGTTGCAGCTCGCGCGCGAAACCAAGCCCAAGCCCCAAGCACGCTCTCCACCGAGACAAGGAACGGCGATGGAGCCAGGCTTAGAGTTAGCCCCGGACGATCATGTGCTCACCGACGACTACCTCGCTGGCGAGATCGCCGGCCGCCCCGTCGTCTCCAGCTACATCCACCATGCTCATCTCTACTCCGCCCTCCCCGAGGACCTCGTCTCCGGCCGCGAGCGCGTGCGCGACCACGACGGCAACGTCGTCTGCTTCCTCTACAGCCCCGTGCGCTACGCCGGCAAGAACAACAGGTCCAAGAAGCTGCGCGGGATCGACGGCGATCCTAGGAAGAGCTACTGGCACTCCGAGAAAGGCAAGATTCCGTTAAAAGACAGCAAGATTGGCGGCTACGTGCAGGACTTCACACACGTCGTCAAGGACACGAACGGCCGCAAAGACAGGACGGGATGGCGCATGAAGGAGTACGGCCTCTCGACCAAGGAGCACGGAGACAGCGACATCGTGCTCTGCAAGGTCTACCAAACGCCTCGGATCAAGCCATCGGCGACGCTGGCCGCAGTGCCCGCGTGCGACGTCACCAATATCTCCAAGAAGAGGAAGGCCGCCGAGGGTGATCACCACGAGGATTCTACGCCTAGCGCGCGGCCACGGCTAACCCACGAGCACCCGACGACCACCACCACGGATCAGGAGCCCCAGACCGAGAGCGTCGTCGAGGAATTGTTCAAGATGTACTGCCAAGTCACGGACGAGACCGAGAGGAACATTGAGGCTGCTCCACCTAACAGCTTCTTCCAGAGCATGGAACAAGAGTTTTCTAGATTGTATCTCGATCACAACAACGTCCCCGTGACCGAGGAAGCCGCGCCACCATGGGCACGAGAATCTCAGCCGGAGGAGGAGGACTGCTTCTTCCATAGCATGGAATTGGAGCAGGAGTTACCGAGCTTGTATCCCGTCGCCTTGACCGAGGAAGCCTCGCCGCCACGGGCACCAGCAGCTCAGCCGGAGGAGCACGGCAGCATCGCCGCGGACCACCAGATGGATGCGATCTTGGGCGAGCCAAACGAAGCGCACCCAGAACCACAGCCTGACGAGCCGGCACCCGACGAGGTCATCTACGGCTTGCCTTGTCCAGCGTTCTCGCCGGAGATGATCCGGAGGTGCAGCGACGAAATGATGACGCCGTGGCCGTCACCTTCACCCATGGCAATGATCTTTGGCATGTATTAGTTTTGCGTTGTCTTTTCTGCTCCAACTGCCCACGTTAGAAATCAGTTGAGCTCCTTTTCAACATCGATTGTAATGTGTATGTAATCTGTAAAGTATGCTGTTTAAGCTCCGGATGAGTTTGACATGTTACGTTGCAAATTAAAAATGTTGATTTGGGAATATGAATACTAGTATATATATCGTGTCTCAGAACTAGCTATAATGGTATGTTATTTAGTTACTATGAAATGAAATCACTTCAAACATTTCTTTTTTGAGAACCATGCAAGAGCATTGCATGTTTTATATTAGAAGAGGGAAAGCCACTCATCGTGGCAAAAGTCTTACAGAAACTCCCAGACTTACAACACGACCACGCCCACTTCAAACATTTCTCAAACAGAGAATCGGTAAGAGTACGGGGAAAACAGAGCAAAAACAGAGTCCTTCAACAGCCAGTTATTTTCTTGCAAAAAATATGCGATGATCACAAAACTTACAACAAACGAACAAGAATTGTCTTTCTCTAAAAAAACAGGAATTGTCAAGCTGCAGTTACCAGTGGTGGTGCCAAGGTTGCATCACCTTTTCTGTGAAAGATGTTTCTGAATTTTAAGGTGTATAGAATTGCGAGTTTTCCGGATGTGTGGCGGTGCCAAGGTTTCATCACTGTGTGGTGAAATGCGTGATTTTGCATCGTTCTCATGGTAGTTGTATGAAATTTTGCTTGGGTGGAGTGGTTTCTCAAAGAAGGTGGGGGAACCAATTGAACCCAGTGTTAGCGTAGCACAAGATGCTTGTACAAGGTACATCACATTACACACAGAACAATGGTCATGTAGTGTCGTGTAGGGAAATTTTGTTTGGGTGTCGGGGACTGTTTTGCCCTGTGGACATATCTTTTGAGTTTTCATCATCATTCCATAGGAGATCATTTAATATAAGTTCGTTTGCTAAAAGTTATTATTCAATTTTGTAACATAGATAGTAGATCTTGCAGAAGCATGAAAACTCTTCTACTGGTCATAAAAGCTTCTTTACGGGTGCATATTTGGAATGTGTATCTCACGGAAAATATTTTGCGGACCTCCGATCTCGCTTCAAACTTTCGCTTGTGAATTTCAGTTGTTTTTTCATGTAACCTTTTTATAATAGTAGGCAGACAGAGGATCTGAACTACAACTATGTCTAGAATGACAGCGAGGGAAATGTATGTTCTTTCCTTTATAGTCAGTGGCGGAGCCAGCGGGTGTGCAGGGTGAGCCCTGGAACACCCAGAAATTCTGAGATTTTTTGGGGAGTACTTCATCATTTTAGAACCTGTCACGTAACAGCCACTAAAAAGTCAAAATTCAACTAAGAAAAAAAAGAAAAGCCCACCGGTGGGGTTGGGCCCGTGGCCCCGTGCGCTCACAGCTCGCTGCCTCCTCTCTCTCGCTCGTTTCCCCACCTCTCTGGCTCTCTCTTTCGTTTCCCCAGGCACACTCGACACTCGACTAGATTGATTCCTCTTTTCCCCTTCCATTCGGCTGCCGAAGGCGGGAGCACATCCATGGCGCGGAGGCAACCAGACGATCCCGTGCGCCGGCGTTGAGCAGCCGATCCGGAGCAGCAGCATTTCGGCCGTTCGGCGGACGAGCACCTGCGCGAGCGCCGAGCTGCATCGACCATCGAGCACCTGCCGCCGCGGCCGCGCCGAGACGTCTAGGAGTCGAGGGACGGTCGCGCCGAGACGTCCAGCTGAGCAGCCGCGCCGGAACAGCCGGAGCGCCGGAGCACAGGAAGGCATCACGGTAGTTCCCAACTCCCCTGTTTCATAATGCTTCTGTTTTGATTTTCGTCAGCTATTTTACCTGTCAATCCAAGACATCTAGTACCGCATTAGGCTCTGTTTTTTCTGCCAATAGTCAATACACTAGTTTTGATCTGGTTTGTTGTTATGTTTGTTGTTGTCGTGTTATCTTTTGTTAATGTAAGACTATATTTAATATTATGAACTATTTGTATGGCTACTTTGTTACCTTCAAACATATTTGGTGAGCTATAATATTGTGAGACTTGAACTTATTTACATTGTTCTTTCCGTACAATTGTGGATTACATGTGTTGTCAAAAAAAAATTAGAGTGTGGCACACCCTTTGATAATTTCCTATCTCCGCCACTGTTTATAGTCCCTCCTCTTGATAAATGCCATAACTTGTCTAGTATCATATTCTCTAGGAAGTTTGTAGCAAAGCTTAACGCTATCATCAGAACTTTCTGGTGGTCGGGTGTTTCCTCTGAGCCTTTGAAAAAGGCTCTCTGTCTGCGAGCATGGAAAGATATTTGCGCGCCAAAAAAGGAGGGTGGTCTAGGCATTCAAAATCTGCAGGCTGTAAATCAAGGGCTCATTCTGTCAGCGGCCTGGAGAATAGCACAAAGCCCATATAGTTTTTTATCCAAGGTGTTGCAGGCCAAGTACTTCTACGACGCCTCTATTTGGAGGCCTAGGTCTAACATCCCAAAGTCTGCCTTCTGGACTTCCATTCTCAAGGTACTACCTCTCCTCCAGGAAAACTCCTTCTATCAGATCACTTCTGGTGAAATTTCAATATGGAATCAGCCCTGGTGTCATTCTTGGACTAAAGTTTATGGGGATTTGTTAATCTAGCAGCAGGGATTTGTCTACCCAGCAAAAGTTTAAGATCTTTGGATCCCTGGAACTAAACTTTGGAATGCAAATCTCATTAATTCGCTCTTTTCGAATCCTACAGCTGCTTCCATTCAATCTACTCCAATTCTCCCCTCTACTTCTGAGGATATCCTTTGCTGGAAGCCAACTCCCAATGGGAAATGCAATTCAAAATCTACTTATCGTGTTTGTTTGAATGCTCTTTTTTATGCAGGTCTCCAAAGGCCAAGACAGTTGGATGCTAAAACTGTCAACCTGCTTAACTTGGTTTGGAAAAACAAAACGATGATTCCAAGGATTAGAACCTTTCCTTGGAGATTTCTTAGGAGGGCGATTCCATCAGGGCAAAGAGCTTCGAGATTTTCTAGGCATATTGACAATCTTTGCTGCAGATGTGGCATCCCTGAAACTGACATCCACCTGATGTTTACCTGTCCTTTTGCTAGAGCTGCTTGGTTTCAGCATCCGTGGTATATTAGACCTGATCTTTTCACGCAAAACACTAGTTCTCTTACACAAATCATTTCTAATCTGCTCCGTCTTGACCATCCTCAATGCACTCTGGAGAACATCTTCACTTTTCTTTGGTGCTTGTGGAAATCGAGGAATGATCAGCTGTTTTGTAGGAAACAAGGACAGCCATATCAAGTTCATCTAAATGCTCAATCTTTGTTGAATGACATGGAAACAGCTCGAGCCAGCTCTTTGCCGTCTCTCTTGGCACCTTCTAATACTCATCTGCAATCAGTTTCAATTTCAAATGATTTGCGGGTCGCTGGAAACAAGATATATTGTGATGCTGCTTGGAAGCCATGGAGATCCTCTTCAACTCCACCTGCAGGGCTGGGAATCTATTTACGCCTTCCTCGTGGAGATCAAACAACAGATGTCTTCATTCAAGCTATTGCTCCGTCTGCTTCCTCTCCTCTGGTGGCTGAAGCTCTCACTCTTCTTCTGGCTGGCAAATTTGCTCAACTTCTTAACATAGAAGAGCCTGTCTTCTTCACCGACTCTCTTTAGCTAGCTCGAGCAGTGGCAGAGGATAACACTGAGAGCTCTCTTGTCCACTGGGAAATTCGGCATCACGTCCTTCAGTTCAAGGATTATGTTGCTCCTCTTAGGCATAGAATCTTCCATATTTCCAGAGACCTAAATGGAGTAGCTCACAACTGTGCTCATCAGGCAAAACGATCTCGTCGATCTGAGCCTATCAGTTCCTGCAGGAACTCAGCTCATAGTGCTTCCTCCTGCCCAATTCTTGCAGCTGCTAATCATCTGCAAACTTTGGGTTATGTAATCCTCAATGTATTATGCTTTTGAGCTGATTGAAAGAGAGCACTCTGTGCCTCACCCCTTGTACAAAAAAAAAATATATATATATCACTAAAACCCAAGAAAACAACGCAAAAGGCGAGCACAATTTGCTGCCTGACCTCAGCTCTTTACCAACCTTCCGCAAAAAAAAAATTGTTGACACAGTACTAAGATTTCTTACTGCAAACCATTGCCGTCAGTAAGAACAGATATAGTACTCCCTCTGAGAAAAGTGTAGTGACCTACCGAGTTATACTTGGTACGTTGTTTCCTAGCGACACAAATAACGGATTAAAGGGAGTACAACATTTGAAACTTGAAAGGATTAGGATCGCAAGCTTTCTAAAATACAACAATAGTCGTGTTAATGTGACGGGAGATTACATGTACAACAACAATGTTTTGTGGAATATAGGAATCAACAATTAAATTTCCGTGCCTGGAATTTAATACCAAAAAAGGTAAAGTTAATTATTATTTTTCAGTTGAAGTTCAGGTTGAGTTGCTTCTTTAGAAATTCAGCCGGGGCTACAGAGTACACTCTCTACTCCAAACTCAGACTCCAACCTCCTCAGGCTTCGTTCGGTTTGCAGGGTACCGATCCTTGCAGGGAACCAATCACCATGTGGATTGGGTGATCCATAACAGAGGAGTAGTGGTTCTTGGAGGCCTGGCAGCCGGCTAGGAGGCGTCCAATGGAGGCACCGGACGTCCTGCACGGTGCGTGCTGGCCGCCCGACGAGACGGCTTCGGGCGCGCGGACAAAAGAGGATGCGGCGCGACGACCGTACTTTATGTTGGACGGGGTAGGGTGGTGGGAAAGGGGAACACGCCGCCACCGTCGCGCCGAAGTCTCCTCCTTCGGTCGCTCCGCCCTGCAGGCGCCGCCACCGTCGCGCCGAAGTCTCCTCCTTCGGTCGCTCCGCCCTGCAGGCGCCGCCACCGTCGCAACCTCGGAATCACTCTTGTTAAGAGTAGGCGTGAGGCGCGGGAGAGAGACGCGGGGAATAGTTCCACGGACTGGGACTACGGATGGCACCCGCCGGCTTCGGGGCCGGGTTTGGCACCCCATACCCGCACCCGGCCCTCCTACCCGCCCCCATACCCGTCGGCGGGTATGTATCTCCACCATACCCGCCACCCGCCGGGTTCATGGGACCCGACGGGGACCCGCGAAGGCGACCTCCACTCTGACCTCCCGAGCGACCTGCGCCTGTCGACCCCTGCTCCTGCGCTTGCCGGCGGATCCGAAGCTCGAGGCGGCGGCGGCGTCGGATGGGATCGAGATGGAAGGAGAGAGGAAAGCACGTGCGTGTGTGCTGGTATGAGCATGGGCGTGTGCGTGGTGCGTGTGTGCTGGTGTCTGCGTGGACGCGTGCGTGGTGCACTGGGTGCGTGCGTGTGTGGCCTGTGGTGCGGCACTGTGGGCTGCGTGCGTGGGATTGAATCAGGTGAGGGTGTCGGGTCTGCGGGTTGGCGGGGGTGGGTTTGACATCCACATACCCACCTCCGCTAGACCCGGCGGGTCTGAATCTTTACCGCTAAGCACACCCGTGGGTGTAGATCGTTAGCATACCATCCCCATTTAGAGCGGGTACCCGTCGGGTTAGCGGGTATCGGGTACCCATTGCCATCCGGAACTGGGACTAGATGTTTTTTACCCGCGCAGAATGGACAGGATAGAAGGGGAATTGGACGGGGTGAGATCCGACAGGGCTTAACCGAACACGTTTCTTGGCATGGGCCGGGATTAAACCCCGGACGCACTGATCCCGGCCGACCCACGGATTTGGTGTCCGATCCCGACCCGGGTAGGATTAAACGAACAAATACCCAACCACTCCACCGTTCCCTTCCCCCGACCCACACCCACGCCGAGACCCATCATGGCCGCGCCGCCCAGCCGCCGCGCCTCGCCGCCGGTGCTACCGGACGAGCTCATCGAGGAGATCCTCCTCCGCCTCCCGCCCGACGACCCAGCATGCCTCCTCCGCGCCTCCGTCGTCTGCAAGGCCTGGGGCAGCGCCGTCGCCCACCCCAGCTTCCGCCGCCGCATCCACGAGCTCCACCGCACTGCCCCCGTGCTCGGCTTCCTCCACGACTGGAATAAAGAGCGCGTCCCTGACTTCGTCCCCACCACCGCCTCAGCCTTCTCCCTCGCCGCTCCGGACCGCCGGTTCTGGCGGGCCGTCGACTGCCGTCACGGCCGCGCCCTCTTCCTCTCCAAGTACTGGGCTGTTCAGGAGCTCCTTGTGTGGGAGCCAATCAAGGGCGCTCAGAAGCGCGTACCGGTTCCCGCAGCGGCGCGCGACTGCAGCTTCCCGGACGCGGCCGTGTTCTGCGCAGCCGACGCGTGCGACCACCGCGACTGCCATGGGGGTCCCTTCCGTGTGGTCTTCGTCTTCTCCAAGTACGACATTGAGGACGACAGTGAGGACGACGAGTACTTCACGTCAGCATGTGTATACTCTTCGGAGATAGGCTCGTGGGGCGAGCTCACCTCGACACAGGTGCAGTACGCCATGGACTTCGAATACTACTCGTGTACTTGTTGGAAGATCACTGCTCTATTTCATGTCTACCAGTTGGTGGATCGTGGAGTATGACTGTGCCAGGCACAGTCTGAGAGTGTTCGAGGCACCAGAGGAGTCCGGCTTCGGGGAAGGATGTACCCTCACGCTGGCAGATGGCGGTGGACTGGGTGTTAACGAAATAACTGAAGGCTTCAATCCACGCCTCAAACTGTGGTCGAGGGTCGACGCAAGTGACGACGGCACTGATGCGAGATGGGTACTCAGCCGGGTCATCAACTTGGCAAGTTTACTCCCAATTGGTGCTCTCGCGAATGTAACTAACCTGCTCGTGTTGGGCTTTGCTGAGGAAGCAAATGTCATTTTCTTAAACACATGTGTTGGCCTCTTCATGATCGAGGTACAGTCGGAGCAGGTGAGGAAGGTGTGCGATGATTGTGGTGCCTGCCTTTTGATTCCAGTTGTCAGCTTCTATACTCCTGTGCCCCGAAGTAAGCGCCAGGATCCGCCGCTGTCGAATGCTACTGAGGTTGCAGCTGGTGAGGAGAAGGAAAGAACAATAGGTCAAGGTCCAGCAGTTGTTTCACATGTATCAGGTGATTAAGCAGGGAACTTCGTCAAGACATTGTCAGGCTTGAACTCAGTCACAGGTTAGGGTTCTATTCCTACAAGTGGTCTGCCCCGCTGAAGTGTGCCAATGGTTGGGCTGTGGCCTGTGGGTAATGTAACTCCCAATTAATTCAGTGCTCTTTTGGATTTGATGTTGTTTCCATGTGTCCTTAGTTGATCTGATGACCCTTGACTTTTGTAGTTTGAGACATGAGGATTAGTGAGATTTAAAACGTGTCTACGGTATAATGTTGTTGCCCTATGTGGTAATGTGGTTGCCCAGCTTTGAGTACATTTCTGTTTGAAGGGTTATCCAAGTGTTATCAGATAATACTTGCAGCTAGTCTAGCGTCTCTTGTTATGATGTGTGTATTGTTACTAGCATCGTACCATATTGCAGTTACTGGAGGAATAGATGCTTATCCTGCTTGAGAAATGTTGTAGATACCACGCCGCTCTGCAGTTTAAATTTGTGAGCACTTGCCAGTTCTAAGAAAATGCGTTGCACAGCACGAAGTTAGCACCTTGTGCCATCATGAAATTGGTGGACGGATTGATTGCAGTCGTGTTGTTCTATCAACGGTTCATGTTAACTGTCTGCCTTGGTTTATAACCTTAATTGTCAGGGTTCCACCATATGGAGACGTTGCTCCAGAATCTACAGACATGGGCGCAGCTTTGCTATACGAAGCTCAAGAGGTGACTGATCCTTCGGGTGATGTTCCCAGAAGACTGCACGAATCAAGAGTCAGTGAAGAATTCAGCCACAGCCAGCAAAGATGATGCTGGGAACTTAAAAGATCTCTGGTAGCAAATGTTGACGACGTTCCACCATCAGAGAAAGGTGGTCAGATTATATGTGTTGTATACTGTTGTCCCTTTCCCCAGACCAATGGATGTGCCATGGCTGCATCACGAGTGGTGAAATGCGTGATTTCGCCAAATTTTGCATCATTCTCTAGGTATTTGTATCAAATTTCACTCGTATGGAATGGCTTCTCAAAGAATGTGTACAACCAGCTGAAGCCCTAATAGAAATGGCTATGAGCAGTTTGCCTTGTGGACATATCTTGAATTATGATCATCACTCCATAGGAGATCATTCATTTAATATAAATTGGTTTGCTAATCGTTATTATTCAATTTTGCAACATAGAGTAGATGATGTTGTAGAAAGCATTAAACTTTCTTACTGCTTATAAAGAGGTTGTTTACAGGTTAAGCATATTTTGAATGTTTGTCTCACAAAAAAAAACATTTTTGGCGACCTTTGATCTTCAACTCAAACTTGTCTTATTGACTTGTTACCTATTCTATAACAGTAGGCAATCAGAGGATCTAAACTTAAGCCGTGTCTACAATTACAGAGAGTAAACCATCAGTTCTTTCCTTCATTTAATATAGGTTGTTTTGCTAATCGTCATTATTTAATTTTGTAATTTGTAACATAGATAGTAGATGATGTTGCAGAAAGCATGAAACTTTCTACTGCTTGTAAAGAGGTTGTTTATGGGCTAAGCATATTCTGAACGTGTTTCTCACAAAACACATTTTTGGCGACCTTTGATCTTCAACTCAAACTTTTGCTTCTGAATTTCACTTCTGACTTGTTAGTATTCTATAACAGTAGGCAAACAGATGATCTGAACGTCAGCCGTGTCTACAATTACCAAGAGTGAACCGCCAGTTCTTTCCTTCCTACTTCCTAGTCCTTCCTCCTGATGAAGGGCGTAATAACTTATTAAAGCCGAGAAAACAAGGCACAAAGCAAGCACAATTCGCTGCCTAACCTCGTAGCCCTCTAACAAACATTCGAGGAAAACTTAAGCAAAATAGTTGGGTAAACAAACCAAGCAACAAAATACCATCGGCGCCAATACAAAGATTTGTTACTGCAAATCATTGGCATCAGACCAGGACAGAAATAGTACAAGGAGATGGACAAACAACTCAAAAGGATTGGGATTGGGGACTTTCTAAAATACAACAGCAGTTGTGTTAAGCTGGTTGGAGATTACATGTACAGTTTTATAATTACAGGGTCGTGGAAACTTGACAGCATCGGTGACCGTGCCAATTTACATTTTCACACCGCCTGTGCACGGACCTGAGTTAGAGTTGCAAAACGACACACCATTAGAACTGGCCCGCTGCAACCTCTGGAAGCAGCAATAGATCTGTTTGTTGCACTTGAACAAACTTGTGAAGTATCATATGCCATGACATGATTTAGTCCTGATGAAATCTTGTGTGTGCAAGTCCCTGAGGCTCTCCTGAACAGAATGGAGCTTGTAAACAAAAATTCCTGCGAGGATAATTTCTTTTTCAGCCATATCAGCTAAGGAACAAAGCAAAAATGTCCACGACAAGTTTTCATTGTAGGCTCTGAAGCCAAGAAAACTACAACTAAATATCAAATACAGTAAGTTAGTAGGATAATGTTCGAGACCAGGAATGCAACTACCACAGCTAAAACAAGCTCAAACGAGATGTTGGGTATTACCAGGGAAGGTAAGCATACAAGCTCATGGTGCAAATGATCATTCAGCCTTCCAAAGCATACCTCTGAACCTGCACCGTAGAAGAAAGTTAAATCATGCTGATCAAACCAAATACAAGTGGCTGAAGAGCCTCCCTTGCAGTTACAACTGGAGGTAAATGACACTACAGAAAGAAATAATCAATCCAAACGACACTTGGTCAACGCTGGCATACTGTGTCTTTGCTCAGTTGTTGTGAATAACTGCATAGCTTGAAAAATCTCTCAGCCTTAAATGTAACCAAACACCTCTATGCAGGTTTCTACAATCTCCTTACCCCACCCAAACACAAGGAGCATGTCAAGCCTTATCCAGAATGACACAGGGAAGACAACAAGACATAATCTTAGATGAACAAACTGCTTGGAAGGGAGCTTGCTACCTCAAGCATATTTTCCTCAATAAAGCAATTCAGCCCCATGCTTGCAGCATCTGCACCATTGTGTTGTAGGATCCTGAGCTTTCCTTCCTATAGTTGAAAACCAGTGAAAGCATCAGTAATGCACATAATACACCACCTTTGTTGATGATCTAGTTGTTGATTCACCTTAGTTCCATAAACAAGACCGCCTCCTGGGGAAGGATGAAAGCATGCGACATTGACTTCATCTTCAGCACTAGGAAGAACTCTTACCAGCTCCATGTCCGAAACTCTGTAAACCTGAATTAATGGAAAGAACAAACAGATTACATTATAGCAAGGACATAGGAATTGTGAACTATAATAAGCAATTAGTTTTGGATTCCAAGTATTAAAAATATATATATGCAACTGCAGTACCAATATAGGCAGCCTATTGCCTCGAGAAAAGGCATAAACAGTCTATTGTTACTGATGTGCAGCCTACGCTATGGGTTGAGCTAATCATACGTACCTCCAAGATAGTATATACAGGAATTCCAGTCGTCTCCCCATCCATAACAATGCTCCTAAGCAGAGAGCTATGGCGACGGCCATATGCCAATAGTATGTGTTCTGAAGTAGGCGAGAACTGCATCAAAGAGAAGACATTAGGCTCAGATTAAATTGTGAGAATTGCATAAGTGAAGCCCGATATTCGCAGGGTGTGTCTGGAATGCAAAGCGTATAGAAATTTCCCTAATTTAAGGGTCGATAGCAGGGCTCCTACAGATCCTGGACATATACCATATGGCAGTACACTGTTCACATCTCATCGGCATGTGTCCTCTCCTGATGCAGGTGGTACAGGGTTTCCAAATGGAAAAAAAACTAGTATATTGTTTTAGTAGGACCATGCTATCAGCTATGCTTTGGTAGTAATTAATACTATGGCAATGTAAGAAGAAGTAAGAGTATATTTTAGAATGTCACCCACACCAAATCTAGTTGGTATAAATACTGATCCATTTAGTTGTGTCAGAAAGAACAGAAATTTTTACCAGAAGGATATAGACAAGGACAGCACTAACATTATGCAAGTTTATATGTGTACATACAAAACCAAAGTCTGGTTAAATTAGAATTGAGTTTCTCTTGCTATACTCAAAATTAGCTTCAACTAGCTCAGATTGTTAGAATTACAACCATAACAAAAGGAGAAGAAACAATACGTGCTAAATCATCAATGTGTTCCACAGTGTGCTTTTCATGTGATGTTGGTTAGTTTTCTTTGACTTGCTCTTGTGCTTGCTGGGTGCAGAGCTAAGAACAAGAGTAAGGATGCGAAATATAACCACAGTGTGCTTTTCATGTGATGTTGATTAGTTTTCTTTGACTTGCTCTTGTGCTTGCTGGGTGCAGAACTAAGAACAAGAGTAAGGATGCGAAATATAAGAGCGGAAGGTGTTGCAAGACAAAAGGACGAAGTCACACAAGAAATGGGAGAAATCTTTGGAATTAAATAATATGGCTGTTTGCTGCTTGTCCTGTGTTCAATTGTTCTGTGTTTCTTTTTGGTTATCCTGTAACAAGGATTCTTGTTTGTGTTTATGAGAAATGGTAGAAGGGATTCTTGTTTGCATGTAGTTAAGACTAGTTAACTGTATCATGTCGCTTATTCTGAATTTTAGCCTGTTTTTCCCACGTGTGAAGTGAGGCATGATAACCTCGCAGGCAGTGATTATACAGCAAGTGTGCACCCTCTCCCTCTATACCTGTATTATACAAGGCCAATTTGGGCATGCCACGTAGGCCAACTTGCATCCTGATAGTTGAGACACAAACCACAACATCTTTTCTGAACATAAAAAAGGATGCAAACACACAGAAACAGAAGTGAAGAAAATAACCTGAATGGAAGTTAAACAATGAGCCGCCCTTATTGCTCTTGATGTGAGAATTTCTCCAAATCTGTAAGGAAAATAGATTCACAACTTCAAAATTAGGAGACCATGTACAAAACAGTAGCCTGATCAAGAACAAGCTGCGGTAATAGAACAGTCATCAGTGAGAAAACTTACGTCGCCTCCTCAAGAGAATAAACCCGAAGCTCATAAATAACTCCATGAGACGGAAGTGGATGGCGAGTTGGTGAAGTTCCAGCTCCTGTAGACTCGTACTGCACAGGTAACTGGCTACCCTGGTCACCTTCTGTTTGAGGCAGCAAGCATGCGACACAAGCTACCAGAAATCGTCCACAAGGGGAGAAATGGGCACCCATTTCACTGCAACAATTAATAACCCATGAATAAGGAGAGAAGTGCCAACTCCGTCAAACATAGAAGCATGGTTGCTGTTATGTCAGTCTACAACATATGTTATGTGCATTCTATTCAGAATTGCTGCTACCATTAGTTATGTAGCAGTTGAGAAATGAGGCTGGAATGGAGAAAATTCTATCTTCTGTATATAGGCATTGGTTGATAATAGGAAGAAAACTAACAGCTCGTTTTGTACATGAAAGAGAGAATAAAAGACACCAAAGCACAGTGGATCACCTGCAAAGAACGGCATGAGAGATTGTCAAGCAGATCGCCTTGCTGGCTTCTAATGTAACACATGGATTCTTGATATCATGCCGCCATACTCTAAGCTTCACTGTACATGGTAATTCAGCAGCCCCGGCAGAAAAGAGTGAGGTAGTAAGTTCTGATCCAACACCTAAGGAGGCAGCATGAGCCTCAGCTTCATCGATTTGTGGACCCAGTAGTGGACTCCCAACCCCAGGTACAGGGGCCAAAGCATGAGGGCGGGAGGCATGGTGTCGATTTGATTCTCTAGTACTGCCAGTGGAAATCGGGATCGAGGCAGAAGCACCTGGAGGTTCAAATAATTCATGCATTGTGATTACCTAGTAAAGTTGATCAAAGTAACAACACACCAAGAGATAGGTTTTACGGACACTATTGTTCAGAATTGCAGGGTACAAACCTGTATGACTTTGGGCCATCAACCAACCATGCAAAAAGGGCAGCTCCCAGCTACGTGAGTCACTGAAGAGATCGTGATGGTGATTTCCACCCTCTTGATTTCTTAGAAACATTTGAACATCTAACCCACTAGTGGTGAATGAATTCACTGGCATACGATGTACAGCAGATCCTGAAGGTCTGGCTATTGCCGGAAATGGCACACTGTTGCTCGTGGAAGGCATTTGAACATCATTAGACACTGATGGTTCCCCCGGACATACATCCATAGGGGTTACAAGCTGGTCAGATTGCTGGTTTTCTGCATCTGATGCCAATAAATTTTGAGTTGACGATGATGAACTATGCTGCACACTGGTTGAACCACTAGCCAAGTCACTGCGAGGAATATATAGACTTCCATCGTCCCTGAGGAATGCAGGCCAAATTAGGCAAGGTGATGGCACGTTAGATTCAAGATGTGCATAGCCTCTAGAGTTGATGTTTGCAAAAAGCAAAGCCGAGGGATAGTTTGAATAGCCAGTAGATGTCGCATGGGTCAGCTGCGAGTCTCCAGCATCAAGATTGTTAACCTTAAATTCAAGGTACATATGAGTTAACAAAAAAATATAGGAACGCATAAATGCAGTACAGACGATATTCATATTCTATATTTCTACCTCTGCCGTTAGAAGATATGGAGCACCATGAGGGTGAAAATGCACAGCTCTCAAGGAACGGCGGGTTTTTAATATGACGGTAGGGGCAGCAGCCTCCCCTCTCCTATTGTAGTTCCATAAGTACAACTGACATAAATTAGGACAGGTTATTTTATTAATCCTTCATAAAAAATTACATAATTATTTTGGCTATGATTAAACACTGGGAGTCCTACTTTGTGACCTGATGCAACTGCCAGAATCTCCCCCCTTGCATGAAACGCAATGGATGCAATTGGCCTAGCTGCCAAAGGAACATAATAGATAATTAGCGTTGCTTCAGAAATGCCAATTTACAGAAGCTAACAATGACGCATGGGACTAGAGATTGTTTAAAGGATATTACAGAAATTCTGAGATCCAATACAATCTGAGGTATTAGCATCCCAGATACGGACTTCATGATCCAAACTCCCGCTGGCAAGTATATCAGAATGTAACGGATGGTATCTAACCTGCAATCGAACAGTAGCTTAACAAGCATGATTTTGGGATCATTTGGCTAGCGATAAACAGAACAGTTAACTATTACACTCCATTTTCCCAATTCATTTATGGAAATGCTCTCAAGAAGTATGTGGGCGAGTGGAAAATAGGCCAAACAGGTATGAAAAAGACAAACTGGTACTGCATGGTCGAATTATTACAAAAACTCATGTACGGCATCTCTATTAGAGCCTTATATTCAATAGCTTACTCCCTGTCCAAACACACTACAAAATTGTGCCAGTGTCAAAATAGAACATACCACCCAAGGTGTGCGTCGATGCCCACCCAACACTTTCAAGCATTTCCCGGTTTGGCAGTCGATTATTTTAACAGTATGATCACCACTGGAAATAAAAGATAGTTAGTTCGCATTAGAAAAGAGATAGCTAGTTCGCAGAACTATGTTTAGTTCATATATTCAGCTAGTCAATAAACTTACTGTGTGGATGCAAGCGTTTTCCCATCTGAACTGAATGCAGCTGCAATAGTTGACCTAGGGGGTGGCATAAGAGGGCAGTACTTTGCAGACCAGCTATGCAGGGACTGTGATTCTGCCCTGTGCACAGTAAGTTTAGAAATCTCAGCCAGTGGACAGAAGACGTCAGATCGGCCGTATAAAATGCAACCCAGGAGTTGATACAGAAACATGTTAAGAGAGATTCCTTACCACGAAAACAAATCATGCTTAGCATCTGTTGCTGAATATCTTAATTCTGTGACACCAGCGGCAGAAGTAGGAGCCTTATTCCAATGCCTTTTAGCTTGGTGTTTTGTTCGAGGAGACACCTCTCGATGACTTAATAGATGAAATATGTTTCTGATAATCGTGAACAAGGCAAAGGTTATATTCAATAAGTGGCAATGTTAAGGCAATACTACTAGCGAACTTTATTTAAGTAATTCATACAAAAATATTTCCAAAATGGTCTCAAGCGGGTTTTTTATTCACAGAACTAATTACAGGAGCAATTGATAGTAGCACCATTTGAGGCACTAGGAGCTGATGCCATGTAGAGTATAGCATTATGATCACCCTAGCAGGCATTTCCCAGGATACTAGCAGCAATAAAACAGTTGCATTAACGATGCTGGAGATAAAATCATAGATCGACAATAGCAACTATGTCACCTTTCCAAAAGGATAGATGCCCCACAGGGCTTAGTCTCATGAGTCGTGAAATTAGCAAATGTGCAAGTTCCTAGACCACATAACCAAGCTTTTGTTCGGGTGACATTCAAGACCAGTATTTAAACTTTATTAAGCATAAATTGTAATGCCACTCGTGAAACTAGTTCCAAAATAACTAACACCAATTTGCATCACTAGCCACTTTTGACATTTTTGACAAAGTGGATACCGGACAGCAGTTCATCTAACACAGCAGACATGTAGATTCAGCAGTCCTCTTCTTAGCGTTTTTTTTTCCAGTAGAGTCAGCAGCGTCACATCATGCCAGCACATGTTGTGTGTAAATGGTTTGTGGGTGGGACATCTAGAATTTTACAAATATTGTTCCATAGTGGTTGTCTAACACTAAAAATTGCTAGACGTTAATCATTAAAAAACAGAAAAACTAATGAAATTCTGAAGTGATGATCAAACTCACCTCTTTTCCTATGTCAAATATTGCACATTCGTGAAACACTGATTCACGACATACAATCAGAAGTACAGAACTGAACATACATGCTGCTTTACAACATGCAACTTCTTTTAGCTACTGGATTGACGTTGCTCACCTAATTAGTATTTGCTAAATTCTTGTGTGACTGGCTAACTTGTCTAGCTAAAAATGCAAATAGATAACAATGGATGGAGTAATATTTACCTTTGCCTCGATCTTCTTGGTGAAGAGGTTTGATATCTAGGGTCTGACCCAGAGAATGATGCCGGAGCAGAAGTATGTTTGAGCCTTCTACCCAATTTTCGGCCATTTCAGTCCTTTATATTCACCTAAAATTAAACTAACCAACAAACCATAATTTTAGATACTGACATAATTCTAGGAAAGAGCAAAAGTTAAGGGAACAGTTTCTAGGATAATGCTTCAGCAAAACAACTTGGGACTCATTGGAATGCTAACCCAAAAATCACAAAAAACAATACAGGAGAAGCTGCGTAGTTCAATAAAGTTAGCATAGTAGGAGTGGCTAGAATCAGACATCATATATTTACTTGCATAACCCATCTTCTGCTGTAAAAAGTGGGTAACAAAGGTAAAGTTGCTACATCAGATTAGGGCATCATCTTACTTGAAAAACTATTTAACTTCTCACAAGATGACCAAAGGTCGGGCGTGCATAAACTTAGTAGCAGTGTAGCACGCCCTAACGTTGATAAGATATTCTATGACTCAATAATGAACACAAAATACTAAAATACATATAATGCCCATGCACTGCTCATCACATGGACAGTATAACTGTCATGGTTCCATGAGTCTTTTGCTAGGATAATAGTTTATTAGTTAGCTACCTTGCGTGTTATATTTTTTATATCTTCAAAATTTAGATCAGTGTAAGGTAACATGACATGACAGATATAGACAATAAAATAATCAATTATAAATTTATAATAGCTGAGATTAAAGCTAACGCCTACAATTTCATTAGAACTTTAAACAGATTGACTCATTGGCTATATTTCTTGGTTTATCCTTTTTGCGCCTGATAGTTCTTGGATCGGCGCTTCCTCTTAGGAATTTAAGGACCTAGCATCTCAAGCAAGCTATTCTCCTTAAAGTATATGTGCATGGATCTGCCTGGACTAAATTTTATGATTTTCTGTGCCAGCAGAATTACAGTTGTTCAACGCAGGGTAGACAAATAGCTCTGCAGCGAACCATTAAGAGAGACAGTCACAGCTGAAGACCGAGGAATAAGAAATGAATATCAGTGCTTGGAGTGCCAATACAACCACGGTTCCTAGACCGCATAACTGTGTGTGGCTCGGTAGCTCAAAACTTACTGAAAACGCTGTAAAAGTTGTTTTAATAAAACCAGGGGGGGGGGGGGGGGGGGGGGGGGGGGGAGCCCTTCTTATCTAATACAACCACAGTTGCCAAGTTAAGGAATAAAACCAAGGATGAAAGCATTGGTGCACACAGAATCCTATATTGTATGGACCTGCACAGGGGGCACTAAGGCTGCATCTTATCATAAGATATTCTAAATTTACGAATGAGGAGCAAAATACATATAACGCCAATACAAAGGCACACTAGGCATGCTGACACAGGTCGTACAAACTGTAATATTTCCGCGAGTGTCTTTTGGTAGCACAACAGTTTCTTAGTTAGCTACCTTGAGTGTAGTACAGATGTGCTTATTTTCGTTTTAACTTTTCTGCGCCTGTTATTCCTTGGACCAGTGCTTCTCGTTTAGGAATAAAAGGACCTAGCAAGCACCTCGGCAATTCTATGTATGGGGAGCAGCACTAACGTAGCAGAATGCCCAAATCACGCCCTCCGTAATTCGCTAAGCAAGCAAACAGAGGCGCCAGCCATTTTTTCCTAGTAGAACAAGTAGAATTACAGCTGCTCAAATAGCACAGATCAATAGCTCCGCCGCGGATTTTTAGGAGAGACGAGCGCGGCACAGCGCCGAGTGCGGAAAGGGATATCAACGAAAGGGAATAAACCAAGGGTGAAAGCGTTTCTACGCGGAGAATTCTATGTTGTACGGGGAGCAGGACTAACGAAGCAGAATGCCTAAATCACGCCCTCCGCAATTCGCTAAGCAAGCAAACAGACGCGCCCACGAAATTTGCTAGCTCAAAGCTTCCGCCACGGCCCAATTTCCCACCCGACTCCGCGACGTTCCACCCAGGGGACAAGCGGCGACAGCATCCGGCAACCATAATACATCGGCCGATGATAGCCTCCGATTTCCCCCGAGCTGGCGGACGGGACGGCCGCGGCGGCTCAGATCCAGCGTATCCTCGGTCGGGGGAATTTGACGGGGACGAAAAGCAAAAGCGGGCGTAGACATGGGGAGGGGAGTACCTCCGCGGGGCAGAGCAGGAGGCGCGCCGGCCGGGCCGCCGTCCACGGGGGCGGGGGTGGGGTAGGGGGGCGACGGAGGGGCAGCCGGGTTCCAGCTAGGTCGGGCGAGATTATGGGGAGGAGAGAGAGAGAAAGTTTGCCTCCACGCGGTAGGGGAGAACAGACAGAGGCCGAGTGGGTCTACATTCTCCCGCTTCTACCGGGCCCGGCCCGGCCCAAGCCCACACGCACGTTCTGCTTCCTACATGGCGGAAGAAAGATCAGCTTGGTATACCTACGCCCACGTGGCAGGGCTGGTCAATCAAACCTGATGCAAACATTCAGGAGCATTTTCAGAAAAACTTCATCCCAACATTACAGAGATAACAGTACTTCTCAAGTTCTTATTAATTCGTTTGCATTCTAATCTGATCTCACGGTAGCTCAATACTGCCAATACATCCTCATGAAAACGATGTTCAGGGAAAACAAGAACCGTACAAATTGTACACAGAAATCCTCATGCATCCCTTTCTTGTCCTCCCTCCCAGTGTAACTAAAGATGGAGCCGATTCGACGCCGACGTTTTAAGCAAAACCTATCCCTAAGCTTCTCGACAATCACTTCTTCCTGCTGATGAGGTACACGAGATCGCCCAGATGCTGCACCTCGAGGCCCGCCTTTTCGCACCCTTCGAAGAAGATCGACTGGTCCTTGCCGATCCTCCTACGCCAGCTCATCAGAAACATGGGGTGCCTCACGACAACTTGTGCTCCTGCCAATAGGATCACGGGAGCATTCACTCAACACGTTCTTGCGTTGATAAGGTACTTGTTACAGAATGAAATATTCGAGACAGTACCTGATTTAGTTGTAATGTTTGTACAGCCAGCTCTTTGCCTGTTAAGATCAGATTCTTGTAGAAGAAAGGATAGCGTCGTTATCAGGTTTGGGTACTGTTTAACATCTGCAAAGGCCGCAAGGTGCAACATATCAGTGAGCTGCAATCACAGATACGATTCACGGAAAATAAGGTATGCACTTACATAGTAGAATATCACTGGCAATCACAATGTTCCAGTCGGGGTGGAGAACTGGAAACGGATCTCCCCACGTGTCTGAGTTAAGAAAAATCATTAAACGATATTTCCCCCTTCTGAGAGGCGCATAACACTACCAAAAGTATATAAGTTCATGGCTTTCTTACGTCGGATATGGGGTAACAGACCCAAATTATTATCTCTGCAGTTATGAGCTTATTTTCTTCAATGTCCTTGTCGTCATAATCAGAAGTTGTAATATCCAATCCATATGTTTTTCGCAGGAAAATGGCTAAAGCTCCTGTTCCACTAACACACCAGTAAATCATTTACTTTAATGTATAGGCATATTGAGTCTTACAAAGAGACGGTATCACGTACTTACGCGACGAAATACAAATACTAATCTTTTGGTGTACTTTTCTCTTGACCAAAGGTACATAGATATAGGCTCAAATATGCTTAATTACTAACAATAAACAAGTTGAGACCAATATAACTACGATGGAATACAATAAGAGCCACACACGCGCGCAGAAACAAGTTCAGAATAATTACTGATTTAGTAATTTCTCTTTAGAATCAAACAATATAATAAGCCTTTTGGAGATCAATTATAAATACACCATGCACTAGATTAACAACGTTTTTAATGAAGGAAATGCTACCATTTTTTCATACCTTCCTAGTTCCAGGATTCGTTGACCATCAAGGATTGATGGATTCTTAACCAGCCAGTCAGCAAAGCAAAATGTCCCAGGCCATAGCAGATTGGCATTTAGCTGATGACATGAGAATTCTCTGATGCTCAAGTCCTACACGACATTTTTTTGTAATGGTGAGCAACATGACCAACATGGAAAATGAGAGGCATAGTATTTTTTGAGCTTCCGTACTTCACTTGCATAACTTAGCTTGCAACAATTAAAAGATCCTACAATATTTGAGCTACTAGTTCAGACAAGAATATTTTTCCTCAATCAGCAACCAATATTCATGAATCCTTAACATAATCAGTAATGCTCATGTGAAACGTTTTGCACAGTATAAAACAAGGTAGACTACAACTCCCTCACAATACATGTTCTAGAATCTGTATCAGTCAAACACCTTAAGGGTTGATCATTACTATAGACAAATTTACAAGCACCAATAACACCAAACTGATATACTTTGTATTTGTGCCTATTTTATAAGACAGCGCCTATTTTCTGCGGGCTCCCCCATATACTACTTTGTGCTACACAATTTTCAACCTACAGAAAACTCAAAGGTAGACAATCATTCAAAGACGAAGAAAAAACTAGATGCCTCAATACGGATAACCTGTTATCCCGAGAAGCTACTACTTGTCATGCTAAATTGAATTAAGCAGTCCAGGTAGCCAGCTACAGTTTGAGATGGAAAACTCATGTACGCAAGCATAATGACCAGGCATCTATTCACGCGGTTCAGCATGCTTCCAAACTTATAGGTTCCTAGTCGATCTGCTTGCTCACACTCTTCTTAGGACAGTAGCAAAACTAGGATTGAGAATTGAGTAGGGTAATTTACCATCGTCCATTATCCATACATTATCAACATTTGGATGATAGAATAAGTACTTTAGGAGGCGGCGATTTGGGTGGTAGGTCTAGATGCACCCATTATATAAATATTTTTATTTTTTTTTCAAATGTCAAAAAATTACAGAAAAAAAATCGGATATACATTAGAACATTCTATGTTAGCACAAAAAATGTCGTGGAGAAAAACTACTTTTTGTGACCTGTGCAAAAAAGACAAAAAAATGACTCGTACAAAATCATTTTGGTGCATCCGGATTTGTCTTTTTTGTACAGGTCACAAAAAATGTTTTTTCTTCACGTAACTTTATGTGCTAACATTAAATATCTTGAACTATATGCGAAATTTTTATTTTGAATTTTTTGACATTTTGAAAATTGTTTTTTGGGTAGTGGGTGCATCTGCACCTGCTACCTGTTATGGATTTCCGAAGTACTTTATGCTACACAAATTGCAACCTACACAAAAATGCTAAGGTAGACAAGAATCCAAAGATGAGGAAACAAACTAAATGCTCGATGTTATTAACCCATTATCACCGAAAAAACTATTACAAAGTCATGCAAAGCTAAATTAGTCAGGTAGCCAGCTACAGTTCCAGATGGTAACTCATGTATACACTCCTCCAAAGCATACTGAATTACTGATCACGCATCTATCTAACATAAATACTCCAGTTCTATTTATGAGGTTCAGCAAAGTTTCGGTTTTCACCATGGACAGCAAACATAAGGTTCCTGGTCGATCTGCTTCTTCGCAGGATGCTCACGACAGTAGCGAAACTAGGATTGAGAAAGGTTTAGGCAATTTACCACGCCAGGAAACTTGTGGATCCGCTCCTCGTACTCCAGCGCCTGCTCCTGGCTCTCCCCTCGGCGCCCACCTGCGTCTCGTCTTCAGTCGCAGGAAAGGGGGAACAAGCAAAGAGGCCAATAAGCTAGGATAGATCATAGGAGCACATGGTGGGGGCGGAGTGGGGGGGGGGGGGGGATGCGAGCGGAGAGAGTGGGGGGCTGGGTTTACTTTACCTCTCCGGCCGTCGTCGTCGGCGTGGAAGAGGGAGGCGGCGGAGAAGACGGCCGTGTCCATGGGTAGACTCGTGTGTTTGGGCAGCTCACTCGTCCGCCGGGCTCTCCGGCTGCTTTTCTGGTCGGAGGACGGGGGAGCGCGCTGGGCTGGGCTGGGCTGGATTAACCATCAGTCCAATACCAAACCTAGATTCACAATCCGCTGAAAAATCTAGATTCTCAAGAAAAAAATATAGCCAACTCTCAAAAACAAATATAGCCTACAAAAAAAACAATATATGAGAACATTGTTTTCTCGGCATGCTTAGTTCACAGATAAAAACTAGTATGTCTTTTTCAAATTTTAACAATGAGACATGTTGTTTATTAAAGAAAACTCGAGATGAAAAAATCGAGACGCGTATTTGTTGTCACCATGCTCGATTGCTTGTAGAATTATGGAAAAGCAACGTGAGAAGTCGAAACTAAAAAAAAATTATTGATCCAACAAAGCGGTAGTCCAGTGCGACAAAACAGTGTAGCCTCTCACGACTGGTTCGTACGGAGGCAACAGTACATTCAAAAAACCATCATGGTTGTATCCAAAAAAAAACATCATGGCTACCTGCTCGACCATCGATCCAACGGTACACAAACTCGGCCTAAAATACTCGGCCTAATAACATTAACTAAATTCGATTCGCTGCAAAAACTTCTTGATCTAATCGTCATACGCGCGCATGCATGTGGCAAGCCCGTACGTCGTCGACGGGATGGAGTAGGTGTTCGGATCGGCCCAGCCGCTGGCGCCATAGCTTCCACAACCGTACGGGTACCCGAGTGGCGGTGGCGGCGGCCGGCGGGTGAGAGTAGTAGGCGTGTGGCGGCGGTGGCGGCTAGGAGTAGTAGCCGTACGCGGGCGGCTGCGACCGGCCATAGTAGTGCGTGGTCGTTCCCTGGCCGTAGTAGGGCGCCGAGCCGTCGTTGACCATGGAGATGCGCCTCTTCGTCTTGCGCCGGATGCGCCGCCTCAGCACCCACGCGCCGCCGTCCCGTGAACCACCAGTCCACCACCAGCTGCTGGTCTGGCGACACCCAAACGCTCTCCACACACACGCGCACACACACGCGCGCGTGCGACGCACAACATGCAGTACGCATGTCAAAATCAGATACACGTGTGCGCACAGCATGCACGAGTATTTTTTTTTTGATTTTCTTTTAAAAATTCTTGTATAAGTCAGACATAACAGTGGTGCATATGTCTATATCTAGTTATCTACTGCATCCGCTTTGACGATGTACCGAGCATGTTGCTGACGGCATTCCTGACCTTCCTCGAGAACCTATAGTCGTGCACGTTTCATCTGGAGCACCACCGGCCCCGCCGCCGCCATTGCTCTCTGCTACTGCTTCTCCTTGATCTCACAAATCTCAACTCAATTTTTCTCTCGAGGTGTGCTGTCTGCGCGCTGAGATTCCTTGATGGTATGGTATGGTGGAAGATCAGAAATGGCTGCCTGGATTTTATAGTGGCGATGGGGATTTTATAGGATCTGATGATGAATCATGCTGCGCCTCTTCTATGTTTCAAGAAGTAGCGAAATACATTGCCTAGCCACCGAGATACTAGGGCACATTACGATCGATCGTGGCAGATCAGTCCGCAATTTTCTTTGGACGTGCTATTAAGGGTGTTTTCTGTGGGCACGGAAATAATATGGTAATCGAGCCATGCATGCATGCACATACGTAGATTCCTTTTGGTTTTTTAACTTATAAATGTTTTGTCTCTTAAACCGTAAATCAAAATTCAGATCCGTTTTCATGGTTAGCTTTGTCACGACGAGATCTTTAAAACTAGATCACATCTTGATATGTTTTGACAACTTTTTTTGACCCTACTTACCAGATTATAATCACTTAATCACCAGGTATTATCAAGCTGGTTACCATATTAAAATCAAATGGTTGCCTGGTTATTTGGACTTTTCTACTCACCAACGTAATCATTTCGTGACGGTAATTCCATATTTCATGTGTTTAGAGTAGATCAAATACTCACTCTTTAGACATGTAAATCATGGCTATGACAAAAAAAAAATGTAAAATTTACCCGGTAACTAGGCATTATTTGGGTGATAATTGTTAACTAGTAATATGGTAACTACAATATTATAACCAGGCAACTGACTACGAAAATAAAAGTTTATCGAAATATATTAAGATGTGACGTTGTATTGGATTAACGGTTTAAGAGATAATTTATTTTGGATTTTTGGTTCTGGGAAGATTCCTTGTATGCATGCATTAGCCCCTTTTCGATTTGCTGCAGCGTCGAATGGATGTTGGTTATAGGGCACGTCTTCTAAATAGATTAACCGGTTTTCTTTTGCACAAAGGCTATTTCAAGCCGAACAATGTAACTACCTTCGCAAAAGTTTTGGCTTCAAGATGTCAAAAGATGTATTCGTGCATCTTGTGAGGCAGGGGGTTGAGGGAGTATCATGTCTATTCAGACTCGAGCGAGATTGTACCCGGCTGCTTTGGTTCTCATTTGTGCAGAAGTGCAGTGCCGACGTGCCGCTAGTCGGTGTCTTGCATATGGAGTTGATGGTGATTAGGTTAAAGTGGGTCTTTGCATGAGAGAGTACACATGCCTTGATACCATGTACAAGTTTATATTATCATATTTTTAGGAACATATCAAAATTTAATTTGTATTATCATATGAACTCTATTGTGTTCAATGTTAGAATTATTGCTTAATCTAATTTGTATTTTAGTAATTATCTTGGATTTGCTTATAATACATGAAAAGGACAAAATTAAATACAGTTGGTTATAAATATCTTCTAATAACATTAGGTTCCAACAAAACTAATTGTTTGGCATAGCAAGAGCAAATCTAGAAGATGAGTACGGGTTTTGAGACCGAATTCTAAAATTTCCGGACTATTCTGGATGATTTTTTTTCACAATCTTTGTAACAATTAGTAAGAATCCGAGTTGATTCTACACCAAAACAAAAGATTTTGTCTATTTCTCTAGAATGGGAGTATAAGGTCAAAATGTTCAAGTTAAAAATGTATATTTTTACGAGAAAACTATATTTTGAATATAATCACGGGTTTGAACAATGTTCACCGGGTTCGAGAAAATGTTAAAATTTTAATAAAATACATTGATTGTTTTGAAAAATATTCATGAGTTTGAAACAATGTTAAAAAGTATGTTCAATGATTCAAAATAATAGTCACAATTTCAAAGAATGTTCTTGGTTTACAAGAATATTCTTGTTATTTGTTAAGAATATATAAACACGTAAAAACACAACTGTGATACATAAATTAAAACGTAATCTAAGGAAAACCCCTTAAATGGAAAAGGCTGCGTGCGTCGACCCAACAAGGGAGTTGGCCAATAGGAGCTCCCATGCTGGTTTCTCACCTCGAGGGTGCGGAGGGATTTCTGTTTTGGATATTTTGTCCACACGTTGGAGGAAAAAACTGTTTCATTTTAAAATTTCAGTTATTCCTCTTGTTCCTCTCAAACCTCACCTCCCTCGTGGAAATCATCCCTTCCCTTCCTCCATAAAGTCATGGTGAAACCACCCTATGTTCTTCTCTCTATATGCCCTGATCGATCCTCCCAGCAATGTTATCTCCATTCCTCGTGTCGCCCCCACTCGGACCTTTCCCGCTTGTCGCGACCGCAACAATCATTTGTTAGGTCGAGACAGTCTGTTCTTAAGTTTCTACATGAACTTCTTACCGACCACGAGCGGCTTAAGAGGACGTGGGGTGCATGGATCAGTGCTAGAGATTTGGAGAGGGGTTGGTGAGGCCCGCGTACATGTCCATTCCTAGTGCCCTTCATCCAGGGCCATTCCAATTAATTTTTAGACTCGGGGTGATTTACAGTAATATGATTATAATGAACTTTTATACTTCCTTATTTTTTTACCATATTATGGTTTAACAGATATATGTTGTATACTAATTAGTTACCATTTTTAATCATACAATAATTTTTTTCAATTGTTTTATGTTATATATTTGCAATGTACATTATCAAAAATATATTTAAGTTTCGCAAATAGTTTTTTCCTTTGTGATATATTGTCCTTAACAAGATACGAAACCATCTTACATGTGAAACACTACAAAAGAAAGGAAAATTCATGACTCCTTTTTTTACAGTCGTATGTTTGTTCTTCTCTAATTTTAGTATATGCTATATATTT
This sequence comes from Poa pratensis, assembly GCA_947311845.1. NCBI lineage: Eukaryota > Viridiplantae > Streptophyta > Magnoliopsida > Poales > Poaceae > Poa > Poa pratensis. The sequence goes on from CAMZMU010000048.1 coordinate 12,357,174, forward strand.
CGGTAGACATTCGAGAACATACAACATTCCAAATATCTTAAGCAGAGATGTGTAGTGTATAGTTCAAAATATAGAAACTTCTTAAGTATAAATTGAACAATTGACATGATAAAGTTTATCTTGGTCAAATGTGTCTTACAAGTTACCGTGACTTAGTAATAAGTTGATATACGTTGATGGTTTACACTTTTTATTGATGTAGAATACTTATAGTAATCATCGCTGCATGTAAAATGTATGTGTTCTACTAGTTCTGCACACACATAGTTCAACTATTATATATGTTAACCTTAATGCATACAGTTGCTCCTGTTAGTTTCTCAGATAGAAGTTATCCAATTAAACATAATATATCTATCAAATTATTTAATATATCATACGTAAGACATCCAGAGGTGAAACTAGCAGCTAACTAAGCTTACCACTACAAATATTGATTTGTTCTTATGTGTTACTCCCTCCGTTCGGATTTAATTGACACACACTTGGTTACACACGGATGTATCTAGACACCTAACAAGTATAGATACATCCATATTTAGACAAAAGCAAGTCAATTAATTTGGAACGGAGGGAGTACATTATATTGGTCTTTAATTGCAATTGTTTATAAATGATCAATAGTCTTGTATACGTGAAAAATAGAAAACAACATAAGAGTTACAAATACTTTAGTATTTGAGGCTCTCCCTGGGACGGTCACCCTATTTGTCTCGCCAGGTGTGGAGTGAAGCACATGGAACCGAAGTGCATCGGTTTCCCTGGAGCCGGCGAATTGTGGATCGCCGAGAACAGAGCGCAGAAGCCGTGACTCCAGCGCGCAAACTTTCCAAAGACGGAGCCAATTGTCGTGGGGTTACCACGGCAATACCCGTCGCTGATGGTACTATGGGTTTCGAGGAGAGGGAATGTCTGCGCTGGTGGTATCATCGGCTAACAAGGAGAAGGATTTACCCAGGTTCAGGCCCCCGGTGGGTAACACCATACTCCTGCTTGTCTGACCTGTATTGATTCGAGGTTACAAGGTCGCCGTAATGGCTATGAGATCGCAGATTGGTTCTGGCTTAGGGCCTTCCTGCTCGGCGGCCCCTCCCAGCCTTTATATAGGAGGCCGGGTCTTGGGAATTCGTTTCCAAGTAGGTTACAGATTGACAGAAACCCTATATTGCCTGGACTACGCTTGCCTTGCATCGTACTCCACTGATGGGCCTCCGTAATTACTTGTCTTCATGGGCTTCGATGGGCCACCCGGTGGGCCTTCAGCTGGGCTTCCCCGGGTATACCAATGGTGGGTACCCGATGGGGTATGCCCACGTCAACAACCCTGCCTTCATAGCGGGAGGAGCTTGTCACTTCATGGAGTCGTCGGCGTTGCTCTGCCCCGACGGCTTCAATGGGATGCGCGGCTGGCGTCGCCGACATTGGCAAGCAAATTTATATGAGGCAACCACCTAGATTTGAACAAGGCCATGATGTGGTGTGTAAGCTTGATAAGGCATTGTATGGTTTGAAGCAAGCTCCAGGAGCATGGTACTCCACATTGAGTATGAAACTTTGGCAAATTGGTACACCTTCCAAAGTCACATACTTCTCTATTTTTCTTTGCAAATCCTAAGGTCAATATGTTTATTATTGTTTATGTTGATGATACCATTATGGTAAGCTCAACCCAATCTGAAGTGGCAAGTTCACTTCAGCAACTTCGAGGATATTTTGCCTTGAAATATTCAGGGGGAGTGTTGTAGTAATTCTCCCTCACTGAAGTAAAAAAGTAACATTATGGCTTCACTCTTTTACAATGGAGGTATATAGTGGATTTTCTCAAGTGTATTGGTAGAGTAATGTAAACTTGTCACAATTCCTATGTCACCCTCACGAAAAAATCTGAAAATGCAGAACCACACCTACCTGGACGTCCCCGACTTATCAGGCCGGGCCAACTCTTGGAGATTTAAGTTAATATTTTGCAAAAGATTCCTACCTCCCCTTCGGATTTTTCGTATGGTCCAGTCCTCACAATGACTAATAGGGAAACCTAATCTCACAATTTCTAGCTGCTCCCTGACGTAGCATACCCTGTAGTGGAGTCGCTGATGTGTGGGTCCGCAGGGCGTGGGGCCCATAGGTCAGTGACCTCACGACATGGGTGTCATACGTCAACGGATCCATGTCCGAATAGGCTAGGGACGTACAACTGGTTGTTGGGAAACCACACTAAAAAAATTGGCTCTTGAAGGAATTCAACGGGAGCCAGATGATGTACATTGGGTGGCCGTAAAAAGAATCGTCACCCATTTTTGGCACACTATGGATCTAGACATGAAAATCCAACGGTCATCATCATTCATTGTCAGTGCATCTCACATACAGATTGGCTAGGATGATTCTCAAATGATTGTCGCTCCAGTCTCCACCCGAGGGTTTGGTGTTATTCGGTCCTAACTTGATTTCATGGAGTGTTATGAAACATGTGACAATGTCTCGCTCTAGTCTAGAAGCTGAGTACAAATATTTATTCAAATCCATGGCAGAAATTATTAGGGTACAATCATATCTTAGGGAAAATGTTGTTCCTTGTTTGTATTTGATGTGACAATCTTAGTGTAACATACTTATCTTGAAAATCTAGTATTTTGTGCAAGAACCAAACATGTTAAGATAGACTTTCACCGTTGTTGAGCGTATGGCCAACAATTAGTTGGATGTGAGGTCTATTTCTTCTAGAGATCATTTTTGGCATATGGTTTCACAAAGAGATCTCTTTCACAAAACCTCTTCGTCTGAACCAAAACACGGAATTTTCAAACGACCCGTGAGGGGGCGTGTTTGTGTGTGTGCCGGGGTGGGGATTGGGGGGGGGGGGGGGGGGGGGATGAGTTGTATATACAATTATAGATGTGTTAGAGATTCAGTTCTAATCTTACCTAGCGTAGAGATCTTACCTAGCGTAGAGATCCAGTTGTAATTTGTGTGTTTCATTTGTGTCTGGACAAACATTCATTTTACGCAATTTATCACCGTGGAAACACATTCAAGTCTAAGCAAATTGAAGCTTGCTGCTTCTGGAACGTGTCTATATACATGTTTTTGAGACAAAGTTAGAGCTTGTTATAAATCGAAACAAAGGGAGTACATCATGCTAGCAAGGCCCCGGTTGTTCCTCGTTTCACAGCCACCTGCGGTGTAATATGGAGTCTAAGTTTTTCCGCGCGAGAAAAGCGCAAAAACACGGATGGCCACAAGAGGTTCCATTTTCTTTTGGACGAATCGAGGGAGAATCGTAGGCGAGGGAGGTACCGGAGCTGGTTCGGTAGTACTGGCAAGTTCGCGAGGAGGACTGTTGGGAGACTATCCACGATGCAAAGGAACGGGGATTTACTACACTTGTGTTTACCCACGGGTTTTTCGTGTAACACGGAAATTTGCCGTCGTAGATTCAATACGGGCATGAAATTTTACGGTGCCTGGAAGACAGTCAACACGAGATGATCGACACCAAACACTCTTTATTGATTAAAAAAATGCTACTCAAAACTGTAGCATGATGCAGCTAGCGGCAGTCCAGAATGACAAAACTCAAAACTGTGTAGGCTCTCATGGCAGCGGCACATTCAAAAAACATCACCGCTCCCTACTCGTCCATGGATCCAACGGAGCCATTCATACACTCGACCTAAACATTAACTAATCGACCGATTCCCTGCAAAAACTCCTCGACCTATAAATCGAATCCATGCATGCACGTCGTCGCTGCTGCATGGCCGGCGGGCGGCGGGCCCGATCACATGATGGAGCACGCCGACACCGTGCTGTGCGCCGCGTAGCCGTAAGGGTCCGGATCGGCCCAGCCGGCGCCGTAGCCCCCGGAAGGGTACGTGTGCCACCCCGGCGGCGGCGGCAGCGGTGGAGGCTGGGAGTAATAGGCGTGCGGCGGCGGCTGGGAGTAGTAGCCGTACGCGGGCGGCTGCGACGGGCCGTAGTGCGCCGTCGTCGTCCCCGACGGGTAGTGGCAGGGCTCGCTGGCGATCTCGACTGGCCTCTCCAGCTTCCTCTCGATGCGGCGCCTGAGCGTCCAGGCGTCCGCCGTCCCGTGCACCTCCACCAGGCCCTGCTCCGGCGACGCCCACACCCTCTTCACCCTGCAGGTTACGTATCATCATATCGATCGGCCGGTGCATATGTTTCGAACTTGGGTAAGATAGACGAAGTGCGTGTACGTACCGCGCAGGTTCTGGACGGCCTTCCTGATCTTCCTCGCGCACTGGTGGCAGTGCACGTCCATCTGGAGCACCACCGGCGGCGCCATCGCGCTCCTTCTTGCTCTCTCTCAACCGCAAATGGAGTCGACTCGATCCTCTCTCAACCTCCGCCGGCCGCTAGCTGCAAATTGTTAGGTCGATCGAGCGCTATGGCTCCGTTGGGTTTTATAGGGAGGCGCGGGGAGGGATCACGGGGAAAGGAATCGGTTGCGTGATACGGTAATTGGTGCTGTCGGCCGGATAGGTCGCCATGGATCGGAGATACGGTGATCGGCATTTCGGATCGGAGTTTCCTTTGATGTGGCTCCTTAATTCTTGCTTTCCATGCGTGTGCTGTGCTCGGCACGCGCGCGCTCACTCGCGAGATTTAAGCTCGCGCGGCGGGGCGGCCACGTAAACGGCCCACCGCCTTTCGCCATCTTTCCTTTCCTTCTCCAGGGTTACGTCACGTGTCGGTGGAGAATGGAGCAGAGTATTCAGGATTCAGGAGACGCACGGGATTGGATGGATGTGTTCGTGTGGCGTAAGCCCCCTCCGTGCCATATTAGTTGTCGCTGAAATGGATGTAGGTCATGAAAACCGACGCTAAATACGTATTTAAGTGCTAAATACATCTGTTTCAACGACAACTAATATAGGATTGGACGGAGTGAGTACATGAAAACCGACGCTGTGTGTGCCTAGGTTCATATGTTGGATGTGCTCCCTTTTGGCACGTTGCCGACACAACCTTTCTACATCCAAATCTTGTTGCATCAGCCTCATCTTCATCCCGAAAAGTAACAATCAAGTTTTAAAAAGAGGAAGAATATTGTTACCTTAATCATTAGTAGAGGCAAGACAAAGTAGGCATAGTCTTTATTTGTTCGAATATTACTGCATCATAGCTAAATACCCATGCAAAATAAAACTATACCAACATGTTGCTTCTAGAACAGATTCCTCCCTGTTGTTTCCCTGTTCTTTTTTGAGTAAACCAAATCGTAACTGTTTTCTTCTGATCTGAACATAATCTGTTTTTCTTTCTTATTGCCTTTGTTTCGTGGGGAGATTTTTTATTTCTTGCGGGAAAGGGTGTTGCATGAGGTCCGAGGGGGCGGATGAATGATTGTAGGTAGATTAGGTATGCTTATTCTTGCTTTGGGATTTTGGCTTATAAGACACAAAAATATCTAAATATGTGCTTTTGATTTTACCTTCTCGCTTATACGATCATGCAACATTATCCAGCGAAAGCCAATATTTAAGGCCAAAAGTACCTAATAGGTGCTTTTTTGGCTTATAAGTTAAATCTAAAAAATAGAAATAATCGTAACCAAACAGTTCTTAGAAATGACAGTGCGTAGTAAATTTCATTGGAAGGAGATGGAAAGTGGGATGAATGAGCGCAAGCACTAACTCCTCTTTAATACTAGCAACAAATCACCGGTACTAGAGGTGGTGGATCATCAAGCCAAAATTTTGTAGGGAAATACAAGCCCGCTTGGCAAGAGTATCTGACACTACATTCACCTCTCTAAAGCAGAAATCAAAGGTTGCATGTAAATCACGTACTATTTTTTTTGCGAAACACATACAACGCTCACAATCATGTACTTCTTTTGCTCATTAACATAAAACGTTTTGGGAGAACCTGCCTGTGGTAGGATGGTTAGGAGGGTAGTTGTACCCCCAGCTCACCAGAGTTCAAATCTCAGATTTGACATTGATGTTTCTCATTTAGGCGGAATATTCTTCAGTGGGAGGTGACGTTCCCGTCGACAGCGAGGCGCCTGTGGTGACTTCATCAATCTCAAGACCCGACCGTCGGCTTAGTCTTTCGGAGGTGCTCATAGGGGTAGGGTGTGCGTGTGTGCGTTCATAGGGGTGAGTGTGTGCACGTGTATATTAGCGTCTGTGTTGTACTGTGTTTCGCAAAAAAAACATAAAACGTTTTGGCAAAGTGAATAGAGGGAGTAACAACATTTTGCGGGCATTATAAATGGCCGCAATGAGATCCCAACATCTTGCATGACATATATCACCTCTATACAATACAAAAACATACATGATAAAAAAATTATACTCAATCACAAGCAGACAATGGTACAATGCCCAAAATTCTACAGTACCTACATTATATACATGGTCCAACACCTAAGAAGTTGCACCAGTAAAAAAAACCTTTGGCATCACAAATTATTACTCATGTAGCATATTCATCACCAAAATATGCATCAACATTCATTTTAACCTATTCGATTGGTGGATGGTCCTAACATGACCCATGATTCACTCTCAGCACAATAATTTAACAGTGTGATAGAAAAAATAGTCGGGTTGGCATTGAATTCAACATACTGCCTCAACCATCTTCTTACCATTTTGATGGCCTAAGAAGGAAACAAATACGAGCCTCGAGTGCCATCATCTCATCTCTAGCCGCGTCGCTGTTATAGGGGGCTCTTTGCACCTCCTTTAGTTGGCTACGAGTGCACGATGCCAACGAAGTTCTCGGGGAGCAGGATGACATGCCTGAGATGAGTTTTCGAGTGATTTGTTAGTGGTGACATGACAAACATTATCTATGAATGTCGATCAAACCCCCATTGGTTGGTTTTGGCAACGGGGGCACTGAGGCATGTTCAAACATCCGTTCATGCGTTCCCATAGACATGACTTTCAGTTTCAAGATTTATGTTGTTACAATCTGTCCATGGAACCAAATTTGCGACTTTCCATGTTTGTCCCCATGTTGAAACCTAATTGTGATGTCTTATGCGTTGGTCACTACTCATAAAGTAAAAAATGTGTGTATTGATAGATGCAGAGAGCAGAGTCGGCGGAGATCCTCGATCTAATATCTGAAAACAAAATTGTAATCTTTTTAAAAAAATAAATAAAAGGAAATAAATACAGTATGAATTAGTCGTGTGGAGACAACATTATGGGAATCTGACCGTGACCCAAAGTTAAGATCGAAGCGGCGGCCGGCGGCGGCAGGAGCCAAGCGGCAGGCCGGAAAGGGACCCACGAGTCCCCGAGACGACTGCGTCCGGCCCCACCCGACAGCGACCCTGCGCCCAATCATCCATCCATTCACCCCGGCCGCCGGCCCCTCCTCCATTTCTTCCTCCGCCATCCATCGCGGCCAGCCTCCCTAATCCAATTCCTTCGAATTCTTGCGGGGGAGAGGGGGATGAAGTTCGGGAAGGATTTCCGGAACCACCTGGAGGGCACGCTACCGGACTGGAAGGACAAGTACCTCGCCTACAAGGCTCTGAAGAAGCTCATCAAGACGCTGCCCCCCGACGCCGAACAGCCTCCACCCCCGCCTCTCCCCCCAGCCGGCGATGCCGGGGACGTGGCCCTGGGGAACTGGTTTGCCAGGATCCTCGACGTGGAGCTGCACAAGCTCAACGACTTCTACATGGAGAGGGAGGAGTGGTACGTCATCCGCCTCCAGGTACGTACCACCTCGTCCTTCGTTCCCCCTCCCTGTCCCTTGCCCCCACTCTCTTCCCCGTCGCGCGGAGCGGAGTTTAGGATTTGGATCGTGGGGGCGCGTCTGTCGCTTTCGGGCTGCGAAGGGGAGCGGTTGGATCGTGGGCGAGGGGATTGGTCACCATGTCATCTCTCTGAGTCTAGTATTTCATGGGAATTTCCCGGACAGTGATGCCAGCAGTGGTAGCATGACAATCACACCGTGATTTGGTTCGACCGGGAGTAATTAATTGGCCACTTGTGTGAATGTGTGATCCCAGTCGTAAGTTCAAACTGGGCTTGTCTGCTTGTCATGGTAAACTTAGGTGGATGGATATGTTTCTGTTGTTCGTTATTACGAATTGGATGGCATGTTCCTTTCTGTATGACAGCGGCAGTCACTCTATGATTTATATCCATAAGGAAAGGCCGTCAAATCTGGTACTCTGAATTTATTTATGCAGCGATAAACTCCCCTTTTAAGCGATGGCCTGAAATTTCAACATTGGGCGGGCGCAATCTTATTGATCACTATCAAGTCGACCTAGGCATATTAAGGCTCCAATCACGCACATTTCATTATGTCGCGAACCAGTGACCCATATGTGATTAGTGAATCAGTTGGCATGATAACAGAGTTTAAAGCTTGCCACTTAAGGCTTGTTCAATGTTCATTATGAGTCTGAGTCTGCTTAAAGGTCGGTGACAGGTGAGCAGCAAACCCAGTTCCGGCAGTTCTAGTAAACCAAGACCCAGAACCAACAGAAACAACAGCACTTGGCCTTGCCTCAAGAACTAAATTTACCATTTCTTTTTCTATGGATCAAACACTAACATTTGAGGTTTAGTTCCAAAAAAATCCCATACTTCTGAACTTATCTGGTGAAATCCTAAACAGTCTCTTTGATAATTCCAGTTCTTGGCTTCATATTAGTTCTGATCATTTGACTGAACCTCCTGTTGAAACTACTTATATTCTTGTACTGGTACAAGGTTTTGTCCTCAAGTAATCTTGTGTTGAGCACATTAAGCATATGTTCGTAGGTTTTTGGACCTATAGAATCTAATAACAATGTGAAGTTTGAGAGGAAGATTGTACCAACACTATGAAGCGACATTCTTGATATGTTTTTTTGAGTAAAATCGGGAAGGGAGGCCCCTACCTTCTGCAAAGAAGAGGGAATAAATACATTGGGGGACTACAGGGGGAGGGAGAACCCAAGAATCCAGAAACCCCACCCCACAAGCTAGGCTAACTATGGCTATATAGCTCATCGATCCACTGAAGATTAGCCCTTTTCTATTCTTTCTTTGCCCTGTGGGACTAGTACACAGCGGCCTGTTCCAGGCATTGTTTGGCACTGCAGACACGGGAATGTCCATATTGTCAGAGAGCTTCCTGTTCCGAAATAGCCAGATGGCCCAGAAAATCACAGTAATCATCAATTCCCATGCCGGTAGCCTTCTTTCAAGCAAACTCATTCTTGCAGCCTTGTAAATGTCAGTTAAATCATCCAGCCATGTTCAATCAATCCCCAGGTGATGGAGGTCTATTTGTGTGTCAGCACTCAGCAGTCATACACAAAGCAACCCGTAGTTTTCACTGGTATTGCAGCCGAAGGGGCAAAGATCATCATCTGAAATCTGCTGCTTGGGAAGAAACGCTATGACTTTCACCCTTTTTTTAATTTAAATGCCACATAAACATTTTACCTTTTTTCGTGGCCGAATTCCCCCAAATTGCTCTTGACGAGCTCGTATAGGTTCTTGACCATAAAAGGATTGGACTGCTTTATTCGTCGTCCCTTGCAGTTCAAAGTGTCTGTGTTCAAAGTGTAGGAATTAAGGAAATTCATCAGAGCAACTAACTCTTGGGCCACGAGGTCAGACGTCAGGTGCCTCAATGGCACAACCCACTAGCTGTCGATCAAGCAGTCCGCAAGCATGATATTTGGCCTCAAAGTGTGTGAGAACAGGGCGGGAAATTTGGTGCAGAGTGATCCATTACTTGTCATTTATCCATCCAGAGCGAAGTCGTTGCCCAGTCACCTAAATGAACAAAAGTTGTATCTCTGTAGGTCTGAATCAACTTGCTGATTTGGGTTCATCATCGGGTTGCGGGAGGGAGGCCCTCTCCTAGATCTTTACCATGTAGATGCGCTGCCCAAAGACACTTCAACCATGGCGAATTAGGTGCAGTGAGAAGCCTATGCACGAACTTCGTCAGAAGAAGGTCATTCTGAATTTTCAAGTTCAAAATGCCCAGTCCTCCCTTGTTGTAGCTTCTGCAGCATGAGTCCCACGCCACCCAGATGTCACTGCCGTTTGAAGTGGTCCTGCGTGTCCAGGAAAAAATATCTCCGAATTCTATCAGTTTCTTGGATCACCCACTGTGGCAGCTTAATACAAGACATCAGTTGGGCCGGCAGCGCCGAGAGAACCGATTTGGTGAGCGTTTTACCTTCCTCCCAGCATAATAAACTCAAATGATAAATTAATACGCTTCTCAATAGCCGAGACTAAGGGTAGGAAGACCTCCATGGGTAGATTTTTGTCCGACAGAGGCAGATCCGAATAAGTTAGGGGAAAACTGCAACCGGGCAAGCAAGAACAGAGGCAATTTCCTTCGCTTCATCTTCAGTGAGCTTTATGTGCACAAAAAGTTGAATTAGAGAAGTTAATCGAGAGATCCGTTGTGTTAGCAAAAGCATCAAGGATTTCTCAAAGAATTCTGGATTCTTGATATTTTTCAATCAGTGTTTGGTAGAGCTTCCTTTCTATTTTGAAATCCTATAATCTTTGAGTGTTATGTCTATTGTTGGCATTTCTTATTTATATTTTATCTGGATTATTTTGGGCTATAGGTAGTACCGTAGTAGGTTGTTGTGTTATGCTATTTTCTTTTATTTTCACTCGCAGTTTGGTTGTCTCTAGGTGCTCAAGGAGAGGATTGAGCGAGTCAAAGCTAAGAAGAATGATGCTTTTACATCCAAGATTGACTTCACTGAAGAGATGCTAGAGATACGTAGAGATTTTGTACTTATCCATGGTGAAATGATACTTCTGCAGACCTACAGCTCCCTGAATTTTGCTGGTGAGCACATTAAACAAAGTTAGCCTAGCTTCAGTGGTCAACTGATAGTATGTTTCATAACTAATTTTCTGACACTTTGTGCATGCAGGATTAGTGAAGATACTCAAGAAGTATGACAAAAGAACAGGGGGTGTCCTCAGCCTACCATTCACTCAACGTGCTCGTCATCAACCATTTTTCACCACTGAACCTTTAACAAGGCTTGTTCGAGAATGTGAGGTTAATCTTGAACTCCTTTTCCCGGTCGAAGAGGAAGTACTCGAGTCCGGTTCCTCTTCAAAGCTGCAGCCTCACGATATTATGGGTAGCCATGACCCAGCGTCGTCTTGCGACACAGAAACCTCGAAGGTGTACCGAAGCACACTCGCGGCAATGAAAGCGATAGAGGGCCTTAAGAAGGCCAGCTCTACTTACAACGCCCTGTCTCTTGCCAGGTTCTTCCATGGAGAGGATGGTGAAGCTTGTTCTGGCGCCATCACTTCTGAGAGCTCAGATTCGTTGACAGACTCCCAGATTGAAGATGCTGATAAGGATGGTAAAGAGGTGCAATCGAAGGTCCAGACCACTGCTCAAACTAAACATAACACTGAAGCGGATCGACGTGGTGGATAACCAGTCTTTGAATGCTATGTTTAATCTCCCCTGATAAGTGTAAATGATAGCACCGTTGTACCACCAATAAGGTTGATGTTCAGGCAGTCTTTGAAGTGTGTAACCATAAGCCATATTTTAATTTGGATGTTGGAGTTTTGGAGCTTAGGCAGAGAGTGAGTCATTTAGCTGATTTGAAAGGAACTGTAAACAATTAGTACAATCTCTTTGTTTCACACTGTTCTTTGTATAGCGAAACGAAGTGTCCCTGGTTCATTCCTGGTACAGCTACTGATTTGTAGCTTTCAAGAAGACCACTCATACAATGACTCTTTCATCATCTATAAACCAATCCATAACATAGCTTTTTATGTAGACTGTACAACTGAAGATAGAAACAATCAATTGATATTATGACAAACCAGCAGAAACACATACTCGGCTACTACTTACGTTTATGAAAAGAAGTCGTAAAACTTTTTCTACTTTCAAACAATACAAAGTTTGAGAAAAAATATATAGATATAATTCAACATCATTAATAATATACAAGCATGATATAAAAATATATTTCCTGATGTATCTAATGACATTGATTTGGCATTGTGGAGGTTGATAGTTTTTTCAAAAAAACTTGTTCGAACTTTATATTGTTTGATTCTTGTCATAATTTATACGCCTTATTTTTAGGAAGAGATGGAGTACTAGACAATTGGTGCCCAAACACACACAATCATACATGGAGAGACATTTTGCTACCCACGGGGGTGCATGAGCACCCCTAGTGAATTCGCTCTTTCAAGCCGTATAAACCCACTTGAGCTAGATTTCCTAGTATAACATGGACTTCCGGTGTGCAAAAGTTGTTTCGGAAAATATTTAATACTCCCTCCGTCCCAAAATATAAGGCGCCCTTAAATTTGCTAGTTAATTATGTGCTAATTTGACCAAGGTTTGTACTTATAATATGTTCGCAAAATTAGTATAATCATATATAAAATAAAATAATTTTGCAAGACGAATCCAACGGTACCATTAAATTCTCAATCCATGTAATTTATTGTGGATTAGTGATCAAAATTGAGCATCAAAGAACATCACGAAAATAGCGGGCCTTATAATTTGGGATGGAGGGGGTAATATTTTTTGTCGCGTTTTTGGAGGGTTTGACTTATGTTGACTTTTTCGACTATAAGTTGACTTTTTTAGGTTTCAAATCAATCTCATCACTCTTTATGTGCTCTAATAATGACCTTTCATCGTTTTTGTAATCAATTTTTCAAGTGTGTACGTGTCGTAAATGGTAGAGTGCTCGCGCACACCTGAACACAAAGTCATTTTTCATCGGCGCACGAATTTTAACTTCTCGTTAGAAATAAATGCTGACGTAAGAGCATCTTGCATACCGAATATAAAATGCTTCGCTCATAATAAGTTCATACAGCTGATTAAGCATTCAACACTCACATGACACAAATATATGCATATTTGTGTATATGAAATTTGACTTAAGTCGGTGCAGGTTATTTTAGTTAAATGGTTCTATATGCAAATAAGCTGGAAATCAAATTATTCGGCCGTTCCATTTCTCTCGAATGGCTTGATTCACGGAAACTGGATGCAAGCCTGGATAAGAATGTTCTCGTCAGGTCCTCACCTCTCACCGTGTGTGGCGGCACAGGGACACAAAAGCACAGGTGGCAGAGGGAGGAAAGGAGCTGATGGGCTAGCGCAGGGCTATCAGGTGGCGGCGGCAAGCATCATCAGGAAGGAATGGGAAAGGAGCAGGGGCAAGGCGGAGCTATTGCCGAGGTAAGCAAGGCGCATGGCTATTGTCGTGGACGAGTCAAACCAAATATCATTACTTATACTGAACTCTTATACTTGTTTGTAACTCGGTTTTGTCAATTCATTGTCACAGCGGATATGATGTGCTAAACTGAAAATGTATTTCTATAAAATATTGTATTATTTAGTACATTGTGCCTTATAAAGTTATTTGAGCCAAATCCACTCAAATGTGAAAAAAAAACATGTGCCTTCTCGACTTAATTTGTTTCACGTGCATGAATAGATTGCATATATTTGTATGTATCCTTACCTATCTTTGTAGAGATCCCTAAATCGTATGCTAACTAATATCTTGACAGAGATTTCTAGTTTATGAATAGGTATACAAAGATAAAAAAATCTAGAGTATATGATATTTAAGAAAACATTGCCACATCATTTCCATGTCGCTTTCTTTTTGGGTCAAATGTGTGGTACTCCTACATATAACAGTGGATTCAATAATCTGTTACCACCATGTGTATAAATAGCATATTAGGTCAGATTTATAGCAAACACGCAATTCCTTGGAAACAAATGCACAATCTGATAGAAGGCGGAAACAAGTCACATGTCACAACCGTAAACCGCACCAAGGTGAGGAAACATGTCACGGGTATTATATGGCCCGCCGTAGGAAGCCCGGATAGGGTAGAAAAGTCACGTATCCTGGTTGGATACGTATTGGATACGGGAGAGGATACAGAACGCCTCCATAAAACTTGATGCATTGCTATCCACCTGGATCAAATGTAGTCCAGATATTGAATATTGCTCATGTATTCCTCCAAATGATGATCGGAAGTGGCAGGCATGTACAGAAAGTCACGAAGACTCCTATATACTACTAGTAATTCTCATTCTCATATGAAAAATCACTAATTTATATATATTTTTAATTTTATTATATATATAAACGTATCCCGTATCCGTGTTTTTGAAAAATAGGCGTATCGCGGTATCGGGTACGTATCGCCGTATCTGGGCATCTAGCCGCCGATCAGCCGGCGTCCTCGATGTTGCTCCCGGCGACGTCGACGACGAAGCGGTACCTGACGTCGTTGCGCTCGAGCCTGTCGAGCGCCTGGTTGACGTAGTCCATCTTGACGACCTCGATCTGCGAGGTGAGCCCCCTGTCGACGAAGAACTGGAGCACCTCCTCCATCTCCGCCATGCTCCCGATGAAGCTCCCCGTGATGCTCTTCCTCCCCATCATCACCAGCGGGGACAGGAAGCTGAGCGGCCGGGACCACGCCCATCAGGACCAGCTTCCCGCCCATCTGGAGCAGCGCCAGGTAAGGCTCCAGCGGGTGCTCCACTGGCACGGTGTCGATGATGTAGTCCAGCGAGTCCACGGCGGCGGACATCGCGTCCCCGTCGGAGCTCACGATGTAAGCGTCCGCGCCCAGCTCGTCCATGGCCTCCGCCTGCTTCTTGTCCGACGAGCTGATCACCGTCACGTGGTGGCCCATGGACTTCGCCACCTTCACACCCAGGTGGCCGATGCCGCCCAGGCCCAGGATGCCGCCGCGAAGGCCTGGGGTCATCAGACTCAAGTGCTTCATCGGGCTGTACACCGTCACTCCCGCGCACAACAGCGGCGCCGCCTGCTCCGGCGCTAGCCCGGCCGGGATCTTCACCACATATCTGCGTCAGTGTGTCAGTGTCGTCAACGTCGTGATTGGATCAGAGTCAGACTGCATGCACCCAACAAACACATAGCGGAGTAGCTAGTCATGATTTTGGTATCGAGATTATGCGGCGAGGTAACTCACTTCTGGTCGACGACCATGGCGGAGGAGAAGCCGCCCTGCGTCGGCCTGCCGTCGCCCGTCGGTGTAGACGTCGTTGTACGTCCAGAACTTCTTGTTGCAGTACTGCTCGGCGTTGGCATTGCACGACCGGCAACTGCGGCAGCACCCCACGATCCCCCCTACGCCAACCACGTCGCCAACGGTGTACTTGCTCACCTCCGGCCCGACCTCCTCCACCTCGCCTACCACCTCATGCCTGCGGTTTCTTTTTGTCAGTCACCAAAAAACTATCGATTTCACTCTTATATTAAAAGTACATGACTGACGATCATAAAACAGAAAAGTGGACTAGAAGATCCCACAAATTTTGATACACATGAATCTTCATTAACTATGTGTTTATATCTAAACAAACCATGAACGTCGGTGGCGGAGGACCCAGCAATGGCAGAAAAGTAAAACACAATCTAGTCCTCGAGTTCTTCATCCTCTCCAGAGTCCGTAAATGCCAGAACCACCGGGACAACAAAGTAGTATCCAGTCGGAAGTGATGTCAACATCGATCCCGAAGGATCCATGCCTCGAAAAGAAAGAAGATGTTGCTTGACTAAGTCAAAAATTTAATTTTTTTGACCAACTTTATAAAAAGGAGTAGTAAAATATAAGATATCAAGTTGGTATATTAAGAAAGTACGATTGAAAACAGATCTAGTGATGCTGATTTAGTGTAATGAATGTTGCCACTTTTCACTGTAAAGTTGGTCAAAATATTAAACTTAGAACAAAACCTAGATGTACACTTATTTATGGATGGAGGGAATAAAAACCAACTTCCACACGCCTCCCAGCGATGCCAAGAAGCACTACCAAAACAAGGTCGGGGCAGGGAAGACTTATTCCATGCCGACAATGACTCAGTCACTTCGACACTAACAACCGAAATTTAAAACAACCTAAATACAAACCCTAAACCTACCTACTAGAGCTCTAATGAGCACACTATCCACACACACACGCCCTCCCCTAGATCGGAGCCACCCTTGATCATGTACCGGCCGAGCCGACAGAGAAGGCGGGTGGCTACGATCACCAGCGGAAGAGAAGGCTTGGAGGCGGCGTTTATGCTTCGGAACGGGGATCCCACTACCAACTTTGCCCACGAGGTTGTACTTGTACTTACCCGGGGACCATGGGGTACTTCGAAAAACCAAAGTGGTTCTTGGCCTGGTGGATGTCAGAGTGGCATATGCCGCAATACTTAACCTTCACTACCACATCTTCAGGCCCTGGTTTCCTGGTGTCACAACATGAAAAAAACAGTAAAATGAGTTCTTGCAAGAAGATGATTGTTCAGTTACTCCATGGTAAAACGGATCTTAAGGTACATCATAAATCTATAGATTCTTTATGTGGCGTCTGTTTAGCCACCCACAAGTGCCATTCAGTTTTAGGCATGCGTCACTCGGTCGACAAGAAATATGTGCTTCAACTAGTAGTTGGTACATACTATTTAGCAGGTGCTCCTACGAGACGACAAACTAAACGTGTATCATTATGCAGAGGTTGGGGGATCAACCTATTTTCAAAGAAGAAAAAGGATGTGAGCAATAAAGCAGTACTCCTTGTTTATTATCAAACAGACACCACCTAAATTTTGGCGAAGCAAATACCCTTTATGTTTTTAGTTACTTTGTGTTCTTAGTTCAGTCAAAGTTAAGTTTCACCAAATATATAAGGAAAAATGTCAACATATATAATAAAAAATGAATATATTATGAAAAATTATTTTACGATGTCTTAATAATATAAATTTAATATTTTAGATATTGATATCTTTTTCTAAATGGTTGGCAAACTTTACAGAGTTACGACTTTGTAATCAGAACGCAGGGTAATTATAAACGGAAGGAGTATGCTTATTTTGACTATCTTTTTTTTATCTCCTTCTGTGTACACTGGTGTTAATAAGATTGCAGTCTTGAGCTCTTGATAGTGCAATGTTTTGTCCATAGGCTAGGGTACATATTGGTCCATATGGTATAGTATATTTTTGTCATAGGTCATGTATAGAGTGGTATGTAGATTAGGACAAGTGGAAGTCGGCCTGGAAACTATGATATGTAGATTAGGACAAATGGAAGCCGTCCTGAGAACCATTAAATCTCTTTTGAACAAAATATCTAGAGATGTGATCCACATATTTATATTGTGATGTTATTTAGAGATGCGATCCACACATAACAGATAACAACAACAAGACCGAGGGGGGAGACACCACCCTGGCTTGTCATTAAGTTAGAGGTGAGAACTCGAACCCGGAACCTGGCCCTTATGCGCTTTGCACGGCTACCACTAGCCCATGGAAGATCCACACATGTTTTATCTGTTTTCTAACGTACATGTTCAGGTATCACGAGCAAACTGAAGCACCACATACATACAGTCTTGTTTTTCCAACGATTCCGCCACCAGTCGCAGAGGCCTACATCGAGGAAGAAACACATGCACACCTAGTACATACATACATACATACATACATACATACATACAGCTAATAATATAGTATCAGTTATCAAGCCAGATCTCAAAAACTGGTTCCCATGCAGTTCCAGGATCACAATATATTCAGTAAAACAACGAGAACAGTGTATGCAGGAAGCAGATGAGCAGAGCGGTGAAGCTCGAGCAGATTCCGGTAGAAAAAACAAGGAGAACAGAGCATGCAGGAAAGAAGAAGAATGGCGTGGTACATGAGGGTGTACGTGAAGGAGGAGAGGTGGCCGGCGCCGTCCCTGGCGGCCCACCCGGTGACCGTCCTTTCGGAGGCGTCGACGTTGGCCATTGATCCCTTGGCGCCGAGCGCAGGCGCAGCGACGACGAGAGGTGTGAGCGAGAGAGACGCTGGTTTGGGAGTGCAAAGAGGAGCAGCTTGCTGGAAAGCTTGGGTCTTGAGAGAGCTATATTATATAGGGAAAGGCAAGCCGTGACGGTGACCGGCAATGGCGAGCAGGTGGATTGGGTTGCCACCTGACAGGGTACGAAAACCGGGCGATTGACGACAGCACACTGAAACGCCGAAGCGGTGGATAATTAGTGCTCGCACGCTACGCTTGATCTCCCCTGACAAGTGTAAATGATAGCAGTACGCCAAGACTTATACTTTCTCCAGCGAACATCCTTATTTTGTTTTGAACGCTATATTTGATCTCCCATGACAAGTGTAAATGATAGCAGTACGACAAAGACTTCTGCGAAACAAAGTGTTCACAGTTCTTTACTTGTAAAACCAAGTAAATGATAAGCACTATGACAAGTCTAAATGATAGTAAAAGAAAGTATTCCCAGTTCTTTACTTGTACATGTAAACTCTGGAGCCTTCAGCGAAGCACTCACCAACTCTGGAGTAAACTGTTTTTCAGACTACAGCAGTTTCAGTATATTGCGCTTTCCAAGCACAACCAGAAACAGGGAGATTTATACACGTACTGTACATAAGAAAGGCAAGAGTACTAGTACATTTCTTGCGAAAGACAACAGTAATAAATTAGGTACATGGAGAAGATCAATAATTTAAATCTCGTAGCTTTGCAGAATTAACAAGACAGCCCCAAGAACAAAACCTGAGAACAACGTAATGTGCAACAATGTAATCTGCAGAAATTGTATGTGGCTGCCGCAGTACTTCCATTGCGAGAAGTATGTCAAACACGTAAATGATTCTCTTTGAAAGTTTTAACTTTGTTGTCTTTGGTTTTTAAGCTCCAAAATTTCTAATTTCTACTAGCACCAAATATTACCAAATGGAAGAGGCTATGTATAAGCATGCTGATTCTACTAACAGCTGACTTCTGTCAAGCTTCATGCGCTGACCACTATTCCAAAAGACCGATCTGATGGAAAGGGTCAGACAATTCACTTATACACTTCAACACCCCCTCTCACGTGTGACTCGGGGTGGGAGAGGCCAACACGTGCAACCGGAAGAGAGCGACGGCGCGCGAGTCTCAGAGGTATGGCTCAAGAGGCCTATACGCGGACAAAGAGGGGGCAACAACAATTTTAGAACAAATTGCGCAAACCAGGACTCGAACTCGAGACCTTGGCTCTGATACCATGTCAATCTTCATGCGCTGACCACTATTCCAAAAGACCGATCTGATGGAAAGGGTCAGACAATTCACTTATACACTTCAACAACTCCATCAAGTAGTTTCATGCAATGAAGATTATACGGCACCGGTAGGTGGTACCGATAGAATGAACAACAAGCAAATAAACAGACCTGCACAACTGCATGTTTTGTCTAGAAAAAACTATATGATAACATGCAATGAGGGAGTACAGAATGCAATTCATTTTCCCCTATATCACCAGTAGCATTAGGACAAGAACTCATGATAAGCATTTTATCTTTGAAGGAGGCTCTGCTACGATAAAATCAAATGCTCAGTAACTGGCACCTGGGAAGATGATCTGGTCAGACAGACATTTGTTGAGTCTGACGCAAAAATTATCCACAGAATGCCAATTTTTGAACATGAGGAGGATCACCTTGCTTGGAAATTTGATGAAAAGGTACTATTCTATGTCAAATCAGCGTACCATGTTCAGGCTGTCTCAGCTAGCGATGACAGACAGGCCGCAGGCGGGTTACATCTGATGGTGTGCATGGAAGCAGTTGGGGGCAAAACATTCTAGCGTCAGGTGTGGAAACTTGACGGCCCGTCCAAGGTGCACCATTTCTTGTGCAGGCCCGGCTATGATAGCCTACCAACAAGGATGAATATAGAGAGAAAAAAGATTACATCAGACACAATATGCCCACTGCGCAGTACATTGTTTGCTGGCAGCCCCCTCCGAGGGACTGGGTCAAGGTTAATATCGACGGTGTCTTCTGGGTATTGGCCGTCTCTTATTTGTCACCGACTGCCTCCGAGGCAGCCCCCTCGGAGGATATATTATCAAGCTTACTGGCAAAACACTACTGTGAAAAAACAAGCAGCACTGCACCAAAACAACTACTGGATAGTGAATACTAGCACAAGTGGCCTGTGATCAGAAGACCCAGTTGGTCATCTTTGCTCTCGGCCTAAGCATCTTCATCCATATGTTGTCAATGTGTCGCATCATGGTTCTGCAAACATAGATTTCGATCAGATACAACTTTCGATATGATAAAAGCATTAAATCATTTGTTTGGTGCATAGACATACCTTTTGGATTGTAAAAACTCATGTATGGAACTAAAGGACGGATATTTTCTCTCTTCCATATCTTCTTCCACTCTAGCGTCTTGAGGTTAATCTCGTAGATGCCAAGGTCCGTGGTCACAAAGACGATATCGCGGCCCGCCACAGATCCGATCAATGTAAGTCTATTCTCTGGATTCAGAATGGGGATAAGTTCCTTGAGATTTATTACTTTGCATTCAGTCCAGGACGCAACTCCATCGGAACCCAGCTGTCTTGACCACAGGTAGAGGGTTAACTCGTCCACAGATGCAAACCCCAAACTGCCATCCTGCATCTCCATGAGGATAGTGGCACCGCCAGTATCAACCACCTCTTGAGGCGCGTCAATCAGCGATAAGAAATTAGAGCTCAAGTCGTATTTGAGAATTCCTGCACGATCATCATCATCTTTGTAAACAAGTATGAAGTAAAGCGCGTCTTTGATGAGAACAGGGCACATTGGTTCGATGTATGGATCATCCTCTATATGAAATCCAGAACACGCCTCGACCCACTTGTCAAGATCAACATCAGAGGACGGGTCGCTGCATTCAGCCTTCTCCGGCGAGGACAGCCACACGCTTGCAACAATATCACCATGAAGATCCAGGTCCAGGCCGACAAAGACGGCCCGTAAAGGGCCATCACGGCACGCGCGGAGGTCGCAGCCGGTCATGGCGCAGAGCACCGCGGCCCCATAGCTCTCCACCATCATTGGCGCCCCCAGGTTCCACCAGCGGCCCGTCATGGGTTCCCAAACGGCGAGCTTGGTGACGACGTCTGGAAAAGCAAAGTTATCCCCGAGGAGAATGCGGCCATGGCGGCAGTCCAACGGATAGCATCCGTGGTACCTCCAGCGTTGGGCGTCGGGAATGCGCGCGTCGAATTTGGTGGTGGACAGGAAGAGTGGCCCGGTGTCTCCCTCCTGCGGGTTGATGTACGGGGAGGGGCGGCGACAAAAGAAGCCGAGCATGGGGGTAGCTCCGTGGAACTCGCGGTAGCGACCGTGGAAGGCGGTGCCGGTGAGGAGGCCGAGCCAGAGCTTGCTAGCGAGGGAGGCGCGCACGATCGAGGCGGGCTCGTCCGGAGGGAGGCGGAGGAAGACCTCCTCGATAAGCTCTACCGGCAGCGTCGCCGGCGGCGGCGGCATGGTCGTCGGTGGAGGCGGCGGCGAGGGTTTGGGGTGGGGAATTTTTGAGGAGCTGGGCGGGGAGGAAAGAAATGGGATTGTGGCCTGGCCAGCTCCGCTTGGGGATTTACCGACAGGTGGGGCCGGAGAGACAGTGAGGGTGCGCTTACGGCGAGAAACTTGTTGGCATCTCTATCTCTATTTCTCTACTATCTAAAAAGGAAATTTGGTTCCTCCTCATACGTCGTTTACGTCGTCCACTTCGTCCAACATCGCCCCTCGCGCTTGTCGCCGCGCCGCGCTCGCCCCGCGTCTAACTGGGCCAGCCCAACATAACCCAGCTGATTCTAAAAAAACAAGCCGAACCCAGCTTCCTCCTCGATCCATCCTTCCACTGTCGGCGCCTCCTCGATCCTTCCTCTGGGCTCTGGCGGCGACTCACGCGAGCGTCCCCTGCCACCGTGCCTCGATAGCGTGCGGGAACCGCGCCTCCACCTTGCGCCAGGAGCGTGCCCTCCTTCCCCGAACTCGCCGTCGCTGGCCTACTCCATCCCGCGGGGAACTGCGGATCTATCTCGCACGGGCGCTGGCCTTCCTTCCCAAACTCGGCCCACCCGCTTAGCAAGGGGCGGTGCGCATGAGACCGGCGGCGGTTCCCGAACTAGAGGAGCGGGAGGTGGGCGCCTCCACAGCGACCGCATTGAGGGCTGCTACGGCCGTGGAAAGAGCTGCTTCCAGAGGGCGCCTCAGCGATGACCGCATCGAGAGCTGCTGCCGATGGGCGCCTCCGCGACGAGCGTGGGATCTGCATCCGCAACGACCACATGTTCATCAATCTCGGACAATGCATCGCATATTCGCAGAGCTGGTACGAGATTCGAACTCTGTACCGGCATGTCTGAATTGATTTGGTCGTTCGTGGGTTCCTTTGTCTGGTAGATAGCGTGATTATTTGGAAATATACGATCAGCTACCTGTGTAGTATGTGCAGATAATGAGGTGTCGTCCTGAAGAGATGCCCGATCCCAGGGCTGTTCTAGAGAGATATTGGAGAATTAGTTTCGTATCACCCTTCCCTGTATTAGTATTTTTTCCTATATATCTTGCTGTACGAACTTAGCTGCTGCACAAAGTACACATAAAGATCTGTGATGGTTGATTAATTGACAAAGCCCTAAAATCTGAATGACCATGCTTTGTGAAGTTATTTCCAAACAGAGTGTCCATGCTTTCGGAAAATGGATTTATCCTCAGTTTGTGTTATTAATTTAGAAGAAACTCTGGCATGTACAACAAAGAAAGAGTAAACACACATGTAACTCACCTCAAATGCTGGAGGATTTGACCGGGCTGCCCGGTAGTCCACATGGCAGGCGAATCCAAAGCGTCGCTTATGCCTCTGTCTACTGGAGTACTGCAGTGCTCATGCCACGGAACAGCCAGGGCTGCTGGCGCCTGTCCTGTCATGGCTCCTAGATTGAGCCCTATCATAGTTTTTCGGAACTAAATACATTTTTATGTTTATGTAGATTTTAAATATATTGACAATTAATTGGGACGTGTATTTGCCAAACTGGAGGAGGCGGAGGTGGGAGGCGGTTCCGGCACGGAGGGGGATGGCAGGTTAGAGGGATACAAATGTTTGGTATCATGGTATGTGATTTTTGGTAGATTATTCTGTTGGGGGATGCTGATAGTTGCTACTGATTATTCCTTATGCTTTTGACCACAACTAACAACCATATATATGTTCTGGATGCATATCAAGGCGAAATGGTCAGTTTGCGCTGTGATTGTAGATTTTTGCTTCAGATATCTAGCTTTCAAGTGCATATTTTTTATCCTATCATTGACAGCATCACACTGTTTTCTTTATATTTGCTAACCCCTATCTTTCTGTTATTTTGCAGAAGTGTGGCTTCAGTTTGGAACCATCTCGTAGCAGAGCAACTAAGCTCCTTTCACTCCAGAATCTACTTTTCTGTTTGTTTGAAGTTCTCATGCTATTTGCCTACTTTATGTTCCTGTCCAGAAGACAACATTCATCTCCCCGACCCAAGTGAAGAGAGTTGGAGTACGAAAGGTTAGACATATTCATTACTGGTTCTGTTTCTCTATCATTTGTCAAGGTGACATGAAACGCTTATGTTATACATATGTGGCGGTAGTAGCTGGACTGTTATTAAAGTTTCAGCTGGGTTACAAATTATGCACCTTTAGATTATAGTTAACTCATTTCTTGTTAATTTACAAACATTATCTCGGATAGTATAGACAAGAAAGACGATCGCTAAGACATTCTCTGGATCACTATAACTATAAGCTGAGGCATTTATTTGCGTTCTTGCTCAGGACTGTCACTGAAACCTCTCCCACTCACCGACAATGGCCTCAACCATGCTGGCTGCACCTAAATCCAGAGGCACCACCCAGTCCCTCCCAATGGTAAGTCCTAAAGCAGAGGTGCTCTTTACAACCTCATAATGAACCATCTTAAATCATGTAGTTGTTGTTTTATTCTCTAAAAGGATGCATTTCAGTTATTCTTCCATTATGCTTGATATGATCAAAAAGTGGTGCAGACTGATTTAGTCATTTATGTGAATTAGCCATCATTTTTTCAGAGGAACTCCAACAAATTTAGTTGTTAATGCTAACGTTATTTTCTTTGCATGATTGAGATGTCAACAAGAGCTAAAAGAAGCTTTAGAGGTCTAGACAAGGGCCATAATATATTTATCTTCACTACCGAGGAGAGTTAGTTGCTTCATATCTTATTCTCAAGCACTGCTTGTCTTCATCTTGTCCATGTGTGCATTTGAGATTGTTGATGATCATCTTGGAGGAAAAAATTCAGTTCCGTATCCTTTATGGATGGCAAATCTATAAGATTTTTAAAACTGCTATTTGAGTTTACATCTGCTTCACTGAACCTGGAGCTTTGATGAAATTGTTTCTGAAGCATTTGGTCCATGGTCTGTACTCTATAGTTGCATGAGTTTGTGGGAAATTTTAGTCAGGTTAGTTGTGCCTTTTAAATCCATACCATAGGTAAATCCTGTCCATCAAGTCCTGTAATGTTGTGTGGATGCTTATGTTACAATTTAAATGGTTGGTTACAGTCAGTGAGGCCTTGTTGGCTATATATATTGATAAAAATCATTGTTCCCCCAAATAAATATAATTCTGATTGAAAGTCTTGTAGTACTTTCTGGTAGGAGAAGCAGGACAAAAGCGCCGTGGATACAAATAAGAAGCCCTACTGAAGAAGGGAGAGGGAGGCATGCCGATAAGAAGAAGAGGCTGCAACGAAGGTCAATATTGCTGCAGACATGCGCCAAGTGCAAAGCATGGTGATCTTTCAAATAATAGTGCAAGCCTGATGTTGTCGAGTTCATTTCACACGGCAAGAAGCCACAAGATTACATGATTTTTTTTTCAGAATGCAGCATCAGATGTAGCCGTGCCCTTCACTTCTACGATTTTCAGGTTGCTGCAAGACTTCATTTACATTTGTATAGAGAGAGCTTGCTGGAGGAACAAAGCACTTGTAGCATTTAGAATGGACCATGCAACCAATTTATTTACTGTACCTTTTTTACTTTGTAATTTGTGTGTCTACGGTTCGTTGCTAAAATATTGAGTCATGTAAATGTGGTCTGTTGATCTGATGGCTATTTCGAGCAAGAATATATCCCATGTATGGTTCTTTAAAAATTATTTTGATGTTAAGATTTGGAATTTCCCCATATATGTAGATAACCATTTGTTTCTTTGGTTCTTAGTTTTTATGTTAATAATTTAAGTACACTTGACATTTATCTTGGACATTTCACTTTTGAAACACGGGTATTTTCAAATAACATTTTCTAATCGTATTTTCAAGTAACATTTTTGTAACGAAATGAACTACGTCCAATGTGGCTTTATAAATTGTTTATGGACACTCAACTGGTGCATTGCATGAGCGATATTTAGCTATCTCTCTCGCTTGAAAAAGAATAGTTGTCCTGCTTGGAAACGAATAGTTGTCCCTTTTTTACTCCCCCGACCTTCATAATAAATCATGGTAATCGGAAGCTCACCAAAATTTAAACGTGCTGAATATATAAATGATTGATACGTAATCACGTACAATTTTATAAAATACTAGCAAACGTGCCCGTGCGTTGCAACGGGAGAAAAAAAAATCACATGCAACCCAATAATTCACAAAACCAAATAAAACATGTGGTTAGTAAATAAAAAGAAAACGAGTGAGAAAAAAATAGATTGCACACCATGTGTCCAGTTTATCATCTAATCAATCGCCTAAATACCCTGGACTGTCCATCTGGAGGCATCCGGTCTGTATCAGTACATATACCATTTAGTTTGTACCATTAAATGAACAAACAAAATATGACAGGACGCTCCAATCAGTGTATACTCTAATCACACAGTATCACATGGATCCTTTGTTCGTTGTTACATTTGATCAGATGCATGGTTCAGCACCACACACACAAAATCTGCAATTAGCCAAAGCTGAACAAAACCAGTTCGTATCACGAACAAATGTAAACAGATCTCCACTGTTAGGATTTGTGAGAAATATGTTTTAGGAAGAGATTAACCAAATTTAAGTTACTATTCCTTAACATCTCATACAGATTGAAAAATGGACCCATCTTATTTTAGATCGCACGCCATTTTCTAAAGCTAAATGGCAAGAACATCATGTTTTACAGTAACTGGAACCATCAGGCTCAGTTTGCATCCGGTCAAGTTCAGGTTGCATCAATTTTGGTTCAGTTCTGCATCAGGTTGGGCTCAGGCATAGCTTTGAGTTTAAAATTATCAGCATCCATATCTTGAACTAAAGGAATCAACCATGGGCATCAACAAAAAAACCAATAGAAAAACATCACCCTTGCTGCCTTGCACCGAAATCAACCACGTCAAAATTTATGGAATTTCAATTTCTGTGGCCACAAAACACATCGTGGTTCTAAACAATGTAAGCTCTGCCATGACAAGCACACGAAGCAGCGTCGCTAACACAAGATGTTCTTTTGAAGATTTCTGGTCATATTGCTTTGCATCGCGATCTTGGTTCTCATCATCTCCACCCCGCTCTTGTTCATTTATCGAAGCATCTTCAGCCTCACCATCTGCTCACCATCACCAGGCCATGCTCTTGTAGCAGAAGCAGAGATCCACTACCTCCCAGTTCTTTGTATACCCTCCACATCAACATAGATGCAATAATAATAAATCACACTGTTAGGTGTTAGACGTCTTCACACTCAACGCATTCACCACTAAAGGATATTATCCAGCACTATTTCAAGATGGGCACATTTGGGTTTGTCTTTAATTCGTGCAATAAACTATAGCGCTAAGATTGTCCCACGTCATTTCTACTTCAATCTAATCATTAATGGAGACAAGTCACAACTGAGAAAAGAGCCAACTCAATCTGATTCTAAAATTTCAAAACAATGTGCCCAAATGAATATGTATGACATGTTGTGTTTAGGACGGCTAAAATGAAATCCTTACAATAAACTTGTATAAGATAAAACTTATTAATAAAAAAATTAGCACATTAAAACCTACTGTTGTAATCATAAAAATCCTCAAGGTTAGCATCTTCATCTTGCACTTGGGAGGACTCGAGTATCAGGTTGTCCATGGAGTTGGAAAACTCCTTGTTGAGAACTGGAGTATCAGGCTGTGCCACCAACAACAGAGGCACGCAACAAAATAGCCTGAAACAAACCCAACACAAGCAATTATTGTTCTGGAACAAGGTAAAAAAAATAAGTATTCTTCTGTACCCATCAAACAGCAAGCTCCCATCACACAAATCATACAAGGAGACTTCTTTTTTGACACCAAACATAGATCAGGGAAGGATCCTAATATTACACATTATTGGTCTGGAGCACAATGGACACCCACTTGCAGCTCTACCGTAGTGTCAACTATCCATCCGTCCCAATGAAAGAAAATGAAATGATATTGCAACTTTATGTGGTTTCAATCGATCATTTGTACCGTTAAATATTGGTGAGTTTCCAATCACCACAATTTAATATAGAGGTTGGAAGCACGAAGGAGCGAGAAAGGAATTCCCGTTTTTGTCAGGCAGGAGAGATAGCTAAAATAATGTGTGTGCAATGCATGTATCCAGTTGCGTTCAATAAATTTATAAAAACCATATTGATCATAGTTCATTTTGATCCACAATTAAAAAATGTTATTTGAAAATACCCATGTTGCAAAAGTGAAATGTCCAAGAATATACAAAATGTCATACATGGAACTGCATCAGTTTTTACTATACAAAAGGAAGTTCCTCTTATGTGTATATCACTATATACTAAAGACCATGCCCTTGTACATGAACTATTTCTCGTTTGAGTCGAATGGAAAAACTCATGTCCTTTTTGGCAAAATCCTTATCTGAATCCCACTTTGACTTGAGAAGACTAAGAAAAGTTGTTGTCGACTGCGATCTAGGGAGGAGATCAAACAGACAAGAACAAGTCCCTTCTCTCTGGCCAGATAAATGTCAGCCTCTCTCCCCAAAACGTACGTTGACAAGAAGCATTGAGAGCGGGCTGGGGAAGAAAGCGAGCACTGCACAACAAATCCAGTGTTAGTGAATTGCAGTGTTAATGATTTAACAATCTGTAATAGGTAGGGCAGTGGCAAAGACAGAGCAGACTGGGCCTGTCCGATGACATCGGGGCCGGTGAAGATGGGGAGCACCACATGCTGCTGGATGGCCGAGGGCTTCTCGAGCAAGCGCAGCATGGCCGGCTTGAGCCCGCCCAGCGCCACCACGCACACGTCGCTGCGGCCGTCGAAGTTGTACTACCACGCGCTCGAGTTCACAAACGGGAACGGGGCAAGCGGCCAGTGTGCGGCAATTCGCATCTGGACGGACCAGCAGGCGTCGAATGCCTCCCCTCTGCTGCGAGTCGCTGACGGGGAACGTTGCCCCCGCTGGGTCGCTGCGAGTCGATCGCCGCCGCCGCCAGGAGGAGAGAAGCGTGAGGATGGAGGGGATTCGGTTGAGTGGGCAGATTAGGGTTGTACTGCGGGTTATTATAATACAATGTTTTGGAAACCCAACCGGACATAAGACTCCTACTCCTATACGTTGCCGGTCTATTTTTCCTTTCCTTGCTTTCCTGCGTGCTGGGTGCTTCGGTTTTTTTACCGATCTTGTGCGACGGTATTATATAGTAGAGATTCATGCTCCCGCTGCAACGCACGGGCAATTAGCTAGTTCTCTTAAAAATCTGAAATCTGACGACACGAGGCCTTGCAGTAATAAACCTAGAAACTTGCGGACGTGAAACAATATGCTTTATTACTGCCTACAACCTTGGACCAGTCCCTCGGAAGTTAAAAGCAGGGCGATGATGCAGCACCCTTGGTGTCCTTGTTCAGAGAGCTTAAGTTTCGTCTTCGCCTGAATTTTATCGAGTCTAAAATTGTGTGTGAAAGCAGATTCTGTAACAAGCAGATTCTGTAACATGGCTGGCAGCCTCTATAAAACAGCATCTCAGCGCCTCATTTCGCTTCAACAGCGCCTCATTTCGCATCAACAGCTGCCTACGTTTTCCACCTACAATTAGTATGAATCCAGAATTAGAAGGCAACTGGTCTTCTCCGTACGACCCGGATTAGTACAACAATCGTAACGTGAAGGTTGAGGTTAGTACAAAGTGTAGCCAATAGGGTTTTTTTCAATGGGCTTAGTAAATCAGCAGAAAGTTTATGTGCCGTTTTATTTTAGTAGCCGAACCGTCCAAAGTAGGTTGCTGTATTTTTATCCAGTTATCGATTTTGTTCGACCTCTATGTTCATAATACTTTTGTTGTTTTTATTTTGCATACATAGTACGAATCGGATGATTCCGTTGACAGTGACAACGAGGATTCGTACACTGCAAAAATACTGGAGAAGCTGCAAAATGGAACCCTTAAGATTCTTCTTAGGGTAGATACAAGTGCGCATGGGATACTAAACCGAAAGACGGGACAAAAGAGAATCTTTTACAGCATGCTACAACAATGTATTAGGCATGTGTCAATGCATCGTCTCTTAGCACAATATCATAGGAGTATTAAATAATTAAGATACAATTAGGATAATGCATTGTTTCCTATATGTTGTATCTACATTTAATACAATTAGGATAATGCATTGTTTCCTATATGTTGTATCTACATTTAATGCATTGTTTCCTATATGTTGTATCTACAATTAGGATAATGCATTGTATTAGGCATGTGTCAATGCATCGTCTCTTAGCACAATATCATAGGAGTATTAAATAATTAAGATACAATTAGGATAATGCATTGTTTCCTATATGTTGTATCTACATTTAATGCTTTGGGGCTCATGCATGCATATGATTGGCCACGTGCAAATGTTGTATCTTAGTTAAGTTACAACCTCACTCTCTTTCTTCATTTACTAGTATGCCACATAAGCAAAATGCTTATGAAATCGCGCTAAGAACATTGCATTGGCATAGGCCTTAGGGGCAAATCACAAGCCCTAATAGTATGAATCGCTAGGGGCGACACTGCTCGAATTAGGGGCAATTTAGTATCTCATGCGCACTTGTACCTACCCCTAAGAAGAATCTTAAGGATTCTATTTTGCAGTTTTTCCAGTATTTTTTGCAGTGTACGAATCCTCGTTGTCATTGTCAACGGAATCATCCGATTCGTACTATGTATGCAAAATAAAAATAACAAAAATATTACGAACATAGAGGTCGAACAAAACCGATAACTGAATAAAAATACAGTAACCTACTTTGGACGGTTCGGCTACTAAAATAAAACGGCACATAAATTTTCTGCTGATTTACTAAGCCTATTGAAAAAAAAAACCTATTGGCTGCACTTTGTACTAACCTCAATCTTCACGTTACGATTGTTGCAGTAATCTGGGTCGTACGGAGAAGACCGTTGCCTTCTGATGCTGAATTCATACTAACTGTAGATGCAAAACGTAGACAAAGGTTCAACGGCAGCTGTTGATGCGAAATGAGGCGATGAGATGCTGTTTTATAAAGGCTGCCAGCCATCTAGTAGGACGCCTCATACATAACGACGCGGCCACCACCAGTCATGCATGCGGGCTACCTCGTTTCCATCGTAGCATGCACGCGGCCTAGCTCGCTGCGCTGGAGGCATGCATGCACGCACCCAGCATGGGCGCGACAGCCGAGTCGCCGGCCTCGCCAGCACGTCGCCTCCCGACGTGGGCGCGTCTCGCTGCGCCGGAGGCATGCATGCACCGCCCAGCAAGGGCGCGACAGCCTAGTGCGCTGCCACCGCGGCCATGCATGCACCGCCCAGCCGAGGGCTCTGCCGCTACGGCCATGCATGCACCGCCCGGCCAGGGCACTACAGCCGAGTGCATGCGTTAGCTCTGCCACTACGGCCATGCATGCACCCGCCCAGCTGGTGCCCACTGCTTTTTTAAGCAACGAAATAAATATTTGAATAAACATTTCACAGGATTGGTTAAAAATCTAAACTACTTAACAAGTTTGGTCATACTAGACTAGGGGAAAAAATGGAGTCATTTCAAGCAGGTTAACTCTGCGGCAGTCCAAGGCATAGTGTCCTTGTCCTCGGAGAAACGTAGCTTGTTCATATGAGAATTTGGAAAAACTACAAAAGCTTGTGGAAACACTGAACAGGGAATGGGCGTCTAAGATCCTGCTTACCTGGTTAACTCTGTCCGGCCGGCTGCATCCATGTTACTGGCGTCCACAACAATTCCATTGACATTTGAGAATGTTTGCCAGAAGATATTTGAGAACTCCTGTTTACTGTAGCCATAACAGGGAACACTCTCCATTTTCTAATTGTATAAGAATAGCAACTTGTATTCCCATGAGACATAGGCCAGTACATATACACATATTGTATGGTAAATATGCATGATTTTTTTGTACAATGAAACATTCCTTTTGTACATAATACAAGTCAGTAATCCAAGCTAACAGCTGTTATTCTATCATGGGAGGTTTGTTTTACAGGAGTGTGAACTCTATATAATGGAAACATGTCTGTCTGAAATATGAGGGCATTTAAATGGTATCCCGGGAGCTTTAAAGAAAACTTTGTAGGAACAGATGCATTACTTTGACTTCTGAGCGCGCATAGTATTTAACTACCCCTGTATTAGCCACTTGTTCTTAATTAAACCGTTTGATATTCTGTTGCTGAATACCTTCCTCTCTTCCTTGAAACAAGAATGCCATGTGAAGAACAAGGATTTGCAGCCCTCCCGACACTGGTGACACCCTGTTTGATTGGTGGCTCAAGGCCAGACGTGAAACTCCCGAGACGTGCTGCTTACCTCGTGGATGCCATATTGCCATGGAAGCACCGCAACGATTGCACCTTTGGTTGCGCTCGGCCAAACCTGCCCAGGTTTTTTGTGTTTAATCAGGGACGAAGCACGTTATTGGACTCATGCGGGCGCGTTGGGTATGCATATTGTAATCCCATCAGTAGTGTACGTCCTCTTCTTGTGCTTGTGTACGTGTTGTACTCTTCCCTCCAGGCTAAACTACCATTTCTTCCTTTTTAATACTACTACAAGTTTGTATTTTATGAGAAAAAAGAACAAGGGTTTGATGAAGCTATTGGATGATATCTAGGCCATCATTGACCAGAGCATTTATGATAGTGAAAATGGAGTTACTCTTATGTCTAAAATTTAGTACAAATAGTATATGTGAACTTTATAGCTCTATACTTGCCATGGTTAAGAACTTAAGATCCATACCAATTGTGCCCATATAGAGGAAAGGTTGTATCCAACAGCTATCACTGCTAGAAAAAAGGGCATGTGGTCCCGGTTCGGCTGGGCCATCAGTCCCGGTTGCCCAACCGGGACTGGCCAATCGGGACTAATGTTAGTCCCGGTTGGGCCACGAACCGGGACCAATGGGTGCCCACCACTAGTAGAAAAACCATCTTTGGTCCAGGGCCGCCCCAGCCATCGGTCCCGGTTCAGAGAAAAACTGGGACCAGTGCCAGCCTGGCACTGGTCCCGGTTCGAGCTGCTAGGGGCCCGTGGACCATTGGTCCCGATTCAGTTGGAGGCATTGGTCCCAGTTCTAGACACGAACCGGGACCAAAGCTCCAGAGCCGGACACGTGGCGTGCCGCGGAGCTTTGGTCCCGGTTCGTGCCAAGAACCGGGACCAATACCCCTCCCCTGCCTATAAATAACCCCCACCCCCTTCTCTCCTCTGTTTTTTTTTCTTGGATTGGTGGGAAGTGGGTGCTAGTTTTTTTTTTCCTTTGCCACACACAAGATGTGTTCAATGAAATGCCCGACCCACACTTAAGTTCACACAAAATGATATCCTCGGCCGAGGTTAGCAACTTTATCCTTTTCATCTGTAATTGATACAGAAATATTGCATGTGTCGATGTACGGTGGTCATTTTCACTATTCAGGATGTTATTGTAATTGTATTTGATAAACTTAATTATATGATGCAGATGGATGCACGGATGCGATAGATGTACGGTGAACGACGCAGTTCTGAATTTATTGCAGGCCTGCATAAATTTATCGATGTGGCTGAGGCAAACAAAGTGGATAATTTTATGCCTTGTCCATGTGTTGACTGTCGGAACGTCAGGGAGTACTCTAACTCGAAAACCATTCAATGCCACGTGCTTCGGAGAGGTTTCATGCCCAGCTATAATTGTTGGACCAAACACGGAGAAAGAGGGGTTAGGATGGAAGACAATGAAGAAGAGGAGGATGATGACAACTATCCTATGTTCCCTGAAGAATGCGGTGATACTGTAATGGAAGACGTTGAAGAAGAAGGAGGTGAACATCGGGCATCAGATGAGCCCGCTGATGGTCTTGGTGGGGTCATTTCTGATGCAAAACGAGAATGCGATACAGAAAAGGAGAAGCTAAAGTTGGAGGCCATGCTAGAGGATCACAAAAAGTTGCTGTACCCAAATTGCGAAGATGGCAGCACAAAGCTCGGTACCACACTGGAACTGCTGAAATGGAAGGCAGAGACTGGTTGTTCTGATAAGGGATTTGAGAAGTTACTGAAAATAATGAAGCCGAAGCTTCCAAAGGATAACGAATTGCCCGAGACTACATACGAAGCAAAGAAGGCTATCTGCCCTCTAGGATTAGATGTGCAGAAGATACATGCATGCATTAATGACTGCATCCTGTACCGCGGTGAGGAGTACGAGAATATGGATAAATGCCCGGTATGCAATGCACTGCGGTACAAGATCAGACAAGATGACCCTGGTGACGATGACGAGCCCCCCGGAAGAGGGTTCCTGCTAAGGTGATGTGGTATGCTCCTATAATACCACGGTTGAAACGTCTGTTCAGAAACAAAGAGCATGCCAGGTTGTTCCGATGGCACAAAGAAGAGCGTAAGAAAGACGGGAAGTTGATGTTGGAGATATGCCCTAGAGGCAATTAATAAATAGATTTTATTGTCATATCTCAATAGTTCATAATAAGTTTTAATACCATGCTATAATTGTATTACTCGGAAACATAATACACGTGTGGTATAGAAACAACCAGGTCCCTAGTAGCCTCTACTTGACTAGTCCATTGTGTAACAGATGATCAAGGTTTCCTGATCATGGGCATTAACCGGTTAACAACGGAGTCATATCATTGGGTGAATGATTTGATGGACATACCCAAAATATAGAAACGTAGTTCATACCTTGGACCGTGAGATTATATCAAATCGCTGCTTCTGAAAGATATGGCTGATCGCATCAAACGTCATGCCTCATAAGCTGACAATAAAGATGACACTTTCGGGTATCGGAAGGAAGTAGTCAGGGCGAGTGATCAATAGCGGGAATTGCCAATCCACATAGCAGGATAGATACACTGGGCCCACTCGGTGAGATTACATCAAAGAGCTTGCAAGCATATGACTAGTCCGACTAGATCACAGGGATGTAATGTCATAGACGAGTAAAGATAGATTGTCGAGGATGAGGTCAAGCTCGGTAAAATGTGATACCGGAGAACGACGCTCGACAATCTTAGTATCGCCAGGCAAGAGGATGAAACTGGACGTCTAAAGGTTCAAACGAATAAAGAGACATTCGTGGACACACAGGGGCTATCATGGATATCCAGATTCCGCTGTTAGTCGATTGATCGGAGAGAGAGTCTCGATCATGTCTGGAGTGATCCCGAACCGTGGGGTAACACACTTAAGGGTGGGTGACGATTAGATTGGATTTAGAGAGAATGAGAAACAGGAACTCCGGAAGTGTTCTGGAGCTCCGGAAGTGTTCCGGTAATTGTCCGATGATTGATCGGAGGCCACGAAATATGTTTCGGGGTCCGAATGAATTAAATAATATGTATCTAATATTAATAAGTGTTATTAATGATTAAATATATTTTTATTTAATTAATTTCGAATTTAAAAGGCATTAAAAGTTAAATGGGCCTTAGAGGCCCATTAGGGGAAAGAAAAGAAAAGAAAAGAAAAGAAAAAAGGAAAAAGGGGGCTGCCACCTTAGTGGGCCACATGGGGCCACCAAGGCAGCCGCACCCCCCATGCAGCCGCACCCCCCATGTGGGTTTAGTCCCACATGGGGGAGCTAAGGAGGTTGGCACTCCTTTTTCTCCTATAAATATAGGTGCCCCTTTGCCTTGAAAATACACAAGTTCCTCTCTCCTTCTCTCCTACCTTGAGCGTGGTTCCGATTCTGGAGCTTCGTACGAGGAGAGAAGTCTCTCTATAGTTTGCACACCGCCGTGCTGCTAGATCCACTCTTCCACTTCCGTTGCTCTGCTGGATCTGGAGCCCGGAGGTCGTCATCCACACCGTACGTGTGTGGAACCGCGAGGCGCCATCGTTTGGCGCTGGGAGCTGTCTACTTCCGCTACACGACCTTGAGGTCGGCTACGTCGTCTTCATCGTCAACGTTTGTGCGGGAACGTAATCCCGCTTTCGGTCTACAAGGGTATGTATTCCGTTCCCCTCCGTATAGTATATCTGCATAGTATAGATCCTGGCTAGTTTATGGTTATCGTTGTTAGGAAATTTTTTGTTTTCTGCCTACGATTCCCAACAGTGGTATCAGAGCCGATCTATGCGTAGATATATCTGTACGGTTAGAACACATGTTGAATGTGGGCATCGATTCTACATTTGTTACCCTCTCGCGTGTACTTGTTTATATCGCGGCATTGTGGGATGAAGCGGCCCGGACCGACCTTACGCGTACTCTTACGCGAGACTGGTTCCACACCTGACATATGGCTTGTACCGTATATGTGGCTGGCGGGTGTCTGTATCTCCTACAATAGTTGATATCGCATTTACAATGGAGGGCCCCGAAAGGGGTGTAATAGAGACAATTGTCTTATCGCTGTTGTGGTTGTTTTCGTAGGTAAGAAACGGTTCTTGTGCGGAAGCCCTAGCAGCCACGTAAAACATGCAAAAGATAAAGTAGAAGCGTCTAACTTTATTTTGCAGGGGCAATGTGATATGGTCAAGGTAGGTTTATTAAATTGTTTATAAACTGTTGGCGAAGGAGACCATCGGCGCGAGGAGACCATATCATGTCGCATTACATTTCATTTAGATGTTATGTAGATTGTGTGCATCTTATATGTGTATATATATATGTCTATATATATTAGTTACACGGCGGTAGTTATATAAGATGATCCCTCCCAAAATTCCGATAATAGTGTTCTCCCTCTGTCGTGCACCACCAATAAAGTTCTACGTTACGGGGTACGTCGTTCGGGGTTTCGATCCCTTTCGTCTACACTCGTCTCTTCGTTCGCATACAGTGGGTGTAAGCCACGTTGCACACGCATATACGGCAAGGGTGTTATGGCGAGCCTAGCATATACCAGTATATGGCCTCGGAACACAAGTACCGAAAGGTTAAGCACGAGTCACATACGATGATGTGATTGATATACGATGTCTACCTTTGAAGTTATGCTATCCGCCCGATCGAAGGGGATAGTATAATGGATGGGGATTGTGTAATCACTAAGACGATGAGAGGGATACTCGTCTTGAGTGGGAGTTCTAGTAGTTTTATTTTGAAAACTTAGTTTTATTTTAAAACTTGAACCCATATTTTATTATGAACAAAAGTCTTGTTGCTTTGCAAAACCTTTGTAGATGATAACCTCTTCTATACTCTTTTTAAACTTAGGCGCATTCCTGCGATTTGAGAAACTTAAAAGAGTTGGGTCCAAACTTCATATTTTTATACCGTAGCTTGAGGATACTCCTTGTTTCAAACCTTTTAGCTCTATTCGATACAAAACCCGCTAGGAGATAAAACCGGAGATTCCGCTGACAAAAGATAATTCAGATTATCGAGTTTTGTGCGGATGATTTCATTATAGTCCAGTGTATGCTATGATCTCTGCCGTTGAGATTAAACTGTGGGTGCGTGTTCACAGATCGCGAATGTCGCTGATCTGTATCCACCGTAAATCAGGTTTTCTGCTCAACCGAGATGGAAGAGAACACTTGCATTAAAGGAGCACGTGGCAGTCATACTTGATGACATTTGGTCATATTTGATGACATTGAGACGCCTCGCTCAACTCGATCACTGGATGACAAACAACGTTGCCAGGTGCAAATGGTTTGTCATAGACTATGTCATGAAAGGGGAATTGTTCACCTTCATGAATTCTTGATTACGTTGAAGAATCAAGAAGATGAAACGGATCACCGAGAAGTCATCAATGATGATGGTATATATATGATATACAAGTTATGAATGTTTTACCTAAACAAGTACTCGCAGTAGTGACTAAGATTTGATACTAGTCATGTTTTATGAAAACAAGATTTTCTGCTTGAGTAGCTTGGAAGGATGAAGAGACAATGTGTGTGATGATGGCAGGCAATATGTTGTGAATATGTTGTGATGGCCATAGACACTCTCTCTGTATCTACCATTTAATCAAATTTGATTTGAACAAATTCCATTTGATCGCTTGCTAACATGATCATTATAAGTGTGTCTCCCTCTTGCGAGACAATCATTCATATCTGTTAGTGATAAATCGTTATCCTACATTTATGAGCGATATCTTTAATGATCATACACCGATCGTGAATGGAATGTTGTCTAGATGGTAGTAGTTCATACATTTATAATATTAATGCCAAAATGACACCACATTCATGTGGCACTAACGTTTTGAATCATGTCAAAGTTATAAGCATAAAGTAGCTCCATTCCGATGGATCTCCGAGTCTTTAGATTTGATCTTTGACAATTGCAAAGATAACTAAGACACCGTTTTCTGGAAACGGGTTAACTTATTAAAATCATACATAATTGATGTGTGTGATCAATGAAGTATTTCAACGTGTAGTGGAAATCATTTAAACTTTACCAATATTGATTTAAGTAGATGTATGGGCATCCAACTTAATGAAATGCTGGTCTGAAAAGTTTGATGAATTCAAATAAGTTCCTACGATACAGATCGAGGAAACAAGGATTTGAGTTATGAGTTTGGCATGTCATTGAAAGACTTGTGAAAAAGGTTTCACAAACTACGCCGTATGGAACACCACAATGTTATGGTGTGTTAGGACGTCGTAATCACACAATGTTGGATTGTGTGTGATCAATAAAATCTCTTATCGAATTTTGTGATCATTAGAGTCGTGTGGTAGGAACAAAACATTCACTTTAGATAGGGAAACCATCTAAATCCATGGAGACAATACCATATGAGTTATGGCATGGCTTTTAGCCTAGATTGTCGTTTCGTTGTTTTAGTGTTTTGATACGATCAAACCTAGAATGGATAAATCTTTGTAGTGTACCTAAAGAATTAGTTGGGTACGTGTCTCACGACAAGAAGGCAAAATAGTTGCTGGAATATATCTTACTAAAGAAATAGTTTCTTGTCCGAAGGTATAAGTGGGAAAGAAAGTAGAGCAAGACGGAGTTAATGTAATTCTCTCTAGACATCAGAGTGACGCAACGGAAATTGTTCCGATACCGGAAACTTCCGATACCGGAAACTGTTCCGATATCGTCCTCCATAGATGAAAGAAAGCTAATGATAACGATTGATGCTTTAAGCTCGTACTAAAATCATAGGCATACGAGAATGGTTACGTAGCAGTGAGTGCTACGACTATCTTGTTATGAAACGTCATGTTAATGGAACATGAAAATACCTATGAACTACAAAGAATCGATGGTGAACCTAAGTCCGAGAAATGGCTATGAGCCATATATAATCCGAGATAAAATCCATGTACAATGACTAAGTAATGACTTAGGTATATTTTCTTGATGGCATTCAGGCCATTAAGAATAAATGGAATTTTATGGAAAATAGACACTGACGGAAAGGCAACCGTCTATAAGGATCGATTTGTCATAAAACAGTTTTGACGAATTCAAAAGTTGACCGCAACGAGATTGTGTCTCAAGTGGCGATGCCTTAGTCTATTTAGGATTGTTCTAGCAATTACTTTCAATTGAGAAATTGATAGGAGGATAAAGAAACCGTGTTCCCTAATGGCAACATTAAGGAAAGTTGTAATCGGTACAACAAGTAGGTTTGGTTGATCCTAAGGATGCTAGACATGTATGCAAACTTCAGTTGTCCATTCATGGGCTGAAGCAAGCATATCGGAGCTGGAATCTTCACTTTGATAATGTGATCAAAGGATTTTGGAGTCGTCCAAAATAATTGAAGAAACCTGCATTTATAAAGAAGTGAGTGGGAGCTAAGTAGCTTTTCTTGATCTCATATGTGAATGGCATATTTGAGTGGGAGCTAAAAGTAAATTCCCTTGTCTTATATGCGAAAGGCATATTTGAGTGGGAGCTAGGTGTCATTCCAAATTTTATATGTAACGACATATTGAGAATGATACAGATCCTCTAGTAAAGTATAAATGATTATTTAAGTGATTAAATTTTCTATGAATGAAGTTAGAGTATTAGGCTTTAGATCTATAATTCGTATAGATCATAAGGGGCTTAATAACATTAGGTCGGAATATTGTCCTACGTTAAGATTCTGAAATGTTTCAGAATAGAACAAGCGAAGAAAAGTTCTTACTTGTATGACTGGGTTAAAATATTAAGATTGTCTTGGCGTTTCAGTGATGGTTGTTAGAACTGGATGTCCGACATCCTCTATGCCTCAGACATAGATACTGAAAGCTCGACTTGGTGTGACCCAAGTTCTTGGTTGAAGAACGGGTTCTAGAGTGATCCCTGGATGGATCAATGAACAAACGTTAAGTATCCTTCAGTGTCTAAAGAGAACTGAGGATATGTTTTCTGGTATGGGGTAAGAGTGAAGAGATAACTTGCCGTAAAAGGGTTTACGATGATGCAAGTTATGACACTAACCCATACGGCTAGAAATCTCATACAGGAAAAGTCCTTTGTTTTGAAAAAGGGTTAGATGGCGAAGTTGCATATGAATGCACTATATAGAAGGGTTAGTTGCGAAATTGCATATGAATGCATTGTCGCATGATCTATAGGTATAGAAATATATGGCTATTTCGGAAATAGCAAATGTGATTGGATTGTGCTGTTTTCCCGAGCATGACTGGTTTCCCTTAATAGAAGGCTCATGCTGCGTGAAATTTAGAGTCTCACTCCATCGACAAAACATATTTTCACCGTTATCATAAGATACGGATGATGTCAAACTAGGTGACATAGAAGTGTTGCAAAGCACATACAGATCTCAAT
Source organism: Poa pratensis (assembly GCA_947311845.1). NCBI lineage: Eukaryota > Viridiplantae > Streptophyta > Magnoliopsida > Poales > Poaceae > Poa > Poa pratensis. The sequence goes on from CAMZMU010000048.1 coordinate 12,397,320, forward strand.
GCGGGAAGATCTGATGACTCAACCTCTTCCACGAGACGAGCATGCACCATAATGCTATAGGTGTCAAGCTTTTACCAAGTTGTAAACTAGATTAATTGGTACTCTAGTGCAAGTGGGAGACTGTTGGAGATATGCCCTAGAGGCAATTAATAAATAGATTTTATTGTCATATCTCAATAGTTCATAATAAGTTTTAATACCATGCTATAACTGTATTACTCGGAAACATAATACACGTGTGGTATAGAAACAACCAGGTCCCTAGTAGCCTCTACTTGACTAGTCCGTTGTGTAACAGATGATCAAGGTTTCCTGATCATGGGCATTAACCGGTTAACAACGGAGTCATATCATTGGGTGAATGATTTGATGGACATACCCAAAATATAGAAACGTAGTTCATACCTTGGACCGTGAGATTATATCAAGTCGCTGCTTCTGAAAGATATGGCTGATCGCATCAAACGTCATGCCTCATAAGCTGACAATAAAGATGACACTTTCGGGTATCGGAAGGAAGTAGTCGGGGCGAGTGATCAATAGCGGGAATTGCCAATCCACATAGCAGGATAGATACTCTGGGCCCACTCGGTGAGATTACATCAAAGAGCTTGCAAGCATATGACTAGTCCGACTAGATCACAGGGATGTAATGTCATAGACGAGTAAAGATAGATTGTCGAGGATGAGGTCAAGCTCGGTAAAATGTGATACCGGAGAACGACGCTCGACAATCTTAGTATCGCCAGGCAAGAGGATGAAACTGGACGTCTAAAGGTTCAAACGAATAAAGAGACATTCGTGGACACACAGGGGCTATCATGGATATCCAGATTCCGCTGTTAGTCATTGATCGGAGAGAGAGTCTCGATCATGTCTGGAGTGATCCCGAACCGTGGGGTAACACACTTAAGGGTGGGTGACGATTAGATTGGATTTAGAGAGAATGAGAAACAGGAACTCCGGAAGTGTTGGAGCTCCGGAAGTGTTCCGGTAATTGTCCGATGATTGATCGGAGGCCACGAAATATGTTTCGGGGTCCGAATGAATTAAATAATATGTATCTAATATTAATAAGTGTTATTAATGATTAAATATATTTTTATTTAATTAATTTCGAATTTAAAAGGCATTAAAAGTTAAATGGGCCTTAGAGGCCCATTAGGGGAAAGAAAAGAAAAGAAAAGAAAAAGGAAAAAGGGGGCTGCCACCTTAGTGGGCCACATGGGGCCCACCAAGGCAGCCGCACCCCCCATGCAGCCGCACCCCCCATGTGGGTTTAGTCCCACATGGGGGAGCTAAGGAGGTTGGCACTCCTTTTTCTCCTATAAATATAGGTGCCCCTTTGCCTTGGAAAAACACAAGTTCCTCTCTCCTTCTCTCCTACCTTGAGCGTGGTTCCGATTCTGGAGCTTCGTACGAGGAGAGAAGTCTCTCTATAGTTTGCACACCGCCGTGCTGCTAGATCCACTCTTCCACTTCCGTTGCTCTGCTGGATCTGGAGCCCGGAGGTCGTCATCCACACCGTACGTGTGTGGAACCGCGAGGCGCCATCGTTTGGCGCTGGGAGCTGTCTACTTCCGCTACACGACCTTGAGGTCAGCTACGTCATCTTCATCGTCAACGTTTGTGCAGGAACGTAATCCCGCTTTCGCTCTACAAGGGTATGTATTCCGTTCCCCTCCTGTCGTGGTGGGGTCACGGCAGATGCCATGGGTATGGCTAAGATGGGGCCGAACGAGCGTTGGGGGATCCGGGGAGGGTTTATGCACTCAAGAAGTGCACAAGCAAGAACACGCAAGAAACCGCAAGAACATGAACAAGAAAACAAGAAACCAAGAACAAGAAGCACACCACGATGTACCCTGCTTCGGGGCCCTCGCGTGGAGGTAACACCCCTACTGCAGCACTATCCTACTAGATGTATATCTCTTGGTGACAAGTACAAGGTGCTCCTCGAGCTGTATCAAGCAACAATGGTGAAGACACGAGGTGGAAGATGAAGTTACAGGGGGAAATGAGAGCTAGGGTTTCGATCCTCTCTAGAGAAAGAGGTGGTGCTATATATAAAGGCACGCCGAGTTACTTCTTTGCCCCTGGCTTCATGAAAGAATGGCACTGCCAAGAGGAAAAGGACAAGCCTCTGCCCCCTGTCAGTTCAACGGCCGGACTGTCAGGCCTCGCCAGGTCTAGCTTTCCTCTTTGAGTGACTGAACTGTTGCCGCCCAGGGTCTATCCTCTGTCCCTTTCCCGAAATAGGTCGGTCAGCGCATAGGTCCTTGAGCTCCCAGGAATCCCGTGGCGTGACTGCGCAGAGCCCTGCCAAGCTTCGGGCCACGGGCTCTGTAGAACCCGTGACTTCCTCTGTCATGCCTCGAGCCTTGAGCGGAAAAACACCTCGGATCTCCTTTCCTCTAGTGCCTTCTCTGGAACTGCCAACAGGTCGGTGTTGCTGCTATACAGAGGTCGGCTTATGGACCTCGGATGATGAACTCCGGCTCTCGCTCTTGAGATGACCTCGGCCACCATGGTCCCAAGACAGGTCGGCCATGATGCTCTCCAGGTCAGAATAGAGTTCGGCCACTGCAAGGCCCAAACAGTTCGGCCCCTTAAAGACCTCGGCACACTTTTAAGCCTAATCTGTACAAGCCTTGACCCTACCTGGGGCAGCCCCCCAACATTAGTCCCCGAAGCTGGTGCGGTCCTACGACCTCGGACGAAGGGCCGTAGCAGGTTCAAAACAAACACCGCCTCTAAATCCGACCTCCTAACCTGTTTTGCCGAGGTTCTTTGCATAGAACATATCCAAATCCAAGGTTGATCTGCAATCTGAACTTTCCGAACTGTCTGACTCCACACTATCTTGCCTCCAGATTTTTCGGGGTACGTGGTAAAGAATCTCTGCTCGGACCATGAAATCCGGACCTTTGAAAGACAGGTCCTTACTGCACGCCGCCTGCGTCAGCCTGACACACCGAACAGTGAATCATGGGCACTCAAGTGTTTGACTTAAATGACCACCCACGACCTCTCGGTCTCCGCGCTGACCTACACAAAAAATCCAGCGCTGGCGGTTGCCCTCCCGTGGACCACGCTCCAGACTGGCCGACGTATATACCTCGGCTTAAGATTTGGCTTAGCTCTGTCTTGTACTCGTCCGAGGTATTCACCCCGGCTCTCCTTTTTCTTCTTGCAGGATACTGGAACATGTCGGCAGTTGTTGCGTCAAACCGCGCTGAAGCCCCTGCCAGCGAGAGAGGTGGATGTGAAGGCTCGGACGTCACTGATGACGAGATAAAGTGGCTCAAAGAAACAAATCGGATTCCTGCCGAGCTATTATATCGGCTGCACTCTGGGGGCGGCGCACCGATCGCCAACCCCGGCGAGAAAGTGGTGTTCGTCGCTCACTTTGAGCGCGGATTCGGACTTCCTGCCAGCCCATTTTTTCGAGACTTTCTGAAGTTCTTCGGCTTGCAGCCGCACCACCTCCCAGCTAATTCCGTGCTGCAGCTATCGTGCTATGCAGCTTTCTCTGAAGGATACCTCGGCCTTTGGCCTAGCATTGAGGGCTGGGCCAAATACTTTCAGTTAAAGAAGCAGAGCATCCCCAACAAAGACGTGGTGAATAAGGATATGACCGCTGCGGTGCTGCCTCCATTTCACCCCGGCTATTCTCCGAGTTCCCATGGATCAAGGGCCTGGAGAGCTGCAAGAAATGGCAGCGAACCTTTTTCTACGTGAGGAACCCTGGTGAGGCCGACCTCATCAACCTCCCGGACTTCAAGCTCGGCACTCCTACTGCACAACGCAATTGGGATTTTAACCCGGAGGAAGCCTACGCCGAGGTTCAAGAGATTCATGAATATATGCTGGATCTTAAAAGAGAGGATGGGACTCCGACGACATCCTCCGGACCTTCGTGGAGCGGAGAGTCAGCCCCCTCCAACAACGAGCCCACAAGATCTGCCATATGGAAGGTCTGCTCGATCCAACTCGGATTAGCAGCAAGGCGCTCTCCAAGGCTTCAGTTCGGCGCCGGGTTAAAGCCATAGCCCAAACCGAGATGGATGAGGATTGGACATGGGGCGTGGAGCCTCATGACCGAGAACATCTTCCTGAGCAAGTAAGCACTTGAAAAACTTTCCGAGCTTATACTCCGGTTTTGCACACCTCGGTTGCCTCTCAACTTAACTCTTTTCTGTCCTTCCTGCAGAGGTTCGGCCGGCAAGAGATCGAAGACGGCCCGGAGCTTTCTAACTGGGCTCCTGCTCGCCTTGCCCTGGAAGGTTCTGAGACCGAAGACCCTGACAACGAAGACCATTTGCCAATCCCCAAGGCCGTTCCGAGGTCCACCCTGAAGACCGGCTCTTCCAACCCGGGTAAGAAACAAGCTCCTGCTTCCATCAGAGAACGGTCTGACGACGATGACGACGATTGTTGCATCGTGGAGCCACCACCAATAGACGCCCTTCCCATTTCATACGCTTTTCCTTCAGCCCCTCCAGCTCCCACTTCGACGAGCTCCAAGGTCGCTTCTCGGAAGCGCCAAGACACAAGCAGCTCGGGGGCCGAGGTTCCAAATGCTCCGGCGCCCAAGCGCCACAAGAAGACCTCGGCGAGGCGGAGGAAACGAGGCCCCGTGGAGGAAGATGCGTAAGTCACCTTGCTCCTTTCTACTTCTCATGCTGTTGCGAAGTTAAGCTCTCTTATACTCTAACTTAACTTTTCTTTTTCATGCAGTCCGGCTCGGTAGATCAAACAGAGCCACAGCTCGATACATTCACCGCTGCCTCCAGTGGTTGAATCCCAGAGGACCGAGGCCGAGGTTAACCGCGCCAGTCCCGCCAGAGCCTCTCCTCCAAGACAGTTTATTGATGTTGACAGCCCGGAGAAGACCGCCTCTTCTCCTAGACGTACGGCTTCACCCAAGCTTCCGCCGCCGAGCTCTGAGTCCAACCCAGTTCGGACTCCTCCGCGTCCTCAGAAGGAGGCGGAGGCAAACCGCGACAAGACTCCGGCCGAGATCGTGCAGGAGCCTCGGCTCTCCCCAAAGTCTCAAGCTGCGCGCAATCAGCAGCAGCTGAAGCAGAAGCAGGAGCAACAACAACAACAACAACAACAGAAGCAAAAGGTTCAGCTGCAGAAAGATCAGGTTCAAAACGTTGAGCCCGCCAAGCAACCACAGCAAACTCCAATGCCACCACCGCCATCAGGACCCAAAACTGCGAACACCCAACTGGTGCCGCATGTTTCCGCCTCTGCACCGAGGTCCACCTTGACCAAGAGCACACCTTCGAGCTCTCAGGTCGAACTTTCGCGAACTCTTCTCGCTGCCACTATCCAGCCGAAAACCAGCAGCTGGGAGGTCGGCCAACTTCGGACCAAGAGCGGGAACAGCTTAGGTTCGGAGAGGCACTACGACATGGATTGGAACTCGGCTGATACTGCCGAGGTTTCCTCAAATCCGACCTCCGAGCACCCAGCTGGACCTAGCGCCGTGCTCCAGTCCATCTACAACATGCAGGCTGCGGTCCTTGACTGCAGCCAGAAGGCATCGGTACTTTTTCCTAACTCCACCTTTTTTCTTAACTTGAAAACGCATGACAAACATACACCACTCCCAGTCCCCGAGATTTGGGTTGAGTAGTTGACACTCCACCGAGTTAAAACTGCTCGACTTGAATCTCAAAAACTTGTCATGTGTCCAACACTGAGTCCCCGAGGCCAACGCCGAGTCCCCGGGATTCAGTTAGACCTCGGGTGTTAAAAAGACCTCGGATTTCTTTGGCATGTAAAACTTCAATCACTATGCCCATTTTCTTCCCGCCGAACTAATCTCTCTTCTTTCTCAGGAGTGCAACAATGCTCGGACCAAAATCTTCAAGAACCTCCTGCTAGACCACAACAAGCTGAAGAAGTCTCACCGGGCTCTTCTCTCAACAAAGGAGCAGGTCGAGAGAAATTACGCCTCCAAGTTAAAGACCGCAGAAGATGAAATAGCTCGGCTGCAATTAGAGCTCAATCGAGCTAACGAGGCCAAGACTGCCGCGGAAGAAGCTATGAAGGTTAAAACCAAGGCTGCCGAAGAGCAGAAAGAATCTGTCAAGACCCTGGAAAGCCGCGCCACCTCGGCTGAAGCCGAACTGACCGCTCTCCGGGCTACATCGAAAAGCTGGTTGTCCGAGCTCACCCGGATTAACCATCAAATGGATAGTAAGTTTCTCCTCTTCTTTTTCTTATTTTCCATCGACCTGCACCTTGTGCCATCATATGATTTAACTCGGCTACAGCCTTTTTATCTTCTTCAGAGCACTTTGAGCACTCCAAGGTTAAAGCTGCCCAAGCCATACAAGCAGCCCGAACAAAGAGGGCAGAGACAGAGGCCCTCAGCGAGGACTGGGACATCCAAGACCACCTTGTTGCCCTTAATGCTCGGATTAGGCCGCTCAGGGCCATTGGAACTACACTGGTTGATGCTGCCATTCAGGTCCATCGCGCCCTCTGGCCTAAGGTTCAGCCTCCCACTAGCATCGATGACCTCGCCACAAAGCTGAAAGGAGCCGAGGCTAGACTTCGGGAGTGGAGGAGCTCATCAGCTCGGGCTGGAGCTGACCAGGCCTTGGTGTTCGTGCTATCTTGGTACGAAGAGATTGAGATCGACACAGTTATCTCTATGCGCAAGGGCTCTCCTTGGAATACCGTTCCAGGTGGCATTGAGAAACGTCAAGCAGTGGCCGACCTCTTTGCCAGCTATGCAGACACCCGATCCCTCAATGACGGGCGCGTCTATTCTGAGGATGAAGGAAGCTCGGACGAAGAAGAAGAGTCCGGTGAAGAAACAGCTGAAGGATCAGATGATGATCTCAACTTCGACGAGCTTCAGACCTCCAAAGGCAAGGCTGGCAAATCTTCCGCGGTGATAGAAGATGACGATGATGACATCGACTTTGACCCAGCGAGCCCCAAAGGCAAGGCCGGCAAAGCCGCGGCATCCACTCCAACCGAGGTTGCTTCCTCTTCCGAGGTTCCCCCTCCTGAGACTCTGGCTCCTGAGGGCTCTACAAACGTGGCTCCAACCACCACGACTCCGGCAGCCGAGGTCCTGGTTCCGAGGCCTGAACTTATCCAGAAAAACATTAAATGCCCGGTATGCCGGGTTCAGATGTAATAGACATTAAGTAGTTATCCTTGCTACCTCTTAACACTATCTTGCTATTCGAACCATGCTTTTCTAAAAAACTATGCCGAACCCTTTTGGAACGAGTCCCCGAGTTCACTTTCGTGTTTACTATACTTGGCATTCTTTGCTCTTGTCTACCATTTTGGCGTTCGACAGTCGAGTCACAAGAGTGTTGTTTATAGCATACAGTACTTAGCAAATGCCGAGGTGTGTTTCAAAATCATCCGACATAAATGAAAGGTAAAGACAGGGTTAGTAAACGACACATGCCGAACTATATTTTTGGACCGAGTCCCCGAGTCCATTTTCATGTTTCCCACGTTTTTTCATCTTTGCTCTTGACTACCATTTCGGTGTTCGTCAGTCGAGTCACAAGATTATTTACACAGCATACATTACTTGAAGTTTGAGACGAGGTTCAAAATAGTTCGGCATGTGAACGAAAAAGACAAACAGAAATAAAACACAAGCACATGAGCAAGGCAGTCCCCGAGCTTCAACCTCGGAGCGCCGACATTTCATTAAATTAACCGAGGTACATACATTACGCCTTCAAGAGTAGAAGGGCCGGAGTAGAGCTACATTCCATGGTCGCTTGACCTCTGATCCGGGGTTGTCCAGCCCATCTTTCCTTGGTTCCTGCGCATCTATAAGATAGTACGAATCATTGTGCAGAGCTCGGCTCACAATGAACGGTCCCTCCCATGGGGTGACAACTTGTGCCGACCTTTGCTGCGCTGCACCAGCCTCAGCACTAAATCTCCCTCGTGGAAACACGAGGATTGACATTTTGGCTATGATAACGTCGGAGACCTTGTTGGTATATTGCTGACCGAGATGAGGCCAGTTCTCTAGCTTCCTCAAGCAGATCTACTGCATCCTCCCGAGCCTCTTTTGCCTCGGCTTCAGTGTACATTGCCACTCTGGGCGCATCATATTCAATGTCAGTGGGTAGTACAGCTTCTGCCCCATAGACCATAAAAAATGGCGTATAGCCAGTTGATCGATTTGGCGTGGTCCTTAGACCCCATAGTACTGCTGGTATCTCATCTATCCAACACCCCGGAGTTTTCAGCAATGGTTCAATGAGCCGAGCCTTGATGCCGGCCAACACCAGGCATTTGATCTTTCCACTTGCCCATTAGACTCCGGATGTGCCACCGAGGCTATGTCCAGCCGGATTCCCTTGTCCATGCAAAATCGAGCAAACTCTCCAACAGCAAAGTTTGTGCCATTGTCCGAGATAATGCTATGGGGGTACCCATATCGCAGAATGATCTCCTTAAAAAAGTCACTGCTGAATGACCATCCAATTTCCGGATTGGTTTCACCTCGATCCACTTGGTGAACTTGTCCACCATCACCAGTATGTGTGTCATGTTACCTCGGGCTGGTTTGAATTCTCCCACCATATCCAAACACCATACCGCAAACGGCCAAGTGATAGGAATTGTTTTGAGCGCCGAGGCTGGCATATGCGTTTGCTTGGCAAACCTTTGGCATCCTTCACATCTCCGGACTATGTCCTCTGCATCAGCGAGAGCACTGGGCCAATAAACCCATGGCGGAACACCTTGGCCACCAGAGCTCTTGTGCTGCAATGATGACCACATTCTCCTTGGTGGATCTCCAAAAGCATCTCCTTGCCTTCAGCTGGCTCAACACACCGTTGCAACACCTCGGTTACACTTCTTTTATAGAGCTCCTTGTTGATGATGGTGTACGCCTTTGCCCTCCTTTGGATTCTCCTAGCCTCGGTTGTGTCACTTGGCAAGCTTCCATCAGTTATGAACTTCATGATCTGCTCCGCCCACTCCGGCACTGGGTGCAAAGGAAAAAGTTTCTCGTCCACCTCCATTGGTTCGGCCGCCATAATTTCCTTCATTATTTCCTCCACCATCATGTGTCCAGTCCCCGAGTCTCTGCGAGCAGTCCCCGGGTCCGACCAGACGCATCCGACGTCTACCTCCATAGGAACAGGTTCGGATTCTTGATCAGCCGGGATGAAAATAGATTCGGATTCAGGAGAAGGTTTGATTGAGGGTCCTCAAATGATTCAGGGCTACTCCAGGGGGCACTGCCTCTCTAGATGAACCGAGCTTTGACAACATGCGGCAGCATTTTTTCTGCCCGAGGTATATGTTTGTATTCACCCTTCAAAGAACCCGGATACCTTTTGCACATGGAATCGATACAACGCCATGTTGGCATCCAGAGCATCCCAAACTCCAGAAGATTGCTGCACCACCAGGTCGGAATCACCGAAGCATTCTACACGTCGGATGCCGATCTCCTTCGCCACTTGAGTCCATGGATTAAGGCCTCATACTCCGCCACATTGTTTGATGCCGAAAAATGAATCTGCAGCACATATTTCAGCTGATCTCGCTTCGGTGAAGTGAGGACTATCCCGGCTCCCAGCCCGATTTTTGTTTTGGACCCATCAAAGTGCATCTTCCAATAATTATAGTCCGGCTTGGGTGGCTCATATTGCATCTCAGCCCAATCACAGAAAAAGTCCGGCAGCGCCTGAGATTTGATTGCATCTCTTCTTTCATAGTGTGGTGTATATGGAGACACCTCGATCGCCCATTTGGCAACTCGGCCAGTTGCATCTTTGCACCCAATGATCTCCGAGATTGGGGCTTCGCACACCACCGTCATGGGATGCTCCTGGAAATAATGTTTCAACTTCTTGACCGCCAGGTAGACACCATACGTCATCTTCTGGTAATGAGGGTAATTTGCTTCGAGGTAGAGATCACCTCGCTCAAGTAATACACCGGTTTGCACCGACCTGCCACCTTCGTCTCGCTCTACCACCACTGCCACACTTACAACTCGGTTTGTGGCAGCAATGTAAAGTAACATCGGCTCATTTGGCAATGGTGATGCCAACACCGGAGCTGTGGACAACATCTTTTTCAGCTCATTAAACGCCACGTCGGCCTGCGGGGTCCATGTAAACCCGGTACTTTTCTTCATGAGCTGGTACAAAGGTAAGGCTTTTTCCCCTAGCCTACTTACAAATCGGCTCAACGAGGCTAAGCACCCAGTGAATTTTGCACATCTTTCAAACACTTCGGTAATTTCATGTTCTCAATAGCCCGGATCTTGGCCGGGTTAACCTCAATACCCGGCTGACACCAGGAATCCAAGCAACTTTCCAGCCGGGACACCAAAGGTGCACTTGTCCGGGTTAAGTTTCAACCGATATTTTCTCAAATTCACAAATGTCTCCTCGAGATCCTCGAGGAGAGTACGTTTTTCCTTAGTTTTGATGACAATATCATCGACATACACCTGCACATTTTTGCCCATTTGAGAGTGCAAGCATTTCTGCATACACCTCTGATAAGTTGCCCCGGCATTTCTCAAACCAAAACACATGACACGATAGCAATACGCCCCATACGGGGTAATAAAGGCAGTCTTTATTTGATCTTTTGGGTTCAGTGGTATCTGGTGAAAACCAGAGTACGCATCAATAAAAGACAACAGTTCACAACCAGCAGTGGAATCGATCACTTGATCAATCCGAGGTAATGGAAATGGATCCTTTGGGCACGCCTTGTTGAGGTTAGTGAAGTCGATGCACATGCGCCACACCTTGACCACGGCTGGCTCGTCTTTCTTCTTCCACCAAGACTGGATTGGATATCCAGTCCGGATGCAGCACCTCCATAATGAACCCGGCTGCAAGCAACTTAGCCAGCTCGTCCAGCACCACCTTTCTTCGATCGTCTGAGAGACGTCGGGTCGGTTGTCACCGGTTTCACCTCCGGCCTGACAAATAAAGAGTGCTCTGCCAACTCCCTCGGAACTCCAGGCAGGTCCTTAGCTGACCATGCAAAGATATCCCGATTCTCACGGAGGAAGTGACAGAGCGCGCTTTCCTATTTCTCGCCCAGCCCGGAACCAATGATGGCCATGCGCTCTGGGTACTCCGGGTCAATGGGGATCTTCTTGGTCTCCTTTGGCACCTCGAATGCTGCAGCGGAATCCGGGTCATCAGTCGGATGCGCCGAGCTGTGTTGACTGCGCCATTGCCACCACTTCATGCAGTTTCTTCTTCTCTGCAGCGATCACCAAAGACTCGGCCAGGTTAGACCCTGCTGTGGCACATTGAATAGCTCGCTTGTAGTCACCCGAGATAGATATGATCCCATTAGGCCCCGGCATTTTCATCTTCAGGTATGCAACATGGGTGGAAATCATGAACTTGGCCAAGCCGGCCTTCCGAGCAAGGCATGGTATGCACTTTCCAAGTCCACCACCTCGAACTCGATACTCTCAACCCGGCAGTTCTCCTTGGTACCAAACGCCACGTCAATCCAGATCTTGCCCATGGGTGCGCAGGAAACACCAGGCACAATCCCATGAAAAGTACAACTGCTCGGCATCAATTGGTTCGGCGATACGCCCAACTTCACCATTGTGTCTTTGTACATTATGTTAATGGCACTGCCATTGTCCACCAGAACTCGGGTAAACCTCACATTGGTCGTAGGCCCACATAACGTTGGATCCACCACTAGGGCATACTTTCCAGGGCTCGGCATGATCCGAGGAGTATCTTTCCTGCTCCAAGTGATCTCCTGCTCAGACCAGTTCATGAACTTTGTCACCGCCGGCATTACTGCATTCACCTCCATGCACGCCTCTGCTGACTCTTTTTGTCAGTTGGCTCGGTCACAAAGACCACATAGCTCGCATGAGCTTCTCTATAATCATTCCCAGGGTATTCGTTCTGATAGCTTGGCCCGGCATCATTGTTGTTGGTGTTACCTCGGGCATTCACCACATTCACTGGTCTTGCTGGTGCGGGCCTTGGTTGAGGTGCTGCACGCATCGGGTAGCATTTGCTCCGGACAAGTTCGGGTTCGGCTTCTGTGGAATTGCCGAGGTGGTGCTCCCTGTTTCCTCCGGCCTTCGCCGCTTCTTCCCTGATTCTATGGTTCCAACTGCACTGCCGAGTTGAATGGTTGGCTGGCTTGCGCGGGTCGGTCGTATGGTAACTGCATGGACCATCTAGCATTGACTCATAAGTCAAGGGTTGCTCCGGGTTTTGCCACGGTCTCGTGTTGGCAGCTTGGTTCGGACTCCAGGCCGGACCATTGGTTTTTGGCCTCTGGACACCTCCAGCTCCGGGCTGATCCGGGTTTACTGCTGCTACCTGATAGTCCGGCTCCCTTCTTTTGTGTCCGAACTCTTGCGGTCATTAAACCTCGGTCCGAGCCGGTTATTCATCGGCTGCCTTCTGTTTCGTGCCACCGCTTCTACTGCTGGTTGCATCGGGTCACCAAGAGCATAAGAATCTGCAATCCGGATTGTCTCTGCCAGAGACTTCGGCATATCTCTTTGGAGCCTCTGCCACAGCATGCTGCCATGTCGGCAGCCATCAGCAAACCATGCAATGGCCTGTGCCTCTATAACTCCTTCACAGGAATTCCGAACATTGCTCCATCGAGTTAAGAACTCGCGGTCAGTTTCATGATCATCTTGCTTACATGCAGCCAGGAGCTGAGGTCGGTTTGGCCTCTTGTAGGTGCTAGCAAAGTTGCTGTTGAACGCCAACTCCAAATCTATCCATGAGTTGATACTATTCTCCGGCAGATTATTCAGCCAAATCCGAGCTGGCCTTCCAACATGTGCGGGAGATACCGGACCGCCCATCGGCGATTGCCCCCCGCTATGTGCACCGAGGATACATAATCTGTCAGCCAATCCTGTGGCTTGGTGCTCCCGTTGTATGGCTTGGTATTCCGACCTAACTGGAACTGAGTCACTGGTGGTGGTGGCTCCCTCATGATCCGGGGTCCAAAACAGGCCGGACCAGGAGGGCCTTCCTCCTCCAACTGCTCTGATAAGTAGATTCTGTCCAGCTTGTTACGAACATCATCTGGAGCTAACATCCGAGCTCCTATCCGAGGTCCCAACGCCCCATCCACTCTGTGGTATCCGGCCGCGCCATGGCCGAGTCTCCATCATCGTATCGATCATCGCCTTGACCGACATTCTGAGGTTGCTGTGCATACTCCGGCTCTTGCTGATACTGCTCCTGCGGCCGGGGTTGTTGCTGACCTCGGGGCGGAGGTGGTTTACCTCGGCCAGCCGACGTTGCTTGCCCGCCATTCTGATTTCTCTGACCGGAGTGGCCCTTAGCTCGGCTTGCATTACCTTGGCCGGGTTTCCCTTTGCTCGGCTAGCATTGCCCTGGCCCACCTTCTGCTTTCCGGCCAACACTGGATCATACATCTGTATCTGCATCTGCTTGTTCGGACCAGAGGTGACACTCCGGGCACGATCGGCTCCTCCGACGTGTGGAGACGAGGCTTGCCCCTTGGACACCTGGCTAACTGGTCTAGCTGAATGAACAACATGCGAATCACCGACTCCGGCCTTGCGAAGAGCTTCATTCTGCTGATTAGCTACATACACCAACTCATTGAGACGCTTCTGCTGTGCACGCCATGCATCTCCAGTCAACCCAGATAGCTCGGCCCTAACTGCCTCGGCAGCTCTGAGGTTCTTAGCCGGGGAACTGTACACCGGCCTTCCGGTCGACAAGCGACTCCCACTCCTAGCCGAGGTAGCTGGTCGGAACTCCCTGTCATCTCATCATTGAGCCCCTTGCCTCTCTGCTGCAGCCCGGCTCTCCTACTAGGTTCAAGTGTTACCGGGGTGAAACCATTTGCAGCATTGTACTCACGCATATCTCTATTGAACTCCTCTCTGGCTGCTATCATAGCTACAGCCTCCTTTTGCAACTTAACACGCTTCTCCTCTAGCTCGGCCGCAGTCAGCACTATATCTGCTCCTGGATCTACAGGGTCTGCTAGTGTCTCTGCTATCTCTGCTAAGATTGCACCTCGGCCATGCACCTCAGAGGTACTAGGCAGCTCTCTTTCTAGCCTGGGCTTTGCAGGTCTCACCTTAGCAGCAACCTCGGCCGGCTTGGATTTGCTGGCATCTCCTTTGCCAGTGCCATCCACCGAACCGGTCATCATCACCTCCACGCAGCTCTCGGGGCGATCAACATGCCGACCTTGAGCCGCAAGGAGAGGAGTTTCGTCGTCCACGAGCACCTGCTCCGGGTACTCGCGAACAACCTCGACAGCGACATAGGTGAGGAAGCTGCCAAGCATCATGAGGAAGCCATGCTCGGGGAAGGGCTTGCCGGCGAAGCACCCTGCATTGTCACTGACGAAGTTGAACTCCCCGATCTTGGCGACAAGCCCGGAAAGAACACGCTCGCCTGAGCCCGTCCGGATGTAAACTCCCTCCAACGCCTCAATGTGCCCCACGGTGGGCGCCAACTGTCGTGGTGGGGTCACGGCAGATGCCATGGGTATGGCTAAGATGGGGCCGAACGAGCGTTGGGGGATCCGGGGAGGGTTTATGCACTCAAGAAGTGCACAAGCAAGAACACGCAAGAAACCGCAAGAACATGAACAAGAAAACAAGAAACCAAGAACAAGAAGCACACCACGATGTACCCTGCTTCGGGGCCCTCGTGGAGGTAACACCCCTACTGCAGCACTATCCTACTAGATGTATATCTCTTGGTGACAAGTACAAGGTGCTCCTCGAGCTGTATCAAGCAACAATGGTGAAGACACGAGGTGGAAGATGAAGTTACAGGGGGAAATGAGAGCTAGGGTTTCGATCCTCTCTAGAGAAAGAGGTGGTGCTGTATATGAAGGCACGCCGAGTTACTTCTTTGCCCCTGGCTTCATGAAAGAATGGCACTGCCAAGAGGAAAAGGACAAGCCTCTGCCCCTGTCAGTTCAACGGCCGGACTGTCAGGCCTCGCCAGGTCTAGCTTTCCTCTTTGAGTGACTGAACTGTTGCCGCCCAGGGTCTATCCTCTGTCCCTTTCCCGAAATAGGTCGGTCAGCGCATAGGTCCTTGAGCTCCCAGGAATCCCGTGGCGTGACTGCGCAGAGCCCTGCCAAGCTTCGGGCCACGGGCTCTGTAGAACCCGTGACTTCCTCTGTCATGCCTCGAGCCTTGAGCGGAAAACACCTCGGATCTCCTTTCCTCTAGTGCCTTCTCTGGAACTGCCAACAGGTCGGTGTTGCTGCTATACAGAGGTCGGCTTACGGACCTCGGATGATGAACTCCGGCTCTCGCTCTTGAGATGACCTCGGCCACCATGGTCCCAAGACAGGTCGGCCATGATGCTCTCCAGGTCAGAATAGAGTTCGGCCACTGCAAGGCCCAAACAGTTCGGCCCCTTAAAGACCTCGGCACACTTTTAAGCCTAATCTGTACAAGCCTTGACCCTACCTGGGGGCAGCCCCCCAACACCTCCGTATAGTATATCTGCATAGTATAGATCCTGGCTAGTTTATGGTTATCGTTGTTAGGAAATTTTTTGTTTTCTGCCTACGATTCCCAACAGTTGAGACACCCCGCCGATGGGTCCCGGTGGAGAAAAATCGACAGAGAGTTCCCGACATTTTCAGATGACGCAAGGAACTTAAGATTTGGTCTAAGTACAGATGGCTTTAATCCTTTTGGGGAGCAGAGCTCCAGTCATAGCACTTGGCTCGTGACTCTATGTATCTACAACTTTCCTCCTTGGTTGTGCATGAAGCGGAAGTTCATTATGATGCCAGTGCTCATCCAAGGCCCGAAGCAACCCGGCAACGACATTGATGTGTACCTAAGGCCATTAGTTGATGAACTTTTGCAGTTGTGGTCCGAACCAGGTGTACGTGTGTGGGATGAGCACAAACAACAGGAATTTGACCTACGAGCGTTGTTGTTCGTAACCATCAATGATTGGCCTGCTCTTAGTAACATTTCAGGACAGTCAAACAAGGGATACAATGCATGCACGCACTGTTTAGATAAGACTGAAAGTATACATTTGGGAAACAAGAATGTGTACCTGGGGCATGATGCATGTAAAATGCATACATGAACTTTGCATTATTTTATTCATATTCCCATCATATTTGCATCATATAAGGGTTATATTAGGGCTTGGCCCGAGGCTTCTTTAATGTTCGTGCGGTGCAGGAACGCGAGCCAGGCCAGGGAACCAAATGGCCCATTTTTGCATCGCCAGGGCCTGGTTGGGAACTCGGTGGGCTTTCAAACACGCCCTTAGCCCACACTCCCGCAGGACCGTGACATTGGGCTTGACAATGTTATCAAGGGAAGTGCCAGATAGAAGGTAGGATCCGCGCTGGAGCACCCAAAAGAGGTTCTCGGGTGACCCGAAGAGAGGCAGGCAGTATTGCAGCTTGGGGACGATGGATCTACGACGGAAGTCGGTGTCGACGAGTGAGACGAGGCGAGCGATGTGTGGACGCGACAGGCCGGGGCCGGTAAGCTCGGCGATGTTGGAGGCCAGGGCGATGTCGGAGGCGCAGAGGAACTTGGGGTCCCTGGCAACGAGGACGGCGACATCGGCGCTAGAGAGGCCAAGGCCGGCGAGGAAGGCGAGGACGGCGTCGGGCTTGGAGGAGGACTTGAGGTGGGAGAGCTTCGCGGAGGCCTTGAGGGCTTGTGCTCGGGTGAGGCCGCATGTATCGACCAGGTAGTTCTCGACGGCGAAGGCTTGGTTTGGGGAAAGGGGCGGCGCCTGCGTGGTGGCTGAGAGGAGGCGGTGGAGATGGGAGGAGGGAGAAGAGAAGAGATGGGAAAGGACGCACGCTCGGAGGTGGAGCATGACCGCCGACGGCAGCAGAGAGATCTCCGGCGGCATACTTGTGTGTCGTGAAGGGGGAAAAAAGCGGCATGTGAGATGTGTGTGTATTGGACCGAGGCCCGGTTTTGATTATTGGCCCATGTTTCTTAGAACACTTTGATCTGTTAAAGCGGAAACGAATTTCCTCCATGTAGCATTGGCTATGTATCTGGTTTTCATGCATTGTTACAGCTATTCTAATTTATAAAGCTAATCTATAGAATCGTAGTCCTCGTTCAAGATAAAAAATTACCTCTCAATTACTCTCGTTTTGTTGCATATTTTTATCAGGAGAGTGTAACTCAAATGATTCACCCACCACTCCACACTGATTCACAAGTCTTGCCAACTTATGATTGTTTTTGGCGTGAAAGGACTGTGTTTTCACGGCTGGACATATGCCATCAATCAAAGTGAGGAGGTAGGTCTGAATTTTCGAGTGAACTTTAAAGCTTTATATTTCGCCGCAATTAAGATGGGTCATTACATCGGTTGTGCCCATAATACAGAGAGGCTGTATCCAGTGGCTATAAAATGGCCAAAGCAATGGCAAGGTAAAAGGAGAGAAGATTGGCGATAGGAGTGCACATGTAGCAGCCTGCTAGTAGCAAGTTTGGGATAGGTGTGTTCTGAGTTCTCGCTTCTTGAAATGTTAGATGATCGATACAACAATGCAGTTTTTTAGGATCATTTGGGGATGGTAGGTCTCAGGATAGCGAACTGTACATGATATTTCCATGTAGTAGCCATACAGAATAGACAAGCTACAAGATTATATTGTAAATGTTCACAAACTTTGTCTCCGGTCCTTTCCTAGTGTACCATGTGCATTTTCCATGTATTGGTAGAAATATAGCAGAAATGCATAGAACTGATAAAGAAGAGATATATTCTATAATTTTTTACGTTCACAGGTAATACTCTGCAGATTTGCACATAGTGCAAATATTCAAATTTAATTTTTTTTCTAGATCAGTACATATTGGGCAACCATTTTGATGGATTAGTGGACGACATTTGTGGAGTGTGACACAAAAATTATCCTCGGAATGTCAATTTTTGAACAAGAGGAGGATCACCTTGCCTGGAATTTTGATGAAAATGGACTATTCTATATCAAATCAGCGTACCATGTTCAGGCTGTCTCAGCTAGCGATGACAGACAGGCGGGTTCATCTGGTGGTGTGCGTGGAAGCAGTTGGCGGCGAAACATGTAGCGTCAGGTGTGGGAACTTCACTGCCCGGCCAAGGTGCACAATTTCTTGTGGAGGCTCGGCCATGACGATAGCCGACCAACAAAGGATGGATATCGAGAGAAAAAAGATTGAATTAGACACAAGATGCCCACTGCGCAGTACATTGTTTGAGCATGAAGGCCACCTATTTACCCGTTGTTCAGAACTGAAGAAGGTGTGCAATCCTGCGTGAGATCCTCCAGCTGCGTTATGAAAACAAGTTGGTAACCTTGCTTTGGTGGTGGTGACTGAGAGAAATAGAGCGAACCATGGTGAAGGCAGGTTGTGCGCCGAGGAGCTCAGGTTTGCGGTGAGTCGGCATATTTCTGAATGGGCTGAATTTCTGAAGAAGAAACCAGCTGAGACGCAGCAAACACCTGCTCGCTGGCAGCCCCTCCGAGGGACTGCGTCAAGGTTGATCTCGAGAGCTGGTGCTATCACAAATGTTCGCGAAGCCATTGCAAACGAGGCCTACACGCTACTTCAGTCCATCTCAACATCACTGAAAACCTGGGTTTCGGTCGTCTCCAAAAAGCAGCCACGTCAACGGCTTGCGATGCAGCACCCTTCAGCTAACCACTCAATGCTACTCTCAGCAAATTCTGCTGCGATCAAGCCATATATATGAAGCACAGACATCGTACACAGTTACAAGAAACGACAGTAAATGCACCAAAACTACTATCAGTAAGCACACAGTATGGTATCGAGTCTTATCTGTCACTTGAGTTCATCTAGAGCTCATAGTACAGTTAGTGAAGAGGCCATGGGACAGCTGCAGTGCAGGCATGAATTAACCCCTTGAAATGGGGAAAGAGTGGAACCTGAAGTAATACACACATTTTTACAGCGTTATCTATGACAAAACAAAGGTCACGATTTCCCCCGGTCACCACCCTACACATCGGCTGTCACGCATGGTCATTGTTTTCTTACATCAGAGATTGCGGGGACCTTGGCCGGGTAGCTAGACAAGTCCACGTCGAGCAGGTCCGAGAGGTCGTACATTCCCCCCGGTGGGTCGACTTTGTTCCTGATTGGAGTGGTCATCGATTCGTCCTGATGATCTACCTGGTTGGCTGACACGCTTGAGATCACTGGACTGTTTGAGGGCACCACGGTGATGCCAGCCAACTCTACATCCCGTCTGCTTGGCACCGCGCTCTCGGAGGGATACTTTGCCTGCGTACTGTCTCCCTCGTTGTGGTTGTACAGCACATATTCGTTGTAGGTAGGAGCAAACTGCATGAGAATGGAGCTGATTAGACCGATATACACGCAAGCTGCAGTACACGAGAAATTGGAAAAACTACAAAGCTCGTGGAAACACTGAACATGGAATGGGCGTCTAAGATCCTGCTTACCTGGTGAACTGTGTCGTGGTAGAAATCATTGAATTTTAAAGCATGAATAAGGCTTTCCTTGAAACCACCAGACGGGCGAGCATTTGCACCTGCATACTCCTTGTAGGGAAAGGCAAATAAGTGCCCAATGGCTGCTATGAGCATCTCAACACACAACACATAGTTCTGGAGATCAGCAGCCTTTTCAGTATTCTTGACAAATCGAGACTTGGCAGCAAGGAAAACCAGGACACCCTACAGTGCATAAATTCAAATTATTGCATAGATAAAAAACTTCCTATGACAGCAAAATTCCTTAACAAGACCATACTGTTATAACGCAATGTGACTATATCATGAGGATAAAAACAGCTGGTTCCATGTTATAGTATTGAAGAGGGTCAGACATGAATTGATGTTATTTACCTGCCAGTATGTGAGAAACACGACTGATTTGATTATGATGAACTTTGGGACAGGATTATATGGCCGAAGTAGATCTCTGCATGCCGCATAGAACAATGCAAGAGCATATAGCGCCATCGAATATGAGATTGTGTATATAATAGTGATGTATAAATAGGATTGATTGACACTGAAGTTTCCATCTTCATATTTTCCTTTAGCGTAAAGTATGAAGGTAATAACCACCAAGATAGGCTTAAGGATAACAAACTGCAAACAGCCTTGTTTGCATCTCCGTATAAAACGCCTGTTCAGTGACATAAAAAATCAGTTACTCTGCAAACAGCTCTTGAAGGATGCTATTGATTAATGGTCTGCCAATGCATAAATTGTTATGATAACCACTTATTATGCAGAAGGAAACGTACGCACCCATCTAGAGGAATCGCTGGCAAACAGCAAGTCATCAGAAACCATGATGGTTTCAGGGATTTGCCATTCAAGCTCACAACCACAGCACCAGGCCCTCCCACCCATGCCAAGCATAGAGAAAAGAAATTATAGATGACCCAAGCATCATACCTGAAACATTTAAGAGAAAGGAAAATTAAGCATAAAATGGATACACTCATGCAGTTCTTACTTCAGGTACTTGTATATGTGCATCTCACATAAACAATCAGTAGGACAAATAACAACTAAACTGGCTATGATATGCTAACTGAGGTCAACGTGTTAAAAGTGCTTAGCAAGCACAGACAAGGATGGAATGGCCAGCATCTCATTATATCACACACAACTACCTTTTGGTCATTACATGCATAGTTGTTTAAACCATCTGGGCAGCATACGAATTCAGGACATGCTCAAGTCGAAGTATGTATTATCATATTTTAACCTGGATCATTATTTTGCAATTTTACAACACAGAAGATCATTCATCACTTATTCCTGACTAGTTATTATCTACCACTCGACTAGTTATTATCTACCATTCTATACTTCCTAGGATGACAGCTTATGGTGACATGAACTCTCTTGCATTCTAAATAATGCGGGTCTGTGATGACCAGCTTAGACATATGAAACTATGGGCACAGTTGCGCACAAGGCATAATGGATCCTTTTCCTATGTTTACTAGAGATGATCAGCTAAACCCATGAGCAGTCAGCAGAATGGTAATATAGATAGAATATCTCAGTCGATATGTCGTAATAGCTTAGAGTCTACAGAAGTGCTTGCCACACGTGACACGTCATATCTTATAAACTTATAATCATTGAGCAATCCACCGGTTTGCACAGATCACAGATGCCAGACCATAAAATTTAAAACGGCAACAGAAAAAAGGAGATTTCGCAAACGTGCCATTACAGAAAGCAACCAAAATGCTTCTGATGATCACATGACCCAACAGGTGAGCAATACTAGCTGATACCACAATATCGAATTGAGCCCATTGATTTACATAATGGTGACATAGAAGTTTGAATTGCTGCCATTGCAAGAAAATGACTTACATTTCTCGGACAGAGGTAAAATATATTGCATTGTCTGGTAGGATAAGGGAAAAGAACGACATCACTGCATAGACCTGCAAAACAATGTTGGTCATCAGAGCTAATACGCACCAACATAAAAAGGACTTATAAATAAACAAACACAACTGGATATGACCAGTGAAATCTAAGGGTGTGTTTGGTTTGTGGCCAAAATACGCCTGCATTTTTTTTGGCTATGACCAAAGCTTTGCTTCTTGTTAGGATGGTTGCCAACTTTTTGGCATGCCAATGGCTTCTTACAAACTGAAGTTCATTTTTTAGCCAAAGTTGGCCACCTCATGGGCACACAAAACCTTGGCCAGATTTTTGGCTACCGAAATATTTGGTGGGTCAATCTGGGGCTCGAACCAAACATACCCTAAATGCATGGTGGATGAATAATAATCATGTGACAAACAGTCATAAGGCTCAAAGAGTTGTTTTATAGCTGGATGAAAGTTATCATAAAAGAGAAGTGCTATGACAGTAGAAAAATGCTTAATGTGTCCCTGCACTTAACACGACCACTTGGTTTAACAATATTCATCGAAGAAACCCCCAAAACCACAAACGATCATTTAGGGAACCCTTGAAGCAACCCTACGTTTCTATCAGAACTTTGCCACTTGGATGGCTTCATTTTCTTATTCCATAATGACCAGCTGTCTGTCTCCAAATATGCTTGACTCGCACATCTGGAATGAATGGTATCGCAGGGAAAGCATGGGGGCAAGGGCGTTCCTACTCCTCACAAACTCCGTAACGAGCTCAGGTAGCACCAGCGTGTTCGTCAGAGAGCGCTTCAAATTCGAATTCGTAATCACGGCCTTACTACCACCGCAAATTCGCCTCGTGGCCCACCTTGGACACCGATCACGACCTAGGAGCACCAACCAATCACACCCGCAGATCACAGGCTGGCTCGTGTTCCAGCTCGTCGGCAAGAATTTGCCTCCGTGTGCTTTTTTTTTTTCAAAATAAGGCGCCGGTAGCGACAGATCTGACGCAGGGGTGGGGGAGCTGGGAATCGAGCGGGGGAGAGGCAGGGGCGTACCGGGACCATGAAGATGATGCGGACGATGAATCGCTGGAAGATGGGCTCGGCGTAGTGGAGCAGGTGGCGGTAGATGTGTCCGAGCGAGATGACGGTGGCCGCCGCGGCGCACAGCAGCGCCGCCGCCGTGTACGCCACCGCCGCCCAATCCATCGCGGCGGGCCGAGGCCACCACCACCACCAGACGGCCTCAGCGGGGGACGCGGCGGCGCGGGGAGGAGGAGGAGGCCGCTGTGGAGCCGAGCCGAGCGACCCGCGCGCTGTCTGGTCCGTCCGGGTTTGGTTGCGGGTGGTTAGGCTTTCGGGGGAAGAAAGATGGAGGAAGGAAGGAGCAAGGGGTTAACAGTGCGATGCTGAGGTGTTAATGGCATCGGATTTCGCGTCCGCGTCGACGATTAGTTTTTGGTTTTCCTCTTTGACGATGATGATGATGATGATCTAGGGATTTGAGCAGGGGTGGGTGGTGTTCGAGAAGGACGCCTGCAAAAACGAAACTTCTCTGAATTTCTCAGAGTATATCACAAGCAAAGATCTTTTCTACTAGGGCTTCCACGTGAAGCAACCATCGTTTCTACTCTCTCCGTTTTTATTTATCTTCTAGGATTTTTAATTAAAAAATTAAAAGTTTGAACAAATATACATGGAAATATATCAACACTTATACTATCTTTTTTGCTATATTTTAATCGAAATTTATAAAGTTTGAGTTAACTAAATTCAGAGTATAATGCAATTGTAAACGGAGAGGGGGTACGCATAATCTAAACGATAATTACGCAATCGGCTGGACTTAATCCTCCGTGACCTAGACTCTCAAGAGTACTCCCTCCATCCTTGAAAGAGTGTACATCTAATTTTTGTACTAATTCAATTTTTTATAAATTTGACCAATTTTATAGAAAAATGTAGCAATATATATGACATCAAATTGGTATATTTTAAAACTTCATTTCAAAACGAAACTGTTATACCAATATAGTGTCATAAATGTTGGTACGTTTTCCTATAAAGTTGGTCAAATTTTAATAAGTTTGACTTATAAATGTAGAAGTACACTTATGAGGAGTATGTGAACATAATTCGCTGAATTTTCAATATCTTTTTTTATAGATATAAAGGACCCCTACGGGGAGCCCCAGTTCCATTTATCAAATGAAACCATCCGAATTCGAATCCTTACAGTGCCGACAGAGAACTAAAAGCCAGAGAGGCCAAACTAGAGTATGCAGGTTCTCTAAGTCTTATTACATCGAATTTTCCGAATTACAGTAAAGAGCATGAACAGGGGGGAACTCATCCCAGGCGCACAGGGGAGAGGCTACTCGGCTGGGACGCGACTGATAATCTCATGCAGCTTGTGCTTGATCATCTGGCACGGCAAGACTTCAGCATCCAGCGGCTTCCCCCAGTGGCTCTTCTCAGCAGGTGTCAATGGCGAGGCCACCAGTGGCGGCTGGTAGCACAGGGGAGTGACTGGAGCAGCAACGGTCTTCTCGGAGGGGAGCGATACCACGAGAGAACGCAGGGACAAGCCTGTGACTACCCCCACGGCAAGGCTGGAACCTCTCTCAACTTCTCCACGACCATCTTCTCGAAAGCATCGATCATAGCCAACATGGGTTGCTTGAATAGAAGTCTCCATTTCTTGACTGTCTTCAGAACCAGCCACCAAATCTGTTTCATGCATAGCCAGGTTTGGTCATCAAAAATTAAAGCATTGCGAGATTTCCAAATGCTCCAAAGTACCGCAACACAAATAGCGTTTAGACTAGCATGCTTTTTATTCGAAATCCAAAATCTAGCAATAGACATGTAATCAGATCCAATACTACAGCCTAAGAAGAAAGAAACTGCAGACCAAATTTCCTTAGCAACAATGCAATCAAAAAACAAGTGATCTATTGATTCTAGCTCGCTGCAAAATGTACAATCCAAAGGCTTATTCATTTTGCGTTTAAGCAGATTATCTCTAGTCATCAGTTTGTTATTTGACATCAGCCAAAGAAAAATCTGCACCCTAGGGGGTATGGTCAAAGACCAGACCACAGGGGTAAAAACCTGCGTTACGCCCCTAAAACTTATTATCTTGTAAAGAGAACTAGTGGAGTAAGTTCCCTTAGCTTCATATGACCAAATGATAGCATCACAGTCCGAAGAAAGCACGGCTACGCCAGCAACCTGCTCCAGTTCAAACCATTTTTGCATCATGGTAGGGTTAAAATTCCTTCTGAAGGTGAGTTTCAGGCTTGAGCCATCCCAGACTCGATTAATAGCCACTAGCGTCTCATTACAAATGCAGTAGAGGTCCCAGAATTGGACGCAAAGGGGAGAAGTACCAAACCACGTGTCCTCCCAGAACCGTATTTTGGTCCCATCTCCAACCTTCCACCTGTATCCAAATTGGACAGATTTTGCTGCCCACATGAAGCCCTTCCAAAACCTAGAAGAGTTCAGAGATGAGCTGCAAAAAATGTTTGGATTGTTGGTTTTGTACTTAGCATCAACAATGCTTTTCCAGATTTTATTTCCACCCTCAAAGTACCTTTTGATCCAAGATGCTAGGAGGCAGAGGTTAACTTCCCTAAGAGAGGGAATTCCTAAGCCTCCAACTTCTTTTGGCATACAGACCAAAGACCAGTTTGCTAGATGGAGTCTCCTTTTTCTTTCGTGTCATTCCACAGGCAGTGCGACATCTGAGTATTAATCAGTTCTAGCGCCCACTTAGGAAATTTAAAGAAGGACAGGAGATAAACTGGAATACTAGCCAGACAAGACCTAATCAAAGCCACTCTTGCTGCATAAAAGAGGAGTTTGCCTCTCCATCCAGCGATTCTCTTAATAATTTTATCGACTACCGGTTGCAGGTCCTCCCTTCTGAGTTTATCGTGGTGGAGGGGGATCCCCAAATACTTAATGGGGAAGGACCCAACTACACACCCAAAAATACTTTTGAGAGTGTCCACGTCTGCTTCGCTCAGGTTGATAGGCACCAACTCACTTTTATTGTAATTAATCCTCATCCCCGACACTAAGCAAGTGTCAGGATGTTTTTGAGGTTCTTAGCTGTATCTACATTGTTTTCAAGGAACAAGATGGTGTCATCAGCATATTGCAGGCTGATGACACCACCAGGACACAGCTGGGGACAAAGCCCTTTAATAAGGTTAGAAGACGCTCCTCTAATAAGCATCTTGGTGAAAACGTCGACAACCAGGTTAAAGAGTATAGGAGAGCTGGGGTCTCCCTGCCTAAGCCCTTTCCCAGTGGTGAAAAAATTACCCTGAACGTTGTTGATTTTCACAGCAACCGATCCTCCTCTAGTGGCCAAACGAATCCACTGTCTAATTCTGGGACCGAAGCCTCTTTTAAGCAGGAGGTCGTCAAGGAAATTAAGATCGACTTTATCGAACGCTTTCTCATAATCAAGCTTAAGCACAACACCTTCTTCCTGTCCATGATGGACTGAATGAAGGACTTCGTGCGCAGTGACTACGCTTTCTAAAATGTATCTGCCTTTGATAAAGGCCGTCTGGTTCGGGGCAATTAGGGAATCCATAATGCCCCCAAACCGTGTGGTAATAACCTTGGTAAAGATTTTGAAAACGCAGTTCAAGAGGCTAATAGGTCTGAACTTTTTCATAGAAGTAGCATCAGCCTCTTTTGGGATTAGCATAAGCACTGCAAAGTTTAATCTATAGAGATCCAGGTCTCCCTCATAGAACTCTTTGAACAGCGCCATCAGATCGCTCTTAATAATGTCCCAGCATTTTTGGTAGAACATAAAAGAAAGGCCATCTGGTCCCGGGGCTCCGTCAGAGTAAGAACTAAACACTGCCTTTTTAACTTCCTCCTCGGAGAAAGGTTTTTCCATGAAAGTGTTTTGGTCGTCTGAGACCAGCTCTTCCGGATTAAAGAAATCGTCACGCAGAGAAAAACCTGAACCATCCTCAGAACGGAACAGATCCTTATAGAACGATGAAGCAATGTCTAGCATCTCCTTAATGTCCGTGGTTGGACCACATGGTCTGCAATCTATTTACCACTACCAAGATTTCGCATCAGAATGCACCACATGTGGTGATGATGCTGGTGTGCAAGATAAGTAAAGCCGGGCTCCCGTTCTTGGACAGTGCAAGCTGCGGCCGACAGCTGTGTCAACGTCCGAGTATATACTCAAACTCGGTGCTGCAGCTATTAGCAGTACTTATTAAGTGGGCATAACATTATTGATAAATTTGCTTCTGCCTGATTGGTTCTGTTAACAAGTTAGCATCTGCCGGGTTGTTATTGAGCTTGCATGGAATTCAGATCATAACAAACAATTTGTGCGCTCAATCAAACAGCTTATCGTAACTAACATCGCTGGCTTGATTAGCTATACACTGGGTGATGCGCCTAGGCCATACTGTTGCTCACTGGATCTCTACTGGACGGTCTGTCTGCAGGTGTAGGGCAATATGATTATTTTATTTTATCTGGAGAATTATGCAACAGACGTTACAATGACAGGATGCGTTGATTGCGTAGAGCCAGCTTGACGACGATAACCAGATCATAGATTGGCTCGCCTTCCAGCTCGTCGCCACGCCGGCGGGAAGGGTGGAGCAGTTGTGCCCCAGATCACCGACAAGGTCCTGGATGTCGTCGTGGGGTCTAACAAGCACGTTGCAGAGGAAAGACGCGTAGTCGGTGGCATTCATCTCGTAGACGAGGCCGGGGTCGGCGGCGGCCCTGGGTGTGATGTGCCCGCCGCCGATGTCGAAGAGCGAGGCTGTTCGGTCCTGCTCGTCCAACATTGTCAAACGCGGAGGTCGTCGTCACGAGGGCCGACCGAAGGGCCGCCAATGACCAATCCGGGTGGAGGTTCTTCAGGAGGGAGGCCGCACCGCTGATGTGTGGCGTCACCATCGACATCCCGTACTGGAAGACGAACGCGTATGTCAAGATCCCGACGTCGAG
This sequence comes from Poa pratensis, assembly GCA_947311845.1. NCBI lineage: Eukaryota > Viridiplantae > Streptophyta > Magnoliopsida > Poales > Poaceae > Poa > Poa pratensis. The sequence goes on from CAMZMU010000048.1 coordinate 12,424,741, forward strand.
GATGTTCAATCCCGGCCCCAGGATGTCCGGCTTGAGGACGGACGGGTTGAAAATGTTGGGGCCTCGGTTGGAGAAGTCAGCCGTCCTTGGCACCCGTGCAACGTTCACCAGCGTGCAAGGGAACACCACCTGCGCCGCGGCGTCCGGAAATTTACAGTAGTCCCGTAGTTTCTGGCCGGTGGCGAAGGGAACCTGAACCGTCGGATCGTCGTAGTCCTTCAGCTGCAACGCGTGCCCCCACACTCTCCGGGGATATCAACACCACCTACGCTGCATTATTGTCATACAGATTCTCGACGGTCTTGGAGTTGTCCTCGTTGTCGTAACAGACAACGATGTGATCATCTGCGTTGTCCGCGCTCACGCTCAAGCAATGCAGGTCATCCTCGCCGAGGCGGTACAGGGGGTAATATCTCATTGTTGTTGCAGTGGATAATGTTAGGCATTGATGGCTTTATTCACGTAATGGCTAATAATATTTGTACTAAACTTTTATACCTTTTTCATGATGATTTTATTGAAGGCTGATATTAGCTAGTATACCTTTTCTATTATCAATAAGTTAGCTAATTATTATCTATGATGTTCACAATTATATTGTTTTAACCTTCATTAAAATATACACATGATGAATTTTTATAGTAAAATTACATTTTTATTCACATTACCTCCCCAAAAATATCAGTAGTTACATTTTTTTAACAAGAATGTGTAGTTACATTGAAAACCTCTTAACATGTGAAACCTCCACAAAGTCAAAGTTGCCTTCACCGATAGATTAATTTGTGGCATCTATTATATAATTAAAACACAGGACAACCAATGGTTTAGATTTAGCAACTTAAAAACAACGGCTTAGATTTTGATGAAAAAAGGAGCGACAGGAAAATAGAGCACGCCACCGCGTGCAGTCAGAAAAAAAAAAGACAGGAGACGGATCCAATCTACCGCGTCGCTGATAATATTGCACTATGCCTGGACTCTTTTCTAGGTTTTCCGGTTCAATTACAACAGCTAGCAATAGATCAATGCCTCGCGTATTCACGGGACCGTCGTTTCTTTGTCGCCGCATAATCAGCCGCCTATACAACGCCGCGAGACGGCCGCGCAGCCCAGAAGCGTCCAGCTATCGTCGTTGGATAGAGAGAAACGCCCGGCCGGCCGGCCGTCACAGGTAGCAGTCAAAAACTCTGCCCATCTAGCCATCCAGCGGCCGTCGTCATTAGCCGTCGTCATTAACGTATACAGTCGCCGGTTATTGGCATGCCACAAGAGAAGATCCGTTGTGTTAAGGTCCAACACCTGCATGCATGCATGATGCAAGTCTAGATTCGAGGTAAGCTGGTATCCTTTTGCCTCTTAGTGAATAAGATTTTTTATACGCTATGTCGTGATGAGCCGGGCATGGAGGGCAGTAGAAGATGTGTCCAAGGTACACAATCATATTACAGATGTTTGCATTGCTTTGGATATTCGTAGTAAGTGCTATGATTCAGCTATCTAATTCAATTGAAATTGTTTCACGGTCATATTATTTGCCTTATTCATCGGAAAAATTGGATCTCCACACTACGTCCGGCGGAAGTACTGAAGTCACGACGGCAAATAGCTATGCTGACGATTAGATCGATCTAAGTTGTTGGTGTTCATGATGGCGGGTGATGTACATACACGACATGGCTGCAGTAGCAGGGTTCTAGCTGACGGAGCAAGCTAACAGAAGCCATCACACGCACAGACATGAGCTGATTGATCAAGGTTATGTCGATGCTCCACTTAGATGCAGGTTGAAGGGTTTAATCATCTCACGAAGCTGCACCGTTGACGAGACACTACATTGTCTTTCAAGACGGCACGTCTCCTCTTTTTGCTTCATATGTCATACTCTTGCATTGGTTCCTATATTTGGGGCAGTTGCACTCCCCGTTGAAGTTATTCATCTTCGATGACACTGTTAAACCCTTTCAAGATTATAGGAAATATATGTAGAGTTTGCAATGGTAAAAAAAAATCAGGATCCTCTATGAGCCTGTGCAACATCATGTATGTGAGGATATATCTAATTCCCACATATTCCGTTACTTAATTGGTGCACTATCTTATATGTTTCAGTAAGTTTGTGAATGGTCGTGTAATCTAAAAAACAGTACTTTCAGAAGAATCAGGCAACGCCTTACAATTTGTGGTTCGAAAAAAATAGAAGGGTAAATTGACAATTGTTGACTGGGTTATACATGTAAAAGACACTATCTTAGATAAACATACGATACATCAAGTTTTTTTTTTCAGGTTGAGTTATGTTATCTTAAGAGCCATGTAGTTTTCTCGACACATATTATTCTCTGCTCCAAGGCATCATCATCTTATATCAGCTAGGCCTGAACTCTGGATGGGCTTAAAGCTTCTGATGGTTAGTTCAGTAATGTTTTTTCTGCACAACAGCAACGACGCTGAGACCTCTGAATCTCTAGCTAGATTTGCTCCTGCACTTCAACTACGATTGGGAACAAGTGAATAACGTGGTGCTCGATTTGGCTCTCAAAATGAGAAGATTATGCCCGACAGCTCCGTTGTACTTACAGTAGTGCCATGCATTCTCATCAGCAACCAGGTATGTTTGACTTAAAACATCTTATACTGTATCGTACTAGCTAGCTGCGTGCCTGCCTGCATTTTTTCTTCAGAAAAAAGCAAATCACAGACTATTCATTTCGTTTGCTTATAGGAAAATCAAATGTTCTATTGGAAAAATATTGAATCAGATGTTTTTTTAAGAAAGAACACGAGTGTGACACAATGTTCCTCGGGTTCATAATCAATATACATATAAAGTTATTGTTTCGAGCATAGATAGCAAGTTGAAGAAATTTTATGTTCTGCTACCAATAAGATTGATAGTAGTTGTCATTCGTCAATCAGCAAGGACTTTTCTGTGAAGCAAATCAAGAAAACATATTATTGTTAGGAAAATTTATGGCGCCATTAGTGGAGTAATACTGAAATAACAGAACATGTAATATGTACAACAATTTAAATTTTAGACCCAGGAAAACAACAATGCAGAAAACCCATACATATAATAAGTATTTGCCTCTATTTACAAAATGCGGTTGATAAGGAGATAAGTATTCATCCCTGCAAAAAATAACAGTAAAATCAATACACATTGTTTCTAATTCTTTTGACAAACGGATGATTGGTGCTATGTTGCTTCCTCAATAATTTGAAGCTGGAGATATTTCATATTACATGACAATAAAAGAGACGCTTCTTATATTCATCACTGATGAATATCACTTCCAATCAGCTGATCGACTAATAGAATACTATCATATATTGTTTTTTATTTTTCTATCCATAGAGATCAAGAATATTAAAATTAGATCATATATAAGGTTGAAGCATAAAAATTAATTTAATGATTCAGCGTCACCACTGTGATAACTATTTGGTTAGATAACTACATGATATTTGTAGGGTGAAAATTTTAGTTGAATTATCAATGTGCATGTAGTTGTACATATTTTCATTTTCTCTAACCGATTTCATGTTTCTCCTTGATTTAAAATTATGTTTACCAACCCAGAGATCACGGGGGAAGTATTGAGACATTTTTTAACAAAGTAATCAGACAAAGTGCACTATTATACAGAAAAAGGTAACATTCTACAATGCTTATCTCATAACAAAAGAGGTGCAGAGAATACTACATCATGGTATAATATTTCCTGAATTGTGTACATACTGATTTCATATATTATAGAAAATGTCTTATTTTCATCTTTGCGGATGTAGATATTTCAGAGATGAATAAATTATTTTTAAACTGTTGTGAGAGAATATTGTTGTCAGAGACCTTTGGGAGGTAAAGGTTTCGTTTGTCAGATAAAAAAAAACATTGTGGACAACACTTTCAGACTTATGATGTCAGTAAAGTTCCAGACTAATAGTGCAAAAGATAGGCTATGATTCATTTTCTGTTTATGATGGTAGAACTTGATGAATGCAAAATACACGATAACATAGGAGTTCCAAGGACAAAAAAAGCTTAATACATCATTTCGTGAATATATCCATCCATCCATAATAGTTGTTTACGTTAGATAAGTTGTCCTTTTTGTATGAAAGGCAATTTCATAGATTTTGGTTTGTATCATGGTATAATATTTCCTGAATTGTGTACATACTGATTTCAAATATTACAGAAAATTTCTTATTTTCATCTTTGCGGATGCAGATATTTCAGAGATGAAGAAATTATTTTTACATTGTTGTGAGAGAATATTGTTGTCAGAGACCTTTTGGAAGGTAAATGTTTCGTTTGTCAGATAAAGAAACATTGTGGACAACACTTTCAGAATTATGATGTCAGTAAAGTTCCGGACTAATAGTGCAAAGATAGGCTATGATTCATTTTCTGTTTATGATGGTAGAACTTGATGAATGCAAAATACACGATAATATACGAGTTCCATGGACAAAAAAGCTTCTTTTTTTTGCGAGTGCCCAAAGTCCCTAAGACCGTAAACCGATGTGTGTGTTAAAGTAATGGAAAGACCAGAACTAGCGCTACCCTTCAGGGCAGTGACAGTAGAGGCTCCACGTCAAGCCTGCAACGAGCAGCCTAAGATGTCTACTACAATCATCTCCTAATCATGGACAAAAAAGCTTAATGCATCATTTCGTGAATTTAGGAGTTCCATCCATCCATAATAGTTGTTTACGTTAGATAAGTTATCCTTTTTGTATGGAAGGCAATTTCATAGATTTTGGTTTGTATCTTTCAATCATAATAATAAATAATACTGGACGATTCTACTAGAGATCTTATAATTCAGACGAGTGATATTTTTTAGGCTAATCTCTTAGCCACAGAAAAAGGACTGGATGTTCTCGCAGGTGCAGGAGTAAACAATGCCATTTGTTTCGTAGTGGGAAAACTGACTTTTTCTGACACAAAAGCAGCAAGGAAACATCAACTATGTCATTTTACAGCTAATAAAAGGGAGAAAATCAACCATCTCAGTATAGCCTATTTCAATTGCTTTACCTTCAACGAGCACAATCGGCAAGTCATGTCCCTGTATCAAGCTGGAACATAACCGATAGTTAATGTTACATGATATGTGAAAATCACTACGCGAGCCCTTAAACATAATTGATTGCTTGAGTTTGAAACAGTAAGAACATTAATGGTATAGTCCACCGCTGCATAAAAGAACTTGGAAGCCTAAACAACAAAGCGAAGGAGGTATGCATGTTCTGCATTTTTACCATGTACATATGTTTTCTCATGTAGGTAGATTAAAACGTGGAAGATCTAAGTATCCTAAATCATTATTTACCGGTTCTAATTAATCTAAAATAGAATATAGTATCTATAAGAAAAATGAGACATAAGATATCAGTATTTAATCTAAAATAGAATATAGTATCTATAAGAAAAATGAGACATAAGATATCAGTATTTTCTTATAGCAACGCTAGCCGCGCAATTGCGCGGGCCACCCAGCTAGTTTACATGAACTACAGTGTATGTATTTGTGGGTGTGCATATGCTTGTATGTGTTCCAATATGTTTAGATTCTTGTGAAGATATCAAAATCTTGGTCGAACAAATATCTCGATGGAGGTGTCTGGATTGATGGAGAAGGGCAAAAAAAAATTCAACTACCCCTCCTCACGTCTAGCCGGCCTCTTGCAGACCGACATGGGATGAAGTAGAACGAAGCTATTTTTTATGATCAATAGGACTAACTTGAACTCGAGACCTATTGGATGATATCATAATGAAGGGTGCATAATTACATACACAAGCTAATTCTCCTAAAAGTCCCAACTTAGAGATGAAGCGAGTATAAAAAGTATCTTGCAAAACTAATGCTCAACAGTAATGTGAGAGATAGCCTAGTGCCTTGTGATGGTTGTTCTGTAAAAGGATGTATAAGAGGGTATGAGGTGGTAAGGGAAGGCCAAGTAGTCCCGGTGACGTCTACGACAATCATGCTATCCCAATCTGACTTCCAAGTCTAAGAATATAGTTTTTGGGGATATTCAGGCTTGTTTTACTATCTGGCCTTTGCCTGGCTTTCCCGCTTAGACATTTTTTATGCTAGGTTGCGTTGTAACCACTCCACACTAACATTCCCTCATGGAATAGCGAGGCCATGTGTCATGCACCGCGGCACCCCGACATCGTCTACTGCTTCGTCAGCTGCCAATATCGCATCATTGTAGGAAGCTAGGTTCTTCACTGAGAGAAATTTGTTGATGCACTACATCATACCTTACACTTTGGGTTCCAAACAATCATCAACTAACCTTGTCATGAATTGAGATAAGTGTTGTTTTATGGTCAATGAAGGCATAGTATCGGGCTTACGATTTTTAAGAGGTATTGAAGTTGACAGAGTTAAGGTTGAAGCTATTGTGAAAATGCCATATCCAAGAGATAAGAAGGGTATAAGAAGTTTTCTTGGTCATGCTGGTTTATATAGAAGGTTTATTAAATATTTTTCTAACACTTATAGGCCTCTCGCTAATATTTTAGAAAAATGTGTTCCTTTTTTACTGATGATTGTAAAGAAGCCATCGAAACTTTAAAAAGTTCTAATTTCTGCCCCTATGGTTCAATCACCTGACATGAATTTGCCTTTTAAAATTATGTGTGATGGTAATGATATGTTGTAGAGGTTGTATTTGTCCAAAGAGTTGATAAGAAACTGAATGTTATTCATTATGCTAGTAATGTTGTGGACATTGCTCAAATAAATTATGTGCTACTACTGAAAAATAGTTTTTAGCCGTTATTTTCGCTTGTGATAAATTTAGCCAGTATATTGTTAATTATAAAGTAACTATTCACACTGATCATGCTGCTATAAAATATATTATGGAAAAAAACTAAGCCTAGATTGTTTAGAGTATTCTTTTTCAATTCAAGAACGTGACTTGCATATTGTTGATAGAAAAGGAGTTGATAATTATGTTGCTCATAATTTGTCTAGAATGAAAAACATACCTAATAATCCTATATTCCTATAAATGATGGTTTTCCCGATGAACAATTAGTAGTGGTGGTCACCTCTCGTGAAAGTCCTTTGTTTGCAGATTATGCTAATTTCATTGTGGCTACGTATTTGACTCATAAGTTCACCTATCAACAAAAGAAAAAGTTCTTTTATGATTTGGGACATTACTTAATTATGGGACGATCTGCACTTGTATAAAGAAGGAGTAGATGGTACTATGAGACGTTGTGTACCTGAGCATGAACAAGAAAAATATTAAGAAAGTGTCACTCCATTCCTAATGGAGGGCATCATGTTGGAGACAAAACTGCACATATGGTATTGCAATTAGGGCGGATCCCGAAATTTAACTTTGGGTGTTCAAATTCAAACCAACATAAGACGTAGATGCGAAAACTGAAAAATGTGCCTTGAAATCTGGCCGGGGCACTACTCGCGCAGCCGTCATGCCCATGGCGTCCGCCGCGTCGCGGTCACCACCGCCAGAAGAGTGGCAGATCACCCCATCGGCCGAAGCCCAAACCCAACTCTGGCATGAGAACCGTAAAGGCCTGGCCACGCACCTCGAAATCCGGCCGGGAACTGCTAGCGTAGGACGACGAATATTACCCGAGGCCACCGCCCTGGTGCCCTTCTCCACCTCATTCGGCGACCACAGAACTAAGCGAGGGGTGGGGGGGGGGGGGGGGGGGGGGTGCTGCTGCGATGTTGGGCCTCATCTATGTCGCCCCCTTGGAACAATGCGAACGCGAGATTCATACCTATAGTAATTAAATTACATATGTGTGTGTGACACACAAGTGTTACCAACTAAATGTGATAGCGATGAAACTGCTTCGTATGTGCATGTGTATGTCCATTTAACCATACACCGCTCCAGTAATAGTAGTAGCCAATCGTCCCCACGTTCACCAGGTCGAGCATGCATACAATGTTTGCACAAGTATTGTTTGACCAACCGTAAGTATTTTGACACCGTTGGTGCCCCACCAGAAATGACAAATAGTAAGTACGAATATTGTACCCCTTCTGTTGCTCGTACACATTGCGTTTGCAAAGATCAACGATATGCTTTTGAACTTATTAATTGTTGTAGTGCTGAAGCTGAACCTTCTGTGTACTAGTACAACTTTGAACAATGCTGGGCTTACAAGTCTTTGGACCAACACCTTTTTTTTAGAGAAGTTTTTAAAATACTTTGAACCAACAACGATATACCGATCAGAAAAGTGGAGATCCTAAATTTGACCGCTAAGCAAAATTCGCTTGGACTCTCTACGGGCTGGGCTGAAATCTGCGTCGTGCTCTCACATCGAAACAACTCGATTAGCCTAACAACGTGCGTACGTATAAAGAGGAGAGACTTGTAAAAAAGGTATAAAGAGCAGAGGCGCGCGCCGCCATTGCTTCATCCTCATCTCTTTGCAGCTAGCTCGATCGAAGTAAGATTTCGTCCGGCCATGTCGACGACCAAGAAACACGCAGCCGACTTCGTCCCGCGGGCATCTCCCCTGCATCCGCAGCGGGAGAAGACGACGATCCGCATCTCCCCGATCAAGCCGTCGCCAAGACTGGGCCTCCCGTACATCACCCACGACCTGATCCCCAACATCCTGATCCACCTCCCACCGAGATCCGTCGCCCGATTCAGGTCCGTCTGCAAGGACTGGCTCGCCGTGATATCCGACCCTGATTTCCTCGACGCTCACGTCCAGGCCGTCAAGCAGAGGCCGCCATCGCTGCTCATGGCGCCCACCACGTCCTACGAGAGACACGGCTTCCCTCTCCTCATGGGCTTCTACAAGTACCGCATCGGCGAGGAGGCTAAGCCGATGCACTCCAGAATGCTTTGCGGACGCATGAATATGCGCGACACCCCTGTGCATTGCGACGGCATGATCCTCATCACCGCCAAAGCGCAGCTGATGATGATCTGCAACCCAGCGACGGGAGAGGTCGTCCGCCTGCCACGCGCAAACCTCGGAGTATTCAACGACCTTGTGGGCTACAACGGTTTGATCCCTTTTACGTCGAGGACGGGCCTAGGGCTCGATCCACGCAGCAACAAGTACAAGGCGGCCAGGTTCTTCTACCAATATGGCCATGCGCTTGTCTGCAAGTTTGAAGTGCTCACCCTAGGCACCAATGTGTGGCGGCAAACGGCCCACGATCCGCCGCATCCGATCGCCGGGCGAACTCCGGTTCACGTGAAAGGCTCCATATACTGGATGCTAATCAGTACGCTGTGGATTTTCCCCGATCCACCGCACTCGTTTCTCCGGTTCAGCCTGGCCGACGAGAAGTTCAGCCTCATCCCCTGCCCTCCTAGCCATTACAAGCCTGCACGTTTCGTGCCATCATCGGAGAGTGAACTCTGCTGCACCTGCTTCTGCGAGAAGAAGAGGGAACTGGAGCTTTGGAGCTTGAGGAGTGTTGGGCGAGAGGACCCTGCCGAATGGACCCGGCGCTGCACCGTGGTGGTTGGGTCTGATTTGGTCATGCTTGACTTTAATGGTATGCCAAGGAGGTCTCCTAAAGTTGTTCTTCATGGGAGCACGCTGATCTTGACGGCAGAGAGTAAGGTGTACCAGTATGACATGCTCACAGCTAGATTGGAGAAAATAGCATCGGATATCCATGACATCAGGGACAATGATCAGAGGTTTTACCAGAAGAAGGTGGTTTTACACCTCACCAATTATGTTGAGAGTTTGGTACGTATTAACGAGCTTTGACATGTAACTTGTTAATATTTTGAAGCACATTATTTTTCGGCTGCATTTCTAATGATCTAATGTGGTGATAAGTGGCCTTTTAACTCTAATTGGTTAACCGTGTTCGGCGGATTCTTAACAAGCACTTGCTCACCACAAAAGCCCCCGGAAATGGCACCGCACGAACTTCAGAAATACAACCTTTCTTACTCAGTTGCAGCTCAGATCGCTCAAGAGGGCCGTGTGCTTTACGCGGATGAGATCTCTCGCTCTGATACCAAGTACCTCAGAAGCACCTGCTAAAGAGGACAATGAGCAGGGGTCATTTTCGACCATTTTCAGAACACCTGGCTACTATCATAGCCTCAGTTGAGAGGATTTAGGAAAAAATGAACACAAACTATGTTTATTATCCGGCCTCACATGCAAGCAATCGTGCAAAATATAATTCATGTAGTTTTACACCTCACGAGAAGGCAAGATAAAGAAACGTGCTTTCTTGGCAATCTTCGTCGTGAATATGTGTTATAGGTTTACGGACTGAGCACAATGAGACGAAAATATCATTCATTTGCATATGTTAACGGCAATACAAACACACACCACTACCCTTGAACAACCCAAAGCAGTAAAATTAAAGACGAAGACATAGTAGCTTCAATAAAGATGTCTTGCAGTTCTGCGTGCGGCTCTAGGAGTGCAGAGGCCCTGAGAACTAGGAGATTAGTTTTTTACATGTCATGACATCACCAAACCTAGTTAGTTCTTGTATACATGTATTTTGTCAATTTATTATATTATTTAGAGTAAAACGCAGGTTTAGTACACCAACTTGCCGCGAATGTGCGTTTTGGTCACCAAGTTGCAAAATGTGAAATGCAGGTCACCAAGTTGCCACAAGTGAGCGTTTTGGTCACTCCGTGACGTGGCAGACCGGTTTTTTTGCAAATCCCCCCCTAAAGTTTTTTTTTTACAAATCCCCCTAAAAAGGCAAAAAAAAAGTTGAAAAGGACCTAACAATTGGAATAAATAAAACTTTAGGGGGGGATTTGCAAAAAAACTGGTCTGCCACGTCACGGAGTGACCAAAACGCTCACTTGTGGCAACTTGGTGACCTGCTTTTCACGTTTTGCAACTTGGTGACCAAAACGCACATTCGGGGCAAGTTGGTGTACTAAACCTGCGTTTTACTCTATTATTTATCTAAAAACAATCAACTAAATTTGAGTGAATGGACTTGAGTGTTGGGGAGACCGCGAGAGGACCCTGAATGGACTCGGCTCTGCACCTTGGTGATTGGATCTGATTTGGTCTCCTAAAGTTGTTCTTCATGGGAGCACGCTGATCTTGACGACAGAGAGTAAGGTGTACCAGTATGACATGCTCACTGCTAGATTGGAGAAGATAGCTTCGGATATCCATGACATCAGGTACTATGATCAGAGGTTTTACCAGAAAAAAGTGGTTTTGCATCTCACCAATTATGTTGAGAGTTTGGTACGTATTAACGAGTTTTGACATGTAACTTGTTAATTTTTTGAAGCACATTATTTTTCGGCTGCATTTCTAATGATCTAATGTGGTGATAAGTGGCCTTTTAACTCTAATTGGTTAACCGTGTTCGGCGGATTCTTAACAAACACTTGCTCACCACAAAAGCCCCCGGAAATGGCACCGCACGAACTTCAGAAATACAACCTTTCTTACTCAGTTGCAGCTCAGATCGCTCAAGAGGGCCGTGTGCTTTACGTGGATGAGATCTCTCGCTCTGATACCAAGTACCTCAGAAGCACCTGCTAAAGAGGACAAAGAGCAGGGGTCATTTTCGACCATTTTCAGAACACCTGGCTACTATCATAGCCTCAGTTGAGAGGATTTAGGAAAAAATGAACACAAACTATGTTTATTATCCGGCCTCACATGCAAGCAATCGTGCAAAATATAATTCATGTAGTTTTACACCTCATGATAAGGCAAGATAAAGAAACGTGCTTTCTTGGCAATCTTCGTCGTGAATATGTGTTATAGGTTTACGGACTGAGCACAATGAGACGAAAATATCATTCATTTGCATATGTTAACGGCAATACAAACACACACCACTACCCTTGAACAACCCAAAGCAGTAAAATTAAAGACGAAGACATAGTAGCTTCAATAAAGATGTCTTGCAGTTCTGCGTGCGGCTCTAGGAGTGCAGAGGCCCTGAGAACTAGGAGATTAGTTTTTTACATGTCATGACATCACCAAACCTAGTTAGTTCTTGTATACATGTATTTTGTCAATTTATTATATTATTTATCTAAAAACAATCAACTAAATTTGAGTGAATGGACTTGAGTGTTGGGGAGACCGCGAGAGGACCCTGAATGGACTCGGCTCTGCACCTTGGTGATTGGATCTGATTTGGTCTCCTAAAGTTGTTCTTCATGGGAGCACGCTGATCTTGACGACAGAGAGTAAGGTGTACCAGTATGACATGCTCACTGCTAGATTGGAGAAGATAGCTTCGGATATCCATGACATCAGGTACTATGATCAGAGGTTTTACCAGAAAAAAGTGGTTTTGCATCTCACCAATTATGTTGAGAGTTTGGTACGTATTAACGAGCTTTGACATGTAACTTATTTATATTTTGAAGCAAATTATTTTTTGGCTGCATTTCTAATGACCTAATGTGGTGATAAGTGGCCTTTTAACTCTAATTGGTTAAACGAGTTCGGCGGATTCTTAACAAACACTTGCTCACCACAAAAGCCCCATGAAATGGCACCGCACGAACTTCAGAAATACAACCTTCCTTATGCAGTTGCAGTCAGATCGCTTAAGAGAGTTCGCGGATGAGATCTCTCGCTCTGATCCCAAGTGCCTCAGAAAAACCCGGCTAAAGAGGACAAAGAGCGGGAGTCATCTTCGACCATTTTCAGGAGCACCTCGCTCCTATCATAGCCTCAGTTGGGTGGATTTAGGAAAAAGATTAACAAAACAATGTTTATTTTCCGGCCTCACATGCAAGCAATCTTACAAAATACAATTCATGTAGTTTTACACCTCATTAGGAGGCAAGATTAATAAATGTGTTTTCTTGGCAATCATCGTCGTGAATATGTGTTCTAGGTTTACAGACTGAGCACGATGAGACAAAAATATCCTTCATTTGCATATCTTAACGGCAATACAAACACACACCACTACCCTTGAACAACTCAAAGCTTTAAAACTAAAGACGAAGACATTGTAGCTTCACTGAAGTTGTCTTGCAGTTCTGTACGCGGCTCTAGAAGTTTTCAGAGGCCCTGAGAACCAGGAGAATAAATTTTTTACATGTCATGACATCACCAAACCTACTTAGTTCTTTTATACATGTGTTTGTCAATTTATTATATTGTTTCTCTAAAAAACAATCAACTAAATTTGAGTGAATACAAACCTATATAAACGTCGATCATTCATGGAGACTAGGAACGGGTCCAACCTATCCTTGTTTGGAGTGGGATACACAAGAGTCTGTTGAGGACAGAGATTCGTACATGTGGGATAAGCTATGTGATGAGCAGATGTACACCACACACACTTTTGGCCCTCACTTCTGTGTGAAAATTTTCAAGAAAAATCCGGACTCGTCTCGAGTTAAACTATATTTATATTAAACGTTTATACTATATTTTTTCTCAAGTTCTTAAACTATATATAGCATAATTAACCACACATCAATATTTCTATATATTAATATGCGGTGTACTTTCTTACACAATTGTAATGTTTTTCATTGAGAAATAAATTGCATTTATATTATTATGTGCAAAACTCACATTATTCCCCCCCGTTTGGCGACCTTTATCCGTAAAGTAAATTCCATAAGTAATAGTGTTTGCCTCCGAGGATTAATGTATGACACTTTAATGATTTTATGTGTGTATGTGTGGTGTGCCATTGAAAATAAACTTAAGTAAGACTATAATTTGTAGCAAAAGTTACGTTGTATTTTCCCTTTTCTAGATGTTTCTTAAAGCGATCACTCTCAATGTGAGAAAATAAAGAAATAAATTATATGCTTCTATGGATAAACTTTGACGCTTGTAGATGAGTTTGTGTTTCCTTCGGTATATGGACGGAGATCTCTAGAGCGTACAATAATATCTTTACTGAGATTTTCTTCGTATGATAAGGTATACTAAAAAAATAAACTGTAGAATATATGATTAAGGAGTTTCAGTAGTTGGCAGCACAATTTTTTGTTTTGGACCCTCACCATTGGTTTCTTGATGATACCATTCAAAACCTTTGAGTGGTCATCATCTTAGCTAAGAAAATAGTAAGTGGAAATGAGTAAAGAGCGCATTTGATAACCTACATCAGGTCGTTAGCAAGGCATAGGGGATCCTGTCTCTCCTATAGACCATGTGTTTTGTTGCTTGTGTATCATGGCTCATACGAGTGCATATGGTTGGCTGCAAGATGACAAAGAAAATGCATGCTTCCATAATATAACTTCCTAATCTCCTGTAACTAACTCCACAATTCATTTTATTGCATTATCTCAACAACAGGACCGAGACTGCAAAATTTGGAGCCCTGTGCGAAATTCACAAATGGGGTCTATGACGAGGTATTAACTCGACAAATCCCATGGCTAGGCACCTAGGGTTGAGATCGGGAGAGAGATTTGGTAGCGCTGGTAGTAACTACGGCTGACAAACGAGGTTTACCCAGGTTCAGGCCCCCGGAGGGTAACACCCTACTTCCTGCTTGTCTGATTATTGATGGTTGTGAACAATGGAGCTACAATGGAGTCCCGGCGAGATGTCGATCTCGCTAGGGTTTTGGTGGCTATGATAGTACGTGTCCTAGATCGGCGGCCCTCCCAGTCTTTATATAGGAGGCTAGGTCTCGGGGATTCGCAACCGACTAGGTTTACAGGCAAGGTAAGTCTAGACCGACCTAATCTATGCTTGTCTTGGAGCGTACTCCTTTTCCCTGGGCCTCCTTTGTGGGCCTCAGTCTTGGTTCCTTGAGGGGCCTTCATGCGGGTCTTGACCTTATACGTGCACCAGGTATCCTCATACCCGAAGGATAGGCCCACATCAGTCTACCTCCGGAAAAATTAAAGGAGTTACTCTCCTAGGTGCTAAGTTGGACTGCCAAATTCGCATTGTTGAACTACTGCTCCTTTGCTTCTGGACGAGGGACTGAGGGGGAGGCATGATGATCGCACGTCGCACTGACGAATAGAAATCACTGGACGTTTGTCACTTGGCATAATTTAAAAAATGGTTCGGTGATCAATCTACGACTGTTTCGGTCCCATGGTTGACCGGTTAGTTCGAATTGTTCACTCCTGCTTCATAAAACCTAGAGTTAAAGATATATCTTGTTTTAGTCAAGAATTGAAGATGTATATGCTACTAATTAGTTGGGAAGAGCAAATGAATTTAAAAGTAAGTCTGCTATTAGCACAAACATGCGTTGCTGTGATGGCTTGCTCGCTAGTAATAGCTTTGCATGGCTCGCACGAGGTCCCAGTATCAAAACACAGCCGAAGCAGAACATGTAGGATGAAATTATGCATGTCGACACAATAACGGGCTAAACCGGTAGCTCCTAGATAGTATAAGGCACATGTTAAAGCCCCACCAGATTTATGTGTTACTTATCAAGCTCCTAGATATTACCTTCCATTCAGAAAAGGGTGTCACTAAAATGGATATATCTAGCACTAAAATATATCTATTTTAGCGACGTCCTTTTACGGACGGAGCGAGTACGTAATTAAGCCTTATGGATTTCACTTTTAGTCAAACCCACACTGCACTTTCCTATCAAGCTCATTTGTGGAACACGATGATTTCAGTACATAAACTATACTAGAAATTGCATAATATGTGTCTCTACCGAGGTTCTTAGTAGTGATTGTGAATTTATGATGATAATGTGCTCGTGAAGTTAAGTTGTGAAGTAGTTGTTCTGGCATGTACAACCCAAAAGTGTAGTTCGAAAATCGGGCCATGTAATATCTAAGAATATGAATATGTTGTTTATTGTCTCTATTACGGAAAACATCCCTACCCTGTTTCAAATTGATATCTTTTCCCCAATGGTTCTAGAAACTTCATAATACACATATAAAAATTAGCATTTTAAGGAGCTGGACACGTGGAAATAACATTATTCACTAGTAGAGAACAATTTATAATAGATACCGGCTACTAGTGGTGCGGTACCTTCGTTAGAGGCCACCGGTATTACCAGTGATGTGCCACTTTTAACCACGCCAATATATTACTAGTTTACTACCAGTGGCGTGCCTTCAGAAACTACATTGATAGGTGGGCTGGTGGTCTGACCGGACAAGAAATAACAGTAGCGTGTCCTATAAGAACATGAGTCTAGTAACGGGATACTAACCGCGTTCAATCTCAAAATAAAAATGCATTTTTTACTTCATTTTTTAAGAATGGAATTGGTTTTCAGATTTTTCTAGATTTAGATGTTTTTGTAGTGTACATTGTTAAAACTCCCAAACCATGTGTAGTTCTAAACGAGGTCACTCACCAATAACCAGGCATAAATATTTCTCTTTTTTTTTACTTCATCGAATATGTCGAAATTAGAACTGGATTAAACTCGTGCTCTGTTTTACCATAGGCCTATGTAAAATCACCACTTGGGAGTACATGATGATGAGCCGATTTACTCGAGGCTTGCAGCAGATATTTCACAAAATATCGTGCAATAAGCAAAGAGCCAAGACACTCCTCCCTCACCGCGGCGACAGCGTTTTCTTGTGAAGGAGGAGCCTCCCCGTCGGCCACAAATCTGCAAAAACCCTGGCAAAGCCCTCTCCCCCTATCCATCCACCCGGCCTCGTCTCGCCTATAAACCCTCCCCCTCTCCACAACCCAGAGCAGCCATCCGTTCCATTTCTTATCTCCTCCCTCCCATTCCCCCTCCTCCCCCCATGGCTTCCCTCCTCACCCTCCCGTCCTCCCTCTCCCTCTCAACCCTAGCAGCGGCAGCAGCAGCGCGCCGGCCCTCCGCCTCCGCGCCGCCTTCCGCTGCTGGGCGCTCGGCCGCCGGTGGGCGGGCGCGGCCTCCGCCATCGCGTCGCCCAACTCCGTGCTCAGCGAGCACGCCTTCAAGCGGCTCGGACTCGGCGGCAGCGACGACGAGGATGAGGAGTACGGGAGCGACCAGGAGGGGGCCGAGGCGGGCCCGGGGGAGGCCTTGCAGGGGGACGCGGATGAGCTCGCCATTTCCAGGCTCGGCCTGCCCGCCCAGCTCGTCGCCACCCTCGAGAAGCGCGGCATCACACACCTCTTCCCCATCCAGGTGAGTTGAACGGATTTGTGTGGTGTCGTTCGTCGGCCTTTTGAGCCGCTCAATTGTCCTGGTTGACGCAATTGCAGGTTATTTAGGAAATTGCTGCGAGTGGTGTCTGTCGGTGTAGGGTTTTGGTGAAAATTCAGTAGGTGCTATCGTAATTCGCTGTGCGTAGGCTTGTGTCAAGCTGTTTAGTGCCGTTCTGAACATGATAAGTGGAGCTTAGTCAGGAAAGGAGACGTTATTGTTGTAACGAAGTTGCCAAGTGCCAACACTTGAGGCCAAGTAACATTTCACCCAAACCAGGGCTGTGTTCAGCTACTGAGCAGCGGGTTGGACATGATAAAATGGAGCTTACTTTTTTTAGTGACGAAATGGGACAGTAGTGTTACAATGAAGTTGTTAAGTGCCAACACTTGAGCCTAATTACTTTTAACCCAAACCAGAATTGAATTATGAGTATCCAAGCGGCCATAAAGTGTTAATTGCAGTTTGTATGGGAATTTGACAACGCCTAGTGCCATTGTAAGTTGAAATTGCCCTGTTACTACCGAGTGTTCCCAACTGTTATATTTGCTATTGTGGAACAGGAGTTGGTGACAGTTGTGTCATTTGCTCCATTTTAGTATACAGTGCTGGACAGTTCGGATAACGCATTCTCCTAGTCATGTCCATCAACAGAATGTGTTCCAAGTAAAAGATGATGCACATAGTTGTATAAATTAATTTTCCTTTGTATTTTGAAATATGCAACACGTTTTCCCTGTGCTTATTTTGCTCTGTGATAAGGTGCTTCTTTGCTTGGTCGTTTGCTGACTTGTCTTGCCTCCAGAGGGCTGTATTGGTTCCAGCTCTTGAGGGTCGTGACCTGATTGCGAGAGCAAAGACTGGAACTGGAAAGACGCTGGCCTTCGGTATACCCATGATCAAGCAGATAATTGAGCAGGACGAAGGAGGGCGGAATCTTGGGTACCCATTTATCTTGTTCTGCAGCTGCATTTCGTGCAGCATTAAAATCAGTTGATAATTCACATCCCTAACTTTTGAAATTTTCCTTTTTGGTAGGCGAGGTCGTACTCCTCGGGCTTTGGTTCTTGCACCCACTAGAGAGTTGGCTAAACAAGTCGAGAAAGAAATAATGGAATCGGCACCCAAGCTTAGTACAGTGTGTGTTTATGGTGGTGTCTCATATAACCTCCAGCAGAATGCACTGTCCCGTGGTGTTGATGTTGTCGTAGGAACTCCAGGTCGTCTAATTGATTTGATAAACGGTGGAAGCCTTCAGCTGGGAGAAGTTAGGTATCTGGTCCTTGATGAGGCTGACCAGATGCTTGCAGTTGGGTTTGAGGAAGACGTAGAAACAATATTGCAAACTGTGCCAGCAGATCGACAAAGTATGCTTTTCTCTGCCACCATGCCTAGTTGGGTGAAGAAATTGTCTAGGCGGTACTTGAACAACCCTTTGACAATTGATTTGGTATGGCCTTCATGCTTTCACATTCATTTTCTTTCTTATTTTCCTGGGCTTCTAGTTTTGTCTGGTTGTTTTCCTTTAGTATTTGTTCGCCAAAAGTAGGCCATGCATTAGTGTCATCTGGTTAAGGGCATTCTTACATATGGTCACAGTATCATCTCGAATTTAGTAAGGCCATATTTCCTATGGTTCCTTCATTTAGTGTGTCATTTAATGCAAATTCTGGGCACTAAACTTGAATTTAGATTGTCTGCTGCACAATGTTTTGTTAAGCTATGTAAGACTGAAATATTGGGTTTAATTCATAGTCATGGTGCATTAATTAGTGTCATCTGGTTAAAAGCATTCTTACATATGGTCACAGTATCATCTTGAATTTAGTCAGGTCATATTTCCTATGGTTCCTTCGTTAAGTGTGTCATTTAAGAGAATTCTGGGCACCAGACTTGGTATGTTGACACATGTGACTCATGAGATTGTCTGCCGTACATTGTTTTTGCTAAGCTATGTAAGGCTGAAATAGTGGGTTTTAATTCATGGTCATGTTGCATGAATACAAAGTGCCAGAAGTTTACTACCCATACCCATATCTCCTGAACTCCGAAAAGGAGTATTTGATTGATTTTATTATTGACATGCATTTGCCAGCAAATTACGTATTACTCCTTAGTTTCTGTCTGCTTAAATGGAAATTGTTTTCTTCCCACTTGTAAAAAGAGTAAAAGAGATAAGACACAATGACTGGCCTTGAGGCTTGAGCATGTTGCTTGCACTGAAGATTCATGCTGCTTCTTTCTGAGATATATACTGCTATGCTTTACTTTTCCTTTTTGTCCTAATCAGTCATTTGGTCTCTCCATGTGCTTAATTAGGTCGGCGATCAAGATGAGAAACTAGCTGAAGGAATCAAACTCTACGCTATCCCACTCACGACGACATCCAAGCGCACCATTCTTAGTGATCTAATTACGGTATGTTAATGCAGTTCAATGTTTTTTTTACCTTTTATTTTTGCTATATTTTCCTCTATTTCCTTATTTTCTGCTCTACCTTTTTTATATAACCCCTGGGATAAGAGTAATAAAGCAGATGGGACCTGCATGGTTTATTCAATTAGCATAAATAGTTTTACTTTTGTATGCTGACATTACTTTTTCAATGAATTTAGTTTCTAGTTTTCCTTGAGTGCTTTCGCTCATTTAAGTTGGTTTCGAACTGAAGTCTTCTTTTTCCACAAAATTGGCAGTCTCGGTGTACCACAAATTACAACTCATGCATCTCAACTGAGTTTATATTGCAAATGGTTTTGTGCTTTGAGTCCTGAGAGAGTGAGGGCACCTGTTCTTTTAATAGTCTCTCAGAGATATGTTTGAACCTTTTGTTTCGAACACAGTTAAATTGGATTTTTGTATTTCCCCGCATTTTTTTAGATTTTTAGTAATACCCTGAGTTTAGCACTTTATTTTTGTTAGTGCCATGTTACTCAAAATCTTATGTTGTCAGGTATATGCAAAGGGTGGGAAAACTATTGTTTTCACTCGGACGAAAAGGGATGCAGACGAGGTATCATTGGCATTGACAAGCAGCATTGCTTCTGAGGCACTTCACGGTGATATTTCACAGCATCAGCGTGAGAGGACATTAAATGGTTTCCGCCAAGGGAAATTTACTGTTCTCGTGGCAACTGATGTTGCTTCTCGTGGTCTTGATATACCAAATGTTGATTTGGTAGGTTTGAAAAGTTTCTTCACTTTACCTGATTCTAAATGCATATTTCTTCACAAACTCTTTATCTTGTCTGTTAACTGTTGAAAAACAATACAAATTTTAAGCATATACTATGCTGGACAACTTGGGTTTACCAGATTATTACTTTGTATATATAGAGATAGGACAGATTGTGCAAATTCCAAGATATCTCCTGCACGTTCTGTAAAACACTCAGCCTCACACACCTGTTTATTATTTACAGTGCTCAAACAAGTATTAGATGATCAGACAGTTCAAGAACTTCACCGTTGTTGCAAACTGAATCCAAATCCAAATGTTGTCACACCTTAAAGTTTGGCACCCTTTTTTCTTACCATATAGCTTTCATATGTTTTATGACATCTCCATCTGGTCTCTTGGGTTTCTTGCAATTAGTGTGTCACTGTTTCTTATCAGCTGCTGTTAGTAACTCATTAAATGCATTTCAGTATATTACCATGTCAAATGGATTAAGCAGATACGGATTAATCAATGAGATAACTCCTCTGTTGCAGATTATCCATTATGAATTGCCAAATGATCCAGAGACTTTTGTTCATCGTTCTGGACGCACTGGGCGCGCTGGGAAAGCAGGAAATGCAATCTTAATGTTTACAACCAATCAGCGAAGGACAGTTAAATCACTTGAACGTGATGTTGGATGCAGATTTGAATTTATTGGCCCTCCATCAATGGAAGAAGTACTGGATTCATCTGCAGAGCATGTCATTGCTACTCTGAGGGGTGTGCACCCTGAGTCCATTCAATACTTTGTTCCAGCAGCTGAGAGACTAAGTGAAGAATTAGGACCCACTGCTCTTGCTTCTGCATTGGCACATCTGAGTGGATTTTCTCAGCCACCTTCTTCACGTTCTCTGATCAGCCATGAACAGGTAAAAATTGACACGAGGAGATTACACATATGCATGGCTTTTATATGAAGTCCACCAATTTAACTTTTTTTTGCAGTTAAGTAAGCAAATCTTTTACCTGTTCCACTAGCATTGGGATACAGCTATTCTTGCTTAAAACCTATAAAGTATATTCTAGACTTCTGATTTTATCCAGTTGATGTTACTAGTATGGGAATTATCTCTATTATGATAGGTTATCAAACAATCATCTAGCAAAGCTCCAGAGCTTTGTTGTGCATTTACCTTTTCTTGCATTTTGCTCTTAAAACAAGAAGCTTTCAAATGCTTTCGCTAACTCTATTATAATGCAGGGATCGGTGACATTGCAACTAATTAGGGACCCGGAATATGCAAGAGGCTTCTTTTCTCCTAGATCTGTCACCGGTTTTCTGTCTGATGTTTCTCCAGCTGCTGCTGATGAAGTAGGAAAAATATACCTAATAGCAGATGAGAGGGTGAGTTATTTTATCATTTACTTCTGTGCATTCGTTCCAAGAGTATATAGTTCTGAAATTGTGGGTTGTGGCGGATAATATTTCCTTGGTGTTCATATCTTTTCCACCTAATGTTGTATTACTTCCAGTAGAATGCAACTAGTATTTAGTCTTGTCATTTTCCTTTAGATGCATGCATAGTAATTGAACCATCATTATATGGCACAATCTCTTTTCATCGTCTCCTTTGTCCAAATAAGTTCTAAAACTTTTGTACACATTTGCTGATTTTACCAGGTTCAAGGAGCAGTCTTTGATTTACCAGAGGAGATTGCAAAGAATTTGCTTAGTATGGAACTGCCTGCAGGAAACACCTTAAGCAAAGTAACAAAGGTAACTTTTTGTTCTTGATCTTCTGAAGTTAATCACTGCAGATATTTAATATGAGGAAATCTTGATGGCTTGATGTGACAACATAATGGCATCTCTTGTTGAATTGCTGAAAATTCCAACCAAAATAAATTGAATCAAAAGCCTAATTCCATACTGTTTTCATTGTATGTACCTCTAGCCAAAGCCAAATTGACTTATTTGCATATTTGATGTCCATTATCCCAGGAAATAGGAAAGAATAAACTAGCAACATGCTACTTTTGCACTTAATCATGCTCTTGTTTTTTATGTGATGTTGGTTGTTATGAGCTAGTGTCGTGACTGTTTATGTTACTTTCTGCTTGCAGCTGCCAGTGTTGCAAGATGATGGCCCTGCTACTGATTCTTATGGCCGCTTCTCAAACTCGGACCGGGGTTCTAGGAACCGACGGGGGTCCAGGGGTGGTATGGGCGGTGCCCCAAGAGGCCGTGGTGGTTGGGACTCTGATGAAGGATTCCGTCGTGGTGGCAGGAGCTCTAGACCTGACAACGATATCTGGTCAGACGATGACTTCTCAGGTGGTGCGAGAAGATCCTCCGGTGGCCGTTCATCATCCTCTGGTGGCCGCTCATCGTACGGTGGCCGTGGTGGCTCATCATCCTTCGGTGAGCGGTCATCGTCCTTCGGGGACCGCTCATCATCTTACGGGCGTGGTGGTGGTGGCTCTTCCTTTGGCAGCAGGGACAGGTAAGCTTCACAAAATCTCTCAGATAACATCATAAAATGCTCTTCTAGATTCACGCTCATCCACGTATAAGTTCTTAGGTAGTGCATTTGGATTTTGTAGTGGCATGTGATGATCCTGATTCTTTTTTCTCCATGATGTTCTTTTCACAAAGTAGATGCATGTTTGAAACCCTCACATGGTATACTGAAGCCTAGTACTGGACTACTTGTAGCAAGTTGTGGCGCCCCGACCCGACTGCTATACAGTGATACTGTGTCTCCGGTTATCCGACACCACCAGACACACTATCAAAGCATAATAGAGAGATCAAGAC
The DNA here is from genome assembly GCA_947311845.1 of Poa pratensis. Classification (NCBI taxonomy): domain Eukaryota; kingdom Viridiplantae; phylum Streptophyta; class Magnoliopsida; order Poales; family Poaceae; genus Poa; species Poa pratensis. The sequence continues at coordinate 12,447,812 of CAMZMU010000048.1, forward strand.
TTGTGGAACAACTGGCACATCACAGACTCTACGACACAAATCATTATAGTTCAACTCTTATAATAGAGAAAGATAGCAAATGACAACCAGAGGTCACTGACCCAACATTACAACATGCGGAAGCGAATTAGGTTGTTCTAAACAACAAGATCCAACATATGGCCTAAGAGGCCTGCAGATAAACATCAAAGCGCCAGCTGTTTCAGGATGTCCCAAGCTGCCACCTGGAAACCCAGACTACCCGTCGACGTCCACAAAGAACCCACCTTCGAGGTCGGTGAAGTCTTCCTCTGAAACAAAACAAACGACGTTGAGTTCGACGAACTCGCAAGATTATATATAGAGCATTAGCTCGATGAAACTTTCAAGGTTTTATGGCTGTTTTGCAGAAAGCTGATTTTATTTATGAAAACATAACTCAATGGCATCGACTAATCAGAATATTTTCAAAAGAGGTAAGGAGTAACTCTTTCTTTCATCACCTTACTCATCATCAACCATCATCAACCATTGTACCTGTTCATCAAAGGCACCTCCCCGAATCACCCTCGAGGTAGCTCACCTTTCAATCTTGAGTGGTACCTCTAGTACCCAGTTTTTAATCATTCCGTTAAAGTTATTCTATGATCTTACCTTCACTTCCCAAGTTCGTCCATAACCGCGGACACGGCTTTTCGAAAAGATTTACCCTGCAGGGGTGTACAATGTTTGCCACGCGTACCGTCCGGCCCATTACCTGTACAATTAGCTCTCTTCCTTGAAAAGCCGGCTGGGTGGGAGCGGTGTCGACTTCTCCCTCGTTAAGGACTAACCCAGGATCATCAGTGAGGACGGAGCAGTGGATCACACACCCTGCCCCGTGGCCACTCATTTTCCTAACACCACCATCCTCATCTCAGTTCATCCCACCATCATCACGCACGCGCAAATGGAAGCCCGAACTAGAGGACCCTGGCTAGCCCCTCCCGAGTTATTTAGTCTATGAGGGTTCCTGCAATTGCATAGGCCTCACGCATGGTTGCACGCTCAGTCTTGGTTCAAGAGGTATAGAACTCGCACCTAGGCGACGGGAACGAGACAAAGCACCACAACCACACAGTGGCCTCTCATCCCCACCTTTTAGCATCTTATTACCTGTTACCACAATTTCTCCACCATCATTCTCATCTCATCACCTGTTTCCAACATGAACCATCCCTCGGACAGCTAAGCATTTACTAAGCATGGCTAAGCATCAACATAGCATAAATAAGTATCTCCGGCCAACAATACAAACATATGGATAATAGGAGGGAAAACAGGTAATGGCATGGGAATCATAATGCAACTATAGGATACTCTATTCCGAATCAAAATGACATTTGGAACCGCATGCAATATTATAGTGGAGAAAATACTTGTGGAAAATAGGATAAGACATGCTCAGAGGGGGGATTACGTTTGCCTGGATCAACGTGCTGGTAGTACGGCTCTTCACGATACTGTGGGGGCACTTCCCCTCCTTGATCTACCGATGCACAAACAATACCGGAGAGGAACAATCAAAACCACAGATAACATCGGCGCAATGCGCAAACACATGATGACATGACATTTTAAATCCCCGGGAGGGGGATGATGCAACTATTCAAATTAAACGGAGTTCGGGTGCTTAGAGGGGCGCATCCCGGATTTACGTGAATTTAGGTCATGAATTGTCTTACTTATTGATTACGGTAGTTGAGACCCTAGGATTTCACTTGTAGATGCTATGACATGATCATGTGGGGGATGCAGGGTTTTGGCGATTTAATAAACATGATAACCATTTAAAAGGTTTGTTCAAGAATTTCTGGATATTCGGGTATATTACAACCTTTTATGGTAGACCGACAGAATTACAAGTTAAAACATTTTAAATCCTCTTTTAAATAGGCCTGGTTATTATTTAAATCCAACACATTATTCACACTTAACCAAAATAGGAAGAAAGATAAAAAGAAACAGTACATCTTCTTTGTGCTGGGCAAAAATCGGAATATCCGGTTCATTCAAACTCGGAATATCCGAGCGAGGAAGCAGAGCAAAAATTCGGCTAAGGACTAGCGAGAAACCAGCACTGGAACACTTCGGAAGTTCCGATCCTTTCAAGCTCGGATTATCCGATGGTTACAAAGAGGTAGAAATTGTGCTAAGGACCGAAACGATCCCGTACTGGAAGTAATCGGAATATCCGATTGTTGTTGAACCGGAATATCCGACGCAGCGTAACGAGCGGCGACGGCGAACTTCCTGCACCACGGCGAGGCTACGGACGACGATCGAACAAGAGGTGGACGGGGGAGGGTCGCGTGCTCACCCTGGTGGCGTGGAGGTGCTCGGGTGGACCGGAGCGGGGAGGAAACGGCGGCAATCGACCGCGGCGGAGCTTCGGCCGGCGGCGGGAAGATGGAGATGGAGAGCTCGATTCACAGCGCTCCCGGTCGATTCCTTCGGCGGAGAAGACGGAGACGGCGCGACGGAGCTAGTGGTGGTCGTCGATGTACTCGGCGCGGCCTCAGGCGACGGCGACGCGGCGTCAACGGTGAGCTCGGGCGCGGCTCCGTGGGGAGAAGAAACGGGAACGAGAGCAGGGGAGAAGAGGGAGCAGGTGAGCAGGTGGGGCTCGTGGCGTCGTGCTCTCGCAGGGGGGAAGCAGAGGAGAGGGGGCCCGGGCGCGGTCGTGCGCACTGCACGGCGGCATGGCGCCCCGGCGCGCTGTGGCGACAGTGCCAGAGGAGAGAGACGAGGATTTTCCCGAAAACCCCTGAAAAGTATTTCCCATCACAGATAGGTCCTCCTCTAATTACAAAGAAGCCCTTTTCTGTTTCTTTTAAAACCAGTAGTACCTCTCTGATTTAATTGGGGCATTTAAACATTTTAGAAAAATATGAAATAATTTGTGTAGCCTTTTTATATCATGTGGGAGCTCCACAAAAATTGGCGCCTCCAAATAAAATGTTTTGAACCCCTTTTGTTTAGAAAGTTGAATATGGCATTTTTGCTAAATTCAAAAGTGTTGCTCCTTTAATAATTTGGAGCGAGTGCAAAATATTATTTTGGAGCTCTTGGAACTTCCTTGTAGAATAGGCGATGTCAAAGTAATTTTATTTTGCAAGATTGAGTGCCTTCGTTGTTTCGAAATTTGTGGAAGCACATTTTGCAATTTGGTTTTTAAAGGTTGCCAAGCCTCCACAATTCCCTAGCAACAACCACAAATCCCTAGCAACAACAACAATTCCCTAGCAACAATTCCCTAGCAACAACAAGATGAATGGATGCCATGATGCAATGTACACAAAAGTGGAAAAATTACACAGGTTTTTAGGTTCTAGAACTTCGGGCTGTTACACAAGTCACCTTCAGTATATATGAACACCTCATGCATTTGTACTTATTACCTAGTGCTGGCCAGCGAAACTGATGGTATGTTTGTTAGTTAGCTCTTGGTGCAGCCCTGAATCATGATAAAACTTCCTTTTACGTTTTCTTCAGCACAAATTGAACACTTCTTTAAACTAATATACTCTCCCTCCATTTGCATGAGCAGAAGCTTCAGTGGTGCTTGCTTCACATGTGGGCAATCAGGGCACCGTGCATCAGACTGCCCTAACAAGTAGACAGTGCAGACGACGCGCCGCTTGCCTGCCGCAGGGGGGCAACTCTGTTTTGGCCTGATCAGCTTCCGACAACAAGCGGCTGGACAGTTGAACACCAACAAGGAAAATCGAAGGCCGGCCTCTGTTATGTGTTGATCTGATCTGATCTACGTATGCCTGACGATGGATGGTGTGCTAGATACAGTTTTGTGTGGTCGAGGAAGATTTTTGGCACGCTGCTGACCCGCCCAAGGAGAGCCGGACCTTCTGTTAAGTTATTCAGTGTAATAGGAGTTCTAAATTTTTGTTTCCACTTGTTGGACTTCACGATAGAATGTATGTTAACAACTACATGAACCTTGTAAAGTTCTACAGAATCGAACATTTAGAACTGTTCACGTCAGTTACTTAGAACCACTATTGTCAAAGAGTAATGTGAAATGTCAAACAACTTTGTAGCGGTTGTTCCCCGCAGCTCGTCGTACTTTTTAATCTTTGTGAGACGAATGTACGTATGTTTGGTCAATGCAGTGTACGACATGTGATTTAACACATTGTAAGAGCCATGGTTCAACATGGTGGTTGATTGTTGGTCGTTGAGGCCAAACTACTTGACCCTGCAGGATGGGAAGACACTGGTACGCAACTGCTGGTACGTGGATCTAAGTCAAAAGGGTTCATGACTCTTGTTGCTTGGTATGATGTATTGCTTACGCTGGAGTGATATGTGCTGGCCAATGTGCAAACGTAGGGGTCGTGCGCCATATGAGTTGTAAAAGCTCATAACCGGTGTTGTCCATGTGATTGATCGAAATTGTACACGGTCTTGACCTGACAATGGAATACAGTTACTACTGGTACGTACGTCAGGAACGGTGTGGGTCGATGGGGGTGGTTGGCGCCAATCTGAAACCAGCGTCATGGTTTCGTTGTAAACGAGCAGCGCCACAGGCTCCTCCTTCACGGGCTGTCCGTGCAAATGGATGGAAACTAAACCCTAAACCCTGCAAACCAAGTGTCAGATTTCCATACAAGTGCCCTGTGCGGATTAGCTAGGCAAATGGCGTGTTGTCTTTTGCGACGAATAAACTACGGAGAGACACCTCCACATTTGACAAAATATATCGGCAGTAACTGCCGTCGACGTGGACACGTGTTTGTGCATCGTTGCGGGTGAGCAGAGAGTAGGATGGAAGCTAGTACTGGAATTAGCGGTTGTCCACTGCAATACTCCAGATTCTAGATGAAGACGATGGAGTTTGTTACTAATTCGTGAGGGTTGACTTCATTCGGTTTTTGTTAATCAGATCTTCGGCGGGGTTTCCTTTGCTCGCAAGAGATGTGGAATGGAATTTCTCGGGGCGATCTACTTGACGTTACACACCTTAATCGTACTAGTGTACAGTACACTCCTGGGTTAATCAATGTCATTGAACCGTACGTACTAGCTAGGTGAAGAGTGAAGACTCTGCCCCTGCAAATCAAATCACTTATTATTGTGCTACTACTCCGTAGTATATATTCGAATAGATTAAGTACGCACTCCAAGAGGTTAATTTGTGGAGTATATTATCATGCGGCGGCTGAGGCTCCACAACGTATCTTCGCTAGTACCTGTCTAATCTCAGGCACAATTTTCTCACCTTCTTTTCTAGTTTTCTGTTCTTTCCCTATAGTCAACCAGAAGAGTTGCTTCAGCCGTTTTGATTTATATCCACGTACCAGTATCTTTGCTAGTACCTCTGCCCGATCTAAAATATAGATTATTCCGAATAATCCAACTTTGTACCGAAATGTCTAACCTAAATACCTAATAGACCATTATTTGCAGTTAATAAGTTGTCGAGTTCGTCCATTGAATAACAACTCACTTAAGTAGTCATTGTAAACATTGTGGAGTACAATTTTGTTAGTTACTACTCCCTCTGTTTTTTAATATAAGATGTTTTAGATGTTTTCTAGGTGCGGAGTAAAGTGAGTGAACATACAAACTAAATGTGTCTAGATACATGTAGATACATGTGAATTTAGAAAAATGCTAAAACATCTTATATTTAAAAACAGAGGGAGTAGCTTATTGGGATATTATTTTTGGTACTATGGTTTAACAATTTACTTATGCGTGTATCTATTCGATTAATTTCATTTCCGCTCCGAAACCGTTCCGTTTCCGTTCCCGAATCCGCAACCACATATATCCGTCTCCGAATCCGCATCCGATCATTATCCGCTCCACTCCGAATCCGATGAAAAATGTGGTAAAGGATATGATAGAGATAAAATCTGATCCGATCCGATCCGTTTACATTTAGGTATCAATCTAGTTCTGATGAGAGTGAAGAAACGTGTTTTCTGATGTGGTGGCGCCAAACAAAACTCAGATGCTTATGCTCCTGCCATTTTTCATTTAGTTATCAATCTTGTGAACACGACAATTTAGAGGGTGGACTGAAGTTCCACTCTCATTTTGTGTGTGTCTTGAGCATAGTTTGTTTCCTAGGTTTCCTGCTACTATATTTTGATCTGAAACCAAACTGTTCTTCCTGCTAGGTTTCTTGAATTAATTTCATCTAATATATGTGTCTGTGAGGTGCTGGAGTGTATTCTAGCTTATTTTGGCATGCTAGAATATATATAGATTTCATATAAATGATTGTTGGTTCAAAGATCTGAAACAATGCATAGAAAACCTGATGTACTTATACTCTTATATGTAACAGTAAATACAGATCATGAGTTTTTTGCGTATTATCATTCGAGTTGACAGTTGAAAAGATAATATAAATAGTGGTAGCAATTGAACATAAATAGGCTCTGGGTAATTGTTTTTGTATGTTCATATCCAAACATGATCCATCATCCAAACATGATTTAGTACATCTATTTGTACTTTCTGTGTTGGTCCTACTCTTTGTGTACATGTCCTGATTGCATTTTCTTGCATATATTTTAAATTTCTTGTTAGTACTACTTGCTTCAGTTAATTAAAGTTTCTTTGCAATTTTTAATAGAGTACAGATTGTAGTGCTTGCAAATTTAGCAGGACTATGTACAATTTGCTTGTTTACACAAGTACTCTATGCTCAGCTGTTGCTGACGATCAGCTGTTGCGGCGACGACGACATGGCATGTTGGGACAACAACATCGACATGGGGCTGCGGTAGCGGCGACGACGACATCGACACGGGGCTGCAGCGACGTTGCCGCCGCTTCAGTACATTTGAAAAATTAACAGCCAGTGAACTGTATTTATATATTTGGACAAATGTGTATTTTAAACTATTGAATGAAATATTGGATAAATGGAATACGAAATTGATGGATTTATTTTATAATGCCCAAATTGATACGAATGGTGCACTTTCTTATGCGCGCGCCACTAGTACTTTTTTTAAACACCCAAATTATTACTAGTGGCGCACAACGTTGAAAGTGCGGCAATAGTGGTCCTCTTACTAGTGGCGCACAGTTTGGTAAGCTCGCCACTGAAATTGTGCACCACTGGTACCACTTACCAGCGGCGAGCTAGCAGTGGCACACACATGTGCGTCACCGGTAGTAGTTTTCTTGCGCCACTGATAGCTGTTTTCCTGGTAGTGTCCGGAGGCCGCAAAGAGTTGGAGGTGGGTCTTGAGGTGAGCGCGGTGGAGATGACGGGTCAATCGTAGGGCCATGTAGGCTAGTTAATCAGTGCCACGTGACGGTCAAATCGTTCAACCGTATGCCAGTTAAGCAAAATACGAATGTCAAATTATACCAGTTACCGTATTGATCCACTAAAACAATTTTGGTGATCGTACGTGATCTGGGTATTCTGAAAGTCAATGATCAAAGTGACACCACGCGTCGAGTTCAGTGATTGTAGCTGAATTTTCTCTTTCAGATTTGTCATTTTCAAAAATTTAAATTGCTCCACATGAATGGTAATGTAAGCAGCTTCCGCATTCCTTCCGGTCAAATATTTGTAGGTTTGCCCATCGATACATGACAAATTACTAGCAAGAAAAATACTGAACTGATGTTACTACATTTGTCATGCACATTACTTCCATTTCTATAATTGTTTTCTTCAAAATAAAATATTAAAAGGATTAAACGATTATTTTTGTAAGAATCCGAAACTAATATTCTGAATCAGAGGAGTAGTTACATGCGGTCCCTAAATAACTTTTGGCATGTCATGTTCACGCGCATGCATGAACATTGGCGCACCATCATGCATGTGGTAATACTTCCTCCGTATCAAAATATAAGACTTTTTAGCTATTCCACACACATGTATCTAGACATGTTTTAGTGCAAGAACCTTGCACTAAAACATGTCTAGATACATGTTTTAGTGCAAGGTTCTTGCACTAAAACATGTCTAGATACATGTGTGTGGAATAGCTAAAAAGTCTTATATTTTGATACAGAGGGAGTATGTATCATGCACTGGCATTAGTTTTGCATAACAAGAGTATGATTACCACCACACCAGTTGGGTCTATAAATTGAGGCAGTGTCTAGTGTTCACCCATGCGTCTGGGGTACACATGAACATCTTTTCTAATTTCTAGTCACAGATGCATGCATAAAGAAATATATATATATATACGGGTGAGATATTAGTTTACATTAGAAGTAAACTGATGTGTTACATTTAGCTTTTCTAAGGATAGTTTATGCGAGTGATTGGTTATGCCAAGTTGTAAGCTTAGCAAGTACAATGAACTGAAGGGAAAATATTAGGGAAGCTCTTGAAAATCTAGCAGGTCCACATGTCCGTCGAAAATTTCAAATATGTACTTCTAAAACACTTCACAATCACTGTGCCTAGAGACAGCCATAATGACATGATCCACATTGCTCGCACGAAGGATATCCACATCATGAATTGTAATATCATTGGTAGCTCCTGCCAGATCTAGCTGGCCAGTAGAGGAACGGCCGAGGTGGATTGTGTTTGACAATGTTGACAGCCTAGCCGTGACCGGTGACAGGACCATAGACGGAAACGGCGAGATGTGGTGGAAGAATTCTTGCTGAGTGGACAAGAAGCTCAAATGCACATTTGCTCCGATTGCGCTGTTGTTTAGCAAGTGCAATCAGCTGAAGGTGGAAGATATTAAGCTCCTGAACAGCCAACAAATCCACATCTCGGTACAAGATTGCAAAGACGTACTTCTGAACCACATCACGATAAGTGCGCCCAGCTATAGCCCAGAGAATGACGAATTCACATTATTCGCACCAAGGATATTCAAGTGATGGATTGCAATATTAAAACTGGAGATGATTGCATATGATCAAGACAGGTACCGAAAAATTGTATGCTTCGAGAATAAGTTGTGGACCCGGTCATGGAATAAGTGTGGTGAGTTTAGGTGACCACAACTCAGAGGCCCGAGTTTCCAACATTACAATCTATAAGGCACAATTCTCTAGCGCAATGAATGATGTACGAATCAAGACATGGCAAGGAGGAAAAAGATACGCGAAAGACATCGTATTTGAGGATATAACCATGATGAGTCAGGAATCCTATAATTATTGACCACAACTACAACACGATATCCTTTAATCCGAAGGCATGCGAGAAACAAACATCAACGGTGGAACTAAGCAACATCCAGTTCAAAAATATACGTGGTACGAGTGAGATAAAATAGGTTATCAAGCTTTGACTGCAGCGACACAGTCCCATGTCATGGCATATTGTTGCAAAACGTGAATCTTAATTTTAAGGGGCACAATAGCGCCTCCACAACAAGTATATGCAAGAATGTGAAGCTAAAGAATTATGTCAATGTAATCCCGAAGACCTGCTGAGACACTGTCATATGTCTGTTTTTTCAATCTTTGTTGTACTTGCAAATTAATGAAATACTCACTTGTATGAGGAAGTATCTAGTGCTACCATCCCTTAGGGTGCTACAAATGCTACCGTTAAAAAAACATTTTTATACGTGTCAAAAAATTATATGAAAAATCGTGAGTGCTCATGAAGTATGTCCCTACAACATCCCAAAATTTCATATCCAAATTCAAAATGAGCAGCGAGAAACAAAAATGAGAAAATCAGCATGAATAGTGTCATTTTCTGGATTTTGTCTTTTTGTGACACTAGTGACACTATTCATTTCAGATTTGTCATTTTTGTTTCTCGCTGCTCATTTTGAATTTGGATATGAAATTTTGGGATGTTGTAGGGACATACTTCATGAGCACTCACAATTTTTCGTATAATTTTTTGACACGTATAAAAATGTTTTTTTTAACCGTAGCATTTGTAGCACCCCAAGGGGTGGTAGCACTAGATACTTCCTCTGTATGTAGGCAGAGTTGAGATTTATGAACTGATATTACGAAGAGTACTATTTGTATAGATCGTGTAGCACTGCGTGTCACTTATATATGATTAAGGAATTGAGGGACCAGCGAAATCATGCTTCTCGGTTAGCTGAGGCCTGAGGCCACAACGGTTTATCACTTTTAGGGGACTATTTGTAGGCATGTTGCACATATTGTCATATGTACATTTGATGTGTAGGCTTCAAATTCCTAGTGGCAGAGCGTACAACCTGATCAAATCTAGGTAGATCCTGATTCTCGAAAAGTATACCTTATTCGATCCTTTGTAGGTAGCAATAATTTAATTTCTAGTGGCAGAGAGAGAGTATTTGCAAGTTGCAAGCCTCAGCTAACATGTGCATAGGTTCGCATGGACAGCTTGACCAACGGATGTAGGTTTAAGCATAAAGGCGCCCACCCTCCCTCTCCTACTCCAACCATCTCCCCTGCTCTGCTTCCCCTGCAGGCTCCTCCCGGCGCCACCACCAGCCGCTGCGCACCTCCCCTATAAAGCCCCCGCTTCGCTGCACCGTTCATTAGAGCCTCTCGACGCAAACCATTGCTTTTCATCCACACGCCCGGTGCTTACTCTTCTTCTGCTAGCTTCTTGCTTGCACTAGCAGTAACGAGTGAAAAAGATCGGAGCAGAGTCAGCCTGCCGGCTAGACAAGAATCTACCCACGCCCATGTCCGCGCAAGTGGTGGCGCCGGTAACCGCAGAGAAGACGATGACTACGATGGCGTGGCCGTACGTGGAGTACATGGCGCGGTGGGAGCGGCAGGTGGAGCGGCGGCAGCTGTTCCTCCGGAGCTACCACTTCTCCCGCGACGCTGATCATTACCTCTCGCCGCGCGCCAGAACGCGCCGCGTCGTCTGGGCCGGGGCGCGCCGCCTGCGCCGCGCGGCAGGCACGGGGCTCCGCCGCCTCCGCGCACGCATCCGCCTCTGCTTTGGCTGGGCCGCGCCCGCGCTCCGACTCCGCTCATTCCCTCGCCGCGCAGGACAGGGATTCCGCTACGGCCGCCTCCACCGCGCCGTCCCCGGAAAGACGACGCCGGCCTCCGTGTGCTTCTGCTAGCCAGGACGCGAGCGCAATGCAATTAACGAAAACAACAAAGCCAATGCCCAATGGCGGCAAACGCGCCTCCGCCACTTGCTTCACATGCCGACAGTGACATGGGGGCACCGAGCTGTCCGAGCATCAGACTGCCGGAGGTGACGCGCTGGTTGGCTGCCGCATATGTTCTTCGTTTTGGCCTGATCATAAGCTTCCGACAAGGGGCTGGACCGAGCTTCTGTTAAGTTACTCGTGTAATAGGCCGCCACTTCAGTTTTTGTTGCCACTTGTGTTGGACTTCAGGATATAGAATGTTGCGTTAACACTGCATGAACCTTGTAAAGTTCTACAGAACCGAAAGAACATTCAGAACAGTTCACGTCAATTTGAATGCCTACTGTAAGATGAGGAAATGTGGAACAGCTCTGATCCATCTGGTTAAACATCAATGTTTGTCGTACAAAGGTTCAGTATCGGTTGTTCCCAGCAGTTTGTGCTTTCGATTTTTTTTTTTTTTGAAACTACGGCATTCCCCCACTCCCAATTTTGGTTGACAAAAGGTAAAATAAGGTTATGACCAAGTCTGCTCCCCGACATAATTTCACTCAATCGCTCGGCAGGCACGATAAACCAAAGACTAGCTTTCTTCTTGATCTTTGCCAGGAGAACAAACTATGTGGCATTTGCGCCACCAATTATTAATAGAGCGCCATTTGTTGATGAAGGTCGAGTGTGTGAAGTTCCAAGGCCTAAGGTTGAAGTTCCAAACAATTAATAGGCATGGATCAACATGGTGGTTGATGGTTGGTTTGTCAGTGAGGCCAAACTAGCTACTTGACGTGCAGGAGTCTGTGTAAACCATCGGCTGTCTGTGGGTCTAATTCAAAACTTGAAACGGTTGGTGACTCCGATCCTGCTGCTCGAGATGATGCACGCGTTGCTTACGGCGGTGTGACCTGCTGCCGGCCGATGTGATCGATGGAAGATGGAAACGGTCGCGCGCGCGTGTTATTCGTATACGTACGTCAGGAAATTAAGGTAGGTCGATGCGGGCTGGTTGGTTGGCACCAATATTAGACAGAGGACGTCGAACCATCGCTAACTACAAGAAAGCTGAGCGATTTAGCGATCTGAGAGCGATCGTGCTACTATTCATCACTGTTCGTAGGAACAGTGTTTCGATCCGAGCCATCGCCCTGCGATCCAACGGTCCCCAGACATGCCCGTGACACTTTTGCAAAAAAAAAACCCTCACTGATCGACAAATCAAACCCGCAGTCCGCAACTTCACGCTACGAGGGACGCACCTGCAATTTGGGCAAAAATGGAGGATCTTCCTGGAAAACCATCACCAAATCCCCCCTCCCCCCCCCTCGCGCGCGCGGCCGGAAATCGCCGGCGCCGCCGACGCGCCTCGCGGCCGCTCCGGCCCTCCCCGTCCAGATCGATGGACACGGCGGCCTCCGTCGTCCTCGCCTCCACCTCCCTGCCGAGTTTCGTGTCCCGAAACGGCGCGACCTCGCCGGAATCGACGCCGCCGTCGCACTGCTTCCGCCGCCGCGTCCGCACGCCGCAGTCGCCGCTCCGGCGACCCAGAAATGGCGGGCCGCCACTCCCGGGTTCCCCGCGTCGAGGCGCGTCCACTGCGCCCGCCTGCGCGTCCCAGCTCGCCGTGGTTCGACGCCGGCGTCCACGCCGCCGCCGCGGCAGCTCCGCCCGTGGGCGACGTCATCCTGACGTCACCACGAACCTGGGCTGGGCAGTGGGCCGTCCGCTGGGCCGGCCTGCTTGCTGGGCGCCTGCCTCGGCCTTCTTTTTTTTCCATCCTGTTTTTTTATTTTCCAACACTTTTGAAACATGTGAGATATAGGTCCAAAACAATTCAAACAAATTTCCAAATATTTGCAAAAAAACAAAGTACTCATTCTAAATACTTTGTGACCTTTTCCAAGTTATTTCAAATCTTGCAAAGTTCAAATCATACATAAATCTTCATTTGACACCTTCGCGTCATTCGGGAAAATATAAATTTCAAAGTTCCCTTTCAAAATACTCAATTCAGACCAATTTCTAACAAATTATAAAAAAAAAAATACTCAAATACTTTGGAACCTTTTCCAAATTATTTCAAACCTTCGAAATTCCAAATAATACAGACCATCTTATGTAAACAAATTCAAAGAAATGACAAATGTTACAAAATCAATATCTTTATATCTATCCATCACAAAAATATCAACAACATTTCAGAACGATCAAAAAAATACCAGCCAACTTTTTGTAGCAGAATGCAAACATATTTGAACATTTCAAATTGGTAAACATTCAAAGACAAACTAGATACATTTCCTCTAATTATGTGAAGTTAAAATTAATATATACTCACACAATGCATTTCCTCTACTTATGTAGTTCAATTAAATACTTATGGCAAAATAAATACATATTCCACCAAATCAATTAGCTAAATATTCGGAACTACCCTAAAATACATCAAGATGCCCATAAAAAAGTGCTTACTACTCTAGAATATATCGACATGCTAAAAAAAACAAATGCTAAAAATGTATGGAGAAAACAAACATGTTTTAATATTTTCAACTGGCGAATATTCGGATAAAATCTAATTGCACTCCCTCTAATTACATGGAGTTAAACATATTAAATGCTCACACAATGCACTTCCTCTAATTGTGAACTCAAATTGAACATTTCAATTTGGTAAATATTTGCAAGTAATATGCACTCCCTCTAATTATATGTAGTTCAATTTTAAAAACTTCTCTAATTATGAAATTCAATTGAATAAATGTGCACTCCCACAGATGGACTTCAATTAACTATTGATAAAAAAATAGAAACATTTTCCAACCATTTCTATTTCAAATGTACCAACATGCTCACAAAAAAATAAATGTGAACTATTTAAGTCAACATACAAACATATTCAGACATTTCAAATTGCTTAATATTTGGAAAACATCCAAATGCACTTCCTCAAATTACATAGGGTTATTGAATTTAATAAATGCTCATACAATGCATTTCCTCTAATTACGGACCTAAATTACACATTTCAGTTTGGTACATATTTGCAAGCAATCGACATGACCTTTCAGTAATTATGTAATTCAATTGAAAAAAATGTGTGTTTACACCCATTATAGTTCAAATTGCTGAATATTTGGAAAACATCCAAATGCACTTCCTCAAATTACATGAAGTTGAATTTAATAAATGCTCATACGATGCATTCCCTGTAATTATGGACTTAAATTGAACATTTCAAATTGGTAGATATTTGCAAGTAATCGACATGACCTTCCACTAATTATGGTACTCAATTGAAAAAATGTGCGTTCACACCCATTGTAGACTTAAATTAAATATTGATTAAAAATAAAAACATTTTTTGCACATTCCAATTTGCTTAAGAATTTGAGGCACTCTAAAATATATGAACATGCTCACAAAATTAAATGCCAACTATTTTTGCCAAAATACAAACAGATTTCAATATTCCAAATTGCTTAATATTTGAAAAAACATCCAAATGCACTTCTTCAAATTACATGGAGTTCAATTTAATAAATGCTCATACCATGCATTCTCTAACTACGGAGTTAAAATGAAAATTTATGGCAAAATACAAAAATATTCAAACAATTTAAATCGCTGCGTATTTGGAGATACTCTACATATCAAATTTCAACGGATTTCGGCATTTCGAACTACAACAAAATACATATTCTCTAACTATGGAGTCATTTTACAAATTTATGAAAAAATACAAACTAACAGATGCCTACAAAATTCAGCAAGGGCGCGCCGTGCCGACGCGACAAAATTCTACACTATATGAACAAAAACAATTTAATTTGGCCAAAATTTAAAAATACGAAAAAAAGCACTTGCTCCAATTATATGGACAATTAGATGGAGTTGAATTTCACAAAACAAACTCCCTAATTATGAAATTCAGTTCGACAAATGATCTTTCGCACTCATTATGGACTTAAATTACAAATTGATAAACAAACATAAACATTTTTAAACCTTCCAACTTGCTTAAAGATTGGACATACTCTAAAATATATCAGATTTTTTTTCTTTTCAGAAACAATTTAAGAAACTGTTAAACTTCCGACATGTGGGCCTACCCTATTTAAGCAGATTAGAAACAAAAATGTAAACGTAAACTTCTTCTTCCAAATATCAAAACATTTAAATATAAACAACTTTTGAACATGCACATTTCCAAAATTAAAGTTTCTTCCCCAAGTATTCACAAATATGACAAATATATGAACACTAACACAAAGAAAAAAAACCACAGACTATTTTGCATTTGATCAAATTTCAAGTTTAAATTTTTTAAAGTTTCCAATGCCTTTCGAATCTGAGCATTCAAAAACCACAAAAAAAATTATTACATACGAACAGCTTTTAACAATTCTTTAATTTAAACAATTTGTAAATGTAATAAACGTGTACTATTTATACCGTATGACCAAATTTCAAAATTGAAACCTTCAAAATTTTCAATGTCTTCTAAATCTGAGCATTTGAAAAACGGAAAAAAAACATACGAATAGCTTCCCACTTTCACCAATTTTAGAAATTCAAACAAATTATAAATCAATATCTCTGAATATATCCACTGGAAAAATACGAGTAAAATATCAAAACAATCAGAATCATACATACAAACTACTTATGCTAAAAAACAAAAGATTGGAATATTCAAATTTTGCCACCATTTGGAAGTAATTCATATGCATTTTTCTCTAATTTCAATTAAATATTGACAACGAAATACAAACATGTTCGAACATTTCGAACTACTAAATATTTGAATATTCTAAAAAATATATCAAAAAAGCTCAAAAATATTACTACCTATTCATAACAAAATAAAAAACATGTTTGCAAATTGCGATTTGGCCAACATTTGAGCGAATATTCCGATGTTCCATAAAATATAACGAAAATGCTCACAAAAAAAACCCAATATACTCATAGCAAATTACAAATATATTTTAACATTTCAATTTGGCCAATATTTCGACACCATACGAACAAACTTTCCGCAAATGTGGAATCAAATTCAAATGGATTTTCCTGATTTCAATTAAATATTGACGTCCAAATACAAACATGTTTGAACATTTCAAACCACTCAATATTTGAATATTATACACAATATATAAAAAATGCACACAAAAAAATGCTACCTATTCATAACAAAATAAAAACATGTTCGAACATTCAAATTTAGCCAACATTTTGGTGAACAAAGAATATATATTGTACAAACAAAATCACCAAGGGCGTGGCGTGACGCTAAATTCAACTAGTGACATGCATGCAGGAGGCATTCGATCAGCATTCTTACCAGGTCTGAAACTGGGCATAAAAGGAGCCAGATGCCTGGATTTCGTGCTAATCCCACCGTGGTAAACATGCTAGGATTGGCCACGGGAAAAAGAAGAGTCGTCTGTAATATCCAGAGCCGAATCCACGCGTGTTTCATCCGTACGATCGAGCATACACATGCCTAGCTTGGGCAGATTAGCCGAGCAATTGACGACCTGTACGTCTGCTGTTTTTCATAAACCAAGCCAAAAGTTTTGTCCTTTTCATCAATTAGAAAAAAAGTGAGCCACCTCACCTCAACGTTTGAAAACGACGATAAAATTTAAGTGCTTCGGCAGTAACTACCACGGACGTGTACACCCGTGCAGAGAGTACGAAGAAAGCTACTGACTGGCAGGAGTTAAATTATTAGCGGTTGTCCACGGTGATACTCCAGAGGTTCCAAAAGAAGATGGAGATGGGGTTGTTAATTCGCGAGGTTTGACTTGATCGGAGCAGCATTTGTTAATCATAGCTTCGGTGGGCTTTCTTTGTTCGCAGGACATGTGGAATGAATCGAATCTCTGGGGCGATCTACTTGACCTTATATAATCGTACTAGTGTACAGTGTATGCTCCTGGCATGGTTAATCAATCTCATTGAGCCGTACCGGGTGAGAAATTCTCCACCCTGCAGTTCAGCTAACCAGCCTACCCCTACTAATTAACTCGCAAAGATTAGTTATGTACTCCAAGCGGTTAATAAAAATATGCATGCACACCAAGAGGCTAAACAAAGTCATGCACCGCGACTCTGCAATGTAGTACCAATCTTTGCAGGTACCAGCATTGCTTCGTGTACAGAGAGTACCGCTACCACGATTCCTACCCAACTTAACTAATCTCAGGCGCATTTTTCTTACTACAACTGTATTTTTTCCTGTGGTGAACCGTGCAAATAAGTTGCCTCAGTCGTAAGATGCCCACCTGTCTAAGCAGGACTCATGGAGTCTCTGACATTTTGTACACTTGGTGCGTAACTCTTTCTTCAGTCTGACACAGCTTAGGTTAATTTACTCTGCGTGATCTGGAAGCGGTTTGCGAGTTTTCAACGGAGCCCTTCCAGATGACAAGAATGTCAACAAAGATTAACTAGGAGTAGCTTTTCGCGTCTGTTTCACGCAGAGTCGACATGCTGTCATAGTTGTGCATGGGTGCGACTATATGGCTATGAAATCATCTCTAACCGGATTGGACGACATCTGATCCTTATCTGTATGCAGACAAGGATTTGGTTACGGGCTGAAATACCGCGGCTACTGTCTGGTAATCGGATTTTTTGGACCCCCGGTATACTCATTTACTGGTAGAAAAATCCCGGGTTGTTTAAATTTGTGCCAAATTCTTCCTCCCAATTTTTGTTTGTTTGTTTGTTTGTTTATGATTTATGTTTGAATTTCAAATTGTGTCCGAGAATTTCGTCCTGTAACCGGACGGTAATTTCTGGTAACCACGGTTACTGAAAATCCCGGCCCCTACTGAGAAAAAAATGAAGCCGGTACCCAAAACTTTGATGCAGACACGTTCGGATGTGTCCACGGACTGAGCTTGGACAACTCTAAATGTGTGTCCTTCCAACAACAACTCTTAAATATTCGCACCAAATTTATGCAAAGTGATGCAACGTTGCTCACACAATTCATACAAACCGAATTAAAAATAAGTCTTAACAAATACATACCGAATTGAAGAAAAAAATAATCAACAATTCATACAATAACCGATATAAGAATGAATCAATTGATGCGAAGGTCGCGATCGGCAATCTTCTTTTTCTTCTTCTTCTTCTTCTTCTTCTTCTTCTTCTTCTTCTTCTTCTTCTTCTTCTTCTTCTTCTTCATATGTCTTCATTCAAGAGGCTAGCGTATTGAAACATGATTCTTGATTGCTCCACCGTGAATCTTGCATCACTCATCTTATTCTTTTGCAACTCCACTTTTATCTAAACCTCATCCTTCTCTAAATCTATCTTCTCCTTAAGCCTCGCCCGATCAAACTCCATTCTCTCCCTCCACAGTGTCAAGAATGCTTAGTGCCTCTCCTCCTTCTCTTGTCTCTTCTCTTCGAATTTTTCAAGGTTTTACCTTTGGTGGAAAAGATATTCGTTTATGTGGCGGACATTTTGCTTCTGCGCCGTCACTCGTCGCCTTATCCTTCTCCCTATTCTCCCCCATCAAATGTTTTTTTCTTAATTTGAACGAACATTTGTCCGCCCGCCACCTCATCATCTTCATCAAGTCCAATAGGCAAAGTGAAGCTAGATCCATCATTGAACTTAATCTTCTTTGTTAGATTGTTGAGATTTGTCGAATTGGGTGCACAACTTCGGTTTATCATTCAATTCAATCCAACAATTAGACATAGTGAATGGTTTGTTATCCGAATTATGGTACAAAGTGGTGGCTAACCTCATCTAACAAGCAAAATGCTATGATATATTCAACAAAATACAATGCCAAGTAAGGAAAAATGTAATGACAAGTAATGAACCATCCACACTTACATAACTATGGATGCCAACACCATTTTATTTAGTACTATTTTGCACTTGTGCATAAAAATATCAAAACTTGCACAACTATCTTTGTTCGTGCGGTCAACCGTAGCACATAAGTTGTTTCAGTCGTGAGATGCCCACCTGTCCAAGCAGGACTCATGGACGCATGGGGTATGACATTTTTGTTGAGGGCGAAAGCTCAGAAACAAGGTTTTTTACATCACGCATAGTAAGGATACAAAGTCCGCCCGGTCTCGAGAATGTACAGGCAGCGTGAAGACCACGTCGGGGGGGCCGGGCATGGGTCAGGATGTAAACGGCAGCGGCATCCGCTGGGCCCGTATGCATGCGTATATATGCCGCATGGGCAGGGACTACGTGACTTGGTGCCTAGCTAGGATAAGCCCGGCGCGCCGTTCCTCCACTGCTGTATCTGTCTGCCGTCCGATAGAGCAGGGCTGCCGCGGCAGGCGTGTGGCGTACGTGGCAAGCAACGCCACGGCAGCCAAGCGGAAGAACCTTGCGAACGTACTGTACAATCAACCCACCCGGCCGGTCGACAACACAATGCATGTCTGCGTGGAATGCTCACCGGTTTGAAAGCACACATATCTCTTGCCAAATGGAGTTTCACTTCCATTGATTTACGAAATAAGAACCTTCAGATCGCCCGATCGGGAGTCGTAAGTAAACTGGGATATGTTGACAAGGTAAACAACAACCGACCCTGACGTACGGGCACCGTTGTTCATCCGTGTCCCGTTGCCCCTCAGTCCTCTCCACGCGCTCAGTCTCTAGGTACCCACCATCACATAATGACCCCTGTTGACCAACCATCGTCCTTAGCAAATTTAACAGCACAGCCGGACGCGAGCACGTTCGAACAAACCCAAAGCTTGCTAGCTTGTCTTCACGCCAATGGCGTTTCCTCTCTCCTACTCCGATCCACTAAAATCTAAACCTGTGGTCGGACAGAACGATTTGAACGTGCATTCACGCGCTAGTTTCAGGCTTTATGCGTGCGCACCACAAGGCATAGAAAAGGTCAAAGCCTGCCTTGCCGATCCAACGGTTACTACAACAGAAAAAAGGCACACCGTCAGTGGGTGGGCCCTCTATCCAAGGATATATTCTACTGCGCAGTATTTTTGGAGAAGAAATTTGCACACACAGCGTGGGCACATGCATCGTCACACTGCCTACTAAGCTAATGCCACATTTTGAGAGGCGATTTCCTTCTCCCCAGTTCCACCGATCCTATAATTCTTATTAATTTTTTAATCCTGGATATAGCCAATAGAGTATGCACGACAATCCCGGATATAGCCAATAGAGTATGCAACGAACGTGCCAAAAACAGCCTTCAAATACTTTGTATTCTAGACTACAGAAAAATGGCAAAAAAAGGTGGATTTCAATATGCATGTTTCAAAATCTCCAAATTTATTAGATTTTACCATTTTTGTATAGCTTAAAATAAAAGTATTTAAATTTGCTTTTTCGCACGTTTGTGGAATACATTATTGGTTACATCCGATTTTTTTTCAAAAAATAAATATTTTCTCGATTATTTAAACTATCGGGTCCAAAGCCAAACACACTTTCCGCCAAATTGTCGAATACTAAAATGAAGTGGATCTCGATTTTCATCTACAAGTTCTATACCAATTCGTCAAAGATCGGGTTTGTGCAAGGTCATCTGACAGTTAACATTTTTCAACGTCGACATGCGTGTAGTATATTCATTCAGTGACTTCCATGTACACACCACGTGTACATTCAGATATAATCCTATTCTCCTCAAGCACGAGAGAAAAGTCCCTTCTTTTTGTAAATCAAAATACCAGCTGCTAAAATAACAGTTCAAACTAGAAGCTACAACTAGGCAGTGTCATTTTCCAATCAAGCAGAAAGCGCATGATTGTCCGTGTAAAAAAGGATTAGCACCCCAAAGTGCAAGGAAATCGTCCAAGGTTCATGCATCAGACTGCCCGAACGACTCAACAAGTAGACCGTGGAGGCGAGACGCTGCTTGGCTTCTGCTGCATATGGTTTTCCTTTCGGCCTGATCGTCAGCTTCCGACAAGGGGCTGGGACAGTTGAACACAATGGCAAGGAACATCGAGGATATTCTTCAGTTTTTGTTGCCACTTGTTGGACTTCAGCCTTCAGGATAGAATGTTAACACTGCATGAACTTTGTGAAGTTGTGAAAAAACCAAATGAACATTCAGAACAATTCACGTCAATTTGAATGACTACTGTCAGAAAATGTGGAACAGATCTGAACCTTCTGGTTGAACATCAATGTTTGTTGTAGAAAGGTTCAGTATCAGTTGTTCCCAGCAGTTCGTGCTTTTGATTTTGTTTTGAAACGACGGCATTCCCCCACATAATTTCACTCAATTGCTCGGCACCCACGATAACCCAAAGATTAGCTTTCTTCTTGATCTTTGCGAGGAGAACAAACTATGTGGCAAGCTTGTTGGGGAAGACACATGCATTATGTTCATTCCAAATTTGTAGAAAATTTAGAGATTTGGAGCTGTCTACCCTCTATTTCTTTGTCTTTCTGTGATGCAGCTAACAATATCTTAAGACACTAGAGGATATAAACCTTTATAATGAATACAAATTCCATATATTCGAATCTGTTTTCAGTTGGACTCCTAATTTGTTTAGCCAACAAAGGCCAATAACATATAGGTCCGAGTCTAACCAATTAATTAAGTCCCCGACACTGACGTGTGAGTCATGCGCCGAGATTGAAATCAAATTCAAACTCGCAGGATTTAACAATCCATAGAGTCAGACATTCCGCTCTATATTATTTTTGAATATAATTCCGGCGCATTCATTTACACTCTTTTCTGAAGAAATAGGCTTTTGCCCCGCTATATTAATATAGCAACAACCCGATACAACAAAGAGACCACTGCTGGGGCAAACAACACAGTCATGCCCAAAAGAAAAGGAAGAGAAAAAAGAAGAGAAAACAAAGCCGACACCGACGGTTCAACGAAAACGATAGTGACTCGCAACCGCTGCGTGCTCCCCGACGAATTCTCACCACGATCCTAGCACTCTAAATCGTCGCGTACCAAACAGCACCTTCAAGAAGGAAAGCGATGACAACGACGCTGCTGCCCGAACTGGTCCTAGGGTTTCCCCCGGTATGCTCCGAGGAGTGGGGAAGAGGTACACCCGACGCCCCTCAGGAAGGAAGGGTGACACGCTCAAGCGTCACCGCGTCGGTGCCAAAACGACAGGGATTTCTCCCGACCCCCAAAAAACCACATCCCGGACAATCTGTAGTGCTCCATCAAACTTGCCACCCACCAACAAACGCCACCACGGTCTTGAAGTCACCATCGTCGTCTCACCAAGACAAACGTAGCATGGCCAGTCATCCCGAGACGAAGCAGCCGTAGACAAGGTCCGACAGTATCACAACCACACTGGAGGGAACAACCTCCACCGCCGTAGACGGTAGCCGACCGGACGCTACGACAAGATCACACCAAGCCATTGGAACCGGAGGGCGGCAGTAGCGCAGCCACCTGGAGGACGTCCTCCACCGCCATCGGCCATGTTCAACATTTGCGCCACCAATTATTAATAGAGCGCCATTTGTTGATGAAGGTCGAGTGTGTGAAATTCCAAGGCCTAAGGTTGAAACGGCATTTGATAAAAAAAATGCAAGACCGATTCGTGGCCCTATTGCAAAGAGGACATAAGCCACCCAGCCTCTGCATCAAAATGATGCATACGGCCGAATCCCACCTCTTTTGGATGGCAAGCCAAGCGAATATTTTGTCGCATCTTCCAAACAATAGGCATGGATCAACATGGTGGTTGATGGTTGGTTTGTGAGTGAGGCCAAACTACTTGACGAGTTGACGTGCAGGAGTCTGTGTAAACCATCGGCTGTCTGTGGGTCTAATTCAAAACTTGAAACGGTTGGTGACTCCGATCCTGCTGCTCGAGATGATGCACGCGTTGCTTACGGCGGTGTGACCTGCTGCCGGCCGATGTGATCGATGGAAGATGGAAACGGTCGCATATTAGGAGTATTCGTATACGTACGTGAAAGGTAGGTCGATGCGGGCTGGTTGGTTGGCACCAATATCAGACAGACTGCAACAAATTAAGGACGTCGAACCATGACATGCATGCATGAGGCATTCAGTCAGCATTCTTACCAGGTACAGTATGAAACTGGGCATAAAAGGAGCCAGATGCCTGGATTTCGTGCTAATCCCACCGTGGTAAACATGCTAGAATTGACCACGGGAAAAAGAAGAGTCGTTTGTAATATCCAGAGCCGAATCCACGCGTGTTTCATCCGCACGAGCACCAAGTGTCAAATCTCCATACACATGCCTAGCTTGGGCAGATTAGCCGAGCAATTCACGACATGTCTGCTGTTTTTCATAAACCCTTTTTCATCAATTAGAAAAAAAGTGAGCCACCTCACCTCAACGTTTGAAAACGACGATAAAATTTAAGTGCTTCGGCAGTAACTACCACGGACGTGTAGACCCGTGCAGAGAGTACGAAGAAAGCTACTGGCAGGAGTTAAATTATTAGCGGTTGTCCACGGTGATACTCCAGAGGTTCCAAAAGAAGATGGAGATGGGGTTGTTAATTCGCGAGGTTTGACTTGATCGGAGCAGTTTTGTTAACCAGAGCTACGGTGGGTTTCCTTTGTTCGCAAGACACATGTGGAATGAATCGAATCTCTGGGGGCGATCTACTTGACGTTACACACCTTATATAATCGTACTAGTGTACACTAGTACAATGTAGTACCAATCTTTGCAGGTACCAGCATTGCTTCGTGTACAGCTAGTACCGCTACCACGATTCCTACCTAACTTAACTAATCTATCTCAGGCGCATTTTTCTTACTACAACTGTATTTTTTCCTGTGGTGAACCGTGCAAATAAGTTGCCTCAGTCGTAAGATGCCCACCTGTCTAAGCAGGACTCATGGAGTCTCTGACATTTTGTACACTTGGTGCGTAACTCTTTCTTCAGTCTGACACAGCCTTTGGTTAATTTACTCTGCGTGATCTGGAAGCGGTTTGCGAGTTTTCAACGGAGCCCTTCCAGATGACAAGAATGTCAACAAAGATTAACTAGGAGTAGCTTTTCGCGTCTGTTTCACGCAGAGTCGACATGCTCTCATAGTTGTGCATGGGTGCGACTATATGGCTATGAAATCATCTCTAACCGGATTGGACGACATCTGATCCTTATCTGTATGCAGATCAAGGATTTGGTTACGGGCTGAAATACCGCGGCTACCTGCTGGTAACCGGATTTTTTGGACCCCCGGTATACTCATTTACTGGTCGAAAAAATCCCGGGTTGTTTAAATTGGTGCCAAATTCTTCCTCCCAATTTTATTTGTTTGTTTGTTTATGATTTATGTTTGAATTTCAAATTGTGTCCAAGAATTTCGTCCTGTAACCGGATGGTAATTTCCGGTAACCGGATTTTTTGGACCCCCATTAACTGGTCGAAAAATCCCGGGTTGTTTAAATTTGTGCCAAATTCTTCCTCCCAATTTTTTGTTTGTTTGTTTATGATTGATGTTTGAATTTCAAATTGTGTCCGAGAATTTCGTCCTGTAACCGGTAATTTCCGGTAACCACGGTTACCGAAAATCCCGGCCCCTACCGAGAAAAAAATGAAACCGGTACCCAAAACTTTGATGCAGACACGTTCGGATGTGTCCACGGACGGAGCCTGGACAACTCTAAATGTGTGTCCTTCCAACAACAACTCTTAAATATTCGCACCAAATTTATGCAAAGTGATGCAACGTTGCTCACACAATTCATACAAACCAAATTCAAAATAAGTCTTAACCAATACATACCGAATTGAAAAAAAATCAACAATTCATACAATAACCGATATAAGAATGAATCAATTAATGCCAAGGTCGTGATCGGCAACCTTCTTCTTCTCCTTCTTCTTCATATGTCTTCATTCAAGAGGCTAGCGTGTTGAAACATGATTCTTGATTGCTCCACCGTGAATCTTGCATCACTCATCTTATTCTTTTGCAAGTCCACTTTTATCTAAACCTCATCCTTCTCTAAATCTATCTTCTCCTTAAGCCTCGCCCGATCAAACTCCATTCTCTCCCTCCACGGTGTCAAGAATGCTTAGTGCCTCTCCTCCTTCTTCTCTTCGAATTTTTTCAAGGTTTTACCTTTGGTGGAGAAGATATTCGTTTATGTGGCGGACATTTTGCTTGTGCGCCGTCACTCGTCGCCTTATCCTTCTCCCTATTCTCCCCCATCCATGCGCACTTACATGACTATTGATGCCAACACCATTTTAATTCCTATTTTGACATAAAAACTGCAAAACTTGTACGACGATCTCTTTTCCTGCGTACCACATAAGTTGCTTCAGTCGTAAGATGCCCACCTGTCGAAGCAGGACGCATGGGGTGTGACATTTTGTACACTTGGTGCGTAACTCTTTCTCCATTCTGACACAAGCCTCGATCCTTTGATAGCAGCAGCCTTGTTGTTAAGATAACGGTGCGTACTGTCTACGCTGCATGCAGCAATAGCAGTTTATCGCGTTGTCTGCACGGTGAAACCGATGGCGATAGGCGAGCTGAGTGAGCGAGAGGGAACGTTGTCAACGGCCGGGCATGGGCAGGAACGTGACTTGGTGCCTCGATCGGATAAGATCCTCCACTGCTGTATCTGTCTGTCACCGTCGCCGTCGCCGTCTGATCGGGCCGCGACAGGACGTACTTTTGCCAGGTGTGTGGTTTGGCACGCGACGCCACGGCAGAATCCACAACCTTCCGAACGTACGTACGTAGACCCACCAGGTCGACAACAAAATGCATGCTTGTCGTTCCATTGTAAAAAGAATTGGCCGAAACCGATACAACACCACTCTCCACGTCGGTTCCGAGCCCACGCAGCAGCCACACCTACACCTCAACGCGACACTGCGGATGCGCAAAAAAGGAGCCACCGGTCTGTCGGTCCCAAGGATGGGCCTACGACAAAAACGACCAAGCGGTTAATGGCGCCACCCCAAAACCTCAACGCGACGGCGGCTCACCGGTCCCACATCCATGCTAGTCCCGAGGCCACACACCACACGCATTGACGACAAAAACTCCCAAACGGTCAAGGTTAACTCCCCAACACGCATTATTTTTGTGGAATTTCACGCTGCCTGCTCCCTGCGGGCCGGCTGCCGCGGCAGGCGTGTGGCGTGACAAGCAACGCCACGCCAGCCAAGCGGAAGAACCTTCCGAACGTACTGTACAATCAACCCACCGGCCGGCCGGTCGACAACACAATGCATGTCTGCGTGGAATGCTCACTGGGATGAAATCACACATGCCTCATGCCAAATGGAGTTTTACTTCCATTGATTTACGAAATAAGAACCTTCAGATCGCCCGATCGGGAGTCGTAAGTAAACTGGGATATGTTGACAAGGTAAACAACAACCGACCCTGACGTACGGGCGCTCAATCTCTAGGTACCGACCATCACATAATGACCCCTGTTGACCAACCATCGTCCTTAGCAAATTTAACAGCACAGCCGGACGCACGCACGTACTACGAACTACCAAGAGCTTGCTAGCTTGTCTTCACGCCAATGGCGTTTCCTCTGTCCTACTCCGATCCACTAAAATCTAAATCTGCGGTCGGACAGAACGATTTGAGCGTGCATTCACGCGCTAGTTTCAGGCTTTATGCATGCGCACCACAAGGCATAGAAAAGGTCAAAGCCTGCCTTGTTGCCGATCCAACGGTTACTACAACAGAAAGAAAGGGCACACCGTCAGAGGGTGGGCCCTCTATCAGAGGATATATTCTACTGCTAATGGGTGCAGTATTTTTGGAGAAGAAATTTGCACACACAGCGTGGGCACATGCATCGTCACACTGCCTACTAAGCTAATGCCACATTTTGAGAGGAGATTTCCTTCTCCCGAGTTCCACCGATCCTATAATTTTTATTAATTTTTTAATCCTGGATATAGCCAATAGAGTATGCACGACAATCCCGGATATAGCCAATAGAGTATGCAACGAACGTGCCAAAAACAGCCTTCAAATACTTTGTATTCTAGACTACAGAAAAATGGCAAAAAAGGTGGATTTCAATATGCATGTTTCAAAATCTCCAAATTTATTAGATTTTATCATTTTTGTATAGCTTAAAATAAAAGTATTTAAATTTGCTTTTTCACGCGTTTGTGGAATACATTATTGGTTACATCCGATTTTTTTTCAAAAAATAAATATTTTCTCGATTATTTAAACTATCGGGTCGAAAGCCAAACACACTTTCCGCCAAATTGTCGAATACTAAAATGAAGTGGATCTCGATTTTCATCTACAAGTTCTATACCAATTCGTCAAAGATCGGGTTTGTGCAAGGTCATCTGACAGTTAACATTTTTCAACGTCGACATGCGTGTAGTATATTCATTCAGTGACTTCCATGTACACACCACGTGTACATTCAGATATAATCCTATTCTCCTCAAGCACGAGACAAAAGTCCCTTCTTTTTGTAAATCAAAATACCAGCTGCTAAAATAACAGTTCAAACTAGAAGCTACAACTAGGCAGTGTCATTTTCCAATCAAGCAGAAAGCGCATGATTGTCCGTGTAAAAAAGGATTAGCACCCCAAAGTGCAAGGAAATCGTCCAAGGTTTAGCATAAAGCCGCCCACCCTCCGCCTCCCACTCCAACCATCTCCCCTACTCTGCTTCCCCGCTCCCTTCGTCCCCAAGCTGCCTGAGCTGCGACTGCAGCTCGCGCAGCCAACTCCTCCTCCCGCCGCCGTCGCTAACCCTCCCCTATAAATCCTCCGCTTCGCCGTACATCTCTTCAGACACCGACGCAAATCGCTGCTCCTCCCCACGCTTGCTTGCGGCAAGCTGCTAAGCATCCTCTGCTAGCTTCTTGCTTGCAGAGCCAAGAGAGAGCCGAGCAGAGTCAGCAGCCAAGAATCTAACTTTGGCCATGTCCGTGCAAGTGGCGGCGCGGTGCCGGCCTCTGCGTCGGAGAAGACCATGACTACGATGGCGGCGTGGCCGTACGTGGAGTACATGGCGCGGTGGGAGCGGCAGGTGGAGCGGCGGCAGCTGTTCCTCCGGAGCTACCACTTCTCCCGCGACGCTGACCACCACCTCTCGCCGCGCGCCCGCACGCGTCGCGTTGTCTGGGCCGGGGCGCGCCGCCTGCGCCGTGCGGCGGCCACGGGGCTCCGCCGCCTCCGCGCGCGCATCCGCCTCTGCTTCGGCTGGGCCGCGCCCGCGCTCCGACGCCGGTCGTCCTCCTCCTCCCGCCGCGCCGGCCACGGGTTCCGCTACGGCCGCCTCCAGCGCGCCTCCGCCGGGAAGGCGGCTCCGGCCTCAGCCGCCGCGTCCGTCTGCTTCTGGTAGCCGGGCCGCGACGCGAGCGGCATGGGTCGAACAAAGCTACAGACAAAGCCAACGTGGTAGCACTTGTTGGCTTCTGAGTTAAGCTTAATTAACTACTTCGATTAAAAGCAGAAAAAGATGGCAGTTCTTGCTCACTGGTTGACTAGAGATGATAGCTACTGTATTAAAACAGGGTGCCTGTTGCTCAAGGGGATTGATTGTATCCTCTGCATGTTTTTTCGTTCTTTTTTGATGTTTAGTTTGAGTGGATGAGCTGTGTAGTTTGCTGGACTCATTTGTGAGGAAAAAAATAATCTCTCCGTTCCTCTGTTCTTGGGATGCAACTTTGTTTTTGCTGAGCTGATATCTGAAAAGGAAATAACCTCTCTGATAATTCCTCGGTCTTGGGATGCTCGATCGATGTCCCTGCGCTTTTTTTACCTTTCCAAGTGAAACTCAAAAAACTATGCATGCAATTCAGGGTTACCGTTTTCCTATGTCATGCACCCGAACAGTGTGAAGAGGATAAGACATGTGTCTCTTTGCATCGAGTGAGAGACCAAGTCTAGGCCAGCTTCTCGTCAGAGTCACAGTTACAGGTCAGGTCTAAAGTTTGCAGTCAGTTTTGAAGTGGGCGTCTCGTGGTGCTGAGGTGAGGAGTGCCACACCGAGGTGTCGATTTCGAGTGCGTGTCGCGGTCAAATGGCAGCGGTAGACAAGGAAGAAGAGGATGCCATTGAGCAGCAGCGGCCACTTTCTTTCTTTCCTCTTCACTTTTCCCTGTGGCCCTTTCCATGATGGATGATGCCCTCTTACTTTCCCCCAAGTCCAAACTGGATTTCCTCTGAGGTGAGGAGTGCCACACCGAGGTGTCGATTTCGAGTGCGTGTCGCGGTCAAATGGCACGGCACGGCAGCGGCAGAGAAGGAAGAAGAGGATACCATTGCAGCAGCAGCAGCCACTTTCTATCTTTCTTCTTCACTTTTCCTTCTGGCCCTTTACATGATGGATGATGCCCTCTTACTTTCTCCCAAGTCCAAACTGAATCTCTTCCGTTTATTTGGAGTTGTGGACATATGTTTTTGACAGTTTGAACAGCTGTGCAGGAAATGGTGCTTGTAGTGCGAAATTCCCTTCACAGACGAAGAGATCACACGCCATTATACTTTTTTCCCGGCCGTCTCTGCATGCGTACGTGCCATCGGCCATAATGGATTAATGGGTTTGTTTCGGTACGAGCCTGATTCCTGAAGATTGTCTGCACTATGCAGCCACCGCTATGTCCAAGACGACTTTATGATCATGCAGATCGTGGCCGGTACTAACTGTACTGACTACTGACAAAAAATGATACCGAAGAACTGAACAAACCCGAAGATACTCCATGGTTAGGGTGACGCAGCAGTGGAGTACTAACAGAGTTCATCGCTTAACTATGATTGTCAGCATACTACAGGGTCATGGGGTTCAGTCATTGTCAATATGATAGCCGCAACCCAGACGCCAGATTATATATAGGACTAACTAAACTGGTTGCCGGCCTAACCACGTCGGACTGCAACCGTATATTAAAGCGGAGTGTCCATCGTTGGGGCCGATCCATTATCCATCGCCAGGAGGAGACGATGATGATCAGATAGAGCTTAATTAGCCGACGGATGGCCCCGGATATGGATCATGGATGCATCATATGCGTGTGATATTTTTGTGCATGATCTGCTTAATTAAACCGATGTGTACGTGTGTATTTTTTTCCGGTGATGTGTACGTGTGTATTAATCATACAGTATGATGATCATGGTATGATTGATCGGCTCTCGAGTTTTGGGGTGCCGTCCGTGGCCCGAAAAACAATTTCTTTTTTCTGGGAACCGGTAGGACAGGAGATTATTAAAACATGATGATGGGCCGGTTCACTTCAGTCGACGGCGACGTATTTTTCTTCTGTTTGTTGACATGATGGCGCTGACTGTGTGTGAGAAGGAAAGGAGGTGCACTCTACTACTCTTGATCGCGCTGTGCTGTAATCGTACTATGCAGAAGTGCCGGGGTGCTTTCGTTTGGAAGCGGTGAGCTACCTCGTTGCCATGGCACTCGATCTGGTCTGGGAAACCTAACGCAGAGACAAAATTTGAAAACCAAAGTGAAGCTTGGAAAGAAGGAAACGAAAAGCAGCACCCTGCTTGAAATGAAACGAAGAGCCTGACAGATCTCGCTTTGAGGTGACCTACCGTTTTCTGTTATGGAGAAGTTGTGAAAAGCGGTACGACGTCTGCTAGCTATTTGCGGTTCGAATGATCTTCAGAGACTCTTGGATTGCAAAAAAAGCCACATCATATATTCTCTCCGTTCACAAAAAGATGTCTCAAGCTATCTCAAATTTGTATGTATCTAGACATAATTTAGTACATATATATATTTTTAGATAAAGATCATATATTAATATCATGGAGATACCAATTACACCTAGCCTCTGCAACAACGCATTGCCCTAGCGACATTACGGATGCACACAGCCGAAAAAACACAGAAAAATTACAAAAAAGAAAAGTCCCGCTAAAGTGATCAGAACTTCGAAACAGCAGTACTAACACCACCAAGACAGCACCAGAAGTCTAGCAGTCCACGCTCTCAAAACAATGTCTTCACCAGGCCATTGCCAGACACAACCAATTAAGATCAGACCTTGGATTTTCACCCTGAAAGATAGGACTTAGGACTTCTCCTGTGTAGTCGCCCCCACGTACATGCCCGTGCTCCAAGTCACGAAACACCTAGCCAATTCTTCGTCGCCGCAAAGACTCAAACCACCATTGTTAGTCCTCAGATCTCGCCTTCCATGACATTCTCCGCCAGCATCATGGAGCTAGAAAGCGTGCTCCATGAAATTAACAGCCAGCAGAGCTTCGAAGCTCTCTCTGAAACCAAACGGTCAGAGAAAAACATGGGTGCGCACGATCGAATACCATCCGATCCAGCAATCTCCAGGCATGAGTCGCCCAATGGAGTTCGCCGGCGGAGCTTTCCGAAACACGTCCGTCTAGTCAGATCGATGGTGATCGACATCCGGCAGCTCTTCATCTTGGCGCGAGAAGAACCCTAGGACCACCGCCATTATTCTTCAGCCTCGCAAGCCCCGACGCCGCAAAGCCACTCCCAGCGGAAACGGCAGCAAAGGAGGAGGTCAACCAACGCACAGCTTAAGGAAACGTCGGCGTGGCCAAAGCCACCGCCGGACTACCCGTATCGCCGGCCCGAGTTGGAGCCCGCGGCCCAGATCGGATCTGGGGCCCAGATCAGAACGACCCCCGATCCCTTCCGCCATCTGGAAGACGGACGACAGGCACCGGCGGCGCCCCACCGCCTCGACGCCGCCACTCGGCCGGGAGAACTCAAACGCCGGCCAGATGACCGCGCCGCCCTGTGCCCGCCGCCTGCGCCTCACCGCCTCCGTGAGACATCACCGCGAGGCACCTCCCCTGCCCACCGTCAAGGACGGGATGGGCGCCGCCACCGCCGCCAGGGCCGGTAGCAGCGGCGGCAGGGGCAGGGATGGGTGGCTGCTAGGGTTGAAGGAGAGGTGGTCGCCTCCGGAGCCGCCTAGAGGGATGGTGGGTGGCGGCTAGAGGCACCGGTACTACGTGTTACTGTTACCAGTATGTAGATATATATAAATTTGGACGGAGGGAGTAGCTTATTTAAAAACAAATCGGGGAAAAAAGCTTATTTAAACTGACTTAGCCGTTTTTGCATTTTTCTGTCACGGATGAGCCCAAATGAATAACATTTTCTGAAATTTTCAGAGTATATTAGATATTCAGAACGTCAACACGAATGACGTTCTCGACATGATGCAGCCATTTTCCCCCCGTTTTGAATACGACCGCTCTGCTGCACAACTTGGGACCCGAACGAGAAAGGCAGGCGGCTCACGATCAATGCTTGGTCCTCCTATCCCGCTTAGGTGTGCGAACTACTCGATTACTCATCATGGAATGGGCAACATGGCCATTTTGCTCTCTCTTTGACAAATTGGCCTCTTGGCGTGAAAAAAAACCTTCACGTGATCGAGCCCATCACCTAATTTCTTCAAGTCACGGAAGATGACAGTACTGGCTGACTTCGGAAGCTTGTCGACTTGTCGTCCCAGCGTTTCCACGGCCGTAAAGCATGATGTCGATCCGATCGACGCCAATCTGCCTCTTAAACGTGAGTTTCAAAATTATCACGAAAGTCTTGACAAATCGGCTCACCACAGTAGCAGATAAAAGCATTCACCCTTCGCAGACAGCTTTTGTTCCTGGGAGAGATATTTTGGAAGGTGTGACTGTTTGCCATGAAGTGATTCATGAGATAAAGAAGTCTAATTCGAGGGGTATTGTCCTCAAATTAGACTTCGAGAAGGCGTATGACAAGATTCATTGGAGTTTCTTGCGAGATGTTTTGAGAAAAAAAGGTTTTGATGAGAAGTGGATTCAGTGGATTGTGCTGGCAGTTGAAACAGGGAAAGTCTGCATAAATATAAACGGGGAACATGGTGATTACTTTAGAACCTTTAAGGGGTTGCGTCAGGGCGACCCTTATCGCCATTGTTGTTTAATGCGGTGGCGGATGCTTTAGGAGCTATG
The DNA here is from genome assembly GCA_947311845.1 of Poa pratensis. Classification (NCBI taxonomy): domain Eukaryota; kingdom Viridiplantae; phylum Streptophyta; class Magnoliopsida; order Poales; family Poaceae; genus Poa; species Poa pratensis. The sequence goes on from CAMZMU010000048.1 coordinate 12,480,796, forward strand.
TTCTCTGCTGCTAAGGAGGCGGGACATTTGAGAGGTTTGGTGCCGCGTTTAGTTGATGGGGGTGTCACGCATTTGCAATATGCTGATGACACGTTGCTGTTTCTGGATTGTGATGATAAATCTATTACCACGGTTAAGTTTTTGTTGTTCTGTTACGAGGCAATGTCGGGGCTGAAGATTAATTTCCAGAAGAGTGAAATTGCTGTTTTCGGGGTTAGTCAGGATGAGCAGCGGCGAGTGGCTAATTTGTTCAATTGCGAAATAGGTGATTTTCCAATGAAGTATCTTGGGATCCCGGTTTCTCATAAAAAGTTACTTTCCTCCGATTTTGAGTTTTGGCCCACAAAAATTCAGAAAAGGCTTGGAACTTGGCAGCCTACCTCGTCTGGTGGGAGATCGGTGTTGATCGACTCCTGCCTGGATAACATCCCTAATCATATCTTAGGCTTTTACTGGTTGCCGGAGGGGATCCACTATAAAGCTGATATGGTTAGAGCTAAGTTTTTTTGGGAAGGGAATGGTAATCATAGCAAATACCATATGGTTCGTTGGGCAAATCTTTGCAAACCCAAGCACATGGGTGGTTTGGGCTTTGTGGATACAAAGGCGAGAAATACAGCTTTCTTGTCTAAATGGATTGTGAAACTTGAACGGGGGGACAAGGATCTAAGTTGTCAAATTCTTAGGAAAAAATACCTCGGTGAGGGGAGTTTTTTCCAGTCGGACAGTGCTGGGGCGTCGCAGTTCTGGAAAGGTTTGCATGCGGTAAAAAGCTGGGCTCGTAATGGTATGGCTTATCATCTGGGTGACGGTAAAAAAGTTTGCTTCTGGAAGGACAGGTGGAAGGGACAGGTACCGCTGGGTATTTGTTTTCCTAACATTTTTAAGTGTTGTGATAACCCAAATATTCTGGCTTCTAATGTGAATACTACTCGAGGCTTAGCTCTGAATTTTAGAAGGTCTTTTGGTCCGAGCGAAATGGAGGAGTGGAGACAAATCCAAAGTATGCTCGATGGGGTTGTGCTGTCGGATCAGCCTGATGTTGGGTATTGGGCTCTGTCGAGCACAGGCAAATACACTTCAAAATCGATGTATGAAATGATAGTTGATCCGGGGATAAAAGATAATTGTATGCTTGACATGTGGAAGAGTAACATGCCTTTAAAAATTAAGAACTTTGTCTGGATGTGTGTTAGAGGTAGGATTCAGGTAGCTGTGGATCTTAAAGCGAAAGGGTGGCCAGGGGATGCTAATTGTAAACTCTGTGGTGAACTGGAAACTGTCAACCATTTGATCTTCAATTGTCCTTTGTCACAATTTTGCTGGTGGTGGGCAAAAATGGCCTTGAACTGGGACAAGGTCCCTTCTAATTTTGAAGACTTTTCGGATATGAGTTTGGAAAGGCATGGGGGCAATAATAATTTTCTTGGTTGGTCTCTGTTTGGCTCGATGGTGTGGACCATCTGGTTAACTCGGAATGACTATGTTTTCAACAACAAGATTTGTAGCTCCCCTGCAACTAACATATACAAAGCCGTTTCTCTCTTATCGCAGTGGACTCCGTTGGTGTCGGCCAAGCGTAAGAAGGATTGGAGCATCATGCTGGAACGTCTACAGACTTCTACAAAAACGACGCACTTCATTCTTTCTTCCCGCAGAGGAGTTGGATAGGCTTCTGTGTAGTGGGTGGCCTGTATTGCAGCTGTATTCGCTTTTTCCTTGTTTTCTTTTAGCTGCCTGGTGTTGGATGACTGTAATCACTTTTTCCTATCCTGGGTTGGAGTTTGGTTGCGTTTGTAATAACTTGTTACGCTGGTTCTCCCAGTGGTGTTTGGTCCTACCTTGCTTTCAATAAAAAGCAGGGCCCATCTAGGTCTTAGTTCGCATCGACGCCAATTTGCCTTTGCCTTTTGTATTTCTTATTAAGCGAATGCAACCATCACAGTAACACTGCCAATTACTTGTTGCTACTGCAGTTTCTGAATATTTTTGAACCCGGATTAAAGTTGATCAAGGAAGACAAAGCAGGCTGTCGATCTATCAGGATAATTTGAACGAGCAGCCAGCACTAGCAGGCCTGAGCACTGTCGACTGCCTCAAGTGTCAATTGTCCTTTTTCTTTTCTTTCCGAGTCCTCGTTTGTGTCGACCTGGGCCGAGGCTTGAGCATACGGCCGGCAGGCTGCACAAACCGGATTGCGTCCATGGGTCAGTGGCTGGTCGCCCAGGCCCAGCCTTGTAGTGGGTAAGTTTGAGTATAGACCGACTATAGGAGACCGCCAGGGCACCTAAACTTGCGCTGCATTGGTTCAGCCTACAACGTCTCTACTCATCAAGTTGATCGATAGGTGGCCTGCTTCGAATGTTTTAGCTAGTCGGCCCGGCTATACCTTTTTTTTTTGTTATTGAGCGGCTCGGATGCTACCTTTGTTTAGTCTTCCGCGGTGGAATAAGCAGTGGAATTTGTTAATCTTCCACCAAAACGAGTTCTAACTCAAACTCGAAACGCGCCGCGCGTGTGATTTGTGGCATGGCGGGCGACGTAGTAGGAGTGCGCATGAACTGCTCATATTCTTACTCACTGAGTAGAAGAGTTCCACTTATAAGCGGGTTCAACTCTTTTCCAACTAGGAATATGGGACTAATCTTAGTCCTAGTCCCATTTCAGATACACAACATGCACCAAACTCAGTGGACATTTGAGAATTTAATGATTTATTATTGGGCTAAATGGGCCTACGCCATATAAAATCCAACATGTTCAGGTCCTTTCTCTGCAGTGTTCATCACACAAACTCAGAACAAGTTTTCTATGTAGTACTGCACGATAAAACGTTTTTTTACAAGGGCATATGACACCAGGGGCAAATCTGGTTCGTCGATTCCATCCATCCGACGGACCTGGACCAGTCCATTTTCGTCCGTCGGTCAACGACGAATTTGGTCCATTGGATGGACGAAACGGACGGACCAGATTTTCCGCTGGCGCCATATGCCCTTTTAAATATCTTTTTCGACTGCACGACCAGTAATAAAATGCTCTTTATCTTAAAAAAACGCATGACCAATAAGCATGACCAATAAGTGATGGCCTGAAAAAAGTTCTATTATTTATTATTTTTGGATGCTATTTGTTCCACCGTGTTAGGCCATCTCCAGCCGTCCCCCCCCCCGAGCCCCCCAGGAGGCCTTTTTAGCGCCGGCGGTAACGAAAATCCACCAGCCGGCCCCCCAGAAGTCGATTTAGCGCTGGATTTAGCGCCGTTTCGCGCCGGCGAACCCAGCCCAAACCAGCTTGCTGGGTTCGGCCTGGGGGGGCAAAAGGCGTCCGCGGGCCAGGCTTGTCGGCGAGGGAAGGCGATTTCCCTCCATAATTTGGCCCTTCCCTCCATTTTCCCCCCCACATATACCTCTCCCCCGCCCCGTTCCCGCCATTTGCACAGATCTGGCCGCCATGGCTCCCGCCCGATTCACAGGCCCCCGCGCCGTCGCCTCCTCCTCCGCCTCCATGGTCGGCGCCTCCATGATCGGCAAGAAGCCGCGGAAGCCGAGGGCGCCGAAGGAGAAGCCACCGGGCATGAGCAACACTGCTGCGGCGGCCATCGACCTGGACGCCGCCGACACTGCTGCCCCGAGCTCTGCGCCGGCTCCGACCACCACGCCGATTGACCTGGACGCCGCCGACACTGCTGTGCCGTCGCCGGCCTCTATCTGATCTGTGCATCAGCAGAACGCCGCATGTGGCCGTGGATCGCCCGACGATCGAGACTATTTGATCGCCCAACTGTGGCGTTTTTTGTAATATTGCCCAACTGTGGCTGCCGTGATCGCCGAACTCGGGCTATATTTTGGGGGCGGGAAGAAGGCGTTTCAAATGATATGAACTGTGCCGTTTCCTGGGCCGCCGAACGGCTGGTGAGTTCGCCCCCCCCAGGTTTTGGAGACGGCCGGCGCTAAGACAAAAAGGCGCCGGATCGAAACCTGGGGGGGCCGAACTGCTGGAGATGCCCTTAGTATAGTACGTCACTTGAGGACTGGTTGTGAAATCTCAATAGACCGTCCCTTTCATAGAAGAAAAACACGCTTTGTAGACTTGAAGCCTTGAAGTCTTTGGTGTCGCTCTCGTGCTAATTTTCAGGTCTCTCCACTCGATAAAGTACCCTTGGTGCTGACCTTAACTTTTGATTTCAGCCATAACCTTAGAATTGTCAAACAGATAGTGCAACAGGTGACATACGACGAGCAGCTGAGACAGCTGCTAGAGAATTCTGACATGGCGGAGATCATCTTCTCAGCTGTTGTGGGAGACCTGGCCGGCAGGGTGATATCTCTTCTCTTCGGCCAGTTCAAAGGACAAGAGCGCACCGAAGCCAAGCTCCGAAGGATCTGCCATATGCTCGTCAAGGTCCAGAGTGCAATAGAGGAGGCTAGAGGGAGGCAGATCACGAACTACGGCACCCTCGAGTGGCTCTCGGAGCTCAACGATGGTCTGTACCAAGGCCGCTACTTGCTCGACACGATCGGGTGCAGAGAGGTTGAGGAGATGACTGAAGATGAGCACGCTGATAAGGTAGCCCCGCAACCTTTCTCCTTGTCCTTGTTTAATCCTGCAAAGCGCGTGCGCGTAGCGGCATGGAGGGCGAGGAGCCTATTGTCTCGCCGTGATGTCTGCGTGCAAGAGAGGATAGGTAGAGTGGTACAGATCTTGGAGACCATGTCCGGTGATCTCAGGGAGTTCCTGATGCTCCTGCAGAACTGCCAGTCGATCCATCGTCATTTAGCCACTAATATTTTCGTAGAGGGGCAGATGTTCGGTCGACATGTCGAGAAAGAGCGGATCATCAACTTCTTGCTGCACGACGGCACTGGAAAACTGGGTGTGCTTCCGATTGTCGGCGACATGGGAGTTGGGAAGACCACCCTTGTGCAGCATGTATGCGAGGACGAGAGGGTGCGCGGCCACTTCCCAATTATCATGTACTCCAGTTTCTCGTGTACTTTAGTTATGGCACGGGGTGAGCCAACGTTTGTCCTGGAATCCAAGCACGCAGTTGGAGACGCTCGAAAATTTGTCGAGTCAGTACATGTACTCAAGGAGAATTACCTCTCCAGCAGGAGGTTCCTGATGGTGTTCGAGGACGTCGACATGCGCAAGAAACAGATGCTAGAAGAGTTACTGCCGATCCTGCGACGACACGGAAAACAGGGAAGCAAGATCATAATCATCACGAGCAATAGGGCTGTCGCGAGCTTGGGGACGGTACAACCGGTCACTCTGAAGGTCATGCCGCATCCGGAGTACTGGTTCTTCTTCAAGGCGCACGCGTTTCCCGGCAGAGACGTCCAGGAAGACCCGAAGATGGTGGCAGCAGGCAAAGCGATTGCAAAGAGGCTAAGCGGGTCCTTCTTTGGAGCCAAGATCATCGGAGCGGTGCTGAAAGCTCGTCCCGATCACCAGTTCTGGTGCAAGGTCTTGAGAAGCAACATAGGTGGTCTGTCTCTGTTGGGCGATGGCATGGGGTACATTGCAGATTTGGCAGAGAACTTGCTTCCAAGCAACGCAGGCATGTGCGAGTTGACCATTTCCAAGGATCCATTCTCCTCCCAGACAGAACTGGCTAGGTTGGATGATCTTTGCCACGATAGTCCTTGTGCTAGTGCTGCCCGGCCGGATGATTATTTGGCCGGTGATATCCGGTTTGCAAAAGTATTGGTGTGCAGGACAGTTTTGCCATTCCAATGCTTGTACTACACTGCACATTGCGCTGTGCGCGGGGCGGACAATTCATCAAAGTTTGTCGGAATTAGAGGAAGTTGTAGATTTGCTCATATACCTCTGTCAAGAAAAGATTTGCCCATATAGGTGTGTGAAGATCGGACACGAATTAATGCTTGTTCACATAGACTTTGATGCAGACAGGGGAGGATGCTTCGTAATAAGAGCAACGCAATTGTCTCCGTGGGTCTGACCGGCTCGCTCGCGCAGAGCCGAATGCTTTATTTTGACTTGTACTGTGAACTTTTTCTATTTTCCTTGGCGAATGTAGGAGCTCGCTTGTCTTGCTTCCCAGCTAATATCCTCTTTTTTATTTTTGAGATTGTTCCCTGCTATATCCTATATGCATGAAATTGCATCGCACCTCTAACGAGGCGCATGATGTGTACAACCACAAGTTGTGACTTGTGAGTCTCTTATATGGCGCTCAGATGAGCTTTGCCAGTAGCTTGATTGTCCAGTTACATGATGATGAAAGAACACTCTTACGAAGCAGACCAAAAGAAATGAACATCTGAGGGGCTAGAACGCCACAACCTTAAAATCGAGTAAGAAAAATCGAAGAATCCGCACCTATAAGTAGGAAACCGAACAAACCAAGCAATCGCTGGAGAGAGCCACCTGTCCTCTCGCTCCAGGTCACGGAATACCGATTTTGACATTAGAGTAACTTTGGTAGCACTCGGGGACGGAATCAATCAAAGAACTTAAGAAATTTCCCATACCGACAGCAGCTAAGCGATAGCCGATAGGGGACCAGCGACGCAAATCCCAGTTCATAAGCAATAGTCGAATAATATTCACAACAGTACATGATAAAGGCGTCGACCTGCTGCAAACAACAGGCACCAAACTCCATGCTGGCGCACCACTGAAGACGGTAGACACAACGCGCCGCCGCCAAGCCCGAAAAACCGAACTAGGGGTTTCACCCGTATCCCTGAGACAATGACATGACCAACAAAGCCACCTCCAAGAGGGATACGAGAGCCACCGCCGTCGCCGTAATACTCTCACCCAAGCCACCAGCGGTACCGGGGTCGCCGACTCAACCGAGGGGATGGTGCCACTATCAACCAGAGTTTTAAATAGCAGGCTATGGCGAAGCTATAGTGGCGCTATAGCATTTTCTGCACCTTGCCGCTAAGTGCATTAGCATGCTAAAGGTATCAAAACCCTCAAATAGCGGGCTATAGCGATGATTTAGCAACGCTATTGCTATTTTCGGAGGTTGCCGCTAAATGGCTTAGCCCACTATTTAAAACTTTGCTATCAACACATGGCCTCTAGACCGACATCAACGATTTGCCACCACCAAAGCCACGACAACACCAGGATCACTCGCAACTCCTGCCCACGATAAACACATAGCCAAGAGGAAGCGCCACCACCACAACAGCGTTGCTCGCTGCTAAGCCAACCACAGAGCCTCAAATCCGGGGCCGCAACACAGGCATCCAAGACTGACTCGCCACCGTCGGCACGACCCCAAGCCGTCAAAAATAGTACAGCTGAACACAATACATGAAAAATGGTATAACTGAAAGGCATGAAAACAAAGCAATAAAAAATGTGCTGTTAGGGGAGTCCACTATATGATAGGTAGTACTCCCTCCGTTCCCAAATGTAAGATATTCTAGATGTTACACATGTTGTCCATATACATACTAAAATGAGTTAACCTACACATGAAATGTGTCTAGATACATTTGTGTATATGTGAATGTGGACAAAGTCTAAAACATCTTATATTTAGGAACGGAGGGAGTACATATGGGAGTAGCAGATCTAAATTTAATTCATCTAAAAGGCAGCACCACTAAATGTTGTACAAAACATGTGTTGTATCATTGCACTTACGAGACACAAGGCAGTAGATTTGAAGGCACTACAAGTGGGGAGGCGGGGGAAAGGACATGGTGTGCTTGTGGTGACGAGGCGCTGGACCTCTAAGGGGATGACAAAAACATGAGGGAGAGAGGGGAGGCTACAATCAAGTTTGTGGCTAGCTAAAATACTAAAAAAACAATCTGAGATCTACGTCCCTCCGGCCGGTGGAGCGGCCGGTCCTCCCACCTCCGGTGGCCCTTGGGCCCAGAGTTGCGGCGGACCGTAGCCCCTAGCCGGCGTGGAGGTTTCCGTTCCTTTCTTTAGGTAGTTCGAGTGTCTTTTTTGGGATGGTGTGGCGGCGGCGACATTCTGAAGGCAGAATAAAGTCCTCCCGTCCTATCCTCGCTCCGGTGGAAATTGTGTGTCCGATGGATCTCCTCGGATCCAGTTCGTTTTTGTGTTCGTTCGTGTGGTTGTAGGGCTGACTCTTCCGATCTATGTTTGTCATCATTGGCGATGGTTGCTGCTCTGCTGCGTTGGTCTTTCAGGCCTTAGCACGACGACTTTCCGTCTGTCTACTACAACAAGCTCTACTACGACAAGTTTTGCCTGGCTCCAGTGAGGGAGGGGTGAGGACGGCGGCGCGCCTTCGGCTCGCTTCACTCCTGGTAGTCGTCGCTAGGTGGTCTAAAGACCTACATGTAATTTTTATTACTTTTGGGTTTCTTTGTACCGTTCTTGATGATCAATAGAGTGGTTGGCCTTTTCGCAAAAAAAAAACTAAACAATGTTAAGCCTATAAGGTGTGTAAATACAAATAAATGCTACCCTCAATTTGATGCAAAATCGATGGAAAAGATAACTCGGGAACGTTCAAATTGGTGTGAAAAATTGTGTTGCAAACCATGGCAAATGTTTCTGTGATCCTCATACATACACACCCCGGTCTCAACCATGGCCACCTTGTTGGCATGCTTATGAATTATTAATTAATGGTAAAAATATCTAGGTATTTACATTGAGTGTTGTAGAGTACGATATTGAAAGCATGTCTCACGACTAACGAAACAAAAGTTTATAGCTATATATCTAATTCTTAGGAAAAATCTAGTTTTACGGTACCTTTTTGTTGTGTTGGATGATTTTTTTACTTGTAACTGTTATAATAATATTTAATTCCTAGAGAATTATGAATATACAAGCCCAGCATGAGGTCCAAGCATAAAACACAACATAGTCTCTAGCACACTGCCAAATGAAAGTAGTTGATAGCATTCCAGGGTTATAAAAAAGAGGGCTACATGCCAATCTAGCATTTTAAACAAAAATACATAAAAATATTTTGAAAGGTTGTGCCTAATATCCTATTTTGCTTGAGTGTTAAAAAGATAGTGGTGCAATATTCAGAACTTCAACAAATATAAATGATAATTCTAATTGTCTCATGTTGCTTGAGCTAGGTTGTATGTATTTAGAAAAGCGGTGAAACAATAAAATGTGATTTATTAAAATATTATATCATCGAAGAATGTTAGGAGTATGGAAGAGTAACGTTGTTGTTGATCTCGAAGTGTCATAAGCAGGTTAATAAATATGTAATGTTCAAGTGTTTGCTGGAAAAATATTTTCCATAGTAGATTATGGAATATTTGATACTTACGTTAGCACAAATAATACATGTTATACTAATAATGATGGGTTTGAGTTAGATGATAAGAAAACAATCAAACATGATATAACACATTTTATATTTGACTACAAACTGTAGGATGAGATCATACTGTGTGTCGTCTAACGAGAGAAAACATAGAGACACAACGAAACTTTAGACATCAGATGTTGATGCATGACAGACTCTTAGGGATGCATGTTCGTAAAATGAACTTTAATCAAGTCAAGCAGTATATTGGACATATGACAATGGAGATGTTGAAATAGGGACAATGCAAACATGGCAAAATACTTCGAGACGTGTTAGTATATGATATTGTTTTGAAAAAGTTCGGTGTGAAGGCACAACCCTGAAAGATTGTAATTTGGAATATCGGTTCGAAATCTATTGTTTTGTTTTGATCTACAAAAATGCCAAAAATAAACTCCCCTCTAGTCCTTCCTCAAGGGGATCCGTCACTAAGAGCGACAAGCTTGTTAAAAATGAGCAATAAGTGGGGCCCTCGGAGGCACCTTTGCGACATCAGGGAGGTACTCAAAAGTGACCTCCCACCTAGGGTGTCGTTTTCTAGACAAATCGAGTTTCTTTCAAGCATTATATTGTTGGTATTTCGTATTAGGTGGTACAGAAAAATATTTTCTCGCTAGGTCTCATGACCAATGCTAAAAGAAGTTGAATGGGTCGAGTGTTATTCTACGGGTGCCAAAAGATGTAGTGATTGTTATATTAATGTCATTGTTTTTTCGACTGCCCTGCTTTTTTGATAAAGAGTCGGTACAATAATTACATATTTGAAGATTTTATTGGCTCGACCCCCTCGCACCACCACCCCGGGGCAATCTAGGAGGAACCAGTCCCAGCATCGCCCACCCCCTCCTCTCAATCGGCGAAGCCTACCGCCGTTGCCGCCGAGCTTAGCCATGGTGGCGGCGGCGCCCGAAACCACAAGTGCTTATGGCACAAGGAAATGGCGGCGGATCCCGGACGCGACCGGGGCGCCTCGGGAAGGGCGCTGCGCACGGCGGCCAGGGCGGCACCCTGGCTGTGCGGCGGCAAGCGGCGGCTCCTAATGGGCGGCGGCGGTGGCTACGGAATTGGCATCAGCCAGTTTCGTCGGCGGCTTGCGGCGGCTCCAGATGGGCGGCGGCGATGGTCGTGGCACTGGGCGGCACAGTGTTCGTGGCCGGGGTCTGTAGCCGGGGCGGCGAGTTGGAGACGGAAGGGAGGCTCCTTGAGGACCCTCCAGCGGTGTAACGACATGTCTTGGATCTGGACCTTTCGGTCCGATCTAGATCGGCCAGTTTCCTTGGATGGATTTCGGGGTGGCTTCTGCGGCCGCCTCCTTTGCTGATCCGAGCGGCGGTGTTGGCGCCTACCGGTGTGCTCAATAATGGTGGGGTTCCTAGGGTTCCAACTCGCGCAAGGACGAAGATCTGCCTAACACTTGTCCTCCTCGATCTGGCCGGAGTATCGGGTTTCGGAAGGCTCCGCCGACAATCTCACATGAACGTTTATGCCTAGAGACTGCTGGATTGTATGGGATTCAGTCGTGCCGGAGGGAGCGGCATGAAGCTCTGCTTCTGTTGCCGTCATGGGCAAATCCACGGTGGAGTCAGAGATGGAGAATGTCATCGAGGCCGATATCGGAGGACTAGTAATGGTGATTGGAGCCTTTGGCGGTGATGAGGAACTTGTTTGGAGCTTCAGGAATCGTAGCAGCGGTATGTAAGTGGGGGCGACAGCACATGTGAAGTTCCATGTCTTACCTTTCAGGGTGAAAATCCAAGGTCTGGCCTTAATTGGTTGTGCGTGGCAATGGCTTTATCAAAGACATTGTTTTGAGAGTGGGGACTATCTCCAGGGTGAAGACGCAAGATTTATGATCGGGCGACAACGGACTTTTTTCTTTTTTAACTTCTTCTTTTTTCGGATGTGTGCATCCGTAAAGTCATTAGGGTATTGCGTTGTTGCATAGGCTGGCTGTAATTGGTATCTCCGCGATATTAATATATACGCTTTATCTAAAAAATAGTTGAAGATTTTATGCTTACACTGAAATAAAAAAAACTAGTGGTCAAAGCTAAATTACAAATATCGGAGGCAATTTTATGGATATAGCAGGGAAACAAGACAACCAACCTCGTACACAGTACTGAAACACAAAGCATTCTTGCAAATAGGTCATGGGGTTGGGGCCGATTTCATTGGTGTTACGAAGGTACCCTCCTCTGTGTGCATCAGATTCTCTATATGTTTACAAACATTAATTAAAGCGTGTCTGATCTTCAAACACTTATACGGGCAAGCCCTTTTCTTGATGGAAGTATGTGGGCAAGTGCACCTCGCCCTCCAGTTCTGGTGAACTTTGATAAATCTTCCACCCCGCGCACATCACAATGAGCAGTGCAGTACAAGCACTGGAACGGCAAAATTGACCTGCACAGCAATACTTTTGCAAATCGGATATCATCACCTGCCAAGCAATCAGCACCTGGACTAGCCTGACAAAGATCATCCAGTCTTGTCAGTTCTGTCTGAGAGGGGAATGGATTCTTAGAGACGGTGAGCATGCACATGTCTACATGACCCGGAAGCAAGTTCTCTGCCAGATCTGCAATGTGCCCCATGCCGTCGCCCAACAGAGACAGACCTCCTATGTTGCTTCTCAAGACCTTGCACCAGAACCGGGGATCGGGACGGGCTTTCAGCACCGCTCCGACGATCTTGGCGCCGAAGAAAGACCCATTCAGCTTCCTCGTGATCGCTCTGCCTGTCGCCACCATCCTCGGGTCGTCCTCGACGTCTCTGCCGGCAAACGCGTGCGCCTTGAAGAAGAACCAGTACTGCGGATGCGGCATGACCTTCAGACTGATCGGTTGCACCGTCCCCATGCTTGCGACACTCCTGTTGCTGGTGATGAGGATGATCTTGCTTCCCTGTTTTCCATGCCGTTGTAGGATCGGCAGTAATTCTTCCACCATCTGTTTCTTTCGCATGTCGACATCCTCGAACACTATCAAGAACCTCTTTGTGAGGAATTTCTCCTTGACCACATCGATTAAATTATGAGCATCTCCAAATGGGTGCTTGTATTCTAGGACAAGTGTTTGCTTGCCCCGTGCCATGGCTAAAGTGTATGAGAAAGTAGAGTACATGATTACTGGGAAGTGGCTACGCACCCTCTCATCATCGCAGACATGCTGCGCAAGGGTGGTCTTCCCAACTCCCATGCCGCCAACAATCGGAAGCACACCCAGTTTTCCACTGCTGTCGTGCAACAAGAAGTTGATGATCTTCTCTTTCTCGACATGTCGACCGAACATCTGTCCCTCGATGAAGATATTAGTGGCTAAAGGACGATGGATCGGCTGACAATTTTGTAGCAGCATCAGGAACTCCTTGAGATCACCGGATATGGTCTCCAAGATCTGAACCACTCTATCTATCTTCTCATGAACACCAACATCATGGCAAGACAACAGGCTCTTCACGCTGCGCACCGCTACACGCACGCGCTTCGCAGGATTAAACGAGGAAAAGGTGAAAGTCTGGGCAGCTACTACCTTGTCGGCGTACTCATCTTCTTCAGTTTCCTCCTGCTGCTCTCTGCATCCGACTGTGTCGAGCAAGTAGCGACCTTGGTACAGACCTTCGTTGAGCTCCGAGAGCCACTCGAGGGTGCCGTAGTTCGTGATCTGCCTCCCTCTAGCCTCCTCTATTGCACTCTGGACCTTGACGAGCATATGGCAAATCCTTCGTAGCTTCGCTTCGGTGCTCTGATCTTGGCCTTCGAACTGGCTAACAAGACGAGATATCACCCTACCAGCCAGGTCTCCCACAACCGCTGAAAGGATGATCTCCGCCATGATAAATTTCTCTAGTAGTGGTCTCAGTAGTGTTCTAGCTGATTGCAACCTGGTTGAAATCAGAAGTCATGGTGAGTACCAATGGTCTGTCAGGTTGAGAGATATGAAAAGTAGCACGAGAGCGACACCAAAGACTTCAACGCTCTGGGTCCATATGAGTACAGTGCAAGTCTAGAAACCGTGTTTTTCTTATATGAAAAGGACAGTGTGGAGATATTGCAGGACCAGCTGTCCCGGTTGTATTTTTTTTAGAAATAAAGGGTTTCACCCCGGTTCCAATAAAGAAACCACCAGAATTGGGTTACAACTTATTCCCGACGGCACTAGCTACCGGCAAAAACCAAGTACGAACAACGAAACAACAAGAACACCAAAACAAGTTCTGAAACAACAGCTTGGACACCAAACGGAACAGCACTAAGACTAGACAGACTAAGCATCGCTAACTTGCAGCCTTCCCCCGACGTCCACCAGCTTGAGATTCTTCTCCGCTAGACGCTGCGCCAGACCTTGTATATCGGCATTCCAAGCTTCCTCTTCAGCAGCAGAGTTCAGGCGATCACGAGAAGCTAGTCGCAGTTTTGATCCAGGGATGCCACTCACAGTCACCCAGGGTCTGGCCACAGCAAAGGAGGCGGTGCTCTTGATAGCAAGTCCATCTCCTTCACCACCATGTCCAAGCTTTCTTTTGTGTCCCCTGAGAACAGGACCTTCCACTGGGATAGCGTACAAGCCATCGTTCTCCAAATTCTCTGCAAACCAATCCAAGGAGAGCGGTTAAAATAAATGTCATTTCTGGTATTCCAGAGAGCCCACAACACAGCAGCATGAACTGTATTGTGAATTGTAATTTTTTTCTCATCAAGCCACATGCTGGCTACATAGTGGAAAGAGATATGTAGAACATCTTGCTTTAAAATGCGTTTTATCTCACTCCAAATAGCTTTTGCAACCACACAATCAAAGAAAAGGTGGGTACAAGATTCTGGTTCAGAGCACAAAACACAAGTAAGATCATCTACATGCCGTCTCTTCAACAAGTTATCTCTAGTGAGAAGTTTGTTATGAGACAGTAACCAAAAGAAAAAATGAATCCTGGGAGGGACTTTTACTTTCCACACCGCATGAATATAAACAGGAAGGACACCTCTAAAATTAATAACCGCGTACAAGGAGCTAACGTTGTAGGTGCCTTTGGATTCATATTTCCAGATAATAGCATCATCCTCATCGCTAAAGCTTATAGATTGAGCTATTTGTAAGACCTCATACCATTGAGTCATGAGTCTATGATCAAAACATCTACAGAAGGTGACCTTAAGTTGGTCACCATCCCACAGGGTTGCCACAGTGGCATTTTGCTCATTAACAATAGTATACAGGTCCCAATATTGGATTGCAAGGCTGGAAGAACCAAACCATTGGTCCTCCCAGAACTTAACTTTCCTGCCATTGCCGATTTTCCACCAATAACCAATCTTAGCTGCCTTAGCAGCCCAGAGAACCCCTTTCCAAAAGGGAGAGGTTCCCAGCTCCGAGGAGGAGAAGATGTTGGGTTATCGACATTATATTTAAAATCAATAATTTGTTTCCAAAGCTTATCTCCATCTACATGGTATCTTTTAACCCAAGACGCCAGAAGGCAGAAATTCATCTCAGCTAAGTTAGGTATCCCCAACCCCCCATATTCTTTTTTCTGGGAAACAAGGGCCCAATTAGCCAAGTGCTACTTAAAATGGCCCTCATAGTTGTCCCACAAACAGTGAGCCATCTGTGAGTTGATGAGCTTAATAGCCCATTTAAGAAACTTGATCACGCTCAAGAGATAAATGGGAATACTGGCCAGAACGCTACGAACTAGTTCCAGTCTAGCGCATGAACAAAAACTTGCCCCTCCAGCCAGCAGCCCTCTTAAGAAGTTTGTCTACAATAGGTTGTAAATCCTCTTTTCTAAGTTTGGAATGGTGGAGGGGAACCCCTAAGTATTTAATAGGGAAATCACCCAACCTACAGCAGAGCGTCTGAGCAAAATCCTGAGCTTCCAGTTCGCATTTGTGAAAATTAATTTGCAGCCCAGATACTTGTTCAAAGCAAGACAGCAGCCATTTGAGGTTCATAACCCGCGCCATGTTGAAAGGACAAGGATGTCGCCTAGAGGGGGGAGGGGGGGGGGGTGAATAGGCGATTAAAACTTTTCCGGTTTAGGCTTGATAATTGCGAAATAAAACTAGATGTTTAAATTAACAAGCGAACAACCTAAATAAATTAGGCTCACCTATGTGCACCAACAACTTATGCTAAGCAAGACAAGCAACAAGGTGATGGCAAAGAATACTTCAAGCACGAAGGCTATCACAATGTAAAGTGAATAAGTAAAGAGCTCGGGTATAGAAATAACCGAGGCACGCGGAGATGAGGATGTATTCCCGAGTTCCTCCTTTTTAGGGGAGTACGTCTCGTTGGAAAGGTGTGAACCAACACAATAGTTCAACAACCACAAAGGTTTCACCTTCTTCTCCGATGAACCGCACCACAAAGGTTTGGTTCACCTTCCACTATTGGAATCCTTCGAGGCGGAAATCCGGAGCCTTTCAACAACGATCCGGGGCACAGCCCACAACGGGATTGGGGGCTCACGAACAGCTACAAGTGACCACACAAAGGTCTCAACCACCACACGGGCGTCTAGGGTCCAAAGACCCAAGAGTAACAAGTTCACAAGCTTTCAACTTCCACGAATCCTCGTGGAGAGCACACCGATGCACCAAATGCAAAAGGCAAGAGCACAAGTGCTCAAATCCTTCACTCTCAAATTCCAACAAAGTAACAAATGCTTATGGGGGAATAAGAGAGGAAGAACAAACAGGAGGTCAACCAATGACTCCAAGATCTAAATCCAAAGGGTTCCCCTCACTTAGAGGGGGATTTGATTGGTGGAGATGTGAAACTAGATCTCCTCTCTCTTTCCCTCAAAATCAAGCAAGAATCATGGGAGGGAGTTAGAGGGAGTAAGCTTTTTCCAAGTGCAACAATGGAGGTGAGAGAGTGTGAAAAAGCCTTGAAAACCGTTGGGGAAGAAGACCTATATATACGGAAAGAAGAAATCTTCCCGTTACACAGTTTTCGCACTTTCCGGTGCCAGATCCAGAAAATTCCGGAATACATACCGGACTTAAAAAATAGCTACTGGACTCACCCAGAATCGCCCGGTACACACCCGGAAAAAATCCCGGAATTGATCCGGTACCAGACCCGGAAAATTCCGGATCTGAAACCGGATTAAAAAACAGTAAAACCAGTCATGCGAAAAATGCAATAAGTTTTGCATCCGGACTCTAATTTTGTTGATCTTGGGCTCGTTGGAATCGAAACGAAGAGCTTTACAAGATCATGCAGAGAAACATCATAATCCAACAATGGAGGATAAAACCAAATGGGGAAAGGTTAGACCTCTCGATAAAAGAACAACCGATAAGACCTCCAAACCAAAACCGCAATATGTTTCTCATCCGGACTCCGTTTTCTATGATCTTGGGCTTGTTAGAAGATACTCACAAGCTCTACAAGATTAAGCATATACATCATAGTCCATCATGTGAGGATGAAACCACAAGTAGAGAGTTTGACCTCTTCTTAGAAAAGACAAACCGGTAAAACCTCGAACATAAAAAACGCAACAAGATATTCAAATGAAATCCGTTTTTGATGAACTAGAGCTTGGTATGGAGATGAACACAAGCTCTACATTCTCACATGGATAAAAGCCAAATAAGAACCAAGAAAGATGATATGCCAAGTATGCAAAGATGATTTATTAAACAACACGTTGAATATCTTGTCAAGATTTAATCTTCTTTGGACGGAGCCATAATTAGGTATAGCTAAATAAGTAAACTACAACCCCTTATGATGGATCATGTGGCCAAGCAAATGACTGCACAAGAATTATTAAGACCTAAAGTCCCACCATAGCATTATACTCTAAGGTCCCCGATACTAATACCCTCATAATATAACTTCATGACTCGGTCTCAGGTTTACGTGTCCTCCCAAGTCTCCATCAATTCATTACACTACGGTGTTCTCCTATGAGCCCATAAAGGTGAAGTGTTGTGCAGTCGACGTTCGCACAACAACATCATAGAATCACATAAAAAGATAAACTATTGACAAAATACCAACACATGTCATATATAAATCAATGCCAATTCATCCTATGCCCTCAGGAACATACGGGAACTACTCACAACGTGCGAACATGATCATAATCAGTGGCATAAGTGGTACAACACAATCTGAAATTATAACTTCACCACCAAATAATGACAAGTACTCAATCACAAACATGAATAGTAGCACAAGACAAGTATCTAGGGTATAGCAACTCTCAAACTGCGAGGGGAACGGAGTGGATCACGGTGGTGATGATGGTGATGGTGCTGGTCTTGATGGGGGTGATGATGTAGAGGCCTCCTCCCACGCCAAGGAGGAGAGGTGATGACGATAACGATGATTTCCCCCTTCTCCGGAGTTCCGGAGCAGCAGGATCTGACCCCCCTCGGAAGGGATCAGGAGTTTCGCCGCCGCCGCGGCCTCGGATGGACTTGGAAAAATTAGGGCGTTACTTTTCGGGCGAGACGAAGGCGTTGCTAAAAAGCCCCAGGCGAGGAGGTGCCCGAGGCACCTTTTGGTGGGTCCCACGCGGCCAGGTACATGGGCCGCATGGGCCACCCCCATTTGGCCCTCGTGGCTCTCCTCTCTTTGGTATTCTTCCCTCTGCCTTTCTCCCGATGAAAAACTGACGCAGTATTTTTCCTTTTATTAATTGAGGTCCTGTAGCTCCTGAAACATTAAAGACAAGAAAAAGGAGGTTTTCTGCCTCCCAGAAATTAAATACCAAAAATAGGGACTTTGTATGAAAGTCCCCAAAATCATCTAAAACATGTAGAAACAATCATATAATCATGCAAATAACATTCTAGTATGATACTAAAAGTTATATAAATGATGATATAAAATGCACGTATCAACTCCCCCAAGCTTAAACCTTTACTCGTCCTCGAGTAAGTAAGGACATAGATCATTACATGCATCAATGGACTTATGGTTGATAAATAAATACGGGCATTGTATCATCATCATATTCAATTGCAAGATAAGATTAATGATCTAAAACTCATACATATGAGGGCAACATAAGTAGAACTCTAGCAATCACCCCTTACTTTTGAAAGCAAATAACCATTGTATGTTGGACAATCGAATCATATTGTTTTTTTTTCACATGCTTTTGCTCTTCATGGCAAGCATTATAATCTTTTATACTTTGCTGAAATTCAAAGACAAGATAAACTCTCATTGGATAACAAGTTCAAAAGAAGACAAATGAAAAGACAGATAGATATAAAAATTGTTATCACTCTTGCTTGACTAGTAACTAGTGCAAACTTTAGTCATGGATATCTCAATCAAGTTCCCATGCTCTACACAACCCTTTTCTTACACTTTCCATGGCTAGCTGAAATTTCAGGTGCCTTCCTTTCATTCACATTCAAGAGCATAAGTATTAAATATCCATGATCATTAATTTGCTCAAAAGATACTAGGTTGTAACAAGAGTGTTTTATATCCTTTTCATTAAGTCTTCTCAACTTCTTATCCTACAAGACTATATCTTGACCTCAAATTATTGGTTCACAAGTCTTTTTACTTCTTCTATATTGAGATAATTCTATAATTGTCCAACATACTCAAGTTAATTAATTTCAAGGCAAGATGTGATTGAAATTCTAAATATGCCACGCTCATTTGCATGAGTGTTACCCATAAATCCCCAAACAAGAGAATCATGGATGACACCATACTTTAATATTCATTGATAAACCATAAGATAGGGATACATGATAATGCTCCATGAGCTCACACACGCCTAAGAGATATTGATAACTAATCGATAAAAGCAAAGCACACCATGACTAGATAGATATGATAGATTGATAAAGAGAAAGACTAGATGGAACTCCCCCAGCTTGGTTTCCTCCAGATTCTCCTTTGCTGCAGCCTCCTCCTTCTCATATTCTTCCTCCCATTCAGCCATCTTCCATGGGAAAGGCCTTCCATCACGGAAAGATGTAGGTGGATCATTGTACCTGAGGGTGGCGGCTGCTGCAATGTTCTTGAAGCGTTCTTCATATTCGCAGTTCTGGTTCTCTACATCCCACATGAAGCATTGGAACTTCTCCCATTTGTTGATGACGTCCTTGTACCTGAAGGTCTTGTCCTCTAACTCATCCAGCCTTTCCTCCACCGTGCCGGTGGCCTTGGGAGCCTTCACCTCCTCCACGAGCATCACGCCCTCTTTGAAGCACACGGTCTTCGGTGGTGTCATCACGGAGTTGAGGTAGCGGTTCACAACACCCTCCTTGGGAGAGCTCTCCCCCTCTTGGTTGGATCCGGAGCAAGACATGGCTAAAACCTGACAGGCAGAAACAACAGAAACAAAGATCGCTCGAGAACGCTCGGTGCGAGATTAGATCGGCAGAGAGGGTATATATTGAGGGTTTTTAGGTCAAGACGAAGCGTCGGGATCGAAAACGAGACGAAAAAGGACTCCGAGGTGGAAAAGGAGTAGCCCACGCGGCCAGGTACATGGGCCGCGTGGGCCCCCTCTTTCCTCCTCGGGTCTCCGTTCGTCCAGTTTTCTTGTCCCACACGTTAATTTCCATAAAAAATGACTCCGTAAAATATTATGCAATTCCGAGAAACTTTCCAACAGTAAGTTACCTTCTATTGTTTTGGGTTTCTGAAACTGCACGGTTTCTCTCAATTACCTCCTCCGGTGTTTGTAAATTCAACTCCTCCACCCTTCCGATGAAGCTCTTTCCTGCAATATAAGGTTTAAGGCGTTGTCCATTGACTACATGAGGTTTACCTTTCATGTCACCGTGAAGACGGATAGCTCCTGAACGGTACACCTCCTGTATCACTAATGGTCCCTGCCACTTTGAAGCTAGCTTCCCTGCAGAAAACTTGAAACGAGAGTTGTACAATAAAACTTGATCACCTACTTTGAATTCCTTTTTCTTAATTTTCTTGTCATGCCAAATCTTAACTTTTTCTTTAAACATCCTGGCACTTTCATAAGCTTCATTTCTCCATTCGTCAAGTAGGTTTAGGTCAAGAATTCTCTTTTCTCCCGCAGTTTTAAAATCAAAGTTCAGTTGTTTAATAGCCCATCTAGCTTTATGTTCTAGTTCAACAGGTAAGTGACAAGCTTTTCCATAAACCATTTTATAAGGAGACATTCCCATAGGATTTTTAAAAGCAGTTCTATAAGCCCACAAAGCATCATTAATCTTAATTGGCCAATCAGATCTAGACTTATTCACTGTCTTTTCCAAAATGAGTTTAATTTCCCTATTGCTTAATTCAACTTGCCCACTTGTTTGAGGATGATAAGGAGATGCAATTCTATGGTTAACATCATATTTTGCCAAAGTTTTTCTAAGAACACCATGCAAGAAATGAGAACCACCATCAGTAATTAAGAACCTAGGAACACCAAACCTGGGGAAAATGATGTCCTTGAGCATCTTCATTGCTGTGGCATGATCTGCACTTTTGGTTGGAATTGCTTCCACCCACTTTGTAACATAGTCAACTGCAACCAAAATGTGAGTATGCTTTGTCTTTGATTCTGGGAAAGGACCCATAAAGTCAAAACCCCACACATCAAATGGTTCAAGTGGCAATGAATAATTCATAGGCATTTCATTCCTCCTACCAATGTTTCCTACTCTTTGACATTTATCACAAGATTTAACATATTCAGCACAGTCCTTAAATAAAGTAGGCCAATAGAAACCAGATTGTAATACCTTTGCTCCTGTGCGATCTCCTGCATGATGCCCTCCATAGGGACTGTCATGACAATCTCTTATAATAGCCTGTTGTTCATGCTCAGGTACACAACGTCTAATAATACCATCCACACTTTTCTTATAGAGGAAAGGATCATCCCAAAAATAATGTCTAAGATCATAAAAGAATTTCTTTCTTTGTTGAGAAGTGAAGTGTGGAGGCAAAACTTTACCAACAATAAAATTTGCATAGTTGGCAAACCAAGGAGATGCAACTTTAGCACTAGAAACATTAACAATTGCAAGTTGTTCATTAACAAAGCTATCATTAATAGGAATAGGATCATCAGGTATGCTTTCCATCCTAGAGAGATGATCAGCAACTTGATTATCCTCCCCTTTCCTATCAACAATGTGTAAATCAAATTCTTGCAATAGAAGTACCCATCTTATTAGTCTAGGCTTAGCATCTTTCTTATTCATCAAGTATTTAATAGCAGAATGATCAGTATGTATTGTGACTTTTGAATCAGTAATATAAGGTCTAAACTTGTCACAAGCAAACAGTACTGCTAAAAATTCTTTCTCAGTTGTAGCATAATTCTTTTGAGCAGCATCAAGTGTTCTACTAGCATAATAAATAACATTCAGTTTCTTATCAACACGTTGGCCCAAAACAGCCCCAACTGCATAATCACTAGCATCACACATAATTTCAAAAGGCAAGTTCCAATCAGGAGGTTGAATAATGGGAGCAGTGATTAAAGCATTCTTCAAAATATTAAAGGACTCAATGCAATCATCATTAAAAGAGAAAGGAACATCCTTTTGCAGAAGATTGGTTAGAGGTTTTGATATTTTGGAGAAATCCTTAATGAACCTACGGTAAAAACCTGCATGCCCAAGAAAACTTCTTATACCTTTGAGGTCCCTTGGATATGGTAGTTTTTCAATAGCTTCAATCTTTGCTGGATCAACTTCTATTCCTTCTCCAGAAATCTTATGCCCAAGAACTATACCTCAGTAACCATGAAGTGACACTTCTCCCAATTAAGAACCAAGTGTTGGTCTTCACAACGCTGTAAAACTTTGTTAAGGTTGAACAAGCAATTATCGAAGGAAGTACCATACACAGAAAAATCATCCATAAAAACCTCCATTATCTTTTCAATATAATCAGCAAATATAGCATTCATGCATCTTTGAAAAGTAGCAGGAGCATTACATAAACCGAATGGCATTCTCCTGTAAGCAAAAGTACCATATGGGCAAGTAAAAGTGGTCTTTTCTTGATCATCCTTATGGACAGGAATTTGCGAGAAACCTGAATAACCATCTAGATAGCAAAAGTGAGAGTGTTTAGACAACCTTTCTAGCATTTGATCAATAAATGGCAATGGATAATGATCTTTTCGAGTTGCTTTATTCAATTTTCTGAAATCAATAACCATCCTATAACCAACTACAGTACGTTGAGCCACAAGTTCATCCTTTTCATTTGGAACAACAGTCATTCCACCCTTTTTAGGAACACAATGAACAGGACTAACCCACTTACTGTCAGCTATAGGATAAATGATACCAGCTTCAATAAGTCTTATTACCTCTTTCCTTACCACTTCTTTCATTTTTGGATGGAGGCGGCGTTGAAAATCAACAACAGGTTTTGCATCTTCCTCCAGATTAATTTTATGCATACATAGAGCGGGCTTATACCTTTAAGATCATCAAGAGAGTATCCAATGGCTGGTCGGTGAGCTTTTAGCACATCAAGTAATTTCTCTTCCTCTTCAGCTGAAAGGTTAGCACTAATAATGACAGGATATATGCTCTTCTCATCCAAATATGCATATTTCAGATTTGCAGGCAAAGGTTTCAATTCAAAACTAGGATCCCCTTTAGGTGGTGGTAGCACTCCTAAATTATCAGGTGGGATATGCAATTGTAATTGTGGTGGTTGTTGCCATAATATTTGTTCCAAAGCCTCTTTTTCCTCATCATTAAATGGTTCATCTTGATTAAGCATATAACGTTCTACAACATCAGTTGAAGCTACAGCTATATGAGCAAGAGTTTCAATTAAATTATTAGGAATTGGCTCTTTCTCAACATGTTTATCAGCAAATTTGGAAAAGTTAAATTCAAGTTTCTCACCAGCACATTTAATAAACACTTTCTCTTTAGGCAAATTAATTTCAGCACCAACAGTATGTAAGAAAGGTCTACCAAAAATGATAGGACAAAATGAATCTTGAGGACAACCAAGCACAATAAAATCAGCAGGGTATTTTATTTTGCCAACAATACTTCAACATCTCTAACAATTCCAAATGGACTAATATAATCTTTATTAGCAAGTTGAATTGTCATACCTGTCTCTTCCATAACAATGGGATCAATATCAGGCTTGATCTCAAGATAAAGAGAATATGGAATGACACTAATACTTGCTCCAATATCACATAGACCATGATAACTTGAAGTCCCAATAGAGCATGATATAACAGGTTTCCCAACTTTGGCCGAATTACCTTTGATGACTTTGGTAGCATCTTCACATAGATAAACATCCACTGGGTCTTCTTCATTTAGTTGCTTGATAACAGAAATTTGAGTGTTGACTTCCACCTGTTCATAAGGCTGAGAACATCTTTTGTTACTCTTGTTAGTAACAGCTTTAAGTAAATTCTCCTTAACTTGGTTTGGAAATGGAGGTGGTTCAACATACTCCTCAATTGTCACAGATGACATTGGTTCAACCTGTTTAATAACTTTAGGAACAACAATAGATTGTTTAACAGGTTCAACATAAACTTCAAATCCACTTTTTGGAACACAGATATGATCAGCAAAACCTTTAGCTATTTCAATTATAACATAAGGATCAAGACCAAAAGTATCACTCAGATTTTTAAACAAATAGAAGTAGAGAAATTCTCTACACATGAATATTCATAATCAAAATATGGCTCATTACCTTTATCAAGATCCCAGTGGCTAGTATTTTCAGAAATAGTCTCCAATAAATTCCATGCTTCTTCTTCAGTGTTATTAGTAAAACTTCCACCAGATGAATTATCCAGAATCTCCTTGTGCTTCATAGGTAGTCTCACATAAAAGTTTATCAATATAAGTTTCCTTGTAAGATCATGACATGGATTCTTGCGAAGGAGTTCCTTTAACCTCCCCCAAGCTTGAGTAATACTCTCTCCCAGATGTGGCCAGAAATTGAATATATAGCAGCGGTTATCATAAGCTTCTTTAGGAGTAAAATATTTAAGAAAGAAAACCTTCCTCAAGATACTCCATTCATTCTGGACCTCTTCATCCAAGACCTGTACCAATCACGAGCATTACCAGATAAAGACAAATACAATAGCTTCCTTTTTACCTGATCCTCTGAAATACCAGGTAGTCTGAATAAGCCACATATGTCCTCAATTATTTCCATGTGCTCGCGTGCCGACTTAGTTCCATCCCTGTAAATGGATTTTTCATAACTCTTTTAACATGACCATGGGAATTTTATATCCCACTTTAGGTATCTCAGCACAGCAGTTTCAACCACCTTTGCAGTAGTGGCATAAGCACTTTCATATAGAGCAAGATGCAGCGAGGCACGATTCATAAATGCCATAGTAACAATGAGATAAACAGCTTTCAAGTTTCCTTACCAAACTTCTTACCAATAGCGCTACGCTCCCCGGCAACGGCGCCAGAAAAGTATCTTGATGGCTCCCAAGTGCAGGAGATCAATTGTAGTACCTTTCAATTAGAAAAGGTTGTCGAACCCACGAGGAGCTGAAGGTATTGGTTAGTAAGATTGATAAATAAAACAATAAAAGATGCAAGTGTTTTTGGTATTTTGGTTGTATAGTTGCAAGCAGATAACAGATAGTAGCAAGTGAAAGCTCTCAAAGAGAGAAAGCCCAATCCTCTTATGTGGCAAAGGACAAGCTCAAGTGATGTGTAACTTATATGTGGCAAACGTTCCCGAGGGCGGCATGGATGATGCTAGGCATAGAGATTTATTAAACAACACGTTGAATATCTTGTCAAGTTTTAATCTTCTTTGGACGGAGCCATAATTAGGTATAGCTAAATAAATAAACTACAACCCCTTATGATGGATCATGTGGCCAAGCAAATGACTGCACAAGAATTATTAAGACCTAAAGTCCCACCATAGCATTACACTCTAAGGTCCCCGATACTAATACCCTCATAATATAACTTCATGACTCGGTCTCAGGTTTACGTGTCCTCCCAAGTCTCCATCAATTCATTACACTACGGTGTTCTCCTATGAGCCCATAAGGTGAAGTGTTGTGCAGTCGACGTTCGCACAACACCATCATAGAATCACATAAAAGATAAACTCTTGACAAAATACCAACACATGTCATATGCCAATTCATCCTATGCCCTCAGGAACATACGGGAACTACTCACAACGTGCGAACATGATCATAATCAGTGGCATAAGTGGTACAACACAATCTGAAATTATAACTTCACCACCAAATAATGACAAGTACTCAATCACAAACATGAATAGTAGCACAAGACAAGTATCTAGGGTATAGCAACTCTCAAACTGCGAGGGGAACGGAGTGGATCACGGTGATGATGATGGTGATGGTGCTGGTCTTGATGGGGGTGATGATGTAGAGGCCTCCTCCCACGCCAAGGAGGAGAGGTGATGACGATGACGATGATTTCCCCCTTCTCCGGAGTTCCGGAGCAGCAGGATCTGACCCCCCTCGGAAGGGATCAGGAGTTTCGCCGCCGCCGCGACCTCGGATGGACTTGGAAAAATTAGGGCGTTACTTTTCGGGCGAGACGAAGGCGTCGATAAAAAGCCCCAGGCGAGGAGGTGCCCGAGGCACCTTTTGGTGGGTCCCACGCGGCCAGGTACATGGGCCGCGTGGGCCACCCCCATTTGGCCCTCGTGGCTCTCCTCTCTTCGGTCTTCTTCCCTCTGCCTTTCTCCCGATGAAAAACTGACGCAGTATTTTTCCTTTTATTATTTGAGGTCCTGTAGCTCCTGAAACATTAAAGACAAGAAAAAGGAGGTTTTCTGCCTCCCAGAAATTAAATACCAAAAATAGGGACTTTGTATGAAAGTCCCCAAAATCATCTAAAACATGTAGAAACAATCATATAATCATGCAAATAACATTCTAGTATGATACTAAAAGTTATATAAATGATGATATAAAATGCACGTATCACTTGCTAAACTCCGTCTTCATGAATCCACTTGCACTTCATCTTCTTATCTTGATATAGATGATGGTTTGGAGATAAACATGAAGTTCACTCAATCTTCTTTTCCAAGCCATGCTTGCAATAAGCTCAACTCTTCATATGACCATTCTTCATATAAACCCTTGGATGGAACCTTGGTCATCATGAAATCTTCTAGAGTCCAACACATGAACTCCAATATTTTCCTATGGACAAGATCTACAAGAATATCTCAAAGCAAACATTAGTCCATAAGGATTGTCATTAATTACCAAAACCACGCATGGGGCAACACATGCCCTTTCACATGTCTTTATTTAAAAAAAGCAGGGTGTCATCAGCATACTGCATACTGATCACTCCTGTTGCATTAAAACCTTGCAACAGACCAGAAATTAGCCCCTGGTTAGCAGCTTTTGTCAAACTTTCTCATAATATGAGTGAAATCAAATGCACATATCCAATGACGAATAGAAGAAGGGAGATCAAACTATATTGAGGATCCAAAGATTGCAAAAGAAAAACAAATTGAAAGATACTTCGACAAAAGAAGTAACCAATCAAAGGATCCGGAAAACCAATAGAACATAAGAAGATATTATGATAGGATCAACCTAGTGTTTTAAACATCAAGAGGGAACTCCCCAAGGTACGTGCACAAAGTAGGATTTGCATTTCAAAAGGAGTGCACAACATGGAATCCTCACTCCCTCCTAGATAATCTAGAACACAAACCAAAGAAGTAGCAAATAGGTCCACAAGTTTATTAAGATGCAAAAATATACCAAATGAAAAACAAAGCTTGTACCTTTTAGAAACCACCAAAGAATCAAAGGCAATAAAAAGGTGGTTACTAAAGAATTGGAATACCAATT
This sequence comes from Poa pratensis, assembly GCA_947311845.1. Lineage (NCBI taxonomy): Eukaryota > Viridiplantae > Streptophyta > Magnoliopsida > Poales > Poaceae > Poa > Poa pratensis. The sequence continues at coordinate 12,507,923 of CAMZMU010000048.1, forward strand.
AAAGATGTAACTACTCTCATGTATATAAGTTTCTAATTAGACATCAATCATGAAGATATAAGTCCACAAAGAAACATGCACACACAAAGTAGATACAACGGTGAAGAACATGATATCCAACTGGAAGTCATATATATACCAATAAGATCATTGCTTAAAAGCATAGCACAAAGCTCAATTTTATCTTAGAAGGATATAGATGAACTTCCAACACAATCTTATCATAGCATCAAAAATATCCACAAGGGAAAAAGGTAGATGGGATGCTCCGAGAAAGATAACAAGTATCACAAGAGGCAAATGATTTTGAAAAATCATCAATGTTGCATATGCGAGACATAGAGAAGAAAGAGCTAGATTAACATATTTGGGATTGGTGAATCATGAAAATGATTATATATATTCCCTTGATATGTAATCATCCCAGCTTGCCCACATTTGCAATAAAGATATTTTGCAAGAACCAAAAGAATTGCAACAAAAGAGATTCATGCCACGAAACAACCTACACAAGGTTGAAAGTTAGAAAAGTATGCATGAGGTAGATACTTGTTACCGAGATAGCATTGGTGATGTAGAAGATAAGAGTTCGTGATCATCCGAGCTTGGCTCCAATAAGCACATGGTGATAACACTTTCCTTGTAAATGAGACAAACTTCCAATGCATCTCCAAATGTACCTAAAACAAATTCAAGTACAAAATGGTATCCAAACTCATTGGGTCCAAAGTAGTTAGAGAAACTACAATACATAGGACAAACTCCACATAAATATGTGCATATTGATATGAAATTGAATTTCATGCACATCTTAGCCATTTAGGATTTGATGGAGTTTATCCTATATATTGGATCAACGAAAGTAAGCATGCCATAAGATATACATATAGTAAATATGCATGCACAAGACTTTCAAGAACCAAATGAGATACAATTTGGACAAAACACCAATTAAACCAAGAAACACACACAAGTGTGAGAAGTAAAAACATTGTCCAAATTATATCAAAAACTCAAATCAACACATGATTGAAGATACCACTTTGAAAAGATGCCAAAGAAAGTAAGATACCAATTGATGAAAATATCATCAAGGAATAAAACAAACCCTCTACACTTCTCATGATGGCACAAGTACCAAGACGAGAATTTTTTGTCTTCCAAAGAGACACGTCATCAGGATCAAATACCAATTGAACACAACTAATGTTCAAAAACATATAGGATTGCTCCCCAAGATTTGTGCATTAATTATGATCTTGCATTTGAATACAAAATGCACACAAATGGGATCATCACTCTCCATACATATTATTCAAACACTAGTCATGTTCAAGGAAAGCAAAGATACAAAACCAATTTAAAGAATGATGTTCTACTCATGTAGAATAGCTTCCCCAAGAATAGTGCATTATCAAGAAGTATGACTTTTGAATGCAAATGCACAAGATTGGGGTCATTGCTTTTCCTAAAGAAGAAGGCCTAAAGCAAATTTTGAGTAGAGCAACAAAGATCCAAAGACACAAGGAAGACAAGAGGATTTAGATCAAACCAAATCATTGGCAATAGAAATAAGGCAATTCAAAGCAAGAGCCATATGAAGATGGTCCACAAATTCCACCACAATTATGAGTATCACTTGTCATGGACAAGGAGTGTATAGGGATATTTCTCGGTGGTATATAGGAATGATATTGAAAACCAATTTCACAACAAATAAGCATATGGCAAAGGATAGGATTTTAAAGGCCAAAGCTTAAAAAGATAGATATTCTTGATAGCTTCAAGTAATCACGCGATCATGCATAGCCACTACAGAGAGTAGCTTGAAGCAATAGATTTCCCAAAAGGATATGCGGACATATTTGGGGAAAACCGTACCAAGAACGTCCATCACAAACAAGATCCAAAGAAGAGAGACAAAATACATTTAAGCAAATATGGAACTTGTTTGAGAAACATGCCACATAGGAATAAGATAATGAAGAAAATCATTTCTAGGTGGCAATACCTCACATGTTCACATTTTCTAGGCTTGTAATATGCACATAGCTTATTACTCCCCCATAATGTGATAATCCATTTATTTTAAAAACAAGAGGCAAACAAACCAACAAGAGATAATTAATGGACATTATAGAATTTGAATTTCTCATGAGAATGACATACCACATAGAGAGTAGATAATATTGATATATCAACACTAAGTGGTATTCCTCATGTATACACATTTTAGGATTGTGAAGTGCACGAAGCATATCACTCTTCCAAAATAGGATAGTCCATTAATCTCTCAAAAGAAGAGCCAACAAGATAAGATATCAAATAAAAGCAATAAGGCTCAACACAAATACATGGTGTGCAAACCAACATACACATACTTGATTACTCAAGATAAGTAAGTAGAGAGCACAACACATACCAACACTAGCAAGGTACAAAACCTAACACATGCAAGGGTGCAAGCAACTTTCAATGTATATATGATTTGAATAAAAGTTACCGCAAGAGGAAACATTGGATATGAGATAGAACAATATAATCCAAATGACTTGGCTTGAGATAATATAATTGATGAAGATCCCTTAATTCTTCATGATGTAGCCAAGTCTCCAATGCCCTCCAACAACACCTATTGATCAAGTTTTAGCTTGTTGGTCCCCAACCAAGTTGGGTCCTAAGAGGTTAGTCACAATAGGCTTGGCAACCCAAATGGTTCTTTTCTTGACACCACTTTGAGTACCAATATATTTGGCAAACACATTGCCAACCTTATCCTTCCAAAGAGAATAATCATCATTAATAATAATGGGGTTGGATAAGGTACCATTTGTGCATGAAGAAGCTACGTGACCCTTCTCACGGCATAGGTAGCAACATCTACTTCCTCTTCTCTTCTTAGTTGGAGTCTTGACTTGAGGAGGGGTAGCTTGATTCTTCTTGGGAAGATGCCGTTCTTCAACTTGAGGAACTTGCGTTTGCACTTGAGACTTCTTCCCTTGTTGCTTCTCACTAAGAGGCTTCTTCTTCAAAGGGCAAGATCTAACATGATGCCCTTCAACTTTGCACTTGAAGCAAACAATCTTGGCCGAATCCTTGACTTGTTCTTGGCCCTTGTTCTTCTTGATAGGCTTGGACTTGTTCTTGATATTGGAGTTGAATCCAAGTCCACTCTTGTCATTTGGGCGTCTTTGAACACTCAACATATTGTCAAGTGTAGAATCCCCAACATGACGCTTTTCCAAGTCTTTCTTCAAAGAAGTGACTTGGGCCTTGAGCTCATTTAATTCCTCTACATGGTTAGCAACAAAAACACTAGAGGAGGTAGAGGCTTCATTGTTAGAGCAACAAGGCAAGGAATGTAATTCATCACAAGATTTAGCAATAGTATGTGATGTAGAATTACTAGGACTAGCACATGGCAATATTGCATTTCTAGTAGAAGTTGTGCCATTGTCCTCATGACGCTCACAAGATGTTACCTTTGTAGTGATAGCCTCATGAGCTAACTTTAGCCTTGCATGGGATGCTAGAAGATCCTCATTAGAGCTAGAAAGTTTTTCATGACTTTCTTCTAATTTCCCATACTTGCTAGTTAGCAACTCAAGTTGAGCCCTTAGCTCAACATTCTCCTTCAAAATAGATACTTCACGAGAAGTGGAGTTAGTAGTACAAGCATCATTATCATTAGCAATGGATGAAGACACCTTGGCAAGATCACCAATCTTATATTTACTAATTGGAGGCACCGTAGAAAGCACCACGTTAATCCTAGAGGTAAAAGAATTTTCGTCCATCCGATAATTTTGTAATGTGCCCGTATCCGCTAGATTAATCGTGAGCGTGGCCAGCGCTGCCTCCCGCATAGAAGTCGTCCGCACCTTGGTCTCTTCTCATTGCTCTTCAAAATAATTAAAACAATAAGATCTGACCGACGCCTCTTCCTAGATTTGGCAAAAAAGATTGAGATGCTACCAATTTAATCAGCCAGTCCATGGTAGAGAAGCGGCATCAACAATTGGAGCACCTGTAGATGGGCTGTCAGAGGGGATTAGGACCGTCCTCGATCTCCCATGCAGCCGCTCTGAAACATCGTCGCCGGCAGCTGAACTGAAGCCTGCCGGATCAATATTCAATATTCTCTTGATGCAGCCGATCGCCTCCGGAAAAGCCAGCGCGTCCTTAGAACTCCGATCTGAAATCTAGAGCTCTGTGCGCATGGTAAACTTATTCAATACATATGTTCATCTAATACTGGGAGAGGTAGCTCCAGCAGGTAATAACTCCATACGCATATTTTCTTAGTAGTCATGCACAGTATCTTAATCGACTAATTTGTATTTTAATTTGCCTCGCAGTGTCAATCCAATCTCCATGCGGCAGTCCACCCTACAGACGATCTGGACAAAAAAAAAGATCCAATCTAGGCTCATAGTGAAGTTCAATCACATCGTATCTTTTGTTCCTGAACCATTAAATCTTCTTGCTTCCAAATTTCACCGCATTAACATCCAGCATCTTATTCTAGATCAATTTCAAGGTAAGTGATGGACTAACCGGTGGTTTGAAGCAGTTTGGCCAGTGGCTGTGGGCGGAAAAGTACAGGAACTACTTCCAATAATTCTGCTGTCAGCACTGCTAGGTATAGTATGAAAGAAAACACGTTGCCATATCTAGATTTCAATGGATACACTCATATGTTTTTTTTTGCATGATTTAATTTTCTATTGTTTCCCATCTGAAGAATCATCTACCTGCTGGAATTGGTTACATTAGAGTGCAATCTGAATATTCGAACTTAGAATGATATATGCTTATCCAGTTCTTCAAGAATAGTGGGATTGATATGCAAGAAAATAAAATTGATGTTGATGTATTTTTGCAGGCATGGTTTAACCTTGGCAGGAAATCTTTGGTCAGTACAAGAGGTAGTTAGATTACTGAGAATTTGTGGACATATAAATTGGTAGCATGGGTAGTTACTGAAAGTTCATTTCTATTCGCTTTCTTGATATACCAATGTTTCTACCAGAGTTTATATACCACCGTTACATACCCAAAAATATTCCAAATAAAGCATATTTTATTAATAAATTATACTTATCAGATTAAGCATTATATTTTTTAAGGGTTACTCAATAAATTGGGGGTGGGACCTGCTGGCATAATGCAGGCTGTTTTTTGGGAATTTGAGGTCTCATGAACGTTTCGTGGACAAACATACTTTCCGGTCAGGCCTATGGATTCTTTTAGATCTACGGGCCGCTTTGTTATTTCCTGGAGAGTTCTAGGCTTATAGCATACTTGAATAGAAATTGATGAATGTTACAAGGAGTCTAGCCTGGCTGCTCTCGAATGTATATCATGTGTAGTCATCTAGGCTGTTGATTCATGTAAGGTTCACGTGCATTACTTATTTCTCTTATGAACTTCAACTCATATTTTGAGAAGTATATTTAAAAGCTTATAATTTAGGGTTTTCCACGTAACATGTAGTAGATTAATATTCGCCATAGGAGATTTATTGTTTTTCAAATATTTAGATTGCCTTCATGATATTTTCATCTACTGTCCAATGAGGTCAAATTCACTATTTAATTCTACATATTATTGTACTTTTCTGCTAAAGATCTCTATTATGCGTCACTATGCCACGTAAGTCTTACCTCATTCAGTAGAAAATATTGACTGCCTAAGGCGCATCAGTAGGAGCTGATAAGTATCAGTTCGTGTTAGTTGCAGAGTTCTTCTTTTCTCGGCCATGTGAGGAGCACACAACTAACGAATATCCAAACTTGAGTGCATCCATGCTTTTCGTGGGGACAGCTGCATGTTAAGTACTCCTTAGTTTGTAATAATAAGTATTCTCTTAGTAAGACCTAAATAACTCATGTTATAATCTCACATTAATAACTCAACCTACCCCTTTTCATGGAATTTAGAATGTTTTTTTAAATACTTAGCTTCCTTATTGATTTGTAGTTATGATGCAAATAAACATCTTTTCTACATAACTTGGTGCACATAATTTATTGTGTACAACTAAGAAAATTTACAATTTGCGTTCATCTCTAAGTTTCTTTCCATATTTCAGAATGCACCGAGGATTCTCTCTTCGGAGAAGAATTGTAGAAGAGTAAATAGGAACCAGAGCTTGCACCCATGAGAATGTGAACCAACATATGATAATATATTAATATTTGAGTCTGCCACCTATTGCTTTCCATACTATTTAATACTAATATGTGCTTCACCTAAATATAGAACTACAGTAGTGAAAGTTTGCTCTCCCACTGAAGTTCCCTGATAATAAAAAATTCAAAATAACCATAAATATATTGTAACATAACATAGACGGTCATAAATAACAATGTCTAAATAAACTAATTGAAGAAATATATGCATTTATGAACTGTGATATAGGGTTTGTATTTTAGTAGTAATTTTTCAAACTATATCCATAATAAAATTATAAATTTGAAGTTGTGAAATGTTCACATGCGAATAATTGTTTTGACTTTCCAATATATTTCCCGTAGAAAAGCTTGCCCGTGCAGTCGCACGGGTTGATGACTAGTTTTAGATAGTTGAGTTTGGAGTTGATCATGAGACTTGATAAGGAGAGAGTGTTCACTTTCTAAAGCCTTGTGGGCTTTGTCAAGTCTCTCTATATCCTCAATTAGTCTAGCATTGCCAACACCAAATTCAACTTTTTCCTTTTAAGCACTTTATATTTAGCAATAGCATGATCTCTTTCCTTAATGATTTTAGCAATAATAAGATCATTTGCTTCATCAAGAGATTCAAGTTTCTCTTCAAGAGACACTCGAAGCTCTTGCTCTTCCTCAAGGGCATTCATTAAGGATGCCTTTTCATCGGCATCCTCTCTCTCAATTTGACATTTCTCGAGAAATTGAGTTTCCAAGTCCTCAATGATTTCCCTACTCTTAATAGAATAAACAATAATTTCACTTAGAGAAGGGATAGCTTTGCTACCTTTGGGGAGAGCACGAAATACCATCTCACCCTTCTTTGTTATGGATTCAACATCCATAAGTGCTCCATGAGAATCCTCATCCACATCATCACAAGATGTAGAGGGTTTGACGAGGTGTGGACTCGGCAAATCCCTGGGTTATGTACCCGGGTTGATTGAGGGGGAGAGAGTTGAGCGCTGGTGATCACGACGGCTGACAAGCGAGGCGTTTTACCCAGGTTCAGGCTCCCGGAGGATAACACCCTACTTCCTGCTTGTCTGGTTATTGATGGCGAGTTGTGGCTACAATGGCGAGATGGCAATCTCGCTAGGGTTTGTGGTGGCGGCTATGAGCGTACCCTAGACGAAGGACCCTCCTAGCCTTTATATGGTAGGCTAGGTCTCAGGTGAACGGTGCCGATGGCGCTTACAAGCATGGTGGGGTCGGATGACCTAGCGTCGACTATCTTGGGCCGCACGTCGTCCTCCTTGGGCCCTCGTCATAAGGCTGATGGGCTTGGCGTGACCCAGGTATCCCCACCGTGGGGTAGTCGAAGAGTGACCCCACGACAGGAGCCCCCGAGTGCTTAGTCGAATCGTAGAGTCGGGTAAAGGACTCCTTCCTCCTGGGCACGCCGTCGGGTTCCTGAAAGAAATGAGTAAAATTGGTCGACTCCGGCCGTTCAGGGCTTATGGAGGATTCCTTAGTCGAACTGTCACTTCCAGGGTAAAATACTGTGAGTACAGCCTTAGTCGGTGATTTTTCGACTGCTTTCGTTCTGAGTCACTCGGGAGCGCGAACAGCGCTCCCGATGGGAGTAGCCCCCGAGATTAAGCTGAATTGCTTGCAATTGAGGTTAAACTCAATTTTTCTTCAGTCGAAAAGCCCGCTCCCGATGGGAGTAAAGAAGGGACTCGACATGTTGGAGTCGCGACAGGCTTTGCGTGACTTACTGTATTCGGCCTGTTTGGCTTACTACACAAGTTTCTTCAGCTCTTGGAGCTTACTGAATCTTCTTGCACTCGAATGAGCTGTTCGAGTTTATTCGGCTCTTAGAGCTTACTGAATATTCTTGTACTCGAATGAATTGCCCGAGTTCTCGATCAGCCCATTGGCTTACTTGCTACGCCTGCGCAGTTGACGTCAGCGCTGACGTTTTCGACGCACTCTGTGTCCGATGGGACGTGACAGTGCGGTCCCACTGTCAGTATTGACTGGAGACAGCGGTTGCCGCTTTTTTCTGACCGTTGGGCGCGAAAATTTCGCGGTGTGATGATGGCGCCTTGATTCCCGCGCGTAGTGGGCGGCGTGGCCGGCGACGGTTGCTATCTCCGCGCGACACGTGGACGGCCAGATGATGTGTGGAGTGCGGTTTCGTTGAGGGTGGCCTGGATTAACTGGCCACGCGGTATATATTTTTTACCGCGGCGGCGAACAGTTCATTCCATCCCCATTCTGCCATCGTCTCCGCTGCTTTCTCTCCGCCATTGTTGCTCCTCTGTCCGCTTCTTGTCTCCACCCTCCATGAGTAAGGCCGCGATGAAGAGGGGGAAGGCTGCTGCTGGCGCCGTCGCCGCCGCCGAGGCGAGCGTGATGAAGAAGCCCGACGGCGACTGGGTCAAATCGTCGGTGAAGAAGGCCGACCTCGAGGCCCTCCGCGCGCAGGGGCTGCTGCCGCCGGCAGACCAGGCGACGGTGCGCGCTCCTGGGAAAGAGGTATTCCCCGCTCCGCGCGAGGGGGAACGCGTGTGCTTCGTGGATTTCCTTCCGCGGGGTTTCGGGTTCCCCCTCCACGATTTCGTCCGTGGTCTCTTGTATGCTTATGGGATTCAGATCCACGATCTGACTCCCAATAGCGTCTTGAGCATCGCGAGCTATTTCGTGCTCTGCGAGTGCTTCCTGGGAATCGCACCCAACTGGCTGCTGTGGAAGTCGCTATTCCTCGTGAGGAGGAACGTGGGGAAGAGCAAGCAGGTGTACCCAGTCGGCGGCTTCGGCATCCAGGTGCGTGGCGACACCTCCTACTTCCAGATGAAGAAGTCCGACTCCGTCCAGGGCTGGCGGAAGAAGTGGTTCTACATCAGGTGCGACCAAGCAGGGCTTCCTGAATTCGCGGCTGATCGCGAGTTGCGGAAGACGAACGCGTGGGCGCACCCGCTGTCGAAGGAGGACAGGGAGGCGACTCAGCCCTTGCTGACGCTACTTCGTGGCCTTCTGAAGAGTCTCGGGCGCGAGACGGGTGGAATTCACCTCATCGCCACCTTCTTCAGGCTTCGGGTGCAGCCGCTGCGCAGTCGCGTCCACCCGATGTGGGCGCGTGAGGATGCTGGCAATGAGCTTGATGATGACGCAGTCGAGTCGAAGGTGAGGAGCATCACTAGTCTCCGAGCCGCTGACCCGTGCAACGTCAAGTGCCCAGTCGAGCCATATGGGCCTAATAATCCTGTGCCTGAGGTGAGCTTCGTTTGCTTTGTCTTGTATCTTCTTCTGTCGAATCCTTTTGCCTTACTCGAACGCTTCATTTGCTGACAGGGTCGTTCGAGCTACGTCAGTCTTCCTCCGTTGATGGAGAATGGACCTCATGAAGAGGCAGAGTTCCCTGAGGACGAGGTTGATGACGATGAAGTTCCCTCCGCCACCTCTCCGAGTGAAGAGTTGGAGGAGGATGATGAAGATGAGGAGCCGCTGCGGAAGCGGCAGAGGCGAAAGGTGGCGACTCTGGTTCTGCCTCGTCGCCTGTGAAGGAGGCGGGTGTGAACGAGGAAGAGACGAGCGAGTCCTCTTCGGGCGCTAGGCACCCGAGTGACCTGGCTGAACCTTTGGTCGTGCCTCCACTCGGCTCTGCACCGCCGACCGAGTTCGCGAGGATGGCCTCCGTCTCCCTGGGAAGTGAAGATGATGTTGATGTCGTCAGGTTAGTCGCATAACCATTGCTTTGTTTTTGTCGAGTGTGCTTTTCACTTGCGGGTCCTTGAATTGAGTTTTCTTGTCACAGCGACCGTACTGGCGCTGCTGTTTCTTCCCCTCGTGAGATGGAGCACACTTCTGCTCCCATGATCGAGCAGACTGCGAGGACGACCGGAGAGGAGGCTCTGGCGGGTGACGTTTTGGCCTTGAAGGCTTCGACCTCCGCCATGCCAGAGAGGCTGCTGATGCGACTCCGGTTGACGCTGGGCTGCTTGAGCATGTAAGTGTTCTTCGACTCGTTCTGCAAGATCTGTATCGGGTGCGCGAACAGCGCTCCCGATGGGAGTAGCCCCCGAAGATGTGCGTGACTAGAATAGTCGGGCGCAGATTGATGTCTTGTGTTTCCTGCAGCCATTTTATCGCCAGCAGATGGAGGGAGCCGCAGCCTTCGTTCGCATGGAGCAGGAGAGGGATCAGCTCCGCACTGCTCTGGAGCAAGCGAATAGTGAGTGTGAACCCTTGTGCTCGAGGGGTGCGTCGACTGCCTTTATTGCTAACTTTGCTCCGTTGGTCCGTAGGCGAGAAGGAGAGCATGAAGACGCGGGTCGCGGAGCTGGAGAAGTCGCTGGGTGAAGCCCAAGAGCGTGAACAAGCTCGGGATGATCTGGAGAAGACCCAGGTCGACCGCTTGCTCGCACTCGCAGATGTTGTTGGAAGTAAGTTTTTCGGCTCAGTGCCTACTTTGCCTTTTTTCGACTTCTGACGTCTTACGGGTGTGGATTTCTTTTGATCAGAGACTTGCGGAGGTGCTCCTCCAGAAGGGACTTCCAGCGAGAGTGTCGGCTTGGCGGAGGCTGTTGGCTTCGTCGACCGCGTCTGCGCGTATGCATCGGCAGCGCTGCAGCAGTCGACGGCGGCACTGCAGAAGTCGACGGAGGCCTTAGCGACTGTGCACCGGAATATCTTTCCCAACAAGCCGCCACCAGCTGCTGTTGACGCACTCGCGGCTCCATTCGAAGGCAATTCGAATGTCCTGGCGGACTTCACGCGCGCGCAGACGGTACGCGGCTCAGAGCTCACTTTCCAGCTGCTTCTTGGTCACCAAGTCGTAGGCGATTTTGAGAAGGTTGTCAGCGACTTCCCTCGAAAGCCTGATGGCAAGACTGCGTCCCTTAGCGGGGTGAAAGTGCAGGCGAGCCAGTTGGCCGTAAAGCTTGTCTCCACCTTCGAGAAGAGGATTGCTAAGATGCCGAGTTGGCTGCTGCTAGGAAGAGCCGTCCCAGTCGGAGTCTGTAGTGTAGACTTTTTCCTTTTAGGACTATGCTTCTGCTTTTGGGCTTGAGTCTGTAATGCACTTTATATTGTGCGAGTGAACATGCTGATGATGAAATGTGAATTCGCTCCCTCGGGGGTGCAGTCGCCGAGTCTTTTTTGATATCTGGCTTGGATGAATTATGTTGATTCTTTTCCTGGCTTGACGCTGTCAATTCTTGGCAGTCTGATATGGGCGAAGCTCCTGACGTTGCTGGAACGACTGGCGCGGACGATGAGGAGGACACCACTTCGGCTGCGCCTACTCGTCGCCGCCGTCAAGCTCCTCCAGCTCCTGTGCGAAGCGTAAATGACCAGAGAGTGATCACCTTCATGAGGAACAAGGTGGTTGAGCTCGAGTCGAAGCTGAAGAGTGCTGAGTTGGAGCTGGAGCGATTGAGGTCGCGGCCCGTTGCGCCGTTCTCCCAGCGTGAAGAGTTTCTGCTTGGCGAGATGGACTTGATCAGTCGACAGCTGCAAGGTTGGCCTTCTAGCGTTTTTGCTTCGGCTTCTGTGTCTTCCTGCTATGCTTAATGCTTGGCCTTGATGCAGATGTGAACTCTGACTGAAGGCTGAGCAGCTTCGAGTGGACGAGCGAGTAGAGAAAGAGGCCGCCGGTGACTCACCCGAAGCGCGCCAGTTTTGGTCGAACAAATCCAGAGGTAGTGTACTGGCACGAATGCTGGATCGCACCTGGCGGGCTGCTGTGCTCTTGGAAGGTTGCAGAAAAACCCTCTGGCAGATCAACAAGGTGTACTTTCCTCACAACGAGCAGCCGAATGGACTGACTGCGCTTCTGGAGAGGTTCCGTGAAGGCAGTGCGTTGAAGGAAGTCGTGCACGCTCAACTTGTTGCCGGGGCGAACGTGGCGTTGGCATACGTTCGACTGCACCGGCCTAATCTTCCATTGCACAAGGTGCTTGACGGCTTGCCTGGAGAGGGTGACTATGCCGATACTCTTGCGGCTGCGCGCCAGATGATTCAGCAGGTCCAGAACTTTAGCGAGCACCTTGTAGGGCCACTTGATGCGCCAAAGGGCGAGCCTGTAGAATAAGAGCAGTAGAGTGCTGTTGCATAGCGTTAGCTTGTAAAAGAAATTTTTCCAAGTGGAAATATGAGTGTATGTATGTCGAGGTGGGGGTAGCCCCCGAGTTAGTAAATTGTATCTTGTAGACGTCTGTAAACCTGTATGGCGCAGCCCCCGAGCGGATCGAGTGCGGCCTAGGATTTTGAATTAGACATGTGCGGCGCAGCCCCCGAGTGCTTCGAGTGCGGCCGAGGTGTGGCGAGTCAGACCTGTGCGGCGCAGCCCCCGAGTGCGTCGGGTGGCGACCTAGGTTTTGAGTTGGACCTGTGCGGCGCAGCCCCCGAGTGCTTCGGGTGGCGGCCTAGGTTTTGACTTAGACCTGTATGGCGCAGCCCCCGAGTGCTTCGGGTGCGGCCTAGGTTTTGACTTAGACCTGTGCGGCGCAGCCCCCGAGTGCGTCGGGTGACGGCCAGGATTTTGAGTTGGACCTGTATGGCGCAGCCCCCGAGTGCTTCGGGTGCGGCCTAGGTTTGACTTAGACCTGTGCGGCGCAGCCCCCGAGTGCTTCGGGTGGCGGCCAAGGTTTTCGAGTTAGACCTGTATGGCGCAGCCCCCGAGTGCTTCGGGTGCGGCCTAGGTTTGACTTAGACCTGTGCGGCGCAGCCCCCGAGTGCTTCGGGTGCGGCCAAGGATTTTCGAGTTAGACCTGTATGGCGCAGCCCCCGAGTGCTTCGGGTGGGCCTAGGTTTGACTTAGACCTGTGGCGCAGCCCCCGAGTGCTTCGGGTGCGGCCTAGGTTTGACTTAGACCTGTACGGCGCAGCCCCCGAGTGCTTCGGGTGCGGCCTAGGTTTGACTTGAACCTGTATGGCGCAGCCCCCGAGTGCGTCGGGTGACGGCCTAGGTTTATGTTGCTTTTTGACTAAAAAAGTAAAGGGGAGAGCTTGTTCCACAAATCACTTCATTGATTTTTGCGAGCAGGCCGCCTCATTAAAACCCTTCCAGTCCCCTCAGGTACCCTGGTAAGGGAAAGAGTGCGTCTGGAACCTGCCGCTTCTTGAGATAGTACACTTTGTTACAAGGGGGAGTCGATTAGGCGTAGAAGCGGCGCAGTTGCGCCACGTTCCACGGGTTGCTGCAGACTGTCCCCGTCTTCGAGTCCTTCAGGCGGTAAGCTCCGCCGCCAATTGCCTCTGTCACGATGTATGGACCTTCCCACGGGGAGGCTAGTTTGTGCACCTTCTTCTGTTTGAGGCGGAGGACAAGGTCGCCGGGGACGAACGCTCTGGGCCGCAGTCGCCGTCCGTGATAGTTGCGTAAGTCTTGCTGATACACGGCTGTGCGGGTAAGGGCGATGTCGCGTGCTTCGTCCAGGGTATCCATGTCGTCCTCGAGTGCTTCTTCTGCGTCGGACTCGTCGTAGGCCACCACTCGGGGTGCATCGAACTTGATGTCGCATGGCATGACTGCTTCTGCGCCGTAGACCATGAAGAATGGCGTGTACTGAGTGGATCTGTTTGGCGTAGTGCGCAGGCTCCACAGCACAGACGGCAGCTCCTCAACCCAGGCGCCTGCGGCGCGCTTCAATGGTACTCGCAGGCGCTTCTTGATGCCCTTGCAGACTAAACCATTGGACTTTTCGACTTGCCCGTTGGACTGCGGGTGCGAGACAGATGCGTAGTTGAGCTTGATGCCTTGCTCGGAGCAGAAGTCCTTGAACTCTTCGGCTGTGAAGTTCGTGCCGTTGTCGGTGATGATGCTGTGTGGCACTCCAAACCTGAAGATGATCGACCTGATGAAGTTAACTGCCGAGGAGGCAGTCGAACTTGTAATAGGCACTTCGATCCACTTCGTGAACTTGTCGACTGCCACCAAGAGATGCGTGTGTCCTCCTGGCGAGGACTTCTTGAGTGGACCCACCATGTCGAGCCCCCATTGAGCGAAGGGCCAGGCGAGTGGATGGTCTTTAGTGCTGATGCTGGTGCGTGCGGCTTGTTGGCGAACTCCTGGCAGCCGAGACATTTCCTCACGAGTTCTTCTGCGTCTTGCATTGCGGTGGGCCAGTAGAACCCGGCTCGTAAGCTTTGGCCACTAAGGCTCGACTGCTGGCGTGGTGCCCGCAGATGCCAGCGTGGATCTCGAGTAAGATGGCTTGACCGTCGACTGGGTCGATGCACCTTTGGAGGACTCCCGAGATGCTTCGCTTGTAGAGCTCCCCTTTGATGACGGTGAAGCCCTTGGAGCGGCGGATGACGCGCTTGGCTTCGACTGGGTTTGTTGGCACCCTCTGCTGCAGTATGTAAGCCAGGTATGGGCTCGTCCATGTGGGCTCGATCAGCATTACCTCCATAGGCTCCTTCTCCGTGCTGGGCGGGTCGGCGGTGCTCGTTGTGATGTAGAGGATCCTGGCGCGGGCCGGAGCTTGACGGAGCGTTGCGTGATGCACTCGAGGAAGACTCCGGGTGGCACCGGCGCTTTGTTTGAGCCCAGGTTGGCGAGGGTGTCGGCTTCCTCGTTGCTCTCGCGGCCGACGTGCCGCAGCTCGCAGCCGTCGAAGGTACCTTCCAGCTGGTTGTACAGGTCCCTGTAGGCGATCATGTTGTCGGCGATGGCGTCACATTGCTTCATGGTTTGTTGCACGACGAGGTAGGAGTCTCCGTAGATCATGAGGTGAGTGGCGCCGCAGTTCTTGGCCATCCGCATGCCGTGGATCAGGGCCTCGTACTCTGCCTCGTTGTTGGAGGGCGTTGGGAAGTTCATCTGCAGCACGTACCTCAGCTTGTCGCCTTTGGGTGAGATGAGGACGACTCCCGCCCCTGCTGATCTGAACTTTTGGAGCCGTCGAAGTACATTGTCCATGCGTTGGACAGGTCGGGTACGTCTGGTAGCTGGGCCTCTATCCACTCGGTGGTGAACTCTGGAAGCACCTGGGCCTTGATTGACTTCGGGTGCGCGTACTTCAGCCCCCAGGGCCCTAGCTCAACAACCCACTTGGCGACTCGTCCTGTCGCGGCTTGGTTGGTGAGGATGTCGGAGAGCCCGGAGGAGCTTACTACCGTGATGGAGTGCTCGGAGAAGTAGTGGACGACCTTCCTTGATGTCATGAAGACTCCGTATGCTAGCTTCTGGTAGTGCGGGTACCGCTGCTTGGACAAGGTGAGCACCTCACTGAGGTAGTAGACGGGTCGCTGAACAGGGTAACTGTGTCCTTCTTCTTCTCGTTCGACTACGAGTACCGTGCTGACCACCCTGTTTGTGGCTGACACGTAGAGGTATAGCGGCTCGTTCTCCAGTGGAGCCACCAGTACTGGGGAAGTCGTGAGTGTTTTCTTGAGTTGGTCGAACGCGACTTGCGCTTCTTCTGTCCACTCGAACTTGTCTGTCTTTTTCATCAGTTGGTAGAAAGGCAGGGCCTTTTCTCCCAACTTACTTATGAACCGGCTGAGAGCTGCGACTCGGCCGGCTAGGCGTTGCACCTCATGAAGCTTGGTCGGTGCTGGCATTGCGAGTATGTTTTGCACCTTCTCAGGGTTGGCTTCGATTCCTCTTGCAGAGACGAGGTACCCGAGCAGTTCTCCGGCTGGCACGCCGAAGACACACTTGTCCGGGTTCAGCTTGATCTGATACTCGTTGAGGGCGGCGAAGACCTTGCGGAGGTCGGCGATGAGAGTGTCCTCCGTTCGAGTGGTGACGACTATGTCGTCGACGTATACTTGGACGATCTCTCCGATTAGCCCCTTTAGGCAGGCTTGCATTGTGCGCTGGTACGTGGCTCCAGCGTTCTTCAACCCGAAGGGCATCGTCTGGTAGCAGAAGACGCCATGGGGTGTGATGAATGCAGTCTTCTCTTCATCGTCGACGTTCATCCTGATCTGCTGGTACCCTGAGTAGGCGTCCAGGAAGGATAGGCGTGCGCAGCCTGCAGTCGAGTCGATGATCTGATCTATCCGCGGGAGCGGGAAATGGTCTTTGGGGCAGCATTTGTTGAGGGCGGTGAAGTCGACGCACATGCGGAGTTTCTTCGTCTTCTTCTTCTCCACCAGGACTGGGTTCGCTACCCAGTCCGAGTCCTTGATCTCTCGGATGAATTTAGCGTGGAGCAGTCGATCGATCTCCTTGCTTATTTCGTCTCGTTTGGGTCCTGAGAAGCGTCGCATGGTCTGCTTGACGGGTTTGGCGTCCTTGTGGACGCGTAAAGAGTGCTCGGCGAGGTTCCTGGGTATGCCTGGCATGTCAGAAGGTTGCCAGGCGAAGATCTCCCAGTTCTCACGTAGAAACTCGACGAGCGCGCTTTCCTATGCGATAGGCAAGCTCGACGACACTTTGACTGTCTTGTTTGCGTCCGTCGGGTGGACCTGATGAGTTGTCGTGTCGTCAGTCGTGTTGAAGGCAGCGTCCTTGGCTTGCTTCTTGCGTGGCGGGAAGATGGTTTTGTCGTTGTCGACTGCCATCGCCTCGAAGTGCTCTCCATTCCGAAGAACTCGGAGATCTTGCTGAACTCGCGGTCGCAGCTGTTGGAGCGGTCGAAGTCGCCGTGCACCGTGATGACGCCCTTGGGTCCAGGCATCTTGAGCATGAGGTAGGCGTAGTGAGGTACCGCCATGAATCTGGCAAAGGTTGGGCGCCCGAGTATCGCGTGGTACTGCGACTTCCAGTCGACTACCTCGAAGTCGATCGACTCCCTCTTGAAGTTTTCGGGTGTGCCGAAGATGACGTCGAGTGTGATCGTTCCCATGGGCGTGACTGCTTGCCCTGGTACTATGCCATGGAAGGTGGTCTCTGATGCCCAAGTCCGTCGTTGGCCTGTTTATCCTTCTGAGGGTGTCGGCAAAGATGATGTTAATGCCACTGCCTCCGTCCATGAACACCTTTTTCAGGGTGTAATCTCCGATCAGAGCTTCGACTACCAGAGCGGCGTGCCCGGGTCGTGGTACTGCAGGCGGGTGATCTGCTCTGGAGAACGTGATTGGTGTCTCTGACCCTCTCAGGTAGTCGGGTACTGCAGGTGGACAGGTGATGGCCTGGAAAACTTGGCGAGTGATGATCTTCTGGGTCCTGTTTGAGGGGCGCCCCTTCTGTATCATGTTGAGTTGTCCGCGTGCCGCTGGATATGCGTCCTGGATCACCGGTGGGGCATCTTGCTGCGGCTGCTGCTGCTGCTGCAGAAAGGCTCCCGCCGCCTGTGCTGGATTAGCGACTGCGGGTGCGGGTGCTGCCTGGATGGCCAGCTGCGCGGCTGGCTGCGCTGCGGGTGCTGGGTGACTATCTTCTGCATGGCTTCGTATATTTTGCGTGCCTTTCGACAGTCCTTCAACAGGTGGTTGGATCCCCACTTGCCCGTTTCCGGGTTCCTGAACATGTGGTGCCTGCAGGGTTGTTCCAGCTCTTCCGCTGGGCTTAGTGTGCGTTTCTGCCACTCGCGTTTATGGCCTCCGTCGCTGCGGTAGCTGCTGCCGCCGCTTCGGTTGTACTGCCCCTGGCTGTATTGGCGACTCTGGTCACCGCCGCTTCGACTGTACTGTGCATGGCTGTATTGGCGACTGCTGTCGCGCGCTTCATCCTCACGGGGGGTTTGGAATCCCGCCGCTACTAGCTCGATTGAGTCGTTGCCGTTGTAACGCGGCTTCTTCTTGTGGCGTCCTTCTCGCCAGTTGCTTGGTCCGGCTTCGTCCTTCGGGGAGTAGTGTGAACTATTGCGGACCGAGTCCTCTCCGTCTGCCCACTGGTTTGCTATCTTCATGACCTCGATCATGTTTTTCGGCCGGAGCCTACCAAACTCCTCGCGGAGGTCGCGGCGGGAGACGCCGTGCATGAAGGCATCCATCACTCGGTCCTCCGAGGCGGTCTCCATGGTGTTGCGGAGCAAGGTCCAACGCTGGATGTATGACCGGAGCGGCTCGTCTCGTCCTTGCTTGCATGCTTGTAGCTCGACGAACGTCGTCGGTCTCGAGTACGTCCCCAGGAAGGATTTAACGAAGGCCTCCGCGAACTCGTCCCACGTCCTGAAGGCGTTCTTGGGTTGAGTGTTGAGCCACCCGCGTGCAGAGCCCGTGAGCATCAGCTGGATGTACTGCATGGCCGTAGTCGAAGTACCGCCCTGGCAGCTGCAGGCTATGAGGTAGTCTTCTAGCCAGAGTCTCGGGTCCTGCTTCCCGTCGTACTTGACTGCTTCTGCCGTGAGCTTGAAGCCCTTGGGCATTCTTGTGTCGCGTATGTTGAAGCTGAAGCATGCGGCGCCGCACGGCTCGTAGTCGCCGTCGTTGCGGTCGTAGTCGAAGTTGGACGTGCTGACCGGCCGCTGGGTGCGGCTGCGGTCTACCGTCCTTTGTGTGATGACGTTGCGGAGGTCTTCACCTGGCTGCGGTTGTCGCAGTTGTCTTGTCGCCGGGGCTGCGAGTGCTGCGGGCTCGTGGTCGCGGCGATCTCGATCTTCTCGCGCTTTTTCTGTCGGCGCCTTGTTTACCAGTGCGTCTTCGAGTGCCTTGATAGACATGATCTGCTGCTTGTGGAGGAGAGCGCGCGAGTCGCCCTCAGGCGGCTGTGTCAGCCGCAGGTATGTTTCGACTGCCATGAGTGCGGCTCCGGGTGTCTTGGGGACGGGTATCCGTCTGCGTCTTCTATGTATGATGACTCGAGGTTGCGGGTGACTCTAGCGCGGTCGGCCTCCGTCATCAGGGGCACGCGGGCTCTGTGGCGCCTTGCTCCTTGTGAGACCTCTGTTGAGGCAGTGAACGAGTAAGCGGCCCTCCTGGCGCTCGACGCGTCAGCCTCCTCCTTGCGTCGGAGGAGCTCGGCCTTCTCTGCGCGGAGTCGTTCGCCTTCCTTCCGTAGCAGGTACTGGACCGCCATAAGGTCCTCCCGGGGTGCATCCGGTGGGGGGTACGTGCCGTCCTCGACGTGCTTCAGGGCTTTGATTGCCATGTCGCGGGTGATGGTGAGTCGCGTCACCTGGTCCGGCATGACCACCTCCAGTGGGTATGCGGGTTCGTCGTCGTTGCCCTGCGGCCTCTGGCCGATCATGAAGACTTGCGCGGGGTAGATCTGGGCAGTGGGACGGGTGCTGCCACTGCTGCTTCCTTCGTCCGAGCCGTGCTCGGAGCTGAAAATGGGTGCGACGTGGTGGACACCACAGTCGCCGCCGAGGCTCCTTCCCTGGAGTTTCGCGATCTTCGCCGCGGACGTGAGGAGTGATGTCGCTGTCGTCGACGTGGGCGCGATTGGCTTGTTGACGATCTTGTAAGTCGATGGAGACGCGAGTGGCGCGGTATAGAACGACGCGACCTCCGTCGCGCGCGAAGGTGTGGTCGACGTAGTCGAAGTTGACGTAGATCTTGGCCTTGCCAGCGACGCGATCGAGGTAGTCGAAGTAGACTCGATCCGCGCGGTGGTCGACGAGGTGGTCGATGTAGTCGTAGCCGATGCGATCTCCGTGACAGCCGGAGACGCTGATGGCGTGGCCGCGTTGGGCGCGATCTCTGCCGCAGCGGAGGCGGTCGGAGTAGTCGAGGCGGACGCGATCTTCTCAGCAGTCGAAGATGCTGTCGCCGCAGTCGCAGCAGATGCGATCTCCGCAGCAGGTGGGGGCGTGGTTGGCGCAGCCGCGGCAGATGCGGGTGCCACCACCGCGGGGGTGCGATCGCCGTGGATCTGAGTACTCCACAGCTGTCTACGAAGTAGTGCATGGTACCGAAGGTGAGGCACATACCTACGTGCAGATCGGCGTACACCGAGCGGTGGGCCGGCGGGTGGAAGGTGTACTCGAAGGAGCCGAAGCAGATTGGCTCCTTGGTGATGCAGACGTCGGTCTTCAAAGTCGATGGAGCCGGTGCGACCATGGTTCCAGCGCTCGTTCTTTCCCACAGACGGCGCCAATTGACGAGGTGTGGACTCGGCAAATCCCTGGGTTGTGTACCCCGGGTTGATTGAGGGGAGAGAGTGAGCGCTGGTGATCACGACGGCTGACAAGCAGGCGTTTACCCAGGTTCAGGCTCCCGGAGGATAACACCCTACTTCCTGCTTGTCTGGTTATTGATGGCGAGTTGTGGCTACAATGGCGAGATGGCAATCTCGCTAGGGTTTGTGGTGGCGGCTATGAGCGTACCCTAGACGAAGGACCCTCCTAGCCTTTATATGGTAGGCTAGGTCTCAGGTGAACGGTGCCGATGGCGCTTACAAGCATGGTGGGGTCGCATGACCTAGCGTCGACTATCTTGGGCCGCACGTCGTCCTCCTTGGGCCTTCCTTGGGCCCTCGTCATAAGGCTGATGGGCTTGGCGTGACCCAGGTATCCCCACCGTGGGGTAGTCGAAGAGTGACCCCACGACAGGGTTCCAAAGGTGGAGAAACCTTTGAATCTCTAGTCATAAGGCAAAAATGGGTAATGGGCGTTGATGATGGAGAAATACTTGAAGCACCATTGAGATCCACGTCTTGTTCCAACAAATGTTGGGATACCTCTACATTGTTAGCCACACAAGAAATAGAGGATATGGAAGTATTGTTTTCATGGAAACAAGACGAAGAGAGCATATCATCATGAGATTTAGTTAAGCAACTATTACATGATATGCAAGGACTATCAACTCTAGCATGTATGACATTTGGAGTGCTAGAAGTGTTTAAGTCCAAAGGTAGATCATAGCAATGAGATAGAGATGAAGTATAGTCAATAGAATATTCACCATCAACAAAGCAATTTCTATCACCACTCACCATATCATTACCTTGTGACAAATCACATGATGGTGAAGTGGAAGAAGTTGTGAACTCGTCACGGCCGGAGGTGGAGGGAGAACTACATCGCTCAAAACACATATAAGACTATTAGATACAAGAGTATCGAGACAAGAGTTTTCCTCATCCTCCTTTGGAGAATAAAAACCCATATCTACAATTCTCTTAACATGTGGGTCTATGTCCCGAAGAAGATTAAGCACGCGAATTTTCCAAACATCATAATTTGTGCCATCGAATTTAAAATTGGGATTGTGCACTAATTTTCTAAACGACATCTTTACTCTCTAGGCGGTAAAGCCCAATAAAGAGAGCCCAGGCTCTGATACCAATTGAAAGGACAAGGATGTCGCCTAGAGGGGGTGAATAGGCGATTAAAACTTTTCCGGTTTACGCTTGATAATTGCGGAATAAAACTAGATGTTTAAATTAACAAGCGAACAACCTAAATAAACTAGGCTCACCTATGTGCACCAACAACTTATGCTAAGCAAGACAAGCAACAAGGTGATAGCAAAGAATACTTCAAGCACGAAGGCTATCACAATGTAAAGTGCATAAGTAAAGAGCTCGGGTATAGAAATAACCGAGGCACGCGGAGATGAGGATGTATTCCCGAGTTCCTCCTTTTTAGGGGAGTACGTCTCGTTGGAGAGGTGTGAACCAACACAATGGTTCAACAACCACAAAGGTTTCACCTTCTTCTCCGAGGCGGTTTACCTTCCACTATCGGAATCCTTCGAGGCGGAAATCCGGAGCCTTTCAACAACGATCCGGGGCACAACCCACAACGGGATTGGGGGCTCCCGAACAGCTACAAGTGACCACACAAGGGTCTCAACCACCACACGGGCGTCTAGGGTCCAAAGACCCAAGAGTAACAAGTTCACAAGCTTTCAACTTCCACGAATCCTCGTGGAGAGCACACCGATGCACCAAATGCAAAAGGCAAGAGCACAAGTGCTCAAATCCTTCACTCTCAAATTCCAACAAAGCAAAAAATGCTTATGGGGAATAAGAGAGGAAGAATAAAGAGGAGGTCAACCAATGACTCAAAGATCTAAATCCAAAGGGTTCCCCTCACTTAGAGGGGGATTTGATTGGTGGAGATGTGAAACTAGATCTCCTCTCTCTTTTCCCTCAAAATCAAGCAAGAATCATGGGAGGGAGTTAGAGGGAGTAAGCTTTTTCCAAGTGCAACAATGGAGGTGAGAGAGTGTGAAAAAGCCTTGAAAACCGTTGGGGAAGAAGACCTATATATAGGGAAAAAAGAAATCTTCCCATTACACAGTTTTCGCACTTTCCGGTGCCAGATCCGGATAATTCCGGAATACATACCGGACTTTAAAAATAGCTACTGGACTCACCCAGAATCGCCCGGTACACACCCAGAAAACATCCCGGAATTGATCCGGTACCAGACCCGGAAAATTCCGGATTTGAAACCGGATTCAAAAACAGTAAAACCAGTCATACGAAAAATGCAATAAGTTTTGCATCCGGACTCCGATTTCGATGATCTTGGGCTCGTTGGAATCGCAACGAAGAGCTTTACAAGATCATGCAGAGAAACATCATAGTCCAACAATGGAGGATAAAACCAAATGGGAAAGGTTAGACCTCTCGATAAAAGAACAACCGATAAGACCTCCAAACCAAAACCGCAATATGTTTCTCATCCGGACTCCGTTTTCTATGATCTTGGGCTTGTTAAAAGATACTCACAAGCTCTACAAGATTAAGCATATACATCATAGTCCATCATGTGAGGATGAAACCACAAGTAGAGAGTTTGACCTCTTCTTAGAAAAAGCAAACCGGTAAAACCTCGAACATAAAAAACGCAACAAGATATTCAAATGAAATCCGTTTTTGATGAACTAGAGCTTGGTATGGAGATGAACACAAGCTCTACATTCTCACATGGATAAAAGCCAAGTAAGAACCAAGAAAGATGATATGCCAAGTATGCAAAGGTTGAGCTCTCCACAAAGATACGATCAAGTTACTCACTTGAGAGCCCCTCTTGATAGTACGCCGTCTATCCTATAACCCGGTCTCCCACTAACACCACGAGACCGGTAAAATAGAAAACCTATCAAGATCATACCTTTGCCTTGCGCATTCCACTTGAGCTCGATGATGACGATCTTGACTCTCTCAAGTTGGAACACCTTTCTTGATTGTGCTTGCTAGCACATGCTTGATGAAGACTTCTCCAAATAGTCCCCCATACACCATTATGGGAGAGCCTTGCTAAACTCCGTCTTCATGAATCCACTTGCACTTCATCTTCTTATCTTGATATAGATGATGGCTTGGAGATAAACATGAAGTTCACTCAATCTTCTTTTTCAAGCCATGCTTGCAATAAGCTCAACTCTTCATATGACCATTCTTCATATAAACCCTTGGATGGAACCTTGGTCATCATGAAATCTTCTAGAGTCCAACACATGAACTCCAATATTTTCCTATGGACAAGATCTACAAGAATATCTCAAAGCAAACATTAGTCCATAAGGATTGTCATTAATTAGCAAAACCACGCATGGGGTAACACATGCCCTTTCACATGTCTTTATTTAAAAAAAGCAGGGTGTCATCAGCATACTACATACTGATCACTCATGTTGCATTAAAACCTTGCAACAGACCAGAAATTAGCCCCTGGTTAGCAGCTTTTGTCAAACTTTTCGTAAAAACATCAGCCACTAAATTAAAAAATAGAGAGATAGGATCTCCTTGTCGAACCCCTCTACCAGTTAGGAAAAAATCGCTGTTAACGTCATTAATCCTAACTCCAACCGAGCCTTTATCAAGCAAGGACTTAAAGAGATACAAGCACATCGGGCTAAAACCCCGGCTGCGAGCATCTTAAGCATAAATTCTCAGTTTTCGGGCTAAAACCCCGGTTGTATTTCAGGTGACGTACTAAAAACACGGTGGACCGAATAATTTTCAGACATAATAAATAGCAGAATATTTTCTCTGTCATCACATATTGGTCGTACAGTAGTACTAGAGTGAAAACTTACTCTCCACTAAAAGGACTTGGACGAGTCCAATATTATCTCGATGGTTACCAAAAAATGAGGTGATTTTGTTTTGAAGGGATAAACTGGCGAATTTTCTGTTTCGAAAAAAACCCAGCGACTTTCATGCATGATGCCACTTCGGTTGCGAGCAAGGTCGGTTTCAATTTGGTACTACCGCTGTTTCTAAATATAAAACGTCTCTCAAAGCGTCTTATATTTAGGAACAGAGGGAGTATATGATTATTTCGATACGGATTGGAAACATGAGGATAACCGCCTCGAGAAGAGATTGAGTAGTTGGAAAGAAAAACTTGTCTCTATTGGTGAAAGAATAGTTCTAATAAATTCAGTACTTGGTGTAGTTATATATATCGTATATGATATCCTTCTTCCAAGTGCCAAAAGATGTCCTAGTTAGGACGAGGTACATTTTTTCATGATATTGATTATTTTCGGGGTTGTTCTTTATTTTTCATATATAACGTATTTATGTTCGTGTGTGTTTTCGCATAGCCTTTTTCTTGAATTTGCCAATTGGTGTCTTAGCACCCGGACATTTTTTTTTCAAATACATGAACATTTATTTTGTCATACATGCACATTTCTTTCTTACGGCGCATTAATATGTTTCCATTAGTAAACCAACTTTAACAAATAATAGAAACTTAATATAATTAGTTCCTTCCTCCCGCCGGCGTCTCCGCCGCTCCCCTCCGCCTCCGGCTGCCGTTTCGGCACCGTGAGGTGGGGGGGGAGCTCCGGGAGCCTGCTGTGCGTGTAGATAGGTTCCTGTTTTAGGTGTGCGTGGCCTGGCGGCGTCATCGAAGCGGCGGCGATGGCGTCGGTGGTGGGCCGTGTCCTTCCCCTCCGTTCCCCGTTCCGGCCATGTGCCGGGGAGGTAGTGAAGGCTCTTAGTCGGCCGCTTTCTTCCTTCTCTGCTTCTCCGGCCGGCCGTGGGGGCGGGGAGAGTTGCGGGTGGGAGAGGGCGTTCCGTTTTTGTTGCAGGTGGGCGTGGTGGTTTTTCTCCGGTGTTCTTGCTCCGGCCGGCCGTGGTGGCGAGGGGAGCGGCTCCTGGAGGTTGTTCGGTGCAGGTGGTGGTGGTCCTGGGCGTCGCCGGTGCGGCTGGAAGACGGGTGGAGGCGGGGAGCTGGCGCTGTGGCCGAGCTCGTTCAGCGAGTCCAGATTCCGTCGCTTGGCGGCAGATGGCTCTTGCGGCTGTCTACAACAAGTGGTGGTGCCATCTTCCCGGCGATCGGCGGTACGGCGTCTCCGGCGACGACTAGGAGTTCTGGGAGCGGCTGTGGATCCGATCGTGATCTTCTCTGGTGGCTTAGGGTGGTTTTCGCACTTTCCCGGGTTTCTTTGGAATTTCGTGTTTCTTTGGGGACCTGTTTGTAAAGTGCTGAGCCGCCTGTTATTTGTATCGGATCCTTCCTAAAAAAAAAAGCAATAAAATAAATAAACATGTACTTGGTATTGGGCCGCACCGAATGCAGACTATTATGGTTCAACGGCTTTTCTCACAATGATGATTCAACGATAGGCCCGCTGGCCTCCCGACATTAAAAAGCACAATTATTTTTGAAACGCTTATGGATAGTGTGAGCAATACATGCAAATATGCAAATTTCATTAAAACACGATGAACTCATCTTGGCTTTTGGAGGCTTCGCCAGAACAGTATAGTTTACTCTTATGAAAATCGGATTTGCTAATTCTCAGTCGTTTTTGTAGCCGTCGGATACAGACAGGTTAAGATTCGTGCGGTCTTATTTTTTTTCCTACCGGAGTTTGTCTGGTTTGTCGCTGTCTGTTCGGACGCTTTGGACGCGAGACGAGGAGACCCGTTCCCGCATGGGCCTTTTTCTTTCGTGTATGCTTTGTTGTGACTAGTAGACGTGTACGTGCGTTGCACGTTATTTGTCAAAAATTATTAAGATAAAAATCATAACAGCAGCGGTGCATTTTCAGCTTCTCGGGAGCACATTTGTTGCTCCGGCCCCCGCAGCCCTGGATGTGAGTTGCTTGACCTGCAGTACATCTCCTTTTATCCCCTGTCTCGCCTCGCTCTGACCTCTCCCCTTCTTTCCCAAGTTATCCTCTGTACTCTCCCGTCCACGCTCCAGCTCCACCTTGCCGCCGGTGGTCAGAGAGCCAGCCACACGGCATTGCCCTGCAAGCATTGGATGGCACGCTTTTTCCATGAGTCCGACGCCGCGGCGAAGCAGACGGCCTACCGTCCTCCAACGTCGTACCCATGCGGGCCGACACCAATCTCGGCCGTCATGACTGAACTACTGCAAATATAAAATATGGTAAAACCTTCTTTGCAAATTTCAGTCACAAAGAATACCATGTAGAAGCAAATTTAGCATATTGAACTCAATCTCGCCATGTATATAGCAGTCGCCTTGAGCGTATTAACATCCTCCAAAGTGTGATGATCAGTGACAGAAAATCTACACACAACAAGTATACACGATAGCTCCTTTACCGAAAGAAAAAAATATGAGATAACATAGAAATCATTCAAATCAACATCAGCAGTCCTAAAACACTATAACTAATACTGAACCAATAGCAGAAGGATTTTCGAGTTACAATAGTGAGAAACAATATAGTCTACACTGAAAAAAATAGACCATACAGTTATTCATACCGCAAGAGAATCATGGTCTTCTAAATTGACACACATAATTTTTTCCACGTCCACCATGCTTTCCCTATCCTCTGCCACCGGACAATATATTTTCTTTTTCCTTTGCTAAGTATCCAAAGCTAGCTTCTTGTATACAGCACGACGATGGTTATTTGACATGTGTATGAGTACTTTGCTACAAGCCTACAACACAAAAGAAGATAGAGATAGCCGGCCCACTTTGACTCATCGGCAGCGATGGACTGTCTCCAGATCGCCGCCGTCTCTCACAGCCGGACTCTGCTCCTCCTAGTCCCGAATTACCTCCACTACCGCAGCCACGCCTCCCCCTCTAGATTCATCAAGCTACTTGCCAGCAGAACATGGATCAATCGATATCGCTATCACCTCAGTACCAACAACGCCACACCAGAAAAAGATTAGTGCTTACCAGAGTGATATATCGAGGCAACCGTGTTCTTCTGAACATTCGTTTTCATCTCACTTTTAAATCAGAGCAGTCAGAAGAATTTTGCTGACCTGCTACCAAAAATCAGTCATTAATGTTCACGGCTAGAAATAATCTTATAGAATTATAACAGATAACTCGAAAGGGGTAGGAGGCAATTTTACACAACAAGTCAGTCAAAGTGATACAATTTTCCAATAAAATCTTGTCTTTGATTCTAAATATTGTTGAAGCCAGTACAACCAATTACTGGAGAGTGGAGACGCATATTTTGCAAGATTATATGAGATACACCGGGACCACGCAGTTGTGCGCCGTTCGTGAGGCATGGTGCTCACGCAGGAGGAGCGCATGGAGTGGTGGATGTACCTGACTCGATCCAATCGTTCAGTATGCTGGCCAAGCAATCGGCTTCGGGCAGTGTGTCCGGCCGGAGTGCAAGGACTTGCGCTCCCAGGCGGAGAAGCTCGCGGAGGTGCTGCGGCAGTCGGCACTCGCCAAAGCCGACGTACCCGCCGGCGGCGCGTGCGCACCTGCATCGAGGAAGGTTGCACGTCCCTACCTCCCGGCTGCGCCAGCACTGCTGGTCACACCACCACAGCTCCCCCAAATTGATCTGCCACTGCCCTCGGTGGACCTGGGGCCTCATTAAAGAAGAAGAATAGCCGGGGTCCTGGCTGGCGGCAGGGAATTTCCCGGGCAGCGACGCAGCTCCAATCGAGGAGTTGATGCCGAGGAGAAGATAAGGAGGCAGGGAGGTGGGGCGTGGATGCGGCGGCTGATCTGGAGGCCGACCGGAGTCTGGGAGGCGGCGGGTCTTGAGGCCGGCCAGCGGCTAGGTCGCCCGATTCGTTCGGCGAGACAGAAGCAGCCTTCTCGCCCGGGAGAAAAGAGAAGCAGGCGAACTGTTTTTTTACTTAGGCGGTGGCATCCCTCGTAATTTAGCGTCGTACCGGTTCGCTTCTGGATGTGTTGAGCAGCTCAACACCGGGGGAACAATCTGGATCGTCCATCGGATATCGAACGACACAAATTTAATGTATCCGGCATATGTTTGCTCTTTTAATAATAGTATAGACTAGGATGGGCCTTGTCGCTACTGCTTTTTTTGGGACTGTTGTCGGAATGTCGGTGCAGTTTGCCTGTATCAAATACTGGTAGGTATGAAACGGAAAAAAAAAAAAGTTCAGAGGAGACGAGGGAAAATCTGAGAGAGACTTGTGCATTTTTTTCTTTTTCTCTGTACTTTTTTTCTTCGTTTATTTCCCCCTTTTTTTCTTAGCGAATCTACATGCATCATCGTTTGACTGTATTTTTTATTTGCTTGTGTCAATCAATACACATATTTGTCCTTTATTTTACATTTTGCATGCTACACTTGGAACATTATTTTGTAATGATTTTAGATTTGAAGATTTTTTAATCTGCTCTCTATTGAAGGGATACTTTCAATAGGTTAGGAGAATAATAAATTAAAAACATGCAACTGTAGGGAGGCTGTTTTGCATCCGGCCACTTATACGGGTTCTGATTTTGCAGTTGCATGTCATGGGCAATTAGGGGGTTTTATACAAATGGTGTTTCTTGTGGCAATTGCATGGGCTACTTCTCTGTTTATTGTAATTGCATGTCACGTGCAATCAGGTGTTTGTCTCTTTAATTTTTCTTATTCTCAATCTAAGATTTAAGTTAGAGCTCGGTCGAATTATAACCATTACATTGTGTCATGATTTGTTGTACAATGTGAGTTGCAAGTGGGTTGCAACTAGATTTTTAGTTGCAAGCGGGTTGCAACCGTGTTTTTTTAGCTGCAACTGGGTTGCATTTGAGAAAATATGTTCAGGCCATTAAATTTATGTAGTGATTTGTGCTAGCATGGGAGCTGTAACATGGTTGCAACTAAGTTTTTCTCGCTGCAAGCATTGAGAAAAAGTTTATGATTGTTAGATTTTTGTCGTAATTCGTGTTATAATTCGATTTCTGAATTACTGGTTTGTCCCATGATTCGTGCTAGCGTAAAGGTTACAATCGATATTTTCCAGTTGAAACTAGGTAGTAACTAAGTTTATTTTACAATTGCAACTTGGTTGCAACCGAGAGAAAATGTTTCTCACCATTGAGTTTGCGTTGTGGTTTATGCTAGATGGGAGTTGCATTGGGTAGCAACTGAGATTTTCCAGTTGCAAATGGGTTGCAACTGAGTTTTTCTAGTTGCAAGTGGGTTGCAAGTAAAAAAAAATTCATCCTTGCGTTGTGATGCGTGCTGGCCGTGAGTTGCAAGCGGGTTGCAACTGAGTATTTTCCAGTTGCACGTGGATTGCAATTTAATTATTTTCAGTTGCAAGTGGGTTGCAACTAGGAAATGTTCATTTTTTGTGATGGGTGTAGGCTATGAGTTGGAAGCGAGATGCAACTGGATTATTTTGAGTTGCAAGTGGGTCGCAACTGAGATTTTCTAGTTGCAAGTAGGTCGCAACTAAAAAAATGTTGATGTGTGATGGCTGCAAGCGGGTTGCAACCGAGTTTTTTCCAGTTGCAAGTGGATTGCAACCGAGAATTTTTTTCATCCTTGAGTTGTGATTCGTTCGTTTTTTCCAGTAGCAAGTGGGTTGCAACTTTGTTTTTTCAGTTGCAAGTGGGTTGCAACTAAAAAATGTTCATCTTTGTGTTGTGATTTGTTAGTTTTTCCAGCAGCAAGTGGGTTGCAGCTTAGTTTTCTTTTAGTTGCAAGTGTGTTGCAACTTAGAAAATGTTTCGTCTTTTGTGTTGTGAACTTGTGATGCGTGTTGTCTCTGAGTTGCAAGCGGGTTGCAACTGGGTTATTTTCAGCTGCAAAGTTGCAAGTGGGTTGTAACTGAGTTTTTTTCGTTTGGAAATGAGTTTTCCATTTGCAAGTGGGTTACAACCGAGAAATATTTTCATCTTTGTGCTAGGATTCGAGCTAGATGTGAGTTGCAAATTGGTTGGCCCTAAGGCCATGCACAATGTTAGCCTCTTGCTAGGGCGCTTAATTTAGTCGATACCCCATGCATCAAACGTCCACCTTCTGAAGTCCACAATTTTACTAAATTATTTAAGAGTCAAACACCTAATTATTCGTCGATGACAATAAAAAGACCAAGAAGTACACATAACGCTCGGTATTTAATCCCTAATGTATGAGCTAAGCGCCCGACGTGGTATTTAATCCCTAATGTATGAGCTAAGCGCCCGACGTTGTACTTGTCCTAACACACATTTCCTTTTCCACACCTCGGATGTAAATTATTCATTTCTTTTTAGTTTTAAATGTTATCTGAACATAGTTGCAATTATTTTCGCTATGGCTTCCTAAATTGTTTTAAAAAGTCCGATAATTTTTTCTTTCATGCTAGGTTGTGTCCCTTGTCTGCAATTCAATTTCTGGTTGATCATTGCATTTTGGTTGCTCCCATATTTAGTGCGCTGATGGCTTTTGGTGTCCACAAGATATAAATAACACTTAGTAGTAATGAATAGCTTGTTCTGCCGAAATGTTTAGATTTACTCTGTTTGTCAATGAAAGTGCAGAAAGAAAACAAATAGTTGCTTTTTTATCTGTTCTTGATCTTGTGTAATAGGCAAGTTTTCTATGAATTTTTTCCTAGCTCCAATTTGATGGTGTCAGTCATTAAAATTGTTGGCTTGGATCCACACACAGACACACAAAAGAAGGTAATTAAAACAATTAAATCAAGCCAATCCCGTGAGTTAATCACTAGAAAAAGTTACAAGGCAAATCCAAGCACACAGCCCAAATCTAGCCCAGCTAAACCCAGGAAAAAAAGTACACAGTTAAGACACACAAACAAACTTGGGCCGGCCCAAAACCAAACAAACAAGCGTAGATCACATGAGAGAAACTAAAAAATGAGGATATACATCGACTGAGAATTAAGTAATTCTCAGTCGACTGATCCCTACCCACGCCTATGAAAATTTATCTTCTTTTTTTGAGAACTCGAACTTATATTGATAATCAACCGGGATTACAGTCCTTATTGATACAAGCATCAAGGAAGGTAGGAATATAGTTTATCCAAAGGCATCTTCTTCTAGCTGGACTACATTGTTTGGCACACAAATGAGCTAGCTCATTGGCCCCTCTAGGAACAAAATTCAGCGAGAAAGATTCAAAATCCCCGGCCAGCTCACAAACTTCAATCATCTTGATCTCATGGAGTTGCTCAAAGAAAGGATACAATAAGTTTTATATTTACTGCCTTGTCAAGATCATGCATGAGAAATAAATTGTATCATCCACATATTGTAAAATTGACACTCCTTTCTCAACAAGATCCACCACGATATTAAACAAAACCGGCGATAAACGATCTCCCTCTCTTAGCCCTTTTAACGTTTGAAAATAATGATCTGATAGAAATACATACATGTGTGCGTACGCTACATTTCTTGTGCTCCTGCTGTTATTCGTACATCCGATTCTACATGTACAAATACGCACACACTAACCGCAATTAGAGAACTACAATACGAACCTAGCTACCTACGCAGCCGACACGTTCGTCGGAATTGGCCGTCACGTACCGGCTTCTCCGGCATCCGGGCTGATCTGCTCAACCGGCGACGCCTCAGTGGGCGTGTAGGCCGGGGACGGCATCGGCGCGCGCACCACGGCGGCTTCCACATCCTCATCTCCTGCGGCGCGCGCGGACGACGGGTCGCTCGTCCTGTCGTGCCGTTGCACGACGAGCACGGACGCCGTCGCCGAGAACTCAGCCGTGACCAGGTAGCTCCCCACGGGGCCCAGCTCCGGGCAGTCGCTCTTCTCCACCAGCGGCGCCGTCCACGCCGACCGACCGGTCACCACCAGGTTGTTGCCCTTCCCCAGCGCCTTGATCGCCGACGCCACATCCTGCCGCTCCCGCGCCGCCACCTCCACGTACCTGAAGGACCCTCCGGGGACGACGTGCTTCTCTATGGCCTCCTCATCCACGGTGGCGAGCTCGTCCGGGGCGCCGGGAGGTTTGACCGCCGCCGCAGCGGCCGTGAAGCGCGCCACGGTGAGCGCGATGCCGGGGTGCTCGGCCATGCGGGCGGCGTAGGCGAGCGCCTCGCGGTCGTCGGGCCCGCCGAAGAATAGGAGGAGCACGGCGTAGGAGACCTCTGGCGCCGAGACCTGCGCCATACCGCCGAGCGCCCGGTCCACGAGGACCGCCACCGAGCACGGCGCCTTCCGGAGCACCCGCACGTTCACGTGGTGGTAGGCCCGGCCGACGCACGCCTCCATGGTTCCGTCGTGGCAGAGCATCTTGTGGAACGGGAGCACGATGAGGGCGGCGCGTTTGTGCACCGCGGACGCGACGATGTCCTCGTGGATGGTGGCCAGGTCGGAGATGGCCGTCATGGCTTCACTCTCACGGCGCTCAGCCGCTGGAACGCGTCGAACGCCACCTGCACCTCCTCCCCTGCACCGGCGCCCTCCCGCCCGCGCCGGCTCGAGAAGGGCATCCCGTTGCGTCGCGCGCGCTGCACCATCGAGATCGCGGACGACCGCTCCGTGAGCTCCACCAGGTGCATGGCGTACATGGTGAGCTTGCTCCGCCTCGTGCCGCGGGAGGCCTCCACCAGGTTGATCAGCGTTGGGATGCCGCGGCTGGCATGGAAGCACGCCAGAACGCGCAGCTCGCTGTCGGCGTCGGCGTCGTCGCGCTCCACGGTGCGGTGCGTGTACGCCGCCTGCCGCCGCGCCGGCTTGTACACAGCGCTGAGGGCGGGGGTGGTGACGAAAGTGGTGACGAGCGCCATGAGCACCATGATGGCGAACGACTCCTCGTTGAGAACATTGCGGTCGCGGCCGATGTTGAGCACGATAAGCTCCACGAGCCCCTTGGTGTTCATCATCAGCCCCAGTGCCACCGCATCCCGCACAGGCACGCGCATCGCCAGCGACGTGAGCACCGTGCCGCCGATCTTGCCGACGCAGGCCGTCGTGATGACGAGCAGGAGGAGCCCCCACGACTTGGCGCCGGAAATGGTGGCCACGTTCGTCTTGAGCCCGCTGGACACGAAGTAGAGGGGCAGGAACAGCGACGACACGAGGTCCTCGATCTTGTCTGTGAGTGCGCCGGCGAAGGCGCCCTCCTTAGGGACCAGGACGCCGATGACGAACGCGCCGAACAGCGCATGGATGCCGATGGTGTCGGTGGCGAGGCCGGCGCCGAGGACGATAGCCATGGTGCCGCACACGAACGACTCCTTGACCGGCTCCCCGTCGGGGGACCGGCGCGCCATGTACATGAGCAGCGGCCGCACGATCAGGGTGGCGAGGCCGACGAACGCGGCCCCCGAGAGGAAGACGTAGACGGACACGAACGGGGAGCCGGAGCCCGAGAGCGCGATGGCGAGCGCGAGCAGGATCCACGCAGTGATGTCGTTGACAGCGGCCGCCGACATGGCCATGCGGCCGAGCTCGGTGGTGAGGAGCTTGAGCTCGGCGAGGATGCGGGCGAGCACTGGGAAGGCCGTGACCGAGAGCGCGACACCCGTGAAGACGATGAGCGGGCCGCGCGGGGCATGGGGATCGATGGAGGCGCGGAGCACGAGGGAGGAGCCGACGCCGAGGGAGAAGGGGAGGGAGATGCCGACCACGGCGATGGCCAGGGCGCGCCGGCCGGTCCGGCGGAGCGAGGCCGGGTCCAGCTCGAGGCCGACGAGGAATAGGAAGAAGAGCAGGCCGATGTTGGCCAGCGTGTCGAGCACCGTGAGGCTCTCCCTGGGGAAGACGTTGTGGAGGAAGACTTTGCTCCGGCCGAGTGCCGACGGGCCGAGGAGGACGCCGCCCTGCATTGCGCCATTATCGTAAGCTTTGCATAGCTAGAAGCGAAGATAGATGCAGTAAATTCGTATTGCAAGTACAGAGTGCAGAGAAAACAAGTTTTATCAACAAGGGCCGCACAATAAACCACAAAAATTGTCTATAAATTTCTAAGCTGCCTGGATTTTACATCTAATCGTCCTCGGTCTTACTTCATTATGTACAACATACAGTAAAACATTCTGAAAAGATCATGCGACGAAGACAGAAATTGCAGTAACATTATACTATTATAAAACGTACTTTGCATTTTTTTATGGTCTACTTTGCATTTCAAGACTAAAGTTTTAATGTTACTGTTAAGAATGTGCGAATTAGGTGGTTACGAATATACTAAAACAAAATGTCAACTGGTTTTGGGCTCAAAATTGTTCAGTTCAATCGGGATTCGTATGCTAGACCCAGTTAAGTGAACTTTGTCTTGCACACTCTAATGATAGGCAA
Source organism: Poa pratensis (assembly GCA_947311845.1). Classification (NCBI taxonomy): domain Eukaryota; kingdom Viridiplantae; phylum Streptophyta; class Magnoliopsida; order Poales; family Poaceae; genus Poa; species Poa pratensis. The sequence continues at coordinate 12,542,322 of CAMZMU010000048.1, forward strand.
AAGAGATGTAGAATCTGGCAAAGTATCGGCAGTGGATCGTTTTAATCTAAAAGTGCCGGAAGTATTCTATAGGGTCCAAAGCTTGACGACGTTGAATATGTTTGAATAACATACGCGCGCGTACAGTGTACTACAATGAGTCATCGATCAGATTTCAGATAGATGGCCACACTCTGGTTTACACTTGCTAAGCATACAAAATTAATGAACCCTATATATATGGCATTATGCTTGTCCAAAAGTAATTGCTGGTGAGTTGTGATAATCAAAATATGGATTGTTCAATCACGCAAACGAAAACGAGGGTGTGAGCAGATCGTACGAGGCTGCGATGAGCAACAAGCAAACGAAAACGAGCGAGAGGAAGCAGACGTCTGAACGGCCGGTGAGTCGGTGACGGCGAGGAATTGATGAACTTACGATGATCTCTGCGATGACGCGCGGCTGGCGGAGCGGGCGGAGGGCGAAGGCGAGGCCGCGGGTGACGGCGACGACGAGGCAGATCTGCAGGATGACCAGCGGCAGCGAGAAGCGCAGCGGGTTGTCGCCCTGCCACACCCCCTCCGACGTCGCCTTCATCGGCACGTAGTACGACATCGCCGCCGCATCATCCTCGCCACCGGCCGGCGCCATTCCCGCCAACCTCATCTTGTTACGCACGGTGGCGCCGCGGCTGTGACGTCTGGCCGGAGACACGCACGGTGGTGGCCTCAGGCTAGCTCGGGACCGGACAGCATGCGTTCAATCATCGATCACCGGTGCATGCAGGACAAGAAGCTAGGAACTGGACCCAAGATCCTCGGAGGAACCAGTGGGAGAGAGCGCAAAACCAGTGTTAACCTCACACCACACGTGTGTAAGTATGTGGCTGTGTAACCGAGTCTTCCTCCTTCTCTCTGTCACAAACACGCAGACAGTTGAGCTTGGACAAATATAGCCGGTGAGGTGGTCGATATGGAGCTCTCGGCTCTGGAGATAATTAGATTAGGGAGCTCAGTTAGTTGCTGGGAGAGGTTGTGAACTTGTGATAGCCTTTCACTTGGTTCGACCCTTCTTATTATAGCCAGGTCATAGTGATGGCTAGAATCTGTATGTCTTAAATGGACAAAATTAATATATACTTCCTGTGTCTCAAATTATAAGACGCTTTGGTATGCTGAATTAGCCTACTAAAACGTCTTATAATTAGATATGGAGGTAGTATTTCTAATCTTACAATAAGACGCTTCATCGAATTATTTTTTCTATGACGAAACGAAAGACCGCAAGCTGCTGATCATTAATCAACAAGGGAGAAGGTTTATTATAAAGTGACAGTAAGAGGAATGAGAACAAAAAAAAAGTAATCTAAAGGGAAATTCTTAGGTGTCTATCCATTCTGTTGGATAATCGAATGTTGTGTTGCCGGTATCACACCCGACGACCTCCAGGTATGGGCTTCATCTATGATTATGCCAATCACCTGATCCGACGAGCTCCTATGGCAGCGGAATTTTCGTCCGAACTCTGTACGACACATTTCGTCCAAACTATGTACGACGCAAAACGTGGGCCTTCCGATGGGCTGAAAGCATGAACGTCGTCCGACGGATTCCGTGTCGTACGGGAATCGTACGTGGAACGTCGTACGCTAAGCATTTTCGTTTTGCAAGGTTCCTAGAGTGTAAAAATACGAAATTATTAAAGAAAACATAATTATCATTGCCAATATCGAGGAAATCAGGTGGTCTTGAACGTTTTGAACTTAATAATCATTGCCAATATCAAGGAAAATAACGTAATATATTTTAAAAGTCACTATTGGACGTATCAGTAAACAAAACTCAAGTCCCTGCACTGTTTTGTGCCACTAAACTTCTGAACTATGATCAAATCCTTGCAGGACATTCATGGTTTGTCCTCTAGGGCAGAATTTATCACTGAATGTGAACAAGAACATATTGTTACGGACATCCTTACAATCCACTTCATTGAACGGGAACCAAATACTACCAAGTGGGTAGGCAACCGCATCTACAAGTGTTGACTTCTCTGTGAAATATTTCATTTCACCTAGGGCTATATGCAAGATCATTCCGCTTCCTGTCTAACCAATTTTCATCCATTTATTTTGTGCATGTGACAACTTCAATTTCCTCATCAAACCCTCAACCCCCCCCCCCCCCCCCCCACACACACACACACACAATCTCACTAATAATCTAGATCACAACAAATCAATGGTCCTGAACCCTATTTTACGATTGTGTCCCACCAACACGAAAGGCCTCTGTTGTAAACTAGGGTTTATTTTGAGATGATATGGATCTAGAAAAACAATCTACAAGGGATGATATCGAAACCTATGGTCATAGTCCGAACGAACTAGGTTACCATGGCAGGATGAGAGGGGTGATTGGTAGTGAGGACGAGGAGATCAAGGAATGATCAACTTAAAGCAGAGGACTAGATCGACGCTAGTTCCATTACGAGTCACAGGACAAATCCTATTACAGACGGGTGATTCTTTTGAGTTTGTAAGATCATTTGACCTCGCAAAGATCTAATTTACTTCTCATTAGTCTTAGAATCAGTGAAGACCTCAAAAGCTACTTATAAACCTTGGGAGGAAGAGGATAATTTTTTATTACTTACTAGTGTGGGGAACACATTACCCACCTTCTTCATATTTTTAACATGTAAATATACAACAAGGGGAGCCGCTCCAATGGTTACTAGGCGAGACAAATCATACACTAGAAATTTCTACCAAAATAGTTGTTATACCATCGGCGTTACATATAGTTACCATAGACACGGATATTAATCCATGGGAGGCATGTGTTATTCTATGTTTTTTAAAGTTCCTCACCTTCAAGAGGATTCAGATTAGCTAGAGGTCTTACAAAATAGGGACAATGTCTACAAAGAGAAAAACTGATGTATGTAAAATAGTTTTTAGTTGAATGCAGGTGTATTTTTCATTCATTATGTTAGAACTATTCAATAGAACATCATACACTAATATTGAGCAACATTGTTATGTGGTTAACTATGCTAACTACCATATAAATATGAGATATGTATTGTAGTTTAATTGATTATAAAAGAGTATAAACGCTTAGTGTAAAGAGTAATTATTTTAGAGCTATTTTATATCAACCCGACACTCCAAAAATATACAACAAAGTACACAACAGATTTATGTTTCATATCTACGGATGGCAATGCTTTCGATGTTCCAGTTAGTGAAAAATGGAATTCTCTCAATTGCACAACACATTCCAACGAGTGACACTACATTGTCTATGTGGCTGTCGTGCCCACCTTGCACCAAACAAGGTCTAAGAAATCGGTGCACAAATGAAACTTAAAGTGCAACAAATTCTTTTGCCCCCGTCCGATTGAATTTTCTTTCAATTTTTTTACCCCATAATTACTAGAGTTTTGGTTTTGATCATGTACATTGTAATGCGAATAAATGTCCCAAAAAGCGATTAATGAAAATAATTTCTATAAGAAGTATGGTTGTAACTAAACACACTCTCACATGCAGCTAGAACCATTTTTTTTCTAATATTCATTCATACCTACAACTTAGATTTTTCATGATAAATTGTTTGAAGGATTTGAAGTTATTTGGTATGTGCCTACTTCCATCTGTTCTCTCGTTCCATTGTTGTGTCTAACGATCTCTAGGCATAATATTTGCTTATTTCCCATGTTCATTCTACAAATTATTATCCTTTGAAGTAAAGAGTCTTTTGAATTTTCTTCTGTACTCAAGAATAGAGGACTTAAGAAGTGAGCCCAACTCACTTGGTCGGAAAGTGGATGTACACACAACTCAAGTTCAAGTCTTCACGAAAGACGATTTGGGTTCTTATTATTTAAAAAAAGAATCATTATAGGGGAACCCCTACCTCATTCTTTTAAAGAAAAAAGGAATAGAGAATTCCTTGTTCTAGAGTCTGCATTATGTAAACTAAGGAATTCTGTTATTTCATCAAATGCTAACAAGGCCACCTCAAAATAAAAACCTAAAGTCATCAAACTCAACAGGAGAGTGTACACACCTTTTTAATTATCGGTGACACAACCTCGCAAGGTAGGATGCAAACCGTTGCTCAATCACTGATCTGATGAGCATGAGAAAAAGATCAAAAGCATGAAACGATGAGTGATTGGAATTCGATTGAGCCAGGAGAGATCCAATGGTGTTTTGAATAAAATAATGCAACTAGGATTCTGGAGGGAGGTGGGGGGGGGGGGGGGGGTCGTGTCAGCACTTGTCTGTACGGAATAAACATTTTTATTACTCGTACAATTGATAATAACTATTTGTAAGTCGTCATGAAGAATCATTTAAACTTAATTTAAGATTCATATAATTATGAAATGATACAAATATATTGATGGATGACTACAAAACTAATAATAAGTAATTATTTCGAAGTAAAATTAGCTACACCCATAAAATTCAGCACCAATTTTATGGATGCTACATTTGCAGGAATTGTTTGTGCTACTTGCATCGGCATTGATCGATGTTGTCGAGCAAGATTGAGGTCCTTGCCAAAATAGGAAAGTACATGTTTCCTACGTTTTGATCACATGCGTGAGGGGAGTGTAGTGTGGGGTCCGTCTCGGTCTAGGGGTCTCTTTAGTTCACTGGTACTCCCTCCGTTCTAAAATAAGTGTCTCAAGTTTACACAAAAGTGGATGTATCTAGACATGAAACATGTTTACGTACATCCACTTTTTGGCAAACTTGAGACACTTATTTTGGAACGGAGAGAGTATTTACGAGAAAAAAAGAATACACTTTTTATTTCCGTAAGAGTAATAGGGATGCCATGGCATGTTTGATACTACCTGAAAGTGAAAACACATGAATGAATCGTGGATGCTCTTTTGCATGAAGCAGAGAAAAACAAATAACTTGTCTGAAGAATTAGGTGAATACTTTCAGTGAATAAAGAAAATTTCGATGAGTTTGTAACTATGGGAAATTATTCTATGGAACTGCATGTAAAGTCTCACTTTGAAAGATTTCTGTAGATTTTAATCCTACAAACCAAATAAGCTTTGCAGTAAAAAAAAATCCTACGGATTGGATCCTCCAAAATTTCAGGCCTTCAGGGATAAAATCAGCGGCAGGCGACTGCAGGTAAGTGCACGCAGATGCTCCCAACCATTACTAAGATCCGATGGATACAGGTTCGTCGACTGTTGCTGTTTTTGTGCCCAATATCTCTGTACTCTTGTTGCTTGTTTGGCGGCCAGCCTTCAAACACGAGATGATTTTTTTATTTTAGAAATGGACTAGAGGTGAAAATGAAACAAACGCCTGCAGAAATACCCAATAGTTTGGCTTAGAGCTGTCTTTATTTGTTTAATTTTATGTGTCCGACTGTCAATGTTGCTGTTCTGTCGGGCTTGATGAGCAACCAGCGTTGCTGCCGTCCAAATCAGTCAGAAATGGACTGTCCTTAGGATGACTCCAACGGGGTGACCCAAACGGACGCGCGTTCGGTCCACGTTTTGTCCGTTTGGGTCGGGGAACGGACGCGCGTCCAGCCCATGTCCGCCCCTTTCTGGCCAGTGCCCCCAACGGGGCCGACGCATTGAGTCCGCTTGCCACTTTTATTTCCTAAACTTTTTTTTTAATACTAGGATTACATTTAGAAACTGAAATTACATAGTTAAATCTAGGACCTTCTCCTAACATTAAACCCTAAAACCTAAACCTAAACTTGAAGGAAATTAATAACCGACCACCGGCCGGCAAGGGGGAAGATCAAAGAGGGGCTGCGGCCTTGAGGAACGTCACGCAGCATGCCCGTTCTGCAACGGACTTGCTGGCTCTTCCTTCATCGCGCCCATGGCCAGCCAGGGCTGGCTGACTCAATCTTCTTTGATCATTTTGTAGCTACGAAACACGTAGCGGGCGCCGGTATTAGTGGAAAATGAACCGCACATAGGCGGCCACGGCCTCGGCTCCTTTCGCGGTGGAGCTGACATCAGGCGGAGCTGCCTGCTCCTTTCGCGGCCTCGGCCGCCGCCAAGGCCTCCCGGTGCCGTTTGCGCCTTGCCGCGCGCTTCTTGGACTCTTCGGCGCGGCGCATTTGCTTCATCTCCTCCTCCACTGCAGCGTCGGCACAGGCGCGCGCGGCGGAGATGAACGCGGCCGCCCTCTGCGCGTTCAGCTGCATGTGGGCTGCATCCACCGCCTCCTCCTCGGTGATGTGAGCAGGGCCGCCCACGCCAATGGGAGGCTCCGGCGGCGCGCCATCCCCCGCGACACCGGCCGCCGCGACAGCAGCCGCCGCGACACCGGCGGCGTACTCTTCTTCGTCGCTGTCGGCGCAGTCCGCGAACGCCGCCTCCACCGCACTCCTCTGGGCGTCCGTCAGGCGCGGACGCGGCGGCTGGGGAATCATGCCGGCCCATGCCGGGCTGGTCGCCATCCGGCGCGAGAAGCTGCCGCGATAGCGCCCGCGCGCGCTCATACGCGCTCGCTCGGCCTCGTCCACCAGATGTGGCGGCGGCGGCGGTGGCGGATCCATTCCGGCGCGTGGATCTGAGCTTGGAGATGGTGGCCGCCGTGGCTAGGGTTTGGCCGGCCGGCGCGATTGGGGAGGAGTGCTAGGGTTTGTGCCCTAGGGTTTGGCCAGCCGGAGCGATTTATACAGCTCCACCGCCCACAGTTATTATGGGTAGGTGGCCGTTGGGGTCTGAAAGGACATTTATTAATCCCTTGTGTTTTGTGTGTTAGGCAACAACACTAGTGACAATTTAACATGTGAATCAAGTGATGCAGGTTTTAAGTGTGTAAAACATCTTTGCATCGAAACCAAAAAGGGAGTTGAAAAGAGCCAGTTTTGTTGCTGAAGTAAACCGGATTATCCGATGTTGAAAATATCGGATTATCCGATCTGCAGATTTCGCTGGAATTCTGCTAAGGACTAGAAGAAATCTCACACTGAAGTTGTTCGGATTATCCGAGTTGCAAAATATCGGATTATCCGATGATCAAGATTTCGCTGGAATTCTGCTAAGGACTAGAAGAAATGTCACACTGAAGATGTTCGGATTATCCGAGTTGGAAATAATCGGATTATCCGATGCTCAAGATTTCGCTGGAATTCTGCTAAGGACTGAAAGATATATTCACTGACGCTGTTCGGATTATCCGATGATTGTATGATCGGATTATCCGATTCCATCGGATAATCCGATGATGACTTGAATCGGATTATCCGATTCCCCTGTCTGCAACGGCTAGAATCTGGGGGCACTATATAAAGGCCTTCTCCTACATTGGAGAGGGCACCACGACCAGAAATATCTCCCCCACCATTGTTGCAAACTTAAACTTGGTAGATCTCTCTCCTAGCCACTCAAACACCTTGTCCTTCTAGGACTTGGGAGTTGACCTAGATCTACCCTTCCACCAAAGCGATTTGATTTCCATATCCATTCCTTAGAGGAACTTGTGCATCTTGGGTTCATTGGAACCCGAGACGGTCGTTGGTCGTTCTTGTGGCTTTGGGAGCCGCGGGGACTAGCCGGGAGCCTCCAATTCGGTTGTGGAGACGTGCCCCGGCCTTGTGATTCTTGCGGCTTTGAAAGCCGTGGGAATTGGTGAGAGCCTCCAATTCGGTTGTGGAGTGTGCCTCATCCTTGTAAAGGTTTGTTGCCGACCTCGAGGGCATCACATAGTGGAGGAGATACGGTGTGCCATATCACGGCTATTCGGGGATCACTTGTGACCCCGCACCGCTCCAACGAAGACGTAACTTCCATTGGGAAGTGAACTTCGGGAATCATCTCCGTGTCACCGTGTGCTTATCCTTTTTATATATACCTTTACTTGTATTGCTAGCTTACCTTGTTTAGTATATCTTGTTAGCTAGCTTCTTGCTCATCATATAGGATTGTTCACCTAGTTGCATATCTAGAGAACTTATATTTGAGCAATTCCTTAACTTGTTGAAAAGAAAATTAAAATTGGTAGTTGCCTATTCACCCCCCCCTCTAGTCAACCTACTCGATCCTTTCAGGGTCGATGACACGCGGGGCCAGGGCGGACACAGGGAGGATGCAGGAACGGTCCGCTCGCGTCCGGGCCCGACGCATCGGTGACCCAAATTTGGGCCAGGAATGCATCGTGGCGGACCAAAAAACGGACCGCGGTCCGTTTGCGTCGCGCCGTTGGGCCGTGTTTTTGGCTCCCGCGGACAGGGACGGACGCGCGCGGACTCGATGGGTCGCCCCGTTGGAGTCATCCTTATGTCGGACGATGAAACCACCATTTCGTTTTTTTTATAAAGGGCTTATCTTACACAATGTATTGAAAAAATACAAAATGTTTTAGACCCGGCCTCTACTTAACAAGGATGATCTCGGATGGCATAAAAACAAAATAGTACTATACAATATATCATTATGATCTGATTACTGATGCTCATTTAATACTCTGATTGCACATGCATGAGGCATCCTGAGTTCTACTCATCTACAACTCCTGAATCCTGACTATGCCGCTAGTTACACATCACTGATTAACTCAGCACTCTAATGAACTGATTTAACCTTTGGAGAATATCACACAGCACGTACCAAAAATGATCCTTTGACTGCAGTCTAGCTACACGGCGCCGAGCAACGAAGAAACTGATCTGAACAAGGAGCCAAAACGAACCAAGAATCTCTGGACGTAAGGATGAGTACTACTGCGACTGCGAGAGCTTCCGAAACCGCCAATCTTCCTCGGCTCACTCCTCCTCCGGTGACCACGGGCCTCCGCCGCGTCCTGCTCGCTGAGCTCGGCCATCTTCTCGGAGTGCTCACTGATGATACTCGCGGCAAGTTCATCCTCCGGAAGCACGATCTGGTACCCGTCCTTGAGCGCGTCCATGTCATCACCATCAAGCAGCAGCTGCCAGAACGCGCCGCCGACAAGCGGCCTGCCCCGGGACGCCGACGCGTAGATCGTGTCGAGCACGGTGACGAGAAACCGGTCCCTCCTCGCCGTCGCGTTCTCGCCGCCCTCCTGGTCCTCCCAGAGGAACTTGCCGTACTCGGTGACGAGGAGCGGCATGCCGAGGTGCTGCTCTGTGTTGCGGACGTGTGACGCCGTCCAGTTCCAGAAGAAGCGCGCCTGCTCGTCGGCGGTGGTGCCCCAGAGCCAGACGTCCGGGTAGAGGTGGATGGTGGCGAAGTCGATCCCGGGTGCCCGGTGCGTGGCGATGAAGTTGGTGCCGTAGTAGATGCTCCACGGGTTCAGCTCCTTGCTCTCGTGCACGCCGTCGCCGTAGAAGCCCTCGAGCCCCGCGGTGACCAGGTGGTTGGCGTCGACTGTTTTCAGGTAGGGGGACATCTCTTCTACCCAGGATTGGACCAGGGCGCCGGTGGGCTCGGCGCTGCACCGCGGCTCGTTCATCAGCTCCCACCCGAGGATGGCAGTGTCGTCCTTGTACGCCATGCCGGTCACCGTGTTCACCCTCGTCAGCACCGTCTGCCACGTAGGGAAAGAGAGACATGTTTCAGACATGAAAATAAATAAAAAAACGTGTAGTACTGGAATATTCTTGTGAGAGCATAGACACTGATCTAATTGCGTACCTTGACGTGGTTCTTGTAGTAGGACTTGACGAGCGTGGAGTTGAAGAAGTCGTCGGCGGAGGTGAGGTTGTGGCCGCCGCCAACGCCGGCGACGTCCTCCCTCGCCCACTCCACGTACTGGCGCTTGCCGCCGAAGTCATCGAAGTTGTTGGTGAGGCAGAGGAGGAGGTATATCCCGTGCCGCCTCGCCTCGGCGACGACGAAGTCCAGACCCTGCAGCACACGAACCCAACAATACAAATTGTCATTTTGCACTCGAGGTAGCATTGCATATGTCGGCACGCAAGCTGGAAACATCGATGCCGCTAGCTACTCACCTGGAACATGTCCTCGTCGTAAACGCCCGGCGAGGACTGCAGGGGCCGGTCGCCGCCGTCGCTGAAGGCCCAGGTCCGGGCGAGGTTGAGCCCGTGCGCGGACGCCTGCCCGAACGCCGCCACCACCTTGCCCCTCTGCGCCGGGTCGGCCGCCATCTCCATGAGCCAGTACGCGTTGAACCCGCTCAGGTACACCGTCCGGTCGCCGTCACCCACCACGAACCGCGTGCCGTCCACCCGCACCATGCCGCCGCCGTCGTCCTCACTGGCGTCCGCCCTCGCGGCGTGCCTAGGCACGGCGAGAAAGACGGCCAGGAAGAGGAGGAGGCTGATTGCGGCAGCCGGCTCCCGTGGCCTCATCGATCGATCGCGTCTCGGACACGTAGCTAGGTAGCTTCTGCTGTCTGTCTTCTGGCTCCGGCCGGCGGTGCTTACGCATGCACGCCGGCTTTCTCCTTTTGATCTGCACACGCACAGCTTCTTCGCAGGAAACAAACAGCGCGCAGTCCCGCTCCCGCCGCGAGGTTGTGCGCGGCCGGCGCGCGTATTAGTAGGAGCCGTTAGCGATGCCTGGAAAGTGCACGCCTCAGACCATACGTGTACAACCGCGACGTTCGTAACCTCAGATCAACAGTGTTAATGAATGTGACTGGTCTGCTGTAATTAATCTGGCTCCTCCAGGGAAATTCACTTTTCACAGCACCCGACTCGATTAAGTATTTTTTTTACACATAGTGCCTACTCCGTTTCCGTACATTTTAAGTTAACATTCAACGTTGTATAACATTGACCAATCTTATAAATAAAAATATGAAAATTTATAAGATTTAATAAACACATTCTTCTAGTTCAAATATGCATGTTTTATATGGCCAGCCATCCATTCCGCGTCTAATTTGTATCGCGAATGTTTTTGGTAACTGACTTCGTGGTACAGATCACAAGTTTAGAATACTTTTTATGATGGAAATGCTCGCCATTATATGTTTTGCTTTGGATATACAGAAATGATGATATTAGAGAGTACCTGAAATGATGATATTTATAATGATAAAAGTGCATCTCTTACGCAGTTCATCTAGCGGGTTACATACATGATTCGTTCACGGTCATTTCTACGTCACGCGGTTAGAAGTTACGGCGAGGGATATTTTTGCATCCCATATGGGTGGCAGGGTGATCTCTGGATTGGTCCCCCAGTTTCATATGTGTCATATGAGTTCTCTTTTGACTTTTGTATTTCATCTTTTATTATTTAGAGACCGGGTGTACGACACTTTGTACTCTTTGATACTTTGAGTAATAAAAGCGTTTTATCAAACAAATGTGAAAATATATTAACTGGTGTGTCTATAGATATTAATGTGGTTTCTAAATGTTTATATATTTGTATATATGATTTATCAAACTTGTATACGTTGAGTTTTAACTAAATTTATATGCCTTATTTATTTTTTGGAAATGGCAAGACGATGTATCAGTGGGGCTTCGTTGTTCTCATCGAAACGCTTTCGTCTTGTAGCTGCAGGGAGTGTGTTATTTTTTTCCGTTTGACGTGTAGCTAGGCATTGAGGTTTCTGGGGACCCACAGAAGAGAAGAGCAAACTTTGCAGGAGCCACCATGGCTCCGACTGGTATAAAGCCGCGGGCACCTGGTCGACCGGAACATTCAAGATTCCGCTCAGTAGCTGGCTCTGTGTCGACGGACAGGGAGAGGAGCTGTCCGAGAGTTACGTGTCTCGACGCGCGCGCGTACGTGGCTGCCGGCACGTACCGTAGATCGCCACGGCCGCAGAGCTGGCTAGCGCGCGCTGGAGGCGGTGCCGACGCCGGTCGACACGTACGGCGAGTTGCTGGCCGGGCCAGGTTCGGACAATGGAATTATTTTCCTATGACAAAAATTGATAAAATCTGATCAATTTGGAGATTTGAATTTATGCACATTTAAATTCACACTTCGGTTATTTTTGCGTAGCCCAGAATACAGAGTATTTGAATGTGATTTGTAGCACATTTGTTGAATATGGTCACATCCGAGATTTTTTTTTTTGAAAATTCTAAATATTGTTTTCAATTTTTAAAATGGCAGGATCCCTGGATCTCGAGAGCACGCAATCTCCTCTCCATTTCATCGATTAAGATGAATAATTGGCCGGTTAATAGGGGAAACCGTCCAAACCAACACAACACCATGTCACACATCGGTTTCAAGGCCGCGTACAAGTTAATCCGACGACTCTTCCCTTCAAGCGAAAAGGGACGACACACAAGAAGTCTAAAACTTCCTCTTAGCCGCTGCTCCGGCATCTAAAGCTGTAGAACACACACACCGGTACTATGTACGCACCGGAGCCGGCGGCTCTAACGCCCAAACGACTAAAGTAGACTCCCTTCAAGCAACACAAGACAATTAATGACACCTGACGGTGTGTCGGACCTCCAAGGCCACACCCGCTCCGATCAAAACAGGAATTTAGATTTACGCCAGGAGAGCATGAGTCTCAAACGACAAGGGATGTGAAGGTTCTCCTAAACGATGCTTCAAGGAGGAAAACAAAGTCCGAGAACATTGTATCACCGGCATCGTCCGAGGTCGGTGCAAGCCTTTCACCTAATTAAAGCTCACCCAAACCATGGTCATTATAGCATATCTGCCCAACTCAAAATTGCCAGGCATGCTCGCAACTCGCCGTCGTCGATCTCCACCATCTCCACAACCGTGGTACTTCCCCCGCACCTAATTATGCCCCACTACCCCCACCCTGACATCCTTCCGAGCTAGTAATGTACACCATTGTCGAGGATCTCACCGCCCTCTAACCCGGGAAGAGAGGACATGAACAATGCCTCCAAGAAGGATGCATCGCTCAGAGACATCGTTGTCATCGGGTTTTGACAGGTTTTGAATTTTCGAGTGCCCAGAGGTGCGATCAATTGAAGGTCACCAAACTTCCGCGGCGTTTCGTGGAACCATTACCAAGAGATGACCCTTCGTGTCTTCGATTCTGATAACAAGTTCCAGACGGGAGATGGGCAAGCCCCACAGCGAAGAAGACAACAACTCACTGAAAATCACTTGTACCTCTCAAGAGCTAGAGTGACTCTTTTTATTTTCAAAAAATCAAAAACTTGAGTTTTAGGTCTCCAAAAGTTTCTGAAAAAACTCATACAAATATAACATGTCAAGTGTCTAGGACCAAAGTTGCATCGAGCTATTGTTTCATATATGGAGTCGAAACACCTATGTCAGCAGCTCACGTGCTACCCGTGGTTACGTTAGCAACGGATCGATGATTTGGCCACCGGACAACCGACACAGCACATCATCATCATGTATTGATTGCTGACTACCAATGAAGTATCGGTATGTAGTTAGTGGATCGTGTCAAGCCGGCCGGCACGTTTCGAGAGAGAAACAGGATGTCTCCCGTGCCGGCACATACATACGCTGCTTCGCGCCATATCCAGTTGGTAAGTATGCCATTGCCGCCTCCTGCTACGCCACAGATCCCCTGCTGCCATGTTTGTTTGAGCTGAATGGTGCAGGCTAGCCAGGGGTGAAAGTTAAATTTTGGGCTCACTGATTATGTTGTCCAAAAGGTACTGCCTAATTATCTATAAGATTTAGAAGCTAATTTACGATTATACTTACTACTGTCTTTGTCCTTCTGATGTTTAGTCACAGAAGATTGGGTGGTAATTTACAAATCGATGAACTCCGATGCAGTTAATTTTATGGGTTCTTTTTTGCTTCTCCAGATGTGGTGGTGGTGTGTTATTGTGTGCAGAAGCGGATACGTTTTGGGTGCGCTGCAATTTGTGCCAGTGTTTATCAACTATGAGCTGCAAAAGGCCATGAATGGCTACTTCCACATGAGGCGTATGGAACCTGCTAATTTCTGAAATTGTTAAACTGAAAATGTAGTGTCGACCATATGGTGTATGGGATGAGCAAATTCTCTTGCCAAACAATGCAGAATTTTTCCAGTGTTCTTATGTATGTGTGAATTTATTCAAGTTGGTTTATTGAATTCGTGTCAAGTCCAGGGTGAGTACATAGATGAAGTGAACTATATGTGTAACATGATAGTCTGAAATCTTTGCATAAGAAAGGATGTATTTGGCGTGCCTATAGATGGAAATCAACCTTCCAGTTCTGAATAATGTGAACATTACAACTTAATATTACTTCTGAATATGTTGGGCACGAATTCATCATTATACTTCAAAATTGCAAAAGTCATTATATCCAACAATCATGTTCCTCTCTAATTCAGTTTCATGTTTCAAAATGGGATCCCTTATTCAACATCAACTTGTGCCTCATCAGAGGCTTGGGATCACGAGATTAAGGGTCTGTTTGTTTGGGCTGCAGCTTTTGAGAAGCAGCTGTAGCTGTTGAACTGTGAGAAAGCAGCTGTGAGAAGCAGAGATTTGGTGTTTGGCAGAACTGCTTTTTTTGGTTGCTGCTGTTGGTTTGAAAGATGAAATGTCTGAAATGCCCCTGAATGCTGAAGAATTTGTATAAAAGCTCATTTGGAACGAATTAGCAAATTCTGGCCTTTTTTTAACATTATTTGTTATGAATTATTTGACTGGAATTTATGATTATTTGTTTTGCTTTTGACTTTTGGCTTGTAAGTCGAAATTTTGTGGCAATTATATTACCGTAACTAATAGCTGAGTTGACCTAGATTATTTGTTTTTCCGTAAATTAGTCGTTACCGTAACTAATAGCTGAGCTGAGGTAATGGTAAACGCGTACATACCTAGATCTATTCATATATGTCGGCCAAAACGAAAAACTTACAACACGGAAGTTATGGAAAATGGCGAGATCGATCTACTCGTGAAAGGAAATTTCAAACGGTCGACCGACTACGGCGAATTTGACCAAATTCGTCTAAAAATGATGGAAGCTTTTGTCAAAAAATTAAGATGTCACACTCCACGTAACTCGAAGCCGATCACGGGAATGGAACCTACTCGTTGATGCGTACATATTTTGTATACAAATTATTTCGAATCAATATATATTTATATGTGAGATGGAGAGTATATCTTACCCGTACAGTGGAAAGGCTTAAAGCCTACACCTAGAAATCCTACCAGTAGAAAGCGTGCGAAGCCAAAGTAAAACGCACCGGTTCTGCTTAGGATGGCAGCGCCTTGTAATTTCCAGCAACGAGATGGGCAGTAAGGAAAAACGATTCGCCATCTAAGTAGAAAAGCTGCGGGAAGCAGGTCCCGAGCTGCTTCCGCTCCTTCGCTCTCCTCTAGTGCATTTTCGGACCGCGCTTCCTGGAAGCGATTCTCTATTTGATACCGTTTGTTTCAGCTTCCGCTTTTCCACCTCAAAAGCTGAAGCAGCAGCGGAAACAAACAGCCCCTTAAATCAAACCGATGACTAATATATATGTCCTAAGATTAAAACGATGATACTTTTTTGTTGCAGCAAAAATTGTGAGCATGCCTTTGCTCAAAAAAGCATGTTGTGAAATAATATTATGCCTTTGCTCAAAGCTTGACAATGATGTTTGATGTGCACGAGAATAGTAAAATTACATGTTTAATACGATTATTGTTGGACCATTAGAATATTCATTTCCCGTTGCAACGCACGGGCATTTTGCTAGTTAATAAGAAAAGTGGAATTTCAGTCACGTCACCTCCGTTTGAGATTAACTAAATCGACTCCGCTCTAGTCATACCCACTTGATTAATTATTATTTTTCCAACATAATGTCCAGTGGGGCTACGTTAGTCGATCTCCTTGAACTCTTCGTTCTGTAGCTGGAGCGAGTACAACTTTTTTGTGTAGGTAAAGCATAGAGGTTTCTGGGGACCCACAGGCCAGGGCTGCGACTGGTATAAAGCCGCGGGCACCTGGTCGACCGCAGGAATATTCAAGATTCCGCGCCAACACATGCACCTACTAGCTCGATCACTAGCTGGTCGACGGACAGGGAGAGGAGTTGTCCGTGGCGGCTTGTCTCGACGCCGGCCCGTACGTACGTACGTGGCTTCCGGCACAGTACGTACGTGGAGCGCCACGACCGCATTGGAGTTCGTCAGGTGCTCTAGTACCGAAACTCGATCGATCCATTGCCCGCTGCAGCCACGCCATCGATCGGGCCCGGAGGATCTCGTCCTAGCTACGAACGCGTCGACCTACGACGTTAGTACTGCTCCCTCCAATCCGATATAATCCAATCGTGGGAAACTAATCATGTATAAACTCACAGTACAGCTTCCGACAGATCGATACCCTTTCTGATTCCAAACATAAGATGTTTTTAAGTTTTTACTCCCTCCGTTTTTTTTTTTTTGATATAAGATGTTTTATGGGTTGCACATGTTATGTAGATGCACATACACACTAAAACATGTCTACCTACATTTGTATATAGATGAATATGGACAAATCATAAATGCTAAAACATCTTATATTAAAAATATTAAAAAAAAGAGGGAGTACATGTTAATTAGGTGCAGACTCAAATCAGTGAACAATGAACATACACACTAGAACGTGTCTAAATGCATGTAGATACATTTGAATTTGAAAAAACGTAAAACATCTTACATTAATAAATAGATGGAGTATTTAGGATTAGAGAGTAGCAAAACTAACATTCGGTGGGTTTTTTTTTTGAAACGGGTAAAAACTTTGCCCTTTCATTAATATAGAAGAGTTTAAAAGGTTTTTATGTTACACACAGTCAAGGCGTCGAGCCAAAGCCAAAAAATAAAATAAAGTTACTACTCTCGCGGCGTTACGAGACCAAAAAGCGAGCACCAGCCAAAGCCAAAAAATAAATAAATTAAGTTACTACTCTCAAGGCATTGCAAGAAAAAAAAGCGAGCACCAGCAAGCGAGGTGAAGTGGCGGTGGCGGAAGACTCTAGCGGTTGGCTCGTCACTGTGATTGGTCGTTACCGTCAGAGCCCATCATCATCAACATGTACTGAATTTTTTTATTGAAACCAATCACCATGTACTGATTGGTTGTTACCAATGAAGTATCGTATGCGGTTAGTGGACGGACCGAGAGAAACAGGGGATGTCTGCCGTGCCCAGTAACTGTAAAGGTGGCCGCACAAGTCACAACTGTCCATCGAGATACTACACTCGGCAAACATCCAACCGAAGCGAAGCCAAAAATGCACACAATCTTTGGAACGCGCTAGTGTCAGAGTATCTCGTCTCCAAAATAAATAACTCTCTCAATCTCTCTCTGGCTTTTTACTAAGGCTGTCTCCACACTTTTACAAGCCCGGTAGCAGGGCAGTGACATCGACCCCTCTCCGATCTAAGCGTAACTACCAACCGCTGAATTGCGCAACCCTTTTCAGGTTGGCACTTGTCATGTTTCTAACTTTGTGTGAAATGAGCAAAAGCTTCACCATCTCAGTTAGTATCACGTTTGCTCGACCGAGTTGACAGCCCACGGACAGGACAGGGGGTAAAATAAAGTCAAACAAGCTTCTTGTGCACGAATTCCACCGCGAAGAAAGTCCAGAGCCCAAGCCTCACCTTTGATCTCTTTCGACCTCACGATCTACAAAGATATCCTTGATTGGAAAGAGCTCTGAAAGGCATCCAAAGTAAATGTGATGGAAGCTACAGACCCGTGCTCCTGCAATTCGATGTGCAAGTTTCTGCTGCTCCGTGGCATGTACAGCTCTGCATCGCCATTGGCCATGGCCGGCGTCGACGAAGCTATTCAGGCTAAGGATCGTGTCGAGTTTGCCGTCAGAGCTGTCTACGGATGGAGGATGGTTTGCCGGGACACATCTCCGCTTTCCTTTTTGACTGGACCTCTGTCGCTTCAGGGCAAATACACCTTGGGTCATCTCAGACCGGTCTCACTCTGCACAAATAGTTTTTACCTTTTTCCTTGGGTGATCTTTCTCTCAGATGAACTGTTACTATCAACAAGAAAATGAGCTAAATGTAAAATCAACTCATTTTGCGATGTGAGATATATGTGGTCACATGAAGATGGAGAGCGGACAAATGGAGCTCGGGCTCCATGTATCCATTTATTTGAAAAAAATTAAAACAACATTTCAATGTTTTATATTTTTTGTATATCCCAGAATATGATTGTTTTATTTGTGATTTTGCACATTTGTACTATGCATCATTGTCTACATGCATGAAAAGTTTCAATTTTTCTGAAAGTTGAAAATATTGATTTTATTTTTTCTAAAAACGGTTGTGCGTGTTTTCTGGGTGAATCATGAGCAGCAATACTGAACAATGAACTAGCTGTGGAATTTTTTTGCAATTTTTACTTTATTAGAAAAACTATTAGAATAAGTTTTTTTCTTGCACCTAACTTACTCGTGGCATCAGCATCACCATACATTCCTCTTAAATATAAGTGGCATGTGCTCTAGAGCTTGAATACAAAATCGATCACTCGTGGGACCTTTGATAGTTGGATGAACTGAATCAAGTTAATGCGGGTAGCTGTGATTGTTCCGAGATCATTCTTGGGGTCATCCAATAATCCAGTATCAACACCACAAGAAATTTCACGACAAGGTAATGAATAATTAAAATTAACTGAGATATCTCGTGATAAACGTGATACAGGAACAATCTCTTTGTGGCTGATTGACTTGTCTTCCAATTTGTGCTTTTCTCTAAGTGAATAAATAACTTTGTTTTTTTAAGAAAATTGTAAAAATTTAGTCCCTCAAATATCGGCACAATCAAGTTTTTTGGTTCCTAAGTTCTAATACTATCTATAGTGGGAGTAATAGAGTTGGTGACATACGTGAAACATTAGCAAAAAAAAGATGATGTGCTAGCTAATTACGGAGGAGAGAGACAAATTTTACCATTGTTACCTCACATAGCACTTATCAAGAGAAATAAGTTTACAAACTAATACATGAGATCATTTATGACACTACCTTCATGTTAATCTGTACTATAGCGTTAGTAACATAAAATAATAACATATGCATTTAGTAGTGAAGGATACTCCCTACGATGTCCAGCCTAAAACCATAAATATCTTGCTCTCGAACTCTAGAACCGGACATATTTGATCCTTCACTCTACTCAAAGCGGTTTGGCGGATGAAGTGGCAGTGGCTTCCCAATCCATTTTGAGGAAATACGCTTAACGGAAAAAATATGGAATTTATATATAGCACCCCTTGTCCCACAAGTGTCCAGCCATTACTGAGAAAGATACCACTAGCATGACCTGCGCCTCATACTATGATTCACACCGACCAAGATCAAAAAAGCAGAAACAGATTGATGGTGTTTTCATTTATTTATAGCACATCCCTGCAATCAGCACGTTTATACTAAGCTATCACTGTGTGTCTTGCTCTTAAAGACTGAAACTTCTCAGTCACCATAATTACTGCCCTAGTCATGCTTGGTGATGTCGTCAGTAGGGTAGGGTAGTGTATTGTAGTGTAGGTGACCTATCAGTGTATCCTAATTATCTCTTATTATCAGCTACTAGAAGGGTACAATATACCATGTATTTCTGTAGTTCCAGGAAAATAGAAACAGAATATTTTTAGCACTGTTACCAGGTGCATTACAGTTTACATTTGAAATCTGCACTCAAAACTTGGCATGCCAATGAGAAATTGAGAGATATTTTCTCTCTATTAGTGGTGTCGAAGTGTTAAATCTGCTTTAGCGCGTGATTCTTCTCCATTATTTTGCCCAGGCCCGCAGTATGAATACTCCATTTGCAAGTGCTGGTTTCAGAAGAATGCAATAGCAGAAGGACAAGTGCAGAGCTAAACAGATAATAAATCTTCATTTTGCAAGGTCGATAGCCATGTCTGCAGAGCGACTCAAATGACTACAAAAAGAATTGGTTCAACAGGCTGGAGAAAAAAAGGAGAATATTACAGGCGATACTGGAAATATCAACAGAATTTCAGAATTCAAGCCCATTCTCTCTAGCAGCATCAGCCAGTGCTTTGATGCGGCCGTGGTAGAGGAAACCCCCACGGTCGAAAACAACTTTGGTATGCCCTTCTCCAAGCATGACTTGGCAATCACTTCACCAATCTTTTGTGCCACTTCCTGGAAACCAAACATGCAACATTGAGCTCTCATCAGAAACTAAGAATCGCAATCGAGTAACAGACAACTGCAGAAGCATATTTCAGTTTATTGATTTTAGTCTGAATTCCAATTGACCAATTTAATATTTTTGTCCCGAAGGCATCATGGGCCTATACTATACTGACTTGTAGAGCATCATTGACATGAGTACATCCCGGAAACATGCTCTATCACTGAAAAACTAGATGTCCAAATCGGTAAAAGCAACCATAGAAGGTATAAGCATATTTTCCATTCTATTTGTGTGGAGAGCATAGACCTCTATAAGCTTTACTCAGAGATACATCAGTACAGATAGATCAGTACGACGACCCCTCACATTATCCAAGTTTCAATAGTTTATCTACAACTACTGCCGTGGTTTAGCCTCGACTCCATGGACTAAACTGAGCACGGCAGTTTGATTGATCAGAAAAATATCACAATGTCAGCATTGTACACTCATCTAGTGTAAAAATCTTTTCATGCACTATGGTTCGCATCACCCACATATAAATAAGGAACAGAGAGAATGGTGTATTGTTGATAAATCTCTGAAAACTTTTACTTGTTTAACTGAACCTGGGTTTGGTCATTCAGTATACAATCATAAATCCGAAATTTTCTTAGATGCGTACTGACGGAGAGTACAATAAACACCTAATTTGACATTAAGTCCTTACTGACACAAGTTCCCTTTCTAAAGATGCTACCACTTAAAATGGTATAGAGTTCTATACAGTCTCAATTAATACGAAAGGGAGCATGGAACCACAAAACAAGTTGATAAACCATTTGTTTTATTTTATGGGTAACTCAAAACCAACTTACAGTTGTTGGCCCAGCAGAGTACTCAAGGTCCTTTGAAAGAGATTTGTGCATTGTTGAGGCTGAAGCCAGAGTGCACGACTTTGTATCATCGATCACCTGAGCATATAAATGCTTGTTCGAACGGAAGACACTAAGTCTTGGCCTTTCTGTGGTGCCGCTAACCTGAAAGAAAACACAGAGACCTGATTCATTGACAATAACATAAACATATCAGTGTGAATGCACATCACAACATTCATCACCCAGTGAACTGTCCTTTTCTCTATTCATCGTTCGAACTTTCCCAACGAAGTATACCATTTTGTGTCTACACACTCAATTTGTGTGCCCACTGGCCACTGCCAAGCCCATATGTCGAGCAAGCTACAAGTTAACCATCTCTCCTCTACATTTCCAATCTGACCAAGAATATGAGCTGGCATAGAATTAGATAAAAACAACGTGTCCTATTATAGACGCCCTTGCTACATTGCATCCTTTAACTCTGCATGTATCTGATGGCAATCACCGGCACAGACACTTCTCTGTAAGTGCGTTAGCAGAGCTGGAGTGACAAATCATACAGCTTGCAGACGTTTAGCAACTGAAGACACCCAGGTTTAAGCTACTGCCGCAACAAATTAGAGGCATTCCGTCAAACACGAGCGGCATTGCATTGCCCCATTAACTGAGAGCACAGACCACACAGAGTGACAGAGCGCGCGCTTCTAATCAAATCGCCGCGCATTGCCATATATACGAGATAGCTGATGCTAGTAGTATTCCTTGCGAGGTTTGTTACCTTCTTGCGGAGGCGGACATGGCGGGCGATGCGGTCGGCCTGGGGAGTGGACACCTTGGCCTTGGCGAGGACGACGAGGGAGGACCGCCGTGCCGCGAGCGCGACGGCACGGAGGCGGACGGGAGGTGGACGCCGAGGTTGCCTGACACGAAGTACGGGAAGGAGTGGGTGGCGCCGGCGAGCGCCGGCGAGGCTAGCATGGCTCACTTGCGCGCTGCGCTGCTCGTCGTCACTGGGGTTCGTCGTCTACGCGCCTAATGGCTCGCCTTATCCTATCCAACCGTCTCGTGTTTTTTAAGCTGCTCTGCCGCTCGCTGAATTACACAAAAGACCTCGTACTTGATCGTATTTTGGGTACACGCTTCGAATAGAACGCAAAAAGCAAAGGAACACTCATGCATCGAGCATTCGAGCTAGAGGAGAAAAAGGCGTCGTTAAATGATGACATCGCATTTCATATCAGGCAATACTATATGAACTACAACTTGTACTATCTATTTTGAGAGAAAGAAATGACCCCATTGGATTCATCAGTCTTTCTACATAACATGTAGCGAGTTTAACTAACTGTTAGCCACCCTGGTAGAAAGTGCAATATTGAGGTGAATCCATAGCCCACATTGTTATCTTTGAAGATGGCCGATCCGTGTTGTAGTTCAATCCGTTTATTTGCACTAAAATGTTAAGAAAACTCCTCCTAAACAAAGTAATGGTAATTTGTGATGTACTTTGTTTTGTGCATGTCATCCTTGAGCATGGACATGCTAAATCTTTGTCTACATCGTTTCTATTTAGTTGGATGCCTTTGTAACATTTGTTGATAATTACCATGGAAAACGAGCTAACCGTTTTGAATATTACTGATATTCCCATATTCTTTCTTTAACGATAAAAGGGGTCTCGAAGAACCCCTGAGCGCTGAAACATAACGTCGGTGGTGTAAAACTTACAAACAGGACCCTGGGAAATAGAAATGGTACAAGACACTCCTAGACTTATGCATAGAGGACCCTAGAAACGAAACAGAAAATGCGATCAGGTCCCTGGTCCTCTCCACCGAGCTTGGGACTCCATCGCCGGCCACATAACACCATCGGGGACGCACCACTTGCCGGCACGAAGGCGGGGAACACCGAAGAGAGCCACGTGGAAGGGCCTCCACACTGGAGGTAGAAAAGACTCCATGATTTTGTATCTAGAAAGGCCTCCATGACGGTCACAGTTCACAATGGCAAGCACGGCCACCGTGTGATTCTCTCCGAGCTGTAGTAGAAAACGAGAACCTCGCCCAACAGCAAGTCCGCACCGCACCACTCTGTTGATCTTCTCCCCCTGACTGCCACGGCTGGCCAGGAAGCAGTGAATAAGTGCAGCACTGAGTTGGAGTAAGGCGAGAGAACTACCGAGCTTATTGAAGATGCGTGTGCCATATTGAGATCTCCCGTCAGCTCTCCACCTTGGAGCGCTCGAGGAAGATCGCGCCGGCTATCCAACGCCACTGCTCGCACACGACGAAACCCCCTCATCAGCCACACAACAACACATATCGACAATTTGGAGCGGCAGAGACCTCCCCTCTCCTCCCGTCACCTTGACAACAACAGAGCAGATGAGCACCCCCCCCGAAATCATCGGATCTAGGCTGAAAAAACGAGCTTATTTGTAGGGTTCCAAATACGAGTTTGGATTGCGAGCTCTAATAATCACACTAATAAAAATAGTTGTGGTCTACACCAATGCACATAAAACACAAACCGCTTTTCCTTGTGGTATAGCAGAACTTCCTACTAGCGTGATTCACAGGCAGTGGCGGAGCTAGGAGGACCAGCAGGGGCCTTGGCCCCCTAAGACATGGTACATCAAGCTAATTTTTATACATAAGCCACGGTTAGAAAGATTTTTTTTAGAGAAAATTAATATGATTGCCCCCTTCCCTCCCCCCCCCCCCCCCCCCCCCCCCCCCAATGGATTATTAGCATGTTTGGCCCCGCGCTAAGCTTTATTCCCGGCTCGGCCCCTGTTCACATGTACTCTAAACTTTAGTATTAAACTGTTGACCAAGCTCGAAAACAAGCATTACAAGTCGACCGTTGGCAGAAAAAAAAGTTGAAGGTATCAGCGACCTGGCCTGTCAGGAACTCAAGAGGTCTGCCTAAAATGGGCCTAGTCCGCAGAAAAAGGACCGGCCTCAGCCCACGTCTCTCCCGCATTATTGTTTTCGTTGTGCTGCGTTGGCACTGAAACTGGAAGTGGACACACGAACAACTCCATGCATGCAACTAGCGTACACTGCTGATTTACATACTGCTGATTCTTCACACATGCTTTTTGACACATCCAAACAGCCTCGTATATTCACCAAACGATCCACATACATCGTACATAGATCAAGAACAAGCAAGTACAATACGAAGGGGAAGAAGCAGAGCACAGATCAAGAACCGCGGCGGCACCGGCGTCGAGGAAGACGACGAACGGAGACCACCTCCTTACCAGAGCCTGGGCTGATTTTCGCCCTTGAAAGACGCCACCGAGATCCTCCGCCGCGCCACGGCGGAACTTGAGCCGCTGAACGAATCGGGCAGACGTCCCCCCGGCCCTTCCACGCCTCTTTGCCGCAGCCGTCACCGTCGACGACGCCGCCGGAGGCCACCACGCTTGATCAGCTCCGCCCGAAACGCCTCTCCAGCACCGCCGCACCACGGCCGCCGGAGAAGGGAGCCTGTACACCACAGATCCGTGGATCTGCGAGCACGGGAAGGCCGGCCACCACTCGACAGAGCTCCACCGGAGCTCCACCGCCGGAGGGGGAGGTCGCCGACACCAAAACGCCCACCAGCCGCACCACCGCCTCCACAGCGCCGCCGGCGGGAGCCCCCACACCCCTACTCTATGTACACGGAGGGATCCGCGGATCCCCCACCCACCCGCCGCCGGAGCGGACGGGGGGAGAGAGATCCACGGATCCGCGGCGGCGAGAGCGCGGTGGCGGACGATTCCAAGAAATCGCCTCTCTGCACTGTAGCAGGAGGAGGGGAAAGTGCGTCCCGAAGAGACAGGAGTTTGATTCTTCACACATGCTAGAGCATGTACACATGCATGCACGCAGTATTTTACATACGTACATGTGCACGCAGGTGGTCGAGGAGCAGCCGGGCGTTTCTCAACGAGCCGCCGCCGCATAGCGTGGGAGGGCAATGGCATGGCGACGCCGCTTTCTGATATCATGGTACGATCGTGCCACGCGCCTCAACGCCGGCAACCGCGAATTAGCATGTCACGTAGTACTAGCTTACGTGCCACCTTTTGCACGCGTGCCTGGATCGGTCTGTGGCGGAGGCTACGCATGCACATAATCTCCGTTTCTGAAAAATACATGATGTTTTATCTTTTTCTAGATTTGTATGTATCTAGACGTGTATCTTTACTCATTTTACAATGTATATAGTCCGCATTGAAGTAATAAAACATCTTATAATTATAGTTAGGAACGGAGGGAGAGGTGATAACCATATAAATTTGGACTGGGGGAGTGTCTAAGTCTCGGTCTACTGGAAGAAATAATTCTTAGTTGATTTCATGAGTTTGTTCATGTATATGTGAGTATGTTCAAAAAATATTTATCTTGATGTAATAATTTATTTACATAGTGCAGAAGGTGCGTACGATTTGTTCTTATTTAAGATTTGAGAGAATTTAAATTCTTAAACAAGGCGTATTTTTTCTGAATTCAAACAATGTAAAGTTTGTTTTACGAAAAGCTATCAGCCATGCAATTCATTAATATTAAGAAGGCCTATAAAACCATACAACACCTAGGGAAGTTAGGACAATGGCATGCGCCAAACCACGATGACAGCAACGACACGCAATAGCAACACCACATCACAACCAAACCCACACCAAGCCCTCTTTGTCCAACAACTAGGCAAGAGTCGAGGATGCAACACTGAGCTGCAACGGCCGCGTCAACGCGATGTAACATCCAAGCCTCGGCATTACCACATGACCATTCAAACGAGTTTGCTTAGGATATAAGGCAGACAAGGACATAGCCTAGCCCTTGCAAGTGAAAGCGTCAGACCAGAACTGAGTGAAATAGATGCCGCTGCGATGCTACGAAGCAAGTACATATCACACCTCAAGAACAAGGAGACAATGAGTAGCAAGACAACACCTTCGATAAGGGGGTGCAGCGCCATCGTGTTGCTGGTGCCCGAACCGAGAAGTGGTCCTAGGGTTTCCACTGGCTTCGAACCCGAAGTGTGAGTTCCCCACTAGAAGTGCACAACCTGCCTGCGGGATAAGTTTCGTATGTGAAGCAGGTCACACTTGGGAGCTAGGTTTTGGCTAATTTAACATTACACAAAACTTTTATATAAATGCTCAAGTACCACGCAAGATTCGGAGGGATTTCGACCTTCCAAAGCCCTGAAACCCTAACCCTTTGACCCAACGTCATGTACCCCATTGGCCGGCCTCGTACGATCAATACAATTTTCTTTTTATTGTGTTTGAAGGTCATAGGAACATGGAAAACTAAATTTGAGCACATGCTATCATCAGGCAATGGCCCCACGTTTGACTCGAAGTGGAAGTTTCTCTCTGTAAGTCGAGAACCTTTCTAAGTGACGATGCATGTCTGTGAAGCAGGTTACACTTGTTAGCTGTGTGTTGGCTATGTCAAACTTTCACCACATTTTTGTACATATGTTTGGGCCACATGCCAATTTGGAGTGATTCCTGATACGTCTCAAACGTATCTATAATTTTTTATGTTCCATGCTTGTTTTATACCAATTGCTACATGTTTTGCATCTACTTTATATCACTTTTATACATTTTTTGGGACTAACCTATTAACAAGATGCCGAAGTGCCAGTTCCTGTTTTCTGTTGTTTTTGTATTCCAGAAAAGCTAGTCTGAAAATATTCTCGGAATTGGACGAAACTTCACGGGCGATGCTATTTACCAGAAGACACCAGATGGAGCAAAGAAGCAGCAGAGGAAGGCCACCAGGAGGCCACACGCCACTAGGGCGCGGGCCCCCTTCTGCCGCGCCCTGGGGTGGTGTGGGCCCCTTGGGGATCTCCAGCCACCGCCCTTTCGCCTATTTATTCCTCCCGAGAAAATAACCCTAAGGGCCTGAGCCAAAATCCACGAAAAGTTCCAGAGACGCCGCCGCCGTCAACCCTAGCTCGGGAGGGTCCAGAACCTCTTCCCGGCACCCTGCCGGAGAGGGGAATCGTCACCGGAGGCTTCTACATCGCCATGCCTGCCTCCGAAGTGATGCGTGAGTAGTTCATACTTGGACTACGGGTCCATAACAGTAGCTAGATGGTTGTCTCTCCAATTTGTGCCATCATGTTTAGATCTTGTGAGCTGCCCTACATGATCAAGATCATATTATTGTAATGCTACATGTTGTGTTTGCTGGGATCCGATGAATATTGAATACCATGTCAAGTTGATTATCAATCTATGCCCTATGTTATTTATGATCTTGCATACTTTCCGTTACTAGTAGATGCTTTGGTCAAGTAGATGCTTGTAACTCCAAGAGAGAGTATTTATGCTAGATAGTGGGTTCATGCCTCCATTTAATCTGGGACAGTGACAGAAAGTTCTAAGGTTGTGGATGTGCTGTTGCCACTAGGGGTAACCTAACGATGCTATGTCCACGGGCATATGTGTTTGTTTACATTACGCGCTTTACTTAATGCGATTATCCGTTGCTTGCAACTTAATACCAACGGGGAACTCGGATGACAACCCGGCGGTGGATTATTAGTCATAGACGCTGTTGGATAACGGTCTATGTATCCTGTCGTAATGCCCGATTAAATATCATAGTAATCATCATGCCGTGTATATGCATTGTCATGCGCTCACTATTTGTCAATTGCCCAGCTGTAATTTGTTCAACCAGCATGTTAGTTATCTTTTATGGAGAGACACCACTACTGAACTGTGGACCCCGGTCCATACTTTTACATTGATTAAACCACAAACTGCAAACTGTTCCTTTTTCATTCTCTGCACTTTAATACTCATTTTCCACACGAGACGTTTAATCCTTTGTTTTCAGCAAGCCGGTGAGATTGACAACCTCACTGTTTCGTTGGAGCAAAGTACTTTGATTGTGTTGTGTGCAGGTCCACGTCAGCGCCGGAATCCCTGGTGTTGCGCCGTATCATATTTCGCCGTTGACAACCTTCAGAAGTGCCGCTGCTCCTACTGGTTCGATAAACCTTGGTTTCATACTGAGGGAAAACTTGCCACTGAACTGCATCATACCTTCCTCTTGGAGTCTCCCAACGAACGTGTGATTCACGTCCATCAATTCCCTCTCCGACGCGCCGTTTTGCGCAAAACACGGGCAATGGCCCCACGCGGTCTACCTCTCCGAAACTCAAAAAACTAAGAAAAACTTCAGCACTGTGTTATTTTATATGATATAGTCGTAAGAATTAAAATTAGAATGAAAAAGGAAAGAAAACTTAACTAAGTATTACGAAATAAAAAGCGAGTGGTTTTTTTGTCTCCCGGACTCACATGCTCCTGTCTAGTTAAAAATAAATAGTTAAACATTTCAAACAATTTGGAAAAAACTGGTACATATACAACAGGTTTACTACGTGGCAAGTTTTCCGATAAAAATGATATGCGTGATGCTTTGTGTGGAAAAAAAATCAGTGTACTTGAAAAAGATATGTTTTAAATCTCATTTTGGTCACAAATTTTTTTTTTGCGTAGAGCATCACAAATATTATTTCACCACGAACTTTTACGTGTACATAAAACTTTCGTTTATGGTCGTCACCAAGTTTTTACAGATTTTTTTGAAAAGTTTTATTATTTTCGGTTTATTTGATTGGACAGGAGCATTGAAAAAAAAAAGATATATGCCAATGGCTCCGTCGAAGCCGTGAACATACTACCTTGCGCCGTCAGACGGAATACACATGGCAGGAAAAAAAATATGCCGATGGTCTTATATTTGCCAAAAACCAGCTAACGGCAAAAGTCGTTGTTGCCGATGGCTATCTATATGCCAAGGTCGGTCGGAGAAAACCGTCGGCCAAAGCTCTTGTTGTCGACGGCTCTCTTCTTCACCGTTCAGAGCTTCATCCAGGGAGACGAGTGGCTGCCATCGACAGGGTCAAATACACGCCGGGCCTTTGATTCACCAAATAAGTTTACCATCTTTAGTTGTCACTTACGTCGGAGTAAACTAGCTTGTTTTATAAGTACGAAATGCATGTTTGCACATATTGATATGTAGGTTCCATCGGTACACGAGCACTTAATAGAAAAACCTCGCAAAGAATCAAATTACTCGGTGTCTAAAACCGAACAGGGAGGGAGGTACACACAATCTATTGTCTTTTGGCACGTCAAATTTGTATTAAATGGGTGTAACATCCATTTTGTGGGGGTGGGTGGGGGCCATTGCCTCCCCCTAACACACCATGTCATTTTTTGTGTGCAGCACCATACATGTATGCCAACGTATATAAATTAATCTCTCTCTGTCGTAAAATATAACACCTCCTTGACTTTCGTTGGTCAACAACTAAAATTTTGACACTGATTTGTACTTATATATTTTTACAAAATTAGTATAAAGACATATGAAAAGAAATATTTTTGAAAGAAGAATTGAATGATACCGCTTATACATTTCTCAATCCATATGACTAGGTATATATCAGTGGTCAAAGACGTACACTGTTGTCCAAGCTCGAAAACAAACATTTCAAGTCGAGCGTGGCGAGTGCTTTATTTTGGGACCAAAATAAGTAAAAGGTATCAGCGACCTGGCCTCTCAGGAACTCAAGTGGGCTGCCTGAAATGGGCCTAGTCCTCAGAAAAAGGACCGGCCTCAGCCCACGTCTCTCCCACATTCTTGTTTTCCTTTGGATTAAGTATATATTTCACCCTCAAATCTCATGGATTGGATACTTTTCACCCTCAACTCGAATTTGGTATTTCTTGCACCCTGAGGTTTACCAAACCGGACAAATCACCCCCTGCTAGCGGTTTTGGATGAATTTGGGTGGTTTTGGTCAAAATAGGCAGTTTTGCTAGCGTTGACTCTGGCGCTAATGTGGCGCCATCCGCTGACAAGGCGCTGACGTGGCCGTCGCCTCCACGCGCCTGGCACCGGCCGCCGCCTCGTTCGCCTCCTGCACGACCTCGGCCCTCTCTCTCCCATGAAATTCCGGTCGCCGTGGTCGTCACCGGTCGCCGTCGCCGTCGCCACGTCAGGGTACCACCGGCGGTGGTCCCTGGCCCTGGGCGCGAGGTTGGCGCAGGTGTAGAGGAAGAAGGCCCACGCCGCCGGCGTCCAGGCCACGAGGCAGTAGCCGAGCCACTCCACGATCTCGCCGAAGTAGTTGGGGCAGGTGACCACATCGAACCACCCGCCCCTGGGGATCTTGTACCCGCCGCCGGCCTCCTTGAGCCGCAGGAGCTCCTTGTCCGCCGCGATGTTCGTCCGCATCCCCCACGCGAACAGGGCCAGCCCGACGAGGCAGCGGGCGAGGGCGAAGGTGGAGATGGGGTGGCGGCGTGGAGCGCCCAGGAGCGGGCCTGGACGTAGGCGTTGAGGAGGTTGAAGGCGAAGCCGCAGGCGGCGACGAGCACGGGCATGGGCGCCGGGGTGCGGCGCAGGCGGAGGAGGCGGAGCGGGTGCACGAAGGTGCGGTGGACGTAGTGGAGCGCGAAGAGCGCGGGCGTGAGCGCGGCGAGCGGGGAGGTGGTGGAGAGGAGGAGCGGCAGGGGGCAGACGAGGAGCGGGAGCCAGAGGGAGGGGCTCTCCATGACGCACCAGGCGAGCGGCGCCGGGATGGCCGGGCCCCAGCCCGGGCGGGAGAGCTTGCCGTAGGGCGCGGAGATGTAGCGGAGCGTGAACACGGTGGTCGGGCTGAGGATGTAGAGGGCGAGCAAGCACCGCGAGAACAGCACGTTGTCGCCCGCGGCGGCGGCGGCGGTGGCTTGGTGCAGGAGGCGAACGAGGCGGCGGCCGGTGCCAGGCGCGTGGAGGCGACGGCCACGTCAGCGCCATGTCAGCGGATGGCGCCACATCAGCGCCGGAGTCAACGCTAGCAAAACTGCCTATTTTGACCAAAACCACCCAAATTCATCCAAAACCGCTAGCAGGGGGTGATTTGTCCGGTTTGGTAAACCTCAGGGTGCAAAAAATACCAAATTCGAGTTGAGGGTGAAAAGTATCCAATCCATGAGATTTGAGGGTGAAATATATACTTAATCCTTTTCGTTTTGCTGCGTTGGCACTGAAACTGGAAGTGGCCGTACACGAACGACTCATCCAAAGCGGATAAAAATGGCTGCCGATAACGATGACCATCAGCTCTACACGCGCGTACATGTCGTCATTTTTGCCAACCTGCGGTCGACCGCTCGATGGAGAGGATGACGACAAGAGAAGCCGCGCCTGCATGCATGCACTGACTCGCAGGCTCCAAGCTGATCGGCGCGCGTGGGTGGGTGCATGGCGCACACGCAGCACCGGGCCGCGCGTGGACACCTCGAGCTTATCCATGCGTACGTGCGAGCGGGTATAAATAACATGACCAGCTCAGATCAGGGGAGAGCCTGAGCCTTGTGTAGTTGTTTCTACCGATCATCAGTCGTGTACACGGTCTTCGTTCAGAAGTTTCTTCCTAGTATATATTTCCAAGATAAAAATCCAGTTTGCTGATCGTCATGGGCTCTCTCATGGCTGGGTGGAGCTCGCATGCGCTCGATGACGACCACAAAGGTGCCACTATAGCTACTACTTACATCCATGCATCGATGGTGCAAGTTCATAGTGCATGATTCGTAATTAGCTTGATATATATATATATCCATCTATCTATGTATATATATGCAGTTCGTTTCATGAGGAACCGGTCGCTGACCAACAGGGACGTGGAGGCCTTCTGGCGGCAGCACAAGAAGCCGGGGACGGAGGTCGACGACGACAACGCCGGCGAGATCGTGGTCGTCAGCACGCCGCCGCTTGCCTCTCCACGCGTACGTACAAACCGATTTGTGAAATGATCGCATGCATCGATCGGATCTGAGGTCTGAGCTCGTCAACTAACCTGATTAGCAGGAGCGCCCGAGGTCTCTGCTGCGTCCGTCGGTTCTGTCTCACGTCCGTTCATCGCCGCCGGAGATGGCTCGCACCGACGCCGACGGCGAGGCCGCCGCTAGCCCCAGCACCAGCCGCGACTGGTACGTAGCTAGGACGCACCCACTGAGTTCATACATGGTACAGGACGCATGTATACATACATATTTTACATGCGTGCATGACTGCATGTCTGCATCATATTTGCACGCAGGTGGTCGAGGAGCAGCTGGGCATTCCTCAACGAGCCGCCGCCGGGAGGGCAAGGCCACGCCGCTTTCTATCAGGCCTCTGTTGCCGAGGCTGCAAGTGAAACAGGTTTTCTATCACGATGTAAATATGTCGAACGGGAGAGTGTCTAAGTCTTAGTCTACTGGTAAAACTAAGTCTTAGTTGTTTTCAAGAGTTTGTTCATGTACGTCCAACAAATGTTTTCCTTGATGTAATAATTTATGTACATAGTGCAGACGGTGCGTACGGTTTGTTCTTAAGATGTCAGAAAACTTGAAATTCCTGCACGGACGACCTAAGGATTTTCAACTCGACTCGTAATTAGCACAAAACCCGTATGAAATGATATTTGGTAGGGATTATCTCTCCGAGGAGGGCGGGCCTAATGTATATACTAGTGATCGTGCCGTTATTCACGAAGAACAAAAATCGTACTCCCCCTTTTTTCTCGAAAATTTATGTAACCCATTTTTTTCTCAAAAAATTGTTCTACTTCCATCCTTAAAAACAATGTTTAAAAACATAATGTATTTTTTTTTCTGAATTCAAACAATCTGAAGTATCTTTTACGAAAAGCTGTCAGCCCTGCAATTCATTGATATTAAGAAGGCCTAAAAATCACACAACACCTAGCGAAGTTACGACAATGGCATGTGCCAAACCACGGTAACATCAACACCACAATAGCAACATCACCAAAACCAAACGCACACCGAGCCCTCTGTGCCCATCTACCAGCCAAGACCCAAGAGCCAAAGGATGCAGAGCCCTGAGCTGCAACGGCTGCATCACCACGATGTATCATCCGAGGCTCAACACTACCACATGAAAGATCCAACGAGTTTGCCCAAGATAAAAGGCATGCCGAGAGAGGGCCTAGCCCTGGCAAGTGGAAGACGTCGGACCCGAACTGAGCGAAATTGATGCCTCCGCGATGCTACGAAGCAAGTACATAGCACCAATCAAAGCTTCATAGCCTGATCGGAGGTTGGCATAGTACCACACCACACACCTCAAGGACAAGGGGACAATGAGTACCAAGACAACAACTTGGAAAAGGGGGTGCGGCGCCATCACGTCGCTGCTTCCGATCGGATCCCAGCTATCCATATGATGCGTACACCACGACACGTGACGTGACAAAAATTATACGCGTACAAGAAAATATAGTCTAAATTTGCACTAAATTATGTATAGATACATGTAAATTTGGCATAGGTTGAGACATTTTTTTATGCATAGAGCGAGTAATCATAATTAAGAGAAAAAAAGGCTCCTGATAGGACGGTTACATATGTAGAGGGTCTTCGTAGGGCTCCGACCGATCTCCTTATTCTTTTCGGCTTGCTCCTACGCTGCATGTTATTGCTTCAAATATTACTCCCTCCGTATCAAAATATAAGTCACACTTGCTCATTACCAACCATATGTATCTAGACATGTTTTAGTAGATTATAGCCTCCTTCTGCATACTCCACGTACGCTCCTTTGATCCTTTGAGGTCTCCTGCGCCTTCTGCGCGCTCTCACGGTCTGATCGCGACCATGCCCTACATATGTATGGCTGCCATAATTATATACACTAGAGAATAGAGATCACAACCACATCTGAGTCTCAAGCAGCCGCAGGACGGACTCCGTAAGATTACGGTGTGCTTTGGATTACGGATGACAAGGTCCTAACGCTAGAATTGTTGTTGATGCTTACACAAGAATATGTGCTACCCAGTTAGTACTTTCAGAGCCAATAGGAGAACATGATGGAAGCATATTTGCATTAAAAAGACAATTATGTAGCTGATGTTGGGAAAACATTATAGATATATAGATGGTCCATATAAAATATTATCCAAATAAACAACATGGATATATAGTTTACTAGAAAGAATACACTTAATCGTTGTCTCTTATACCATAACCTTACATGTGCGCAGATAAACCATATGAACTGGATTCAACTATATCAAATCTACAAATCACCGATGGAATATATTGATGTTCGAGAAAAATCAACCGATGAAGAAAATAATTGAAATCAACGGACATTCAGCTACATTATACAACATTGTCATAAGAAGGTTTTCATCTCCAAAACAAGTACTCCCTCCGATCCATAAATAGTGTCGTGACTTGGACTTGTAATCTATACTATCATCGTCTAAGTCCCACGACACTTTATTTGGACCGGAGGTAGTACAAACAATTTATCCTATCTAGCTCCACATCGATCGTAACGTACGAGCGTGTTTAATCTTTTACATGTATAATTAACGCACCCATGCATCTGTATGGAAGGGTAAATTGGCCGGCTATGAGAAGATCTCAAGTCAAAAACACTTCCAACATCACATCATCACACATTAAGAGGTTTTGATCGGATCGAGAAGCCATGGAGCGTGATGGTGGTGCGCTGCCGCCGGTTTTTGACGCCTTGGTTGCGCTTGATGGCACCGGCGGCTACACCACCGTCGCCACTGCTCTCGCGACTGCACCATGCATGAGCAGCAAAAGGTAAACCATTTACGGGAAGAAAGGAGTGTACACGGTGGCGGAGCCGGTCATTGTCTTTTTTTTTTTTGCGAGAGAGAGGATTACATTAAGCAGGGGGAGAGTGATTATCTATGTCTATGGCTTCAGTAACTTCTCTGGGGAAATTTCCTAGCCAGACTTCAGTGCGTGCCTGAACTCTACCCAATCTAGCTAGTGCATGACCTACTCCATTAGCATCACGACTAACTTTAACAAGATTGGTTCCTCTCTCATTAATCAACTCACGAATCAAGTTGATCCTGAAGGCATGGATTGAATTGTTTGGATAGCCTCCTTTGATCAACTCCAGCGCATCAGCACTATCTGTTTCCACTGTGATGGCCATGTTCGTCCAGTGCAGCGCAAGTCTGATGCCTTCCTCGATGGCACACAATTCCGCCTCGAGGGGGTCACTGCAGTGTTCCAATTTCCTGCTAGCAGCAAAGATCACATCGCCCAGGTGATTTCGGAGCACCATACCTGCTCCAGCTGCCCCATCCGTGGAGAACGCTCCATCTACGTTGAGTTTTGTTTCGCCGGTTTCCGGTGGGCACCACTTCTTGCGCACCTTCTGCCGACCATCTTCTTTTAAGCCCTTCCTTTTAAAACCATCAGCTTGGTTGATCACCATCTTCCCCTTAACTACATCAGCCTCAGGAAACTGTCGAATCATTAGCAGGGAATTCAGATAGCTGATCAAGAACCTTCTTGAGCCTTCAATGGACGGGCATGGCTTTTCATGAGTCATTTCATTATGTGCGTACCAGATCCTCCAAAGTGTCATCAAAGTAGCAACCTGTTGCTCCTGCTTGATCTGTGTTAAGAGATGGAGCATCCACTCAGATCCCGTCGAAGCAAGCAGTTCATCAGGTGGTAAAGGCCATACTTCCGACATAGCAAGCCAGAGGCTTCGTGCATGCGGGCAGCGCATGAACACATGATAGGTATCTTCGTCCTCATTACCACATATATCACAGGTTGCATTGGTCACAATGTGTCGCCGTTTCAAGTTTAGCTTTGTAGCCAGGCATTTCGACCAATTCTCCATGCAAGCATCTTTACTTTCGGTGGTACAGGGCATCGCCAGATCAGATCCCAGCACGGACGCTCCCCATCAGGATGCAGACTCGAAGCACCATGGTCTTGTTCCTGCATTCTCTGGTTCAGAGCCAGCCGATACGCACTTCTCACCGAGAAGACCCCTCTCTTCTCCGGGTGCCATGCAATAAAGTCCGCTTCATTCCTTGTAGAGGTTTTAATCTGCATAATCTCCTTTACATCCTCCTGGTTGAAGTACTGCTGCAGGCGTTGTGTGTGCCAAGAACCGTCAGGGTTAAGGAAATCTGAAACCCATCTATATCTGCACCGCCCCTGAGCAGAGCGTGGTAGATGATGCATGTCTCTCGGGATCCAGGGGTCTCGCCAAACACGAATCTGAGTGCCATTGCCCACGCGCCAAATCACTCCTTTCTTTAACAGCTCCAGACCATATTCAATCGCGTGCCAGGTTGATGAGCCGTTACCTGAAAAAACAGTGTCAGTCAGCACCCCGTTTGGGTAGTATTTCGCTTTTAGCAGTCTCGCACATAGTGACTCCGGATTCTGCAAGAGACGCCACGCTTGTTTCGCTAAAAGGGCCTGGTTAAATAGCCGCATATCTCTGAAACCGACTCCACCATGGCTTTTAGGTCTCAACATACTATCCCATGCAACCCAGCACGTCTTTCTTCTACCCTCTTCAGCACCCCACCAGTATCGGCGTATTAGACTAGTCAGCTCGTCACACAATCCCAAGGGAAGTTTAAACACACTCATAACATAGAGAGGAATGGCCTGAGCAATAGACTTAATGAGGGCTTCTTTTGCTGCTTGTGATTTGTGGTTGTCATCCCAATCAACCAAACATTTAGCGAGCCTTGCTTGTAGACTCTGAAACTTCCCTTTGCTCATTCGTCCCTCCGGTGTTGGCAACCCTAGGTACTTTGACTCAAAAGTTTCCTGCGAAATTTCCAGCACTAACTTAACTTCTGAACGTACTGAACTTGGGCAAGAATCACCAAACATAATTGAGCATTTCCCAGGGTTTATCAGTTGTCCTGTGCTTGTGGCATATTGCTCCAGAACTCTTTTGACAACAAGGGCCTGGCTCGGATCAGCTTTGAAAAACAGCAATGTGTCATCCGCAAACAACAAATGTGAGATTCCCGGGGCTCGCCGGCAAATCTTGACAGCCTCAAGGTTTTGGCATGCAACCTCATGTTGTAACAGGGCAGACAAACCATCAGCGACAAACAAAAACAAGAAGGGGATAGCGGATCACCTTGTCGGAGGCCCCGAGAAGGCGAAAATGAATCCAGGAGGTTCCCATTGAATTTAACCTTATATTGCACCGAGGTGACACATGACATTATCCAGTCAATCCATCGGTGCGAGAACCCAAGCCTTTGCATCATCTTCTTTAGAAAATCCCAATCCACCCTATCGTATGCTTTTGATAAGTCCAACTTGTACGCACAAAAATTCCTGTCCTGCCTCGTATTATGTTCAATAAAGTGCAGACATTCGAAAGCCACCAAGGCATTATCAGTAATGAGCCTGCCAGGTACAAAGGCGCTTTGGTTGATAGATATAACCTCTCCCAGCATCGGTCGCATCCTATTAACCATGCACTTCGCAATAACTTTATAGATGACAGTACATAAGCTGATCGGCCGGAAGTCCTTTAGTGTTTCAGGCTGCTCAATTTTTGGGATCAACACTATAGCTGTATCATTAACACCATCTGGCATCTTCCCAGTGACAAAAAAGAGTTTCACAGCATTTATCACTTCCACTTTTATAGTGTCCCAATTTCGTTGATAAAACCGAGCCGGGAACCCATCAACACCTGGCGCTTTAAGAGGACCAATTTGAAACATTGCATCACTTATTTCTTCATCAGAGAAGTCCTTGCAAAGTTCAGTATTCATCTCCACTGTGACCTTTTCTGAAATAAGAGAAGTGAGAGCATCAGCATTTAGGGAAGGGTCCCTGCTAAAAAGTTCTTGGAAATAAGATGTAGCCATAAGCTCCATATCGGTTGGAACCTCCTTCCAAGTACCGTCAGCATCTTTCAATTTTTTGATCTTGTTCGGCGCGCCCGCCATTTAGCAGTTTGGTGGAAAAATCTTGTGTTACGATCCCCCTCTTTCAGCCACGTGACCCGAGAGCGTTGGAGCCAAAGCATCTCTTCTTTATATAAAAGTTCATTCAAATGGTCACTTTCCTTTCTTATATCACGCTGATCAGCATTACTAAGCATTAGGCTTTCCAACCTTTTCCGAGACTTGCCCAGCTCACCCAAGATATTACCGAATTTCTTCTTGCTCCAATGTTGCAGCGTATCCATAACCTGGTTCAGGCCCAGCATGATATCAGCTAAGTTGTTTTTCTGGCCTGCGTCCTTCCAAGCCGATGCAATACGTTCAGAAAGTTCAGCTTCCCTCTCCCAAAGTATCTCGTATTGTCTCCTTGGTTGTTTGGACATGCATCTGATTTCCTGACTAATATCGAGCAGTATTGGACAGTGATCTGAGACCGAGGTTACCAGGTGCTTGACGTGAGAATCTGCAAAGAGGTCTCTCCATTCTGGGCACGCCACAGCTCTGTCCAAGCGCACTCGGACATTGGCAGCTCCCCTCCTCTTGTTATCATATGTGTAGGGGGCACCTGAAAAACCAAGATCGGAGAGGTTACAGTCAGATAAAACTTCCCTAAAGGCTTCCATTTGATTTACCGCACGGGGGGTTTTGGACAGATGTTCCTCTTGCCATAAGGCTTCATTAAAGTCACCAATAATTAACCAAGGCAGATTAGACTCTGTTTTCAAATCACGGAGAGTGTTCCACATGCGGTGGCGATTTTCAACACGTGGTTCTCCATAAATACAAGTAAGACGCCATTGAGGAGCAGTAGGGGATTCACGCACGTACGCATCAATAATTCTTTCATTAACACTCTGAACATCGACAAGGAGACTTTCATGCCAAAATAAAGCTAAACCACCACTAAGACCATCACTACTAAAACCAACAAAACCCTTCAAACCTAACCTACTACGATACCGACGCATTTTATTTTTATTCTGCCTAGTTTCACAAAGAAAAAGAAGACGAGGACTCCAAACTTGGGAAATAGAAGCTAATTCTCGCGCTGTCGAGGCATTCCCGGCTCCTCGACAGTTGAAAGATAGGCAATTCATTGCTCCTGACGAGACCGAACATTAGGTCTCGTCAGGGTACCGGAAGCCCCAAGTCCGGTTGCTGCCGCTTTGTGCATCTTCCTCTTCCCATCATCCACCTTGCCTCCCATCTGGTTTTGCTCCTGCTTGCCGGGTAGACTCACCCTCCCCTTCTTCCGCACACTGCTTTCCGAGTTACCATAGTTGAGAGCTAGGGATAGCTCCAGCCCTTGCCCCTGCACCTCCTCATCAGGCCCCCTTTTGCCCAGCATAGAGTCTGCGGCCAGCATCGGAGTATCTGTCGCACTGCTCAACGAGGCCGTCGTCTTAGACAAGTCCCGGATCGCTGGAACCATATCATCAATTCCTGGCTTCACTGGACTAGCCGGTGGTGTAACATCTTCAAGGGGTGGCATCTCATTGTCGGAGTCCTGCTGTTCCCCATCCACATGCATGCGATCAGTACTGCGCCCAGCCTCCTCTCTGCCTTGCGTTTTGAGCTTGCCCTCACTAAGCATGATGTTCATCTTCTCTACAGTATTTGCCAGCGTTTGTTCCACCTCCGCACCGGTGCTAACCTCCTGTTCTTCAAAGCCATCTCTAGCATCAACTTGTTCTGGGATATGCACCCTATACTTCTTAGCTGCAGGCTGATGAGTAGCGTGGCTGCTGTTGGGCTGTCCGAGCGGTGATGAGCTAGCACTTCCTGTTGGTGATTTAAAGAACAGACCCTTCTTTACCGTCGCATTAGCCGCGGATGAAAAAATCCTACGCTCATGCTTGCGTTTAGGGGAGCATCTAAGAGAGGAATCATAGCACAACGACGGCAGCCCTCGGATCTTCTTCTCGCACTCCTCCTTAGCGTGTCCAATGAAGCCACAATGGAAGCAAAAGTGCGGCACCCGTTCATACCGCAACGGGTAGACCATAGGTGTCACCTGACCTTTGATCTTAGTGGTGAAGCGAGTCTGCAAGCGCTTGTTCAAAGGCAGAGTAATACGAACACGCAGGTAATCACTAAACTCAAGACCAGCCTTATCAACGTCAACCTCCTCCACCCGGCCGAGGTATGATCCAACAAATCTTCCATACGCATCGGTTTGTTTGTCCCATGGGACGTCGTAGAAACGGACCCATATCTGAATAGCATCGAGCACCGTCTCCGATGGCCTCTTGTTGTTTACAAACGGAGCAACTAGAACAGCTACTCCCAGTTTGATCCACGGTCCTCCGCGGGCTACAAACCTGTAATCTCCCTCCGACTCAAAAGTG
Source organism: Poa pratensis (assembly GCA_947311845.1). Lineage (NCBI taxonomy): Eukaryota > Viridiplantae > Streptophyta > Magnoliopsida > Poales > Poaceae > Poa > Poa pratensis. The sequence continues at coordinate 12,582,348 of CAMZMU010000048.1, forward strand.
ATGATGAAGAAATTCTCCTTTAACGGTGAGAATACCATTCTCTTGCGGATGCCCCAAACCTCCATGAAGTGTTGGTGCAGACTGCTGTAGTTCGCCGCCTTGATGGAATAGTACCTTGCTAGGAGACGCCACACCTTGGGCATGGGGGCCGCCTCGTTGATCAACTCCTCCTCCTCCTCCGGCTCCTCGACGCAGATGTCATCCTCCAGGTCAACCTCGCCGAAGATTCGAGCCTCCGGCCCGACGTTGGTTCCTGCCTCCTCCGCCTCGTCCCAGTTCCCATCTTCGTCCTCCGAGACCTCAGTAATCACGACTTGGCGTACCTTGCGTGCTGGCACGATCGTGCCGTCCATAGGCGGCTTCGGGTGGGTAGATGCCTCACCGGCGTCCCCGTAATCACCCCCACCGCCAGTAGACGACATCGCTCGAGTTTGCACAGGATCAGGTGGCTCGCCGGGGTCGTAAGTCGTCGATCGTTCCTCGAAAGCGCTGATTAGGTTTTGCACTGCGCCGCCGCGCGGCGCCTTTTTAAGGATCCCTTCCTGCCCACAAACCGCCTCTTGGGGGAGATCGTGAGGCAGACGGATTCTACCCATAGTAGGCTTGATCGATCTGGACTCTTGCATGGACTCGTAGACATCTGAGACTCCAAAACGGGATCCGTTCCCGTCCATGGTAGGTGGCGGCGCCGATCGCTCGGAATCGCCAGAGCCCTAACCCTAGACGCAACGTAGACGACGTGGGCCTAGCCCTGCCTTGATTCTACTAATCACCCGGTGTTGTCACTCCACACCAAACCACCACCTTCGAACCTCTTGACAATCCGGATCACAGGAGCCGGTCATTGTCGACAAGGACGTGTGCAACTTGACGCTTGTCGGCGACGACGACATCGACGTCACGGTCATCGCCGGCAACCGGAGCTTCGACGATGGCTACACGACAGCCGATACCGGGACACTGAGTAAGTATACTTTCTACGTCCGTCCGGTGGCCGAGCTTGGAGATAATGGATGGGGGGCAAAAGACTCTATTTCCGTTCATCGAAGTCCCTAAATATATAATTCTTCATTGGTTCTCAAAAATTGGGGGGGGGGGGGGGGGGGGGGGGGGGGCAGGGGGGCGGTGCCCCCTGACTTACATATAGCTCCTCCAGTGCGTATGTCTTGATCGTTATTCCTGAACTGAGTCCGACAAGTCGGTGGTGTACCGCTACGCCAACATGGGTGACATGATGAATGAGATGGGGAAATTAAAGGTTTATACGTGCATGTAGTGTGCGAAAAAACTCTCTGTCCTCGAAATAGATGAACGGCCATTCTTTAACCCCTGAACAATACGAGTGATGAAAATGATTCCCACAAAAGAATTGCCTCGATAGTGAGTGATTTTAGGAATCAATGAACAACTCCAAATATTGTACCATGATGGAGTAGGCCAGGGTAGACAAGGAAAGATCCGCAATGTTAACGGGCTCTATGAGGCAATATAACTGAGACTAGTTGAATACTCGTGTGTTGTCAAGGTTTTTTTTCTCTTGCATATGTGCAAACATTCACGTACATTGAAGAGACTTCCCGGCCATCAGCTTTCCCCCCTGTCCTCAACCTAAGTCAATTTATGTAAGAAAGGAAAAACAAGAAGGAAAAACAGCAACATTTAGAACCAACGAAATGAAGGAAGATCTTCCGCTGGGACAGTACGAAACAACAAAACACAAATCTAAAAAATAAAAAAACACAAAACACAAAACACAAATCTAGAAAAGGGCCATCGAAGGCCCATGCTGGGAAAAGAAAAGAGAAAGGGCCCATCTAGATGAACGACAACGCCTAACGGAAACGGAAACGCTAGAAGAAAGATTGACACGAAATTAAGAATCTTATTTATTTGTCATCTGTCTGGCATGAGGACCTCCGGATTTTATTTGTGCTCTACTTGCAAACGATGTAAGCCTATTTGATAAGTAATAAAGTATGCCTAGATTCAAAAAAAAAAAAGAATCTTAGCGACACTAAATCAGACGGTCACCGTGTTGACTGAGAACTAACTCGACTGAGAACTAGCAATTCAGATAAATATAGTACATTTATTTCCTATCTCTGAATGATTTGGCAAAGATTTCGAACAAACTATTGATTTCGTTCCGATTATTATTTATTTTCTCTTTATTTGCATGCATAAATGCACGGCTGTCATGGTCGACTGGTTTCAATTTGTTTTGGCACATATATATACTAATTTATATAGTCAATACTCTATTTATTTTTTGCGACCTATTTATGGAGTTGTCCACACGGTGTTCTACAGTTTCTTATGATCACCTGTTTTTCACACGAAAGAGCAAATACTAGACATGAACAAGCAAGCTAGTACAACGTATGACCAGGATTCAGCACTTCCATGCTAATGGCGTATGCGATACGGGACAGCGCATCGGCATCGCCGTCCTCCTTGTATATCGGGTTCTTCTTGGCGCTCCCCTCGAACAAAAGAATGTCGCAGTTCCAAGGCATATTGGAGGCATCACTCAACTTCGAGGACGCCGCGTCGACGTGGCCGGCGCGGAAGTCCTGAAGCGCGGCCGCCAGCGTATCGTTCATCTTCCTGTATATGCAGAGGCACTCCCCGAGGTTGCGGACGAGGTCGGCGAGGACGAGCACCGTCGACGTGACGTTGGCGGCAATGAGGTTGGCTGCGACGACGGCGAGCTCGCCAGTGTCCTTGGCGGCTGCGCCTGCCGGGTCAGCAGAGAGCGCGCCCACGCAGTAGTCGTAGGACACCCCACCACTGTAGTTGTGCGTCGCGGCGCATGTCTTGGTGATAAGCGCCGATGGAGTCCCGACGGCAAGGCCGCCGTCGCCAGCCGCGAGGAGGAGGGTGAGGAGTACAGCAATTCGCTTGATCGCCATGGACATCCTCGTAGTCGTACTCACCCACCGTGACTCCCATGCATATGGTAACGACAGGCATCGTGCATTTATGTTTGAAATATGTACCAAATCAATCAGATCTAGGCAGGTTTAATGACCTTAATGATGAGATATAAATTCATTAATGAGAGAAATCCGATGAAAATCTTGTTTGTGTAATTCCAAATGTGAAGCAAGTCTCCTTATCTTATTAGTGAGTAGGATTCTACTGTCTACATGGAAATATTCAAAACATTTTTACACTCTTTCAATTTATGAATATAAGGTTTTTTAGTGAGTAGCAAGTCTCTGTATCTTATTAGTGAGTAGCTTTTTCCCGATTCAAATATATCTAGAAGTACTATTGTGTTGATTTGCATATTTCAGTTTGTATTTTGTATCAAAACATTTTATAATTTGAAGGAGGAAGTAGTATTTGCGAAACGGATGTAGTAGTATTTAATGCGCTTATATCACCGCTAAATACATGTATGAAAAAGAGCCACTGCCCACGGGACAGATGAGCAGCACATGTCGAGTCGACACGCGGCAGATTCGGTAAAAGCTGATTAACGCAAAACCAGCGCATGCACATGCTTAGTGTCAGAGATAATACACTTCAGTATGGCATTACAGACAATTGAATTCAGAAAAGGACCCGCGGTTTGCATCTCGCAGCTATAAAAAAAGGGCAGGTTCAAATTTTAAAATGGAAACGAGGCTAGACGGTCGAGGTAGAGCACACAGCAATGCTGGGCCAGTAGGGAGGAAATGAATGATGGCCGGTACAGTGTTGGTGCTCATACACCCCGAATCCCCCATGGCCCTTTTTCAATGGCCTAATACGGTGACAAGCGATTTACAGCACACAAACGAAATTTACAAACATATGTTACATTTTCGTGGTCGAGTCCGGCAAGGAATCTGCCTGTGATAGGATGGTTAGGAGGGTGGTTTTACTCCTATCCATCAGAGTTTAAACCTCAGTTTTGACGCCGGTGTTTCTCATTTAGACGGAATATACTATTCAGTGGGAGGCGACGTTCCCGTTGACAGCGAGACGCCGTGATGACTTCGTCAATCATAAGACTTGATCCGCCAGATTAAGTCTCTGGGAGGTGTTCACAGGGGTGATGTGTGTGCGTTTATATGAGTGAGTGTATATGCGTGTATATGAGCATTTGCGTTGTACTTTCGTAAAAAAAATCCGACAAGGAACGAGAGTTCAAGTGCACACGAACGTAGAAACAAGAATGGAAACAAGGATATGACCCAGCTATCCAGCGTGCATGACCCCCTACTGTGCACAATCATTCTGGTGAAGTCATGATTCATGCACTCATCACCGCCCAAAGTAGTACTCCCTTCGTTCATGAATCACCCATTTCTGAATGTAAGCCGTATAGTTTTTTCATGGATATTAGGACGTGAGAACTTTGCATACGGTGGACTCATTTTACTCTGGAAATATTGGGAGAGATGAGTTCCCTAATAATCACAAATTTGAAATAATCCTTTAAATTTCATGAATCACTCATTTTTGGATGCATAAAATTATCCATAAATCACAATACGCACTATATTTTGGAATTTTTCTCATAAAATTATACGGCTTACATTACGGAACGGACGGAGTACCAAACTAGGGAATATACAACAGCACACTAGATTGGAGGAGCTCGGCCCGATGTAGTCGTCGGCATGGCACCGCGGCTCAAAATATTCTCCTTTTGAGCGGCAATACTATTCTTCAATTCGACCGTGCGTCAACAGTAAACTATTGTTGTCAATATCTAATACCTGCACTGACCATACGCGTGCGCCCACGCGAATGCAAGTTACCTAATAACTCACGGGAAGTAGAGCATCAATATTGTTCTCCACTACCACCTGCGCAATGGTTAAAATATTGCCGCCAATTTTTAACACCTTTGGAACGCCCGTACACGCCCCACGCGAACGAATACCCAACACCTCACAACAAGTAGAGCGGCAATACATTTCTCCACTACCACCGCGAGCCAACAGTAAACAATTGTCGTCGATCAATATTTAACACCTTGTCAGACCCATACACGCCCCATGCGAACTCAAGTTACTCAACATCTCGCGGGAAGTAGAGCAGCCTACTGTTCTCCACTACCATCGCACCCCAATCGTATTTCCGAGTTTCAAAAACTTATGGAATAATGTTTGTAATGGTGCGTGTAAAATATCAATTAAAAATGGCAACATCAAATTTAAAGATTTGAAACTATGCATACACAAATGTACACTTTTATCATTTTTGTGTAGGTCAGGATACATAGTATTTCAAATTTATTTTTTCCATGTTTATGGGATACACTGTTTGGCTACATTAAAAAAATCATGTGTTTTTGAAACTCATAACTATAATTTTAATTTTTTTTTAAAGTAACAGGAGCACTGATAGATGCCCGGTAGCAAAAATGAAATCTGCACCCCAAGTGTCTTTTGCCGCGATATTTAACATCCAGGCCACCTTTTAGAAGTTGACTGGGCTTTAAGAAATCTCAAACGACTATGAATTAACAAAAACAAATAAGAAAATAATAAAGCCAAAGAATTGCTCGTAAAGCTTATTTTATTAATTCCATCTAGTCAAGCAACACTTCACGCACTAATATGGAAGCCATCAATGGCATACGAACAAATTGTTGCTACATCACAGGACCCGTGCTTGCACATACTTTACAACAAATATCTGTTGTAATCCTGCATCTAGCTAAGGCCCCGCTTGGATTACAAGGGCCAGAATCGTCCGGAAATATTTACGGACCTCAGAACGTCCGTAATTTTATGTTACCATCCCGTAGTATTTCACGGAGGGAAAAGGTAAACGACAATCCAAGCGAGCCCTAAGTATACAGCTCGGTGATGGCCAAGAATCCGAGAACAGGCCTTGTCTTGTAGTGGTTGAACCCTGCGTCCTTGAATATCTTGCGCCACTCATGTTCGTCACGCTCCTTTCCTGATGTGATCACCATCATGAGCAGATCTAACGTGTGACTTGTGCTTCTAACTTTGCTTTGGAAGGAGACCCGACGACTATATCCACGATCATTACTTTCCCACCAGATTCTGGGATCGCCTTCTTACACTGTGTCAAGATCTTAACGCAGTCCTCATCGTTCCAGTCATGTACTCTAGCACATACTGTAATCAACACTTGGTGCGTTAATTGATTAATGAAAACAAATTACTAACACAAAATCTTCATCAGTTTACGGGTACTCTACCTTGAGGAAGACAGCATCAGTCGGTGGGATGGAACGCATCATGTCACCTGTGATGTACTCGACAACGTCGTCAGCTGGGATGGAATTGATCACATTGGGGAGGTCCAGAACCGAACACTCTATGTGCGGGAAGGCCTTGGCGATGGCCCTCGCCGCCGAGCCTGTCCCGCCAGCGACATCGACCAGCGAGGTTATCCCCCCAAACATCTCGTCACAGTTATTGACGATGAAGTCCATTGTAAACTGGCTGTCAGACGCCATGCCGGCGTTGAAGACCTGGTTCATCTTCGGGTCACGGTCCATGACACCCCACAAATCTGTGCCGTGCGCCATCCTGAACGGCATCTCGACAGCAGCCGCGCCGTCGTCGCTCTTGAACCAGTCCGGCAGGTGCATGGCCGCCGCCACATGGTATTTGGTGGTCTGGGAAAGCACAAACGGCGATAGGTTCGCGCGAGGCTGGTTGGCACCAGCTTCATCACGAGGAGGCGAGACAACGGCGTGAGGCGGTAGATGCTCGTGGCTTCCCCATCACCGTATTCCCCTGCGGCAGGTATATCAACAGTAAAGATACCTGAGGCGACGAGGAACCTCATGAGACGAGGAAGGTATGCCTTCTTGCACTCCGGCACAGAAATGTTGTCGAGCAAGTCCGACAGCGTCGCGGAGCCGCCGCAGTGGTGGATGGCATTGGAGAGACCGAGGCTGATGGCGCACTCGAGGGCCATGGATTTGAGGTAGCTGAAGGTGAGGTTCCAGAGCTCAGTATGCGCCTCTAGGAGCCCCGAGTTGGGAGAGGTCGTCATGGAGATGCATTGGTGGTTTTCATCCACGGTACTGCAACTTGCAAGATACCTAGATAACATAAGATCCTTCTGTCATCGTGAATGGCGAGGTTTTATAGGCTCGCGGAGTCGCATGCATTGAAAGGATCCATGGTGGAGTTTTCAACTTTCCACTGTGTGGAGATTTCTAGCTTTAAAGTTGTCGTTATACGAACTTAGCTGATGCCATACATGCATGAAAAAAGACGATGCCCACGAGATCAGTCGGTCAAGGTGATCAACGCAAAACCAGCGCATGCACAATTGCACATGTTTAGTGTCAGAGCTAATACACTTGCACTGTGGCATTAGACAATTGAATTCGGAAGGGACCCGCGGGTAACAGCTCGCAACAATAAAAAGGGCAGGTTCAAATTTTAAAATGAAGACGAGAGTCGAGGTTTAGTCACGTGAAGCCATGATTCAACGACTCATAACCCGCCAAACTAGGGAAATACAACAGCAAGGTAGATTCGCTGCAAAACTTGGGCAATAGTGGTCGGCATGGCAGCCTTCGCGCCTCATATTTTCTATCTTTGTGCGGCCATAGTGTTCTGGCCTGCCGTCGCGCGCCAACAGTAAACTATTGCCCCAATATTTTGTTGAGGTAAAGGGAGAAGATACACAACCCCACATGTGTCTAGCGTGCAATGAATTTCGAAAATAGGTTCAACCAATAGGAATATGCAACGTGAGAAATAAACACAGCCACATACACGGGTTACAAAAAGATTTACATGAAAAACCTCCCAAACGTGAGGACGAAAAACCACGACTGTGGACCAACCAATCCACACAAACTTCACTATGATAATAGTCTTCTCTAAAATATTTAGAGATCAACGCAGACTTCAGCTTGTTACCAGCCGGCAGCAACAAGTTAACAACAACCGCAAGAGGCAAGATTTCAGCAACACAAACTATCCCGGTTTTTCCCTTTGATAGTCAGCAAACCGCGCTCAAACTATAGATTCAAACTGCACAAAATTTGATGGACAAGCAGGAATATGAGTTCCCAATATAATCACAGAAGATGAGCTTAATCGGGCACTGTTTGCCTACCCAAACTATGCCTCTACCAAAATTGTTCTGTGATAAAACTACAGCCGTACGAACTGACAAAACTGCTCTCAAATATGATGCTCCGACCCAAATCTCAAACCAGCTAACGAGATGGAAGTATTCAAAGTAAGGAACAAGTCCACCAAATTTGGAGCCAATGCAAGCATGTTTGAGCCTCCAAACACCGACTTGAACAAATACCGGTCAACATCACCAATCTAGACAGAAATCACCTCTCCTTCTTACTCTCTTCTCAGTTGGTTGTGGTGTTCTCGTGTGTTACTCTCACTCTCTAACAACAGTAGCCACGTTCTGACTTCTCTCACTTGCTTGCTTACACAGCCGCAAAGAGTGGCTAGGGTTTTCTTCTTCCTACCTCACTAGGAGACAACTTGGCCGTGTGATGCTTACATCCACTACAACAGATCGAGCCTTTTGTAACACAAACCCTCGTGACAAACTCAAAATCATTGAGGATTAACCTTAATAGGTGACGGAATTTTTATTTTTGTCACGCATTATCGGTAAAGCATGATGCAAAAAAATTTGTCATAGATTTGCGTCACGGATTACCCCTGGTGACAGATTTAGGATGTCATGCATCTGTCCGTCATCGATTTTCTGGGACCGAAATGTCAGATAGTTAAATAAAACTTAAAAAAAGAGGTTCGATGTGTTTTGAACCCACGACCTTATGAAAAAATAGAGATGCGTTATCGCTGCGTTTAAGTTATGCTATTGATAATTTATACGAGCTCACAATATTTAGTAGTTCTTTTTGGCCTGGTGCAAGGTGTATCGTGTTTCCATGTCTTCATGATCACAATTCAGGTGACGATATAGTAAGTTTGCATTCAAAATCATCAACTCGACAATGTTGAGAAAAAAATAGAACTTCCACTTAATATTCCGCACATGCTTACATTACTGGAAATATAAAACCATAACTAATAAAGGAAGCAAGAATGCGCAGCTTGCACTTAATGTTCCAAATTATCATCATTAGAGAACAGTAGGTAGACTAACTGGTTCACATTATCATTACAAGAGGTTCCAACAATACAACCCATACAACATTAGTTCGATATTTGAAAATAGTACTTAAAAGGTTCACATCATCTAATTACACATAAACAGAGTTTGACATCCCTTGATGCAAACAACAGAACACACAAATCCATATCTACCATCAAAGAAGGTGAAGACACATATGGCACCCTCCTCGATTTCTGCTTCTTAACTATTTTTATCCAATTGCCCGACATCTGGGGACCATGTTTCTTGCCCTTGATCAAGTTTACATGCTGAACATCGATGCCATTAGTGCAAAATACAAGAAGCTCCATTGGCGCATGCAGGTTGAGGTGGTTATTGCTGAACTTAGAAGAGAAGTACTGGAGGAGAAGTTTCAAGTTATTTCAAGACTAGGATGAATGTGCATAATGTAAGCTCTTTGTGCTAAATATACCCAATTCGTCGATAAAGACACTAGTATCTGGACACGATGTTTTGCCTCATATGTGTAGATTTAGTTGTTGTGAAAAATGCATTTTAAATGATTTTGAATGTCACGAAAGTTCAAACAAAAGTTACGGGTGTAGATCCGAAAATTCCATGCTCGTGCACACTGTTTCACGAAAAGATTTTTGTGGTATGCGTAAAAAGAAAAAAAGTCATTTAAAAAGTCATTTCGGAGAAACGAAATTTTTCTAATTTGCGGGCCACAAAAATATTTTTTCACGAAACTTTGCATGCGAACATAAAATGTCTGGATGTACACTCGCCTTTAAAAATATATTTATTTTACATATTATTTTTAAATAGTGGGGTATCTACACCTACGAGTTTAACATAGATTTCTCCTTGTATCCAAGTAGCTTGATATCGCAACGAGTGTGTGTTTAATCTTTCCGAGAGCATAATACTATTTACGTGTATATCACAGTAATATATGATAGCGCATAACGGCTGGCTAGCTGTTCAACGCGCAATGGAACACCGAAATAGTACAAAGTTAACCTTGCTAAGCTAGCCGCGGAAAGAAAAACTTGGTAAGTGATACCCACAAGTATAGGGGATCGTTGAAATCTTCAATGTGTAAGTATTAGTATCGATCCCACGAGGAGTAGAAGGTATAGGTATTTATCCTCTCAAATAAGAGTGTCACTTCTCTTAATATCTATGCACTAGACAAACTAAAATGATTAAATGATGCAAGTGTTTTTGGGTTGTTGGTGTAGAGTTTGCAATAAAGTAAAAAGCTGAAGATAAATGGTAGCAAGTAAAAGCTCTCAAAGAGAGAAAGCCCAATCCTCTATGTGGCAAGAGGACAAGCTCAAGTAATGTGTAACTTATATGTGAAAAACGTTCCCAAGGGCTACATGGATTTCATGGCATAGATATTTCTAGAACAACAAGGTAAACATTTTGTCAAGTTTTAATCTTCTTTGGACGGAGCCATAATTAGGTGTAGCTAAATAAATAAACTAAACCCCTTATGATGGATCATGTGGCCAAGTAAATGACTGCACAAGAATTATTAAGACATAAAGTCCCACCATAGCATTACACTCTAAGGTCTCCGATACTAATACCCTCATAATGCAACTTCATGACTCTGTCTCAGGTTTACTGTCCCCCCAAGTCTCCCTCAATTCATTACACTACGGTGTTCTCCTATGAGCCCATATAGGTGAAGTGTTGTGCAGTCGACGTTCGCACAGCACCATCATAGAATTACATAAAAGATAAAAACTAGACAAAATACCAACACATGTCATATATAAATCATTGCCAATTCATCCTATGCCCCCAGGAACATGAGAGAACTACTCACAACGCGAAGACATGATATGATTCAATGGCATAAGTGGTACAACACAATCTGAAAATATAGTCTCACCACAAAACAATGACAAGTAGCTAATCATACAAGGTAGAATAGCACTTAAACAATAATCTCGGGTTCAACAATCTCAAACTATGAGGGGGATGAAGTGGATCACGAAGATGGTGATGGAGATGGTGCTGGTCTTGATGGTGGTGTTGATGGAGACTCCGGAGGGGGGATGGAGGAGCCTTCCGGAGGTGATTCTGGCGGCGTTTCCCCCCTCCGATCTTCTCCGGCGGCAGCCTTCTGTCTCTTGTTTCTTGGTTTCTGTGTTTCTCCGCCGCCTCCTCGCGAAACTCCTCGGGGGACTAATTTTATAGTCGTTTTTAGGTCAAGACGGAGGCACGGGGACGAAGATCGACGGCAACGGAGCCTCGAGGCCCAGGTTGATGGGTCCCACGCGGCCAAGGAATCTGGCCGTGTGGGCCCACTCAGCTTGGCCCTCGGGTCTCCGTTTGTTCGCTTCCTTCGCTCCTACGCTTCGTTCCTTCCAAAAACTGACGCCCGTAAATTTTCAGGTCATTTGGACGTCATTTGGATCCCTGAAACATCAAAATATAGAAAATAGGGTTTTCTGCCAGTGCAGAGTTAATTCCAGAAAAATAGGGAAACAATGAAATATTCCCAAAATCAATATAAATCAATGATATAACCTTATATGATGCAAATATGATTGAAATATAAGTAATATAATGCAAAGTTCATGTATGCATTTTACATGCATCAGTAAGCCAAGAGATGCTTAATCCTTTCAATCAACATCGGCGGATTTTGTGCCAAATACTTGGGGTCAAATGGGCAGGAAGGTGCGAATTAGAGAGTTGCTTCTGAAACTAAATGTCCAAGTGTCAGTGGTTGGGGCGTGCGGGGAGGGGAGGGGGGCGGTGGCCCCCCGACTTTCCGCTAGTATAAATTGCTGGCTATGACCGAGCGTTAAATTTACATGCAGCAAACAATACTTCCAATTGCACATTTAGGGCGTGTTTGGATGCCCACGGAGAGGCTGTGCAGCCTGTGGAGGGGTGCTTTCGGCCTGTTTGCTTGCCTGGGCTACACCGCGTTATTGCATGGCACAAACTTTAAAGCACCCTCGGGCCAGGCCCAGCGGGAACGCTCGATTCCGCAGTTTCCGTGGAGCCACCCTCGCGTAGGCAAAAACTCGGGCCAGGCTGCACGCGCGGAGAAGGGGCGGGAGACGCCGCGTCCCTTCGAGAACACGCGCCATAAATCCCCTCACCGCCCGTCTCCCCACTCACTCCACTCACTCGTCACCTCTCTCCTCTCTCCTCTCTCCTCTCTTCGTCGGCGGTTCCTCTGCCGCCGGCACCTTCAAAACTCCGCCGCCTGCATCTACGGTGGGAGAGGAAGGAAGGTCGCCATGCTTCTTGGTCGGCCGACTTGGATCTTCGTCGGCAGCGACAGCCGCGCTGGTCTCCGACTTCTTCAAGGGCTTCATCCATGGCGGTAATGATGTTCTCCACCCCTTAAGAGCTAGTTTGAAGCGTAGATCTGTAGATCGTGGTAGATTATTTGGTGTAGGTTGACATGCACAGTAGATCTGTCTCTTTTTAGTGTTCGATTTGCTAGTAGGGTTACATCTATTGACCATGTTCGTCAGTTCGAGACTTTTCTTTGTGTTCGTCTTGTTGGTCATGGATTTACATCTGTCTGTGAGAATTAGGGTTTGAAGCCCGATGATGAACAATATCAGTTACGTCTTAGGGATTAGGGGCACCGTTCTGAAAACAATGTACACTGGATGTCTACTTTGTGTTTGGCACGGTGCTCTGACCCCTATGAACGCTTCGTGATTTTCCTAACTGAGGCCATCAATAGATCTACAACATTTGTTTGTAGTTCTTTTTCCTGATCCGGGCCGATGATTAAACTAGGCCATGATAGTTGCAAGGAGACTGCATACACTAATGGAAACAAGGCCTCTCGTCCCGGGTGGTAAGGCCCTTTGGTACCGGTTGGCCACCCGGGACACGGCAATCGGGACTAGAGGGCTCCCCCTCTCGTACCGGTTGGCTTACGGCCCGGTACAAGAGAGGTCCACGTGGGGGTCGAGGCAGAGCGCCTGGCTGAGGACTTCTTGTACCGGGCCGTAATACGGCCCGGGACAAGAGGGTCCCACGTGGCGGCCTCTGGCTTTTTTGTTTCTCCAGCTTATTGAATATAAAAACTACGATTAATCTTGCAAAATATAAGGTTAATTAATTACAAATCAGAAAAATAAATATAGCATATCAAAATATTCATAAAAGAAATATTTATGATAAATCGACCGGAACTAGAGCCCGTCTATTCGATTACAACCGGGACTAGATCCCGTCTATTCGATTACAACCGGGAATAGAGCACGTCTATTCGATTAATTACAACCGGGACTCGAGCCCGTGTACTAATTACATAGAGGTCGACCGGGACTAGTCGACGGCATTGTATTTTCCCTTTCACCCTGTTTGGTTGCATGGAATTGGGGCATGGAATTGGAATTGGGGCCGATTCCGCAAATTCCGCTATTTGGTCTGCGTTTGGAATTCTTGCGTGGAATTGGAGCGGGATTCCGAGCGCGGAATCCTCGCGTGTAAAAACGCAGCCCAACATTCCGACCTCGGGAGGTCGGAATCGCTCGGAAACTCGTTCGCCTCGCTCGCCTCCGCTCCACTCCTCGCTCGCCTCCGCTCCACTCCCTCCGCTCTCCTCCCTCCTCCCGTTCCTCCGCTCCGGCCTCCTCCTCTCCCTCGACTCCTCCCCAACGCCATCGTGCTGCAGGTGCCCGCGCCCGCCGCCTCGCTCGCCGACAAGTCGTTCTTCATCAGGGACGCCTTCGCGCGGCTCCAGATCGAGCTCGACATCGCCGCCTCCTCGCTCTCGCTCCTCCTGCACGACCTCTCCCTGCTCCTCCGCTCCGGCCTCCTCCTCTCCCTCGACTCCTCCCCCAACGCCATCGTGCTGCAGGTGCCCGCGCCCGCCGCCTCGCTGCTAGAGCTTCTGGGCAACGACGACACCACCGCCGCGGCAGCCTCCATCGCTCCTCGCTCGCCTCCTCCCCGCATCCGCCACCGCCCACCGCTCTTCGCCGACCTGCTCTCCTCCCTCCTCCCGTCCCTCCGCCGCGGCAGCCTCCATCGTCGCTGCCGATGGGGACTCAGCCCAACATTCAGAGCACAGCCAAACAACAGAAATGAATTGGAAGCCAATTCAATTCCATCTCGGATTTGGAATCTTAGTCCAATTCAATTCCGCGCTCCAATTCTACGCAACCAAACACAGTGTTTGAGTTAATGATTGTATTTTCCCTTTGGGTTAATGACATAGTCGAGCAAAAATCTCGCAATTTCCTCTTGAATTGGTCGAAAGCTGTCCTTTAGTTCCAGGTTCCTCCGCATGCTATCCATCTATAAAAGGAGAACAATGTGAATATCAATCATCATAACAGAAATTAGACACTCAACACAATTGATGGTAATAAAATAAAACTGTGAATATATTTTGTTCACTTACGTCTAGAAATTTCTGTGGGTTCCGCTCAGTGACCTCCCGGCGAATCCACTGGCACACGAAGTATCCACACAAATTGGTCCCCGGTGGCTGCCTCTCACAGTTCTTTACGAGAATAGATTTCAATCAAATAGTAATCAAGCATGGTATGATGGTATTGAAATTTGAATTAAAAAGATGCGCGAACCTAGCTCGTACTACTTACCTTGTCAGGATAAAAACTAAGCTCCTCTTTAAATTCACCTGTTGTCCTCTTTCTGAAATCTTTCCAAATGCTGCCCGGCAAACAAATGAATAAATGAGTTATTAATTAGTTACTTGATATCTTTCCAAATGCTGCCCGGCAAACAAATGAATAAGAGAGACTGATATAGTACGATAGAAAATACCTATTGTCAACTCTTGCATCATCAGGAGCAGGAGGCCGGTAGCAGGGCATTCCTCTCCACGCCGGGCTCGTGGGCATACGGCGGGATAGGCTCCCGCCGTAGCGCCCAAGCGCGCTCTGCCGAGCATGCTCGACCTCGTCCAGAAGGCGCTGCGGCGGGCGTGGCGGATCCATCTCGTGGAGACGATCCACCCCGTCAGCGACAATATATAAAGACCTCCAGGGCAGCGCTGGGGGAGGACACGTGCCCAGGGCAGCGCTAGGGGAGGACACGTGGCTAGGGCAGCGCTGGGGGAGGACACGAGTGGTGACTGCAAAGCCCGCCTTTAGTCCCGGTTGGTGTTACCAACCGGGACTAAAGAAGCACACACGGATCGTGTGTTTCTTTCAAGCGCTTGTGAGACGTTGGATCAGGGGTGTGTTTCTTTTGAGGGATTGTGAGCTGTTGGATCAGCACTATCAGAACCACTTCGTGAGCCACATGACCCTATATATAGGCCCCCTCCCGGACATGTCCAGCACTCAGTGACTCATTGTAGTTCACGGGTAGCAGAGAGCAAGATTTCAGAGAGGCAGGAGTTCCTAGAGCGGAGGCTGAAGGTGAACCCTCCCCTCGGTCGGATCCAAGCAGCGGCAAGGATCTCTGATGATTAGCAACATCCCCAACACTTCTTCGGACGGTTGCAAATCATTAGGGACGCCTTGCCGCTGTCTGGATCGAAGGCCGATTTGCCGTCTCACGACCACGCGATGATTTGCAGTATACAAAGCATTCGGATTCCCGTCATACAGCCCTACGGTGCATTTGATATGCAGTCACTCACGAGGCACCGTAGGGCTGTATGACGGGGAAACCGTGTGTTTTGGTCAGTTTTGCTTATATATAAGGAGGCTCCACACCGCCCTCCGTCCCCTCCCCAGGGTGCTGCCCTCTCCCTCCCCTACCTAGGTGTTTGATCAAATTTCCCACTCATTTTTTCAGATCTCGGCGACAATGTCCGGCCTGTTGGATGCGAGGGGCGATGTCCGGGACTGGGCTCCGCCGGGCTGGCACTGGGAGGAATCCGGGACGCGTCGCTTGGTGAGGAATCCGGGTGACATCGTCGACCCGGATCTTGTTTGGTGGAAGTCGCGTGGGCCGCTCTCGTTCCAGAGGGAGCCGGCCCCCGAGGAGGTGGTACGTCGCCGTATCAGGGAGGAGGACGAGCACGTCAATCGCTATGTGTTTAAGTTGGATACGCCAGCGGTGTATAACAGTGGATGGATGGTTCTTCATAGGGATCCTTCTCTTTGGGTGAGCAGCGCCGGCCGCTCAGCACCCCGTGGCTTAGGACCCGGCAAAAGTTAGTGATATTATTCGTGATGTATTATGGTTAAATAAAAATGGACCCGGGCTATGTAACTGGATTAAATAAAGATGTATGCGTGATACTTCTGAGTTTACAGTTCTCTTCTGATTTTTTAGAACACAGTTACATAAAAGTTGAATACATTATTACACATCACCAACAACATCCCTATCTAGTCTTCACGTTTTCTTCGTGTGTGTCCCTTTCTTCTGATTGCGCCGTAACCATGGACAATCTTCATCATTTAACTTGATGCTTGGGTCAATGTTCACTTTGAAGGGCGGAATTTCATGAAACTTGTTGTAATCTTCTGACATGTCTGTCTTGTCCTCCACTCCCACGATGTTTCTTTTCCCTGAAAGAACTATGTGGCGCTTTGGCTCATCGGCTGATGTATTCGCTTGCTTATCTTTTCTTTTTTTCGGTTTGGTAGACATGTCCTTCACATAGAAAACCTGAGCCACATCATTGGCTAGAACGAATGGTTCGGTGTCGTACGCAAGATTCTTGAGATCCACTGTAGTCATTCCGTACAATGGGTCTACCTTTACCCCGCCGCCTTGCAGGTTGAACCATTTGCACCAGAACAAAGGGACCTTAAAAGAAGGTCCATAGTCAAGTTCCCATATCTGCTCTATGTTACCATAATATGTGACCTTTTGCCCACTGTTGTCTGTTGAATCATCAAAGCGGACACCACTGTTTTGGTTGGTGCTCTTTTGATCTTGTGCGATCGTGTAAAATGTATTCGCATTTATCTCGTACCCTTGGAAAGTCGAAATAGTCGAAGATGGTCCCCTAGACAACAAGTACAGCTCATCTGAGATAGTGTCGTCATTGTTGAGATGTGTGTGCAACCAACCGCCAAAATTCTCCATGTGTTCCTTTGTAGTGAAGGAGTCATCCATCCCCGGGTTCTCGGAGCGTACAATATTCTTGTGCATCTGGATATACGGAGCCACCAAACTGGAATTATGTAGAACTGTGTAGTGTGCTTGTGTGAAAGAATGTCCGTCCCTACATATTATTGATTTCCTTCCTAGAGTGCCTTTTCCACTCAGTCTCCCCTCATGTCGCGATTCAGGAAGACCAATCGGCTTAATGCCAGGAATAAAGTCAACACAAAACTCAATGACCTCCTCTGTTCCATAGCCTTTGGAGATGCTTCCTTCTGGCCTAGCACGGTTATGAACATACTTCTTCAAGACTCCCATGAACCTCTCAAAGGGGAACATATTGTGTAGAAATACAGGACCCAGAATGGCAATCTCGTCGACCAGGTGTACTAGGAGATGTGTCATAATATTGAAGAAGGATGGTGGGAACACCAACTCAAAACTAACGAGACATTGAACCACATCCTTCTGTAGCGTTGGTAGAATGGCTAGATCGATTACCTTCTGCGAAATTGCATTCAGGAACGCACATAGCTTAACAATGGGTAGTCGAACATTTTCCGGTAGAAGCCCCCGCAATGCAACCGGAAGCAATTGAGTCATAAGCACGTGGCAGTCATGAGACTTTAGGTTCTGGAACTTTTTCTCTGCCATATTTATTATTCCCTTTATATTCGATGAGAATCCAGACGGGACCTTCATACTGCTCAGGACTTCGAAAAATATCTCCTTCTCTTCTTTGGTAAGAGCGTAGCTAGCAGGACTTAGACGTCCTTTATCCGTCTTCATTGGATGCAGGTTGTCTGGGTCTTTCATACGTTGCTGGTCTTGTCGTGCTTCGGCGTATCTTTTGTCTTCCCATACACGCCCAAGAAGCCTAGCAGGTTCACGCAAAGATTCTTCGTCACGTGCATCACGTCGATTGCAGAGCGGACCTGTAGGAGTTTCCAGTAGGGTAGCTCCCAAAATATAGACTTCTTCTTCCACATGGGTACGTGTCCGTCAACGTCATTCGGAACAGACTGTCCGCCAGGACCCTTTCCAAAGATTACTTCTAAATCCTTGACCATATCATATATAACATCACCATCAGGGAGGTTAGGCTTCTTCCGGCGATCTGCCTCACCGTTGAAATGCTTGCCTCTCTTTCTTACGGCATGACTGTTCGGAAGAAATCGACGATGCCCCAGGTACACATTCTTGTTTCCCAAATGTATACTTTCAGTCTTATCTAAACAGTGCGTGCATGCATTGTATCCCTTGTTTGACTGTCCTGAAATGTTACTAAGAGCAGGCCAATCATTGATGGTCACAAATAACAACGCTCGTAGGTCAAATGACTCCTGTTTGTACTCATCCCACACACGTACCCCTTCATCACGCCACAACTGTAAAAGTTCTTCAACTAATGGCCTCAGGTACACATCAATGTCGTTGCCGGGTTGCTTCGGGCCTTGGATGAGCACTGGCATCATAATGAACTTCCGCTTCATGCACAACCAAGGAGGAAGGTTATAAATACATAGAGTCACAGGCCAGGTGCTATGACTGCTGCTCTGCTCCCCAAAAGGATTAAAGCCATCCGTACTTAGACCAAACCTTAAGTTCCTTGCGTCACGTGCAAATTCCTTAAACTCTCTATCGATTTTTCTCCACTGCGACCCATCAGCCGGGTGTCTCGACATCTCGTCGTTCTTGCGGTCTTCTTTGTGCCATCGCAACAACTTGGCATGCTCTTTGTTTCTGAACAAACGTTTCAACCGTGGTATTATAGGAGCGTACCACATCACCTTGGCAGGAACCCTCTTCCTGGGGGGCTGGCCCTCAACATCACCAGGGTCATCTCGTCTGATCTTATATCGCAATGCACCGCATACCGGGCATTCATTCATATTCTCGTACTGCTCACCGCGGTAGAGGATGCAGTCATTAATGCATGCATGTATCTTCTGCACATCTAATCCTAGAGGGCAGATAACCTTCTTTGCTTCGTACGTACTGTCAGGCAATTCGTTATCCTTTGGAAGCTTTTGCTTCATTATTTTCAGTAAATTCCCAAATCCCTTGTCAGATAAACCATTCTCTGCCTTCCATTGCAGTAATTCCAGTGTGGTACCGAGCTTTGTGTTCCCATCTTCGCAAGTTGGGTACAACTTTTTTTTGTGATCCTCTAACATCTGCTCCAACTTCAACTTCTCGAGTGCACTTTCTGCTTCGGTCTGTGCATCAACGATGACCCGCCGTAAATCATCATCTATGATGGGCTCATCTGGTACCTCTTCATCTTCAGCTTCCCCCTTGCATTACCACTGTATTCAGGGCACATGTAGTTGTCATCGTTCTGTTCTTCTTCGTTGTCTTCCATCATAACCCCTCTTTCTCCGTGCTTGGTCCAACAATTATAGCCGGGCATGAAACCATGCTCTATCAGGTGGATGTGAAGGTCTTGTGACCGAGGGTAATCCTTCTCATTCCGACAGTTACGGCATGGACATAACATAAAACCTTCCCGCTTGTTTGCCTCAGCCACTTTGAGAAAAGATTGCACGCCCTGCATGTACTCTCTAGAGCGTCGGTCAGCGTACATCCATGGATGGCTCATCTGCATTATATAAGTATGTCAAACGCAATCACGATGCTAAAACCCATTACGGTAAACGGACATAATACATAACTGACCATATTCATTGATACAAGTTCATCACATTAAAACCAAAGTAGAGTAGTGACCAAATGTAATACATAGTTCTCATAAAACATACATTTAAACCAACATACAACTATCCAAAGAATTTAATTCCAACAACAAATGCGATCAAAATCGCAACTAAGGTAATTATTGAACCAACAGCATAATGATACCAAGCCTCTTGACTAATGGCATAATTTCTAATATTTTTAATCTTGAAGCGCATTGCATCCATCTTGATCTCGTGAGCATCGACGACGTCGGCAAGCTTGAACTCCTGTTCAGCGACGATGTCGGCAAGCTTCAACTCGTGTTCAGCGACGATGTCGGCAAGCTTGAACTCCAATTTCATCTTCTCTTCTAGGCATTGGAGACGAAGATCTTCACTTCTTTTCAATTTTGCTTTCAAATCATTGTTTTCTTTTATAAAAAACTCGACAATAGGGTCGGTTGGAATTTCCGGTTCAACTACCTCCTAGATAAAAAATATATCTATGTCAAGTTGGTCGGCATGATTGTCATAAACACGAAACGAAACAAATATATAGTTATCACAAACAATCATACCACATCCGAATAATAGAGCGGACGAGAGCGGTGTGGTCAGGTGTCAAAACCATGGCACTATATATATATAACAAACAATTATACAACTAATAAAATTATACAAATAATAATTATGCATTAATGTTTTGAAATAAAAGTTTTAAAAAAGAGGCTTACCGAGGTGGTGCCGGTGACGGGACAACGCGGGCGATCAACGGCGGTGAGCACGGCACTAGAACACACAAATCATAATTTAATTTTAGCTCAAATTGCATATAAAAAAATGAACTCCCTAACTTAGGCATTTCATCAAACACCTAGCTAGCACCTAAAAAATGAAATGAGCTAAGAAGTATGGAAATGAGCTAAAATGAGGAACGCCGGATGAAAGGATCAAGTTGCTAACCCTTGAAAAGATGGGTGCCGTTAATCTTGACAAATCGTGGAGGAAAATGGAGATGAACTCGAGCTCGGGAGAGAGAAACAATGGAGAAAATGGTGATGAACTCGAGCTGCAAAATGGAGATGCTCTCGGGTGGTGGAAGAAGATATAGTGGGAACATTAGTACCGGGTCGTAGCACGACCCGGTACTAGAGCTACACTTCTAGTACCGGGTCGTGCTACGAGCCGGTACTAGAGGTGCTCGCGCGGGCCCAGTGCTGCTGCTGCCCTGACAGGAACCTCTAGTACCGGCTCGTATCACAGCCCGGTACTAGAGGTCCCCTACGAAATTCTGACTTCTGCATTTAATTTGAATAATTTATATCTATAAATTCGTAACTCGAAATATGACAAATAATATATCTTAATTTTGTAATTCCGAACAATTATTTGAGTAAACAAAAATAAATAAGTAATACTAATCTTGCATTCAAATAATATTGAATTTAAATAATGATAAACTTTTTCGCCTTTTGCGTTTAATTTGAATAATTTATATCTATAAATTTGTAACTCGAAATATGACAAATAATATGTCTTTATTTTGTAAATCCGAACAATTATATGAGTAAACAAAAATAAATAAGTAATACTAATCTTGCATTCAAATAATATTGAATTTAAATAATAATAAACTTTTGGCATCACAATGCCTTGCACATATATCATACTTAAACAGGGACATAATTAATAGAAATAATAGTTCAGATAACCATTACAGAAAGTACTGAAGATACCCATATATATGAAACTGCAAACACTACTCTGTTCTAGATGAGGAGACCCTCAAGCACTACATAATATTAGAGATAAAGTGTTTGCCATTGCAACACTAGTACTAATTAATCGTCCTCCGGATCAGAATACCCCCAAACAGGAGACCCATGGGGCACTGGTGGCGGTACGAGGTGACGCTGCCCATAGTTGACGATTCTAATCTTGCGGTACACCTCGTATGCAACGTACGCATCTCTTGCTGCATACTCAATGTTGCAAGCGTCAAGTGGGGTCTTCTCCCAAAAATCGTGCTGCTTCTTGGGGAATCCTGTCTTCATCTCAGCGTAGTCGTCCTCCTCGATCACGGCGACTGCCATATCAGCCATTCCAGTCTTGTCATGGTCAAGCCTGAAAATGCGCTGGAGATCAATGTGGCAGGCAGATGGTATCTCAAGACCCCAGGTGCGTCTCATCTTGATCTTGTCATTCGTTATATCAACGCTAGCAAAATGTATGCCGCTGCGAAGAAAATCCATGAGTATTGGACATTGCTTGTCACTACTGCAACAACAAAATAGAACACATGTTAAATACTGCTGCAACAAAGTATAATTTAGAACAACAAGTATAATAAGAATAACAACAAGTATAATTTTAGATCAAGTATAATAAGAATTAATCATAACAACAAGTATAATAAGAATCATATATAACAATTATAATTTAGAACAAGTATAATAATTAAGAATCATAACAAGCATATTTCGGCACAGGTATATATAATTTTCCTTCATTTCCTATGAATCAAAAGACATGTTTTCTCCCACGACGATATGGCCAATATGCAACTTTCATTTTCGGAACAAGTATATTTCGGCACAATATATATAATTCTTTCACTACAATCAAAGAGGAATTGCTATCCTATGCAATTTTCCTATCCCTATGAATCAACAAACAAAATAAGCCCCAATTTAAAACTAAGACAAGTTTTTATATTACCTTGCCCACTGGAAGACCATGACATGTTTCTTGAAACAAAGTTGGATGACGGCAACATCTCTTTGATCGGCCGTGTACTCGAGATCAAGGCCCATGAACTTGTCTTGCTCCCGAGCTTCGTCAAGCCAATACTTGAAATCGGAAAGAAAACCCGGCACCTTAGCGCTGTCGTTCGTGTACACGACATTGAGATAGGTGCTGCCATGTGCACGCACCTGCCCGTAGCGAGTGATCGGTGGTGCATGATTCATGGTGGAGGGGATAGGATGGGGATAGAAGAAGAGAGGAGAGGGAGAGGGAGAGGAAGAGGAAGAGAAATGCCGCGGTTACTGTAGCAATCGCGGTTCCTGTGCATTTTGATCGCTTGGGCTGCGCGCGGGAGGCAAACCGTTCGGACCTTTAGTCTCGGGCGGTATTACGAGCCGGGACTAGAGGTGCTGGCGCCAGGCGAACAGTTGCCACCACCCCTCTAGTCCCGGTTCGTACGAACCGGGACGAGTTCGTTGCGTCCTCGTAACATTCGAACCGGGACTAGTCTCCCCTTCTAGTCCGGGCTCGTGGCTAATCCGGTACTAGAGCTCAATTTGGCTCTGGACCAAAGGTGTTGTTTCTACTAGTGATACAAAACCAAGTGGTCAATGCACGTTCAATGCTTGTATTACCCCTTCGTTCTTATATGCACTCTTTTTGTGACTTATGGCTTTGATGTATGAGGCATGAATTTTAAGACTGTTTGCATTCGAGAGGTGTCTTTTAGTATCTACGACGTTGCAAAAATTGGAGTTTCTGTGTGTTAGTAGGTACTAAGAGATCATATTTTGAGTGCTGATTTAAAACTTGTGCCAATGATGAACGGTGATAGCACTTGTGGCACTGTCAACACAAGGCAGCCAACAAAATTAAGAACCTTGCACAAGTACTTGTGACTTTTACTTGATTTTGTTGGTTGTCATGTGGTGCTTGCATAACCTGACTGAGGCTTCCGTGCTCTGCATTTTATTTGTTGGCCGATGATTGTAATGTGGCACAGTTTTGGTGTAAGAGGTGTCTCCTCTGTACCTTGAGTGATCTACAAGTAGAATTCTTGTGCACAACTCTTTGTACCGTGGAGCCATTTCTTGGCACCAAAGCTTATGCTCTTCTTTATGAGGATGATTTGTTGTTTCGACTTTTCACCTAGCCGATGATTACAATGTGGCATGACATATGTGCACGGAGGTGAGTTGTATAGGACCAATAGGTGTTCACAAGAATTGAACTTCCGCACACCTCTTGGTCCCTGTACAGAGTCATCTCCTTGTGATCTTTGTTTGCTATTTCTTATGAGGCAATCTTATGTTCTTCTGCCTATGATGATATGTTCGACGTGTGAGCCACTTTAGGTTATGTCAGCAGTAGACAGCCAACAAAATTAAGAACCTTGCACAATTAATTGTATCTTCTACTTCATTTTGATGGCTAGTCTGGTGCTGCATAGTTGTCAATACATTCTTACTGCTCAACTGAGGCATCCATCTGTTTTTGTTGTGCTGTGCTGCCTATGATGACCTGTTGAACATGTGATGCAATACACTCTCACCACTAGACAGCCACCAAAACTAAGAACCTTGCACAACTAATAGTGTGTTGTTCTTGCTTTTGTTGGCTTGTCTGGTGGCGGATAATTGTGTAGGCCTTGCTCAACATAACTGAGGCTACGTAACATTCTTTGGCTATGATGATATTTGACTATGATGTTATTTGACACGCTTGTTGGCTACTTGTTTTGCAGTCTGAGAAGGGCAAAGAGGTTCTTGAGGAAGGAGCAAGTGCTTCCAAGAGGAGGAAGGCCCCCTGGGGCACTTCCACGCACTGGTGCAAGGTTATCCGGGCACCTGGGCTGGACCTGCTGCCCATTCCTCCAGCATTCCGCCATCATCTAGGAGCCATCCCTAAAGAGATCGTCCTCAAGACGAACACTGGCTGCAACTGGGTTGTCACCGTCGTCGACCACCATGGGTCTGCGGCGATTGACAATGGATGGGCACCATTTGCAATGTGCCACAACATCCAAGGCGGGCAGTTCGTCACCTTCAAGATGCTGAAGCCTACTGTTTACAGAGTCACCATCTTCAACACGATGGCACCGAAATTGTGAAGAGGTGTGATCAACATCCGGTGAACCTTCTTCTCAAAGCTCCAGTCCAGAATGCCTGAAATCTGTCTTGACCAAAGTTGAACTTTGCCTGTTCGTGTCTAGTACTCTGTGAACATTCCGTGGACCTCCTTTGCTGTTTAAGGCTATGACTCTATGAACATTATCGCTATGAGCTGAATGTACTGGTTCTTATCTATGCTGGTAAGCTCACCACTCCAAAAAGTGGTGACAGTACAAGCATTTTTGCACGTAACCAAACATACTGCATTGCATCTTAAGTTCATCATACAGCCGACCAAACAAGGAGGGTTTCGTAACTTGCATCGAGCCGCACGGGTCAGGCCCGAACATTGTTGGCAACCAAACGGGATGCACAACATGGCCCAGTGCGCGTTTTTCTAGGGCCAGGCCCTGCAGGGCCACAGATGCATAAGGCCTAAATTTGATGCGAGCAACCAAACAGGCCCTTAGATTTGTTGATCCGAGAAGTGATCAAGATGGAACGTGATGGTGCACTGGTCGACGTGGTGCATGCACTTCACGGCCGCTGCAGCTGCACGGCCGTCGCAAGCTGCACCGCGCAGGAGTATGAAGCGGTACACCATTTGCGTCAAGAAAGGTATATACAGCTAGAAATATATGAGTTATAAAAATCCAATACCTTCAGTTGATATCAAAGTTATAAAGTTATACTTATGTAGTATTCTTGAGTTTAAACTTTAAACAACTAAAAACTTAATAACTTTTTCAAGAAATTCAGTCAGTTGGTTGAATTAACTATTTTAATGGGAAACCAAAAAAATACACAATGCGGACCAGAGTAACGCTGCATTTATACCTCGTATGAAAAGGACACCTCCATTTATCTTTTAATAATTTTCAATTTGGAGATTTTTTTGAATATGGACATTTAAAATATACAAATTTCTCTAAAGTGTTATCTAGTCCGATCGATGAACTCTTCTTTGCACTCTTGGACATCCCTCAATTGTTGCTCATGTCAAGATCATCAGCAAAACCATGTATAGGTAAAACAAATCTGTGGGTGTATTATTCTAGAGTTTAAAGAGTAAAAAAACATGTTTCTTAAAAAAAAACAGTCATTTGGTTGATTTAACAATTTTAACGGAGAAGGACAAACAACGGTACCGACAAGGGTTTTGGTTACCGACCGGTAACCGAGTATCCCGAGCACCCACGGAAAACGTTCTTACCGGTCAAAAAAATCCCGATTTGTTTTTGAGAATTATGAATTTGAACTACCAAATTTGGTAAATATACAATATCCACGTCATTTTAAAATATCCAAAATCCCGATGGCAGCGGTAACCTACCGAGTAGGGTAAGGCTGGATACCCATATGGAAAGGACATCTCCATTGGCCGCTAACGGTGATTCATGCGGGAACGTCAAGGAAAAGCACGCGCGTTGCTAACGGGACTAACGCACGGTTCCTCCAGGACGCGGGCGAGCGAGAAAATCTCCCAGCCTGGCACGTGGCGTTGAGACAGTGCACCACAGACTCACGACTCGCGATCCGATCGATCAGCTAGGAACATGCGCAGCTAGCTAGCTAGCTGGCTACGTACGCTTTTCCTTTTTTTTCTTTTTAACGTGACATGTTACAAAATAATTGCTTGCTATTTTTTAATCTGCTAAAAAAAAGCAGTGCATTGTAGAAAAAATGCAGTGCACTGCTCATCTAAGGCAGTGCACTGCTCATACGAGGCAGTGCACCGTAAAAGAGAAAGCAGTGCACCACAAAAAGGGAAGGCAGTGCACGCCCCATCCGAGGCAGTACACCGTAAAAGAGAAGGCAGTGCATGCCCCATCAGAGACAGTGCATCAGAAAAGAGAAGGCAGTGCACTGCCCATCCGAGGCAGTGCACCGTGAAAGTAGGCAGTGCATGCCCCATCTGAGACAGTGCACCGCAAAAGAGAAGGCAGTGCACTACCCATCCGTGACAGGGCACCGCAAAGAAGGCAGTGCACCGGAAAAGAGAAGGCAGTGCACTGCCCCATTTAGGCAGTGCACATCAAGCAGAAGGCAGTGCAAACTACACACTCCGGGCAGTGCACAAAAAAAATTTGTCGAAACATATCAACATGGGATCTACTTTTGAAAATCTCGACGCGACTAATCCATTCCTGAAAACGGATCATGATTTGGACACTCGGTTTAAAAGATATTTTATTTTTTTATTCGAATCGGAAAAGAAAAGGAACAGCAACCAGTAAAAGGCAACGAAGGGAACCAGCTAACACAACCTAACCGACACGTGGTGGCCATAGGATGACTTAGGCGGGATCACGCCGGGAGCAGCGGTGCGTCAGGTAGCTCCACGCGTTGGATGTGCATGCGACGCAGACCGTGCTCCCTAGACGCGCGTGTTTTTTTTAACAATTTCGGATTCATGCACCTGGGAATTTAAAACGGATATTTTTCTTGAAAATAAAATTTGGCTAGTATAGCTTTGGCTCCAGCTGGTATGGGGTCCGGGACTTGGGCGAGATGATGGCGAAGACAACTCCGCTGGATAAGGATACGCATATGTGCATGTTCTCTGTCTAAAGACACTGAACCAGGTCACCAATCCTCTGTTGGATCGATCGCTTGTTGTACTATTAAAATTAAGTAATTCCGCTTGGAGGAAATGGAAACCGATAGCGACGCTGTGACCAACAGCCACTTGCGAGTTAAGATAAGCACAACTTCGGCCGGCCCCAGGTTTTGGAACTGAAACCGCTGCACTAGTCCAGTCCCGATATTTATCGACAATCTACTGCCGTTCCGGTATATGCTACCGCCTTAACTAACCCTGCCCAAGTCCAGTTCCGATATAAGGCGACCACATCCATCGACGATTATTATCACTAGTTCTCTACTCGACTTTCACTACTCACCAATTCACGACCATACATTCTGCGTTCTCGTTGGAAAGAAGAAGTTGCTAGTATATCCTACTGTAGAAGATGGGGTCTCTGATGGGCGGCTGGGATTCGGCTGTGCTCGGCGACGACGCAAAAGGTACGCACGAACCCAGCTCAGTTACCGCTTGCGGCTATGCATGGATGCAACTACTTCCGCTTAACTAACTCTTGCTCGATGGGCGTCCGTGTGACAAGCTCGTAGGATGAGGAACCGGTCGCTGACAAAGGAGGAGGTGGAGGCCTTCCGGAGGCAGCACGGCAAGGACGGCGGCGCCGGCGACGACATCACCTCGCCGCTTGCCTCCCCACGTCCAACCATGGTATGCACTTGCTCCAGCAGTACGTACGTCCGGCCACTGTATACATCTTGCGCAATTAAACATCAGCTGGTTCTGTTTGTTATGCAGGAGAAGAGCCCGCTGGGGAGCTCGAAACAGAGGAGCTGGTCTCCGGTGGCTCATGGGCACGAAGAAATAGACACGGGGGACGCCGACGACGCCGGCGAGAGCCGGGACTGGTACGTAGCAGTGACCAATTAATAATGAAACACACGGCCGGCCGACAAGGACGCTGCAATTGTGACGCGCACGGTCAATTCCTTTCGATCTTGATTTGCTTGTTTGGATCGGTGGCCAGGTGGAGCAGGAGCAACTCGGCGTTCCTGAACGAGCCGCCGCGGGAGGAGGCGCCGGGCAAGGCGCACAGCTACACGCCGCAGTTCCACGTCGCCGGCGGCGGCGGCCGGATCGCCACCTAGAACGCCTGACCGGAGTTACGAAGAGTGTACATAGCTTGCACCACGTTGCGTTATGGACTATCCGCACGGCGTGGAAGTGCACCATCAGCTCGTTAATTGTCCTGGCCGTGTAAATACACATAATATGCATCCGTAGTATTACCATATATTGCAAATACGTATGTGAGTGGTTGTATGTAAGCAAAAATAGAGTGAATATTGCTTTTTCTCTCTCTACCTGGTAATAGCAAATAAACAACTGCTCATGGCCAAAACCGTTCTGAACGTTATTTGTAACGATGCAACTCGAAAAGGGGAAGTGGCCTGTGTGCTCTCCCTGTTTCGCTTTTTTCGAATCGATTTTTTTTTTTTGATTTGCTCTGGCCAATTGCAATCAGCTATAAGACGTGGTTCTGAGGTCGATGCCATCGAGACTCAAGTGGTGCTGAAAGTTATTTTTCGGCTCCTGTTTCATGTTCTTCAAATTTTAGAATTGGTCCGGTTGGTTCTGCGGGGTGCAGAGACCAGAGGAACTGTTAATCTTCAGACTTCTGTCACCAAAGCAACGTTAATGTACTATTCTTACATGTTCCTACTTTTTTTTTGAAACATAATACAACGCAGACACTCATATACACGCGCATACACTCACGCACGCACACCCCACCCCTATGAGCACCCCCGAAATACTGAGCCGTCGGAGCAGGACTTAAGAAGACAACGTCGCCTCCCACTGAAGAATATTCTGTCTAAATGAGAAACATCAGCGTCAAAACTGAGCTTTAAACTCTGATGGGATGGGGTAAAATCACCCTTCTAACCATCCTACCACAACAGGTTAATCAATAAGATGACGCATGCATGGCACGCGCAGCTAGCGTACAAATCGGATAAAAAGGCTGCCGATAACAATGACCAACAGCTCTACACGTACACGATTGCCGTTTTTGCAAACCTGCGCTCCACTGATCGGATGAAGACTCGGAGGCGCCTGGTGGACGCGCGTGGTACTAGCGTGCCACCTTCTGCACGCGTAAATATGGGTGGGGGAGTGTCTAAGTCTTAGTCTATTTGGAAAAACTAAATCTCGGTTAATCAGTTGATTTCATGTGTTTGTTCATGTATGTAATGTGCCTTGATGTAATAATTTGTTTGCACAGTGCAACAAATGAGTACTGTTTTTTCCTTAAGATTTGAGAAAAATTAAATTCTTTCACTCGCGACTTAAGAATTTCTCAAGTCAACTGTTAATTAGCAAACCAATCTAAATGATGTTTGTGATAATCTCTCAGTGGAGGGCAGGCCCACTGTATATATAGTACTGACTGTGCTGTTATCCACGAAGAACAACAATATACTAAATACATTTTTGAAAAAAAAAAACGTATAATTTTATTTTATAGTTGAACAATGTAAATTTTGACCAAGTTTATATAAGATATCAATAATTATAATATTTTATAGATATACTATAAAAATATATTTCAAGTTGAATCAATAAGATCGATTTCATATTGTAAAGTTAATAGTTTTTAAAGTTTGGTCAAACTTTATATGGTTTTACTTTTAACAAAATTATTTATTATAAACCTCCTTTATGCAACGGAGTGAGCAGTATACCCAGTCCAAAGTAAAACTAAAAAAAGCAGCTACTAAGCAAGATTATAAATTATTTATTATTTGATGAATGACAACTTGTTTATCGATCAAGAATGTCACGTTCTATGGACCATATATTATATTTTCTTCTCAACGCACTTGAAGATATATACAAAATGCAGTTCCTTGGTACACATTATACAACCTTGTCATACCAGGTCTTCAAAAATGTCCATGGGCATTGTATCACGCGTGGTCTTCATGGAGTTCACCATTACTGCGGTCGTACACCCCAAGTGCTTTCTCAAGCAGAATAACAGCACATTGGTCAACAATGATTTATACCGTAAATACGACAACGATGGCCTGGTGTAACATCCCAATTTTAGTTTTGTTTGTTTTCATCGGGAGGAGGGCATTGCCCCTCCCCCACCACCCCCCACCCCCACCCCCACCCCCACCACACACACACACACCCGCCCATAGTAAAATGTGTTATTCTGTTATAGCATGGGTTCAATACACTTGAAGGGCAACAACCACAATCTGAAAGATCTCAGGAGAATGATGATTCTTGGCATTTCTGAGATGCTATCAATCTGAGCATCATAGGGATGTGATGATCAAGAAACCCATCCTATATTTTTGAAATCTCATTTTGGCTACATATTTGTTTTTTCACGTACAGCACCACAAATGGTATTTCACCACGAACTTTGGCACGTATGTAAACCTTTTGTTTATGGTCGCCACCAAGTTTATACAGATTTGTTTGAATTGTCTAACTATTTGTTCGGATTTAGTTAATTGGATAGGAGCACTAAAAAACAAATAAAGATATATGCCGATGGCTCTGTCGAATCTACGCGGGAGGGCAATATGCCAATGGCCTTATGTTTGCTGATGGCCACGCTAGGCAAACGCCATTGTTACTGATGGCTTTCTATATGCTGACGGCTGATCGGAGAATACCGTTGGCAAGAGTACTTCCTACCGACGGCTTTTTATATGTTGACGGCTTCATACAGCACATATGCCGATTGTGCCAATAATAAGCCGTCGGCAACAATGGTTTTGCTTAGTGAAGCCAGCAACTTCACTGTTCGAAGCTTCATCCAGGGAGACGACTGGCTGCCATCGACAGGGGTTGTCTACATCCCAGGCCTTTGGTTCACCAAATTAGTTTACGATCTTCTTAGTTGTCACCTACGTCGGAGAAAATTAGCTTGCTTTATAAGTATGAAATGCATGTCTGGATCAGAAAACAAATAAGAAAAACAAATTCAAAAGAAAATTAGTTACTAAAGGAAGTACTCGCAAAGAGTCAAATTACTCGATGTCTAAAACCAAACATGGAGGGAGGTGCACACAATCTATTTTCTTTTGGCAGGTCAAATTTATATTAAATGGGTGTTACATCCACTCTGGGTGGTGGTGGGTGGGGGGGGCATTGCCTCCCCACAACACACCATGTCCATTTTGTGTGCACCACCATATATGTGTGGCAACCTACACAAATTACTCCCTCTTGCAATCATTTTGTGTCCATTTTTGTGTGCACCGTCATCTTGCAATAGTTCATTACATATCAAGTCCACGAAGTTCGACTTCTGCAGGAGATGAAGTGATCTGAGCATCAGGCGATGCATCAGGTTCCTACAAACATGATTACTACATTATAATCCACTTTTACAAGAAAATAGCTGATAACGCACGACTCAAATGAGCAATTTGGATTTGGGTTTGGTCTAAGAACGGGCCATGGAATCGGACTGTCCCTCCAGCAACATCAACCAACGAGGTTATCCCCTCAAACATCTCCCCATAGTTATTGATGATGAAGTTCATTGCAAACCTAGTAGTGTCGGATGCCATGCCGGCATTGAAGACCAAGTTCATCTTCGGGTCACTATCCATGACACCCCACAGTTTTGTGTCGTGTACCATCCTGACCGGCATCTCGATAGTAGCCGTGCAGTCGTCGCTGTTGAACCAGTCCGGCAGGTGGATGAGCTAGTTAGCAAAGGTAGTGGGGGTGATGTCACGCCAGCATGGTGTGCAAGGTGGAGGCGACTGATGGAAGCAACGTCAGCCTCGATTAAAACCATATAGGCAATATCGGGACAATATGGAAATATGGGGGATGACCTAGCCCATTCAATCCAAATGAAATAGGCGAGATGTTTTTGGTATATAAAAAAGATATGGAAAATTTTCCCTTAGCATGCAAAAACCAACTATTTGTCAAGGAAATTGTTAAATAACTTTGAAATTTTGGTATTTAACAATTTTGAATATGGATATTTAAAAAATAAGATTTTGTTTGAAGATTTGTCCAATCGATGTACTCTTCCTTGCATTCATGGACATACCATTTGATTTGTACCTAACTTTCATAGACTGTCAATTAAAAATACAATGAACGGTTAAACGTGGATAGCTTATGTAAGAAACTTGGTTAGCAAAGTGGATATACAACCCAGCCACTCGGGTTCAACTCCTTACGGACACAGATTTGGATTCTTGTTATTAAAAAAATAACGTTGTGGGGCTTCACCTACCACATTCCATTTAAAAAACAATATACCTTATGTAAATAAAAAATATCAGACAGTTGCCCATGTCTAGACCATTGGTAACACCATGTATAGCCGTATAGGTAAAACAAATCCTCCAATACCTTTATTTGATATCGAAGTTATAAAGCTATACTTATGTAGTATTCTAGAGTTTTTAAAAGACTAAAAGGTTAATAACGTTTTGGAGAAATTCAGTCAGTTGGTTGAGTTAACCATTTTAACGGAAAAGGAAACACAATATCGAGTAGAGTAACGCTGCATACCTCGTATGAAAAGTACATCTCCATTTATGGTTTAATAATTTTCGACATAGATATTTTACAATTTTGAATATGGATATTAAAAAATATAATTTGTTTGAATTTATCCAATCTGATCGATGAACGTACTCTCCTTTCACTCTTGGACATACCATTTTATTTGTACATATTTTTCCTCCACCCTCAGTTAAAAATAAGGGTGGATGGATAAATGAGGATTTAACTTATGCAGGTTCAAAACAAAAATTGAATCGTTGCTTATGTCTAGACTATCGGCAAAACCATGTATATAAGTAAAACAAATCCTCCAATACCTTTGTTTGATATCGATGATATATGGCTATGCTTACGTATTATTCTAGAGTTTAAAAGATTAAACAATTAAGTTTCTTCAAACAGTCATTTGGTTGATTTAACAGTTTTTTTAGTAAAAGGCGAAAGAATAGTTTGCTTTGTGCTCACCGCGCAGCTTTTTTTTTTAGAAAAGGGTACCCCCGGTCTCTGCATCGTGAAGATGCACACAGCCGTTCTTTATTGAAATTAAGTATCAAAGTATGCAAGTATGCTCATTACAAACATGGATCAGCCAAGGTGGTGACAAACACCAAACATCTAAAAAGCGCGCAGCAATTAAGACGACACATCTTGAAGTCTTCTAGTATGCTGCCACCCCCCCGGTGGAAAATAACTCGGAGGACCGCCAAAAGTCGGGAGCAAACACAGTCCATAAGGGAGCGTTGATCCTGCGGCAAGAGGAGGACCACATATGGATCCAGTAGATCGCACGATGGATAACCTGCATAAAATAAGCATCTCTAACCTTGTTAAAAACCACATCATTACGACAATTCCAAATTGCCCATAAAAAAACACAAGTTCCAATACGAATTCGTGCTTTGGTGAGTTTATCTACACCATCTAACCAATGACCAAACAAATTTGCTACACTAGTTGGTGGAGTAATATTAAAAGTAAAATGAATCAATCTCCAAATGTCTCGCGTAAAAGGACCGGATATAAAAAGATGTTCAAACCGTTTCACCGCGCAGCTGCGTGGTTGATTTAACAATTTTAACGGATAAGAAAAAAAACACAGTACCGAGTAGAGTAACGCTGGATACCTTGTCTCGTATGAAAATGACATCTCCATCTATCGCGAGAGGTGATTCATGCACCTGAGACCGGGGGACGAGACGATGATAGGGTGAGCATGGCCCGTAACTAATGTTTTTCTCTTCAAATATCCGGGACTTGGGCGAGAGGATGGCGATGCCAAGGACGCTGGATAAGGATACGCAGATGCGCATATATATATACTACCTATATAAAAGACCACCCTTTCAGCGATCGCTGGGAGTGCCCACGTCACGCGGCACTGTAGATGGCTACAGTATCGCGCATCTACAGTGCCGCTTGCTACAGTGTTTTTTTTCCCCCAAAATAGCTCTCCTCCTCAGTCTCCGAATGACGTGGCGAAGACGCGCCCGCCACTACAGCGCGCGCACTACTGTAGCAGTATGCACACTTTTTTCCCCTACTTTTTTCGCGATAATATGTACATGAAAAATATGCGCGCCGACAAGTAGGTTACATTCCCGTGATCGGTTCCGAGTTTGGTCGACTCTAACTTCGCTGGGCGTGCCCACGTCACGTGGCACTGTAGATCGCTACAGTATCGCGCATCTACAGTGCCGCTTGCTACAGTGTTTTTTTTTCCGCTCTCCTCTTCAGTCTCCGAATGACGTGGCGAAGACGCGCCCGCCACTACAGCGCGCGCACTACTGTAGCAGTATGCACACTTTTTTCCCCTACTTTTTTCGCGATAATATGTACATGAAAAATATGCGCGCCGACAAGTAGGTTCCATTCCCGTGATCGGTTCCGAGTTTGGTCGACTCTAACTTCGCTGGGCGTGCCCACGTCACGTGGCACTGTAGATCGCTACAGTATCGCGCATCTACAGTGCCGCTTGCTACAGTGTTTTTTTCCCGCTCTCCTCTTCAGCCTCCGAATGATGTGGCGAAGACGCGCCCACCACTACAGCGCGCGCACTACTGTAGCAGTATGCACACTTTTTTTCCCTACTTTTTTCGTGATAATATGTACATGAAAAATATGCGCGCCGACAAGTAGGTTCCATTCCCGTGATCGGTTCCGAGTTTGGTCGACTCTAACTTCGCTGGGCGTGCCCATGCTACAGTGTTTTTTTTCCCGCTCTCCTCTTCAGCCTCCGAATGATGTGGCGAAGACGCGCCCGCCACTACAGCGCGCGCACTACTGTAGCAGTATGCACACTTTTTTCCCCTACTTTTTTCGTGATAATATGTACATGAAAAATATGCGCGCCGACAAGTAGGTTCCATTCCCGTGATCGGTTCCGAGTTTGGTCGATTCTAACTACTTAATTTTGGATCCAAACTCGCAAAAACATTTGGCAAATTTTGTCAAATTCGTCGCACTCAGTCATCCGTTTAAATTTTCCTTTCACGAGTAAATAGATATCACCCTTCGAACAACTTTCATATTCTAACCTTTTTATTTTGACGAACATATACATCGTTTTACGAAAATTGTAAATCGGACCTCTGAAATAAAAACATTTTTGCAGAAAAGTCCCCACGTGCCTTTTTTTGCAGAAAATTCCTCGCGCTTTCCAAAAATTGTGAATCGGCCTCCCACTTCTACAATGCACTGTGTACTATAGCAACTACAGTGCAATTTTTACCCAGTCATCCGTTTAAATTTTCCTTTCACGAGTAAATAGATATCACCCTTCGAACAACTTTCATGTTCTAACCTTTTTATTTAGACGGACATAAACATATTTCTCTCTAATAAATGCACTCAGTCATCCGTTTAAATTTTCCTTTCACGAGTAAATAGATATCACCCTTCGCGAGCCGACGAGTATGTTCCATTCCCGTGATCGGTTTCAAATTCGGACGACTCTAGCTCCTCAATTTTGACGGACATATATATGTCATTTAAATACAACTACCCACTTATATCATGGGCTTTCAAAGAATCAAAATAAGAATACCAAAAATGTGAATATTGAGACATAGTTGTTTCAACCTTATTTTCCAACTAAATATAATTGAATCAAAAAACAAAAAATTAAAATAGAGCATGCTTTACGAAATTTAAAACACTTTACAGATATTGTTTTACGGTATTTAAATAATTTCCACGAACTACTAAATGATACAAAATCAGTACCTTCAATTATATCCACCAACAAAGTCTAAAAAATATATAAAAATGATTACAAAATGAATCTAAAAAACTTCCCAAATTGAACAAATTTCAAAATCTGAACCATTTCTAACCACAAGCTTTCTTTGCATTTCAATAATTACCAAATCTACACACCAGCGATCGCTGGCGTGCCCACGTCACGTGGCACTGTAGATGGCTACAGTATCGCGCATCTACAGTGCCGCTTGCTACAGTGTTTTTTTTTCCCAAAAATAGCTCTCCTCCTCAGTCTCCGAATGACGTGGCGAAGACGCGCCCGCCACTACAGCGCGCGCACTACTGTAGCAGTATGCACACTTTTTTCCCCTACTTTTTTCGCGATAATATGTACATGAAAAATATGCGCGCCGACAAGTAGGTTCCATTCCCGTGATCGGTTCCGAGTTTGGTCGACT
Source organism: Poa pratensis (assembly GCA_947311845.1). Lineage (NCBI taxonomy): Eukaryota > Viridiplantae > Streptophyta > Magnoliopsida > Poales > Poaceae > Poa > Poa pratensis. Next base: position 12,618,727 of record CAMZMU010000048.1, read on the forward strand.
CTAACTTTGCTGGGCGTGCCCACGTCACGTGGCACTGTAGATCGCTACAGTATCGCGCATCTACAGTGCCGCTTGCTACAGTGTTTTTTTTTCCGCTCTCCTCTTCAGCCTCCGAATGATGTGGCGAAGACGCGCCCACCACTACAGCGCGCGCACTACTGTAGCAGTATGCACACTTTTTTTCCCTACTTTTTTCGTGATAATATGTACATGAAAAATATGCGCGCCGACAAGTAGGTTCCATTCCGTGATCGGTTCCGAGTTTGGTCGACTCTAACTTCGCTGGGCGTGCCCACGTCACGTGGCACTGTAGATCACTACAGTATCGCGTATCTACAGTGCCGCTTGCTACAGTGTTTTTTTTCCCGCTCTCCTCTTCAGCCTCCGAATGATGTGGCGAAGACGCGCCCGCCACTACAGCGCGCGCACTACTGTAGCAGTATGCACACTTTTTTCCCCTACTTTTTTCGTGATAATATGTACATGAAAAATATGCGCGCCGACAAGTAGGTTCCATTCCTGTGATCGGTTCCGAGTTTGGTCGACTCTAACTACTTAATTTTGGATCCAAACTCGCAAAAACATTTGGCAAATTTTGTCAAATTCGTCGCACTCAGTCATCCGTTTAAATTTTCCTTTCACGAGTAAATAGATATCACCCTTCGAACAACTTTCATATTCTAACCTTTTTATTTTGACGGACATATACATCGTTTTACGAAAATTGTAAATCGGACCTCTGAAATAAAAACATTTTTGCAGAAAAGTCCCCACGTGCCTTTTTTTGCAGAAAATTCCTCGCGCTTTCCAAAAATTGTGAATCGGCCTCCCACTTCTACAATGCACTGTGTACTATAGCAACTACAGTGCAATTTTTACCCAGTCATCCGTTTAAATTTTCCTTTCACGAGTCAATAGATATCACCCTTCGAACAACTTTCATGTTCTAACCTTTTTATTTAGACGGACATATACATATTTCTCTCTAATAAATGCACTCAGTCATCCGTTTAAATTTTCCTTTTACGAGTAAATAGATATCACCCTTCGCGAGCCGACGAGTATGTTCCATTCCCGTGATCGGTTTCAAATTCGAACGACTCTAGCTCCTCAATTTTGACGGACATATATATGTCATTTAAATACAACTACCCACTTATATCATGGGCTTTCAAAGAATCAAAATAAGAATACCAAAAATGTGAATATTGAGACATAGTTGTTTCAACCTTATTTTCCAACTAAATATAATTGAATCAAAAAACAAAAAATTAAAATAGAGCATGCTTTACGAAATTTAAAACACTTTACAGATATTGTCTTACGGTATTTAAATAATTTCCAAGAACTACTAAATGATACAAAATCAGTACCTTCAATTATATCCACCAACAAAGTCTAAAAAATATATAAAAATGATTACAAAATGAATCTAAAAAACTTCCCAAATTGAACAAATTTCAAAATCTGAACCATTTCTAACCACAAGCTTTCTTTGCATTTCAATAATTACCAAATCTACACACTTCTAAAATGTGGACATTTTCAAAATTTCAGATTCACCACAGAAAACACGTCGTACAAATTTGAATATTTTAAAATTTTAAATGCCTCCCAAATCTAACCCTCCTACTAACATGAAAAGAATTAAAATCTAAATAACTTTTCAATTCGAATAATTTTCGAAACTAAGCAATTTCCAAACATACGCTCTCTTTGCATTCCAACAAATCTCAAAACTACACAATTTTAAAATGTCGACACTTTTGAATTCGAATTTTGCCACAACGGGTGCGGCGTGTCGCCCCACCGAATTCCACTAGTTCTTTATCCAAGCACTCTGCTACAGCACTGAACCAGGTCACCAATCCTTTGTTCAATCGATCGCTTATGGATCTAAAATTAACCTTAAGAGGAAATGAAAACCGATAACGACGCTTTGACCAGCAGCCACTTGCATGTTAAGATAAGCACAACGACACAACTTCGGCCCCTGGTTTCAGAACTGAAACCACTGCACTAGTCCAGTGCCACTGCATGATATGATCCACAATCCTGTGTGCTAGCTGATGGGCATCTCTAACCGATCCCCTAAAATCGGTTAGAGGAGTAAAAATACGCAGCGGCGGCACCTAACCGAACTCCTAAACGGTTAGAGGAGTAAAATTATACTCATCGGAGGAGTAAAAGTGGCGGCCGACTCCTAAATTTACTCCTCCGAGGCCACTTCCGAGAAAACCTCCCGCCTCCCGACCCGCCGCACCTATTGACGACGGCGACCCCCATACCCCGCCGGCCCCACCCCGGTCCCTCCGCCTCCCTCCGGGCCACCTCTCCCTCGCTCGCCGCCTCTCGCCGTCGCCGGAATCGACGGGGCGAGCTCGTTTTCGCCGGCCGCCGGCCCGATTTGGAGGAAATCGGGCTCCGTCGCCGTCGATTCACCGCAACCCGGAGCCGGCGTGGCCTCCGGTGACCACGGTGTGGCGTGGTCGGCCACCACCGATGTCGCGACGCGGCTCGCCCCCTCCTCCTAGCCCACCACAGATCCCGCGCGACCGGCGGTTGCCCACGACCGTCTGCGTGCGGGACCTCTGGCCGGAGTTGGAGGATGCAGGGCCGGCGTCCGTCGATGCTGCTGCCGGAGATGGATCGCCGGCACCGCCGGCCGCAACCAACACAAGACGGAAAAGGTGAATTTTTTCCCTCTTTTTCGTCATGTAAAATTGGAGCACAAGAAGCCGTGGCTTATTTGATTTTTGTTACAAATGAAGCACAAGGACTTCTACATGGACCGAGAATGAAGACAATGAGTTGTATTTTGCATGGCACCATCAAACTCTTGTAGATGACGCAATATACGAAGCGAGCGGTGTTCGTCCGCCATTCCAACTTTTTTGGGAGAAAATTCATAAGAATTTCAATGAAAAGACAACCGGAGATGGTAGATCGCTTTCATCGATGTTAAATAGATGGCACATTCTTGTTATGCGTTCTAATGCATAACAAGAACACTTTGGTTTGTGCCGGATTCTATCGGGTTGTATCGATATCTATGGGGAGAAGTATGTACTCTCTATGTATCAATTGTATCGAGTTGTATCGGTATCTATTTTGGTGTATCGGGTTGTATCGGTATCAAAACCTATGATACTATATGTGTTTGTATCAACCTATTTGTATTGCAAATGATGAAAAATAATTTTACTCCTCTAAAAATAGGGGTTCGGTTAGGTGCCGACCACCTTTAGAGGAGTACTTTTACTCCTCTAAAGTTTACTCCTCCGTTTACTCCTCTAACCGATTGGGGATCGGTTAGAGATGCCCTAAGGCCCCGAATGGCCTGGAAGCTGCTTTAACCCTTCCGAAGCCAAGCACGCAAGCCCCGCTGCCTACTTATAAATAAGACGACCACATCGATCGATGATTATCATCACTAGTTCACTACTCGATTTTCAGTACTCGCCAATCGACCATACATTCTGCAATCTCACTCCAAAGAAGAAGTTGCTATCTATCCTAGATGGGGTCTCTGATGGCCGGCTGGGATTCACCTCTTCTTGGCGACGACACCAAAGGTACGCAGTTCAGTTACTGCTTGCAACTAGCCATGGATGCACGCATTCTTCAATCGTGAAGAAACTAACGGTGTGCGTGATGCGCTCGTGCGTGTGTCAAGCTCGTAGGATGAGGAACCGGTCGCTGACAAAGGAGGAGGTGGAGGCCTTCTGGAGGCAGCAAGGGAAGCCGGCGCCGGTGGACGTCGGCGGCGAGGCCGTCGACGACGTCGCCTCGCCGTTTGCCTCTCCTGGTCGAACCATGGTACGCACTAGCCCTGCTCCAACAGTTCGTCCATTTATAGTAAACATATATATTGCCCAATTAAACATCAGCCGGTTCTGTTTGCTTTCGTAGGAAAAGAGCCCGCTGGGGAGCTCGAAACAGAGGAGCCGGTCTCCGGTGACTCCTGGGAACGAAGACATCGGTACGGGTGACGCCGACGCCGCCGGGGAGAGCGCCGGCAAGAGCCGGCGGGACTGGTAGGTAGCCGTGCCAATCAAATGCAACCCACCGCCGACGATGAAACTGTAAGGCCTTGTTTGGTACTAGAGTATTTTAGGGGATTGGTGGGGATTATCCCGGTCAAACCCGTGAATCCCCACATATGTCAAAACATCATATGTCAAAACATCGTTTGGTTCTAGTGTATTAGACAGGTATTATCCCCACATTTCCCCACAAATCCCCAAACCCTAGTGCATTTTTCTCAATACTCAATCCACTACCTAGTGGATTGGATCCCAGGGGATTGGGTGAAGTTTAGGGTTTCACCCAATCCACTAGAGTATTATCCCCACAAATCACCTAAAATACTCTAGTACCAAACAAGGCCTAATTTAGTTTGACGCGCACGGTTTATATTCCTTTCGATCTTGATGATTTGGTTGCTTCGATCGGTGGCCAGGTGGACGAGGAGCAACTGGGCGTTCCTGAACGAGCCGCCGCAGGAGATGGCGCCAGGCACGGCGCACAGCTACACGCCGCAGTTCCAGGTCGCCGTCGCCGGCCGGATCGCCACCGAGAACGCCTGACCGGAGCTACTAAGTGTGCACGTACTGGCACCACGTTACGCTTTGGACTATCTGCACCTGCACGGCGTGGAAGTGCTCCATCAGCTTGGTAACTGGCCTCCGTGTAAATACACGCAATATGCGTCCGTTGTACAATAGGAGTATATTATATATATTGCAAACACATATCGCATACTCGTATGCGAGTGGTGTATGTCACAAAAATAAAAATAGAGTGAATATTGTACTCTGCACATAAAAGACTGCTCATCTCAGACAATTGATAACTGTAACGAACCGGGCCACTCGGAAGAGGAGGAAACACCGAGATTATGCTGCACGGAAGAGCTGGCCGGATCGGTGCGCAAGGAAAACTCTGTTCATAAACAACTTAGTTTTTTATAGAGAAAATTACGAAAACAAAACACAACAATTACGCGTAAAGTTCGCATATCCATCGGGATTTGTGCCTTTTCCAAATTACCACCGGTTTTCCGACGATTGGTTACAGAAATCAGTTCGTTTTGGTCAATGTTAACAAGGTTTATGTGGAGCCTGCCATCAGGCTCACGTTGAACGCGGAAACGGTTGAAGAAGACATATTTCAAATTCAAGATTGTTTTTGCGAATTTCTCTTTTCTCCACAGTAAAATGGAAATCTCCATCCGACCTACACCCGCCCATGCATCGCGCTGCTTTGACGTTGGAATGGGCTGCTCGAGTCAACCTTGTCAGAGCCGCCTCCTCGCTGGGAGGATTCAGGCCGAGGGCCGTACCTCGCACTGAACGCTGCAGGAAGTCGCCGTGCTGGTCATTCCGCACCGGAGGCCAAGGTTGATGGGGGAGGGAGGGAGGTCGCGCCGCGCCACGTTGGAGTGCTCGCTGTTTGATTCCATCGTCGTCACGCCATAGGCGGAGTCCGGGCGTCGTAACATCCGCGCTGTTACTAAAATGTGGATGCTTCCACGAAACCTCCTGTGAGCATGACAGCCACTTGTCGATGGCATTACATCGCCGTACGTAGTTGCTGCACGTGCCCCGGTAGTCGCTCTATCGTGCGCAGTTCGCGCGCGTCGGGTTATTGCCAGACTTTTCCCGACGATGCCGGCTCTAGGGGTGGCGCGCCGACGACGCCGTCGTCTGGAGGGGTGTCGTGCCTGGGCACCCTTTTCCTTGGGGGTACATGAGTGTCCCTGACCGTCACCGTTTGCCACGTCAGCCTTTGAGTGGGACCGGATCGTCAGAAACCTCGTTAACACGCTTAAACGGACGAGGCACAATGCCGATTGACTTTTGCAAAAAGTACATATCTCGGTAGATTTGCGAACTTCGCGCGCAATTGTTCTTTTTATGGTTACTATTGCAAGACAGGCTGAGTACTAGGGATCTTGAAGCCAAAAAAAATTAATGTTGAATCACATGACTGTGTGCTATGCACTCGGGGGGGGGGGGGGGGGGGGGGACACTAGTAGGAGAATGGCTACGGCTGCTAGCCTACCACTGGCAAATATTTATATGAGTCCGCCAGCGCTAATACCACTGTCGAACAAAAAAACTTGTTCGCCAGCGTTACACACAACACCGATGGCGAACGGCGGATATTACCCGCCAGCGCTATGTGCGGGCTCGGGCAATGAAGAGTCGTTCATCCCCCTATTATTTGGATGTGACTTTGGCCAAATTTTTAGGTGGAAGCTGAATTTGGAATGCCTCCATGCCTTCCATAGTCCTCACTAACATCAAGCGGAATCCTGCCCTCTGGGGGTTGCGGGTGCGAAACATTTGATCTCTCTCTCAAGTGTTACTGTGGGCGTCTCCGTGGAGGAGGGCCAGCCCCTAGGCCATGGATTTCCGATTTTCCATGCCCTTTTGCCGTGAGATTTGTTGGCCGCTAGCTGTTGCCAAATTAATTCTTTGCCATGTGCCCCGACAAAATGCTCACGGCACAAATCATTAATACACACATAGCAAACCGCTTGTTTCATGTAGTGTGGCAATGATGGCAACTCGAGCTAACATAGGATTACTGTTGGTGAGCATGGTTAATTAGAGTCTCATAAAAGTTCAGAAACGTTATTTACGAAATTTGTGAACGGGGAATCTTAAGACCTAAGCCTAATTTCCCGTATGTACCTATTACGATTCAATATCGGACTACCCCATACAAGGGCGTACAAGCGCCACTAGGGCCACGCAACAACTACATCCATGCGTACAAAGAAAGCATGTCGACTCCGATTCATCATCTTCACATAACTATATTAGGGCGTACAAGCGGCCTCTAGGGCCAATCATCAAGCCATCAACTCCATCCTAACCCTAGTGATCCATAGGAGCATTGCACCCCCGGGCGCTCACACCCGGATCTTCCTTCTTCGGATCGTCCATGGCGACAGCGCGGGGCTTGACGTTTTGCCCGCCCGAGCACCAGCTCACGGACGTCTACCTCCAGCGCGAGCTCGCCGGCCACCCCGTCCCCGTCACGCTGGACTTCGTCCATCACGTCGACATCTACACAGCGGATCCCGAGCACCTGGTGGAGAAGCGCACGCCAGCGCCTGGTACCGGCAAAGGATCGGAGACAAGCCGCCGGTGTGGTACTTCGTCAACCCGGTGCGCACCGCCGGCGGAGGGAGAAAGGCACGTGCGGTGATCGGCGGGACGTGGCACGAGGAGAACAACAAGGCCGTCAAGGGCAGCACTCTCGGCGGATTCGTCAAGACCTTCACGTACATGAAGAAGACCTCGTCGGGTAAAGAAAGACTTGGATGGATCATGAAGGAGTACGACATCTCGGAGCAAAATGGAGGCGGCAATCGCGTTCTGTGCAAGATTTACCGGACTCCGCGCAAGAACTCCAGCGCGTCCTCATCCGCCACCACGTCGTCGTCCGTGTCAGACTCCGGCGATTCCAGGAAGAGGAAGGCGGCAAGCGACCATCCCGACGCTCCAACACCAAGCGCAGCGCGAACACATCATCAGGAGAATCACTTCATGGAAGGATCCGGCGACTCCGAGCACCACGACGCGGCAGCATACTTCTACGCGACGACAACACACGTACCAGGAGGCGAGACGACGGAGTTGCCGGGAATCGGGCAAGAAAGCTTCTTGCCGTCGCCGGCACACATGCAGGGAGGAAATTTGGAGTTCCCGACGATGATAGAAAACCTTGATGACTTAGAAGACCTGTTGAACCGGTCATCAGATTGCAAGCCATCCGAAGAGGAGCTTCAAGCTATGATGCTTGAGTTGAGTAGATAGAGTACGGTGGATGCTCAGCTAGACTCATCGTGTGCTAGTCAAATCATGGAGGCGTGTAATTTTCATCAGCCGCCGCCCGAGATTACGCCAGATCAATTCATATACAGCTAAACTTGTATGTGTTAAGTTAATAGAACATCATTTTTAGTATATAAATGCAGTTCAGGTTACCCGTCCCAAATCGTCAGACAAGAAAACATCTTGCGTTGTATAATTAGCCAACTTTATCGTCAAGAAACCATGAATTTCTCCTAGTTGAGTTGTAATCTTGTAAATATGGTTGCTTTTTGGATTACGCTCCTGTAAAACAGAGTATGCGGATGTTCACTGCTTCGCTAGCTTCAAGATCTCCCATTTTCAATTTCTCATTGTGGTTTCGATCAAGAAAGCACGATCTCTTGTTGTCTATTATGCTTAACTCTTTCTTTCTTTGGTTCCATCCTGAATTTTTTAGAGGCAACGATAATATTTTCTTGCCAAGACCATATGCCGATTAGTTTCGGTTTTTCTGTGATTTTCGATGAAATCTTGTAAGTTCTTATTTAGAGGTGAACATTTAAATTTATGGCATAGTAGTAGCTTACTCTCTCATTAGTTTTGTCAGGATTATTCAGAAACCCAGAAGGGTGTGCAAGCCTATTGTCACCGGAAATCACCTTCCCCTGTTTCAAAGTTCAAATGTTGGGTGTGCAAGCCTGTGCAAGCCTATATTTTTCTTCACCTTCTCAGAAATGGCATGCGAAACTCACACCATGGAATTCAGAAAAGCAAAGTAGCTTACTAATGTTCATTTCTAACTCACACACACATGGGGAGGTCCATTTCCACTTCGGAAATCTGAAATACATCCTTTGCATCTTACTACAACTTAACTGTGTTGTCAAATGAGAAACCTAGTTCCTTCGGATGATGAACAGTGTCCACGCCTCACAGATACACTCTCCCTTCTTCTCAAAGAATACGACCCGGCGAGCCACCGCAGCCAGCACTTGGCGCCCGGTAAAGGAGCGGCGATCGGCACCGCGTTGAGGCAGAGGCCGCGGAGTTGTCATCCGCGACGCCGACCAGTCTCGATCCATGCCAACACGAAACGGCCCGGTGATCGGCGACTTCGGGCCACAATGTTCCCCACCGCGCGGACGCCTCTTCCTCCGTCGGCGCCGCTCGGACCCGCAGCCGCATGTGAAGGGGGGCTACCACATTCCGTCGCCACTACGGAACGAGCACGACGGCGACTACCCCGGCTATATGGCGGGATCGTGGACTCGGTCACCGAGATTGAGAGGGACAACCCTGGCACATGGCAGCCATGGTGACATCGGCGTTGATGGAGGCCTCCTCCTCCTCCGGCGGCATGTCCACCTCGCGTGCGCCATGGAGCGGCGCCTCCACCTCCCATGCACCGCACGATGAAGCCTCCACCTTCCATGCTGCCTCCTCCTCCACCCTCATCTGCATGGACGACAATAATGTCGATAGCACCGACTAGGACAACCTCGGGGAAGACATCGACGAGGAGTAGTCAGTCGGGATTTAGGGCGTTTGAATTTCATTCAAACTACTATAAAATATAAATAAAAATTGAATGAAATTTTAAACGTTTTGCGCCGATCTCGATCTAATTTTTTTATTTGGTTTGGGGGTGTCGCCGGGGCAGCACCCCACATTTGCCCAAACATGTGTCTAGCACTCTAACGAACATAATTTGGAGCGTGCCTGGGGTGCCGGTGAAGATGCTATTACCCTGTTTGAAGTGGCGGGAGCAACCAAACACGTCGCTATGTGCAAGCGTTGCGGTTTGCTGCTGCATGGCATGGTTTTGTTCCAAGTTTTAACAATCCAAGTTCGTAATCGTAGAGAGAGAAAAACAATCGAAGTTGGTCCTAAGAATGAACCCAAGTCCTAAGCGTGGGTGGGTTGGGCCGGCGTCCCTGTGATACGAGGATGCTTGCGCTCTAGTATGAGACCTTGGACCGGGCCTTGTTTTTGATATGCTAGTAGTGTAGTAGTAGTACATTCGGATCAATGCATGATTGATATCCTTCAGAAGCAGTACAGAGAGAACAGACCAAGGTCTAGGTAACACGCCAATCATTCGTTACAATATCATCCATACAATACCAAGCGCAGTTCAACTGCCTTAAGCAGGTACCGTAGAGAGAGCTGAATAGGTACAATTTCCCATCAATGGATTCCAAACCACCAGCTACACAGCTTACCCACAAGGGGCTCTTTAAGCATGCATCTGGTATGTTGGGCGATACTCCCGAGCTGATATCACAGCGACAATCCGCTGAAGTAAGCTTCAGATACGAAGTATCATGGTGTCTATATACAAAAGCCATGTTTATGATTTATCCACTACCCAACACAACCATATGTTGCAGCTGATGTAGTGCCAATCATGACGCAGAACTTTGTGGGTGAAGTCGAAAGAACAGTCCTTCAGAGTTCAGAGGTTAAACCAGAGGACATCGCGGCTCTGCTTGTAAGTGCAGGCCTCATTGTCACCAGAGCAGACTCGTTCGCACCAGCTCTGAGCGCAATCCTGCCAGCTTCCAGGAATCGAGCCACGGCATCCTCTGCATAGCGATTTGCTTCCACTACAGTCATTGTCTTGCCAATATCTGGATAGGTGTTGAGTACATGGTCACCATTAATCTGAGAGGCAAGTTGAATCAACTCCACTTGAAACTCCGAGAGAAGTTTATCTTCGTTAGCGCCGAATGGCCTCAGAGACTTTGTGACCTCTGGTAGTTTCTCTGTTTGGGTATAACAACATATAATTAGGACTCCAGTAAAGTGATGAGTCAATCAATTCCACCGACAGTTATAAGTAAAGTTAGCATTATAAATCCAAGAACTGGACATATTACAATATCTAGACAGCCCCACATTGATAAGACTGCATCATGGACCACAAGAATTGGAAATATTACATCTGAACTTTTTTTCTTTATGTGAAACCTCACTAACCGGAACATATTAGTGTAGTAACATACTGAACTGCAAAACAATTTACCTGGGCAATCAGTCCTCGGTGTCTTTCGAATCTTCAAGTAGTTCTCAAAGGTCCCAGCCCATGCATCCCTCTTTGTCAGAAAGTTAGAATGTAAATTAAATAGCTTCTTGACTGTTGCAGGAATGGATGAATGCTCATATTGTGAGGTTTCCTGCGGACCATTTGGTTCATGGATCACTGCAAAAATTAAAAGCAAACTAGTTACTACCAAAATGATATATGAGTGTATCACACAAGTAAATATTTCGGGGTGGTCACTACTGTATTATGTATTCTCATAAGCAAATAGCAGCATAATTTCTGAGTGGAGAGGTTAAGCAATTGGTTGAAGCTACAATATTTTTCTACTCAACCAAAGGGGAAACAAGAACCAAGGGTGGAATCGGAATGAAATAGCAAGCAAGTCCACCTTCCGATGACAAGGGCTATAAAACTGCTACTTGCCCAACTACAAGTCCACAGGAATACTTGCAAGACAATGTTCGCGGCATATCAATATGTAATATTTTCAAATGAAATGGCCCTCAGATCATCGATATCAATATGTGTAAACCACAGACAAGTTCTTTGTCACATGTTTCTATACCAAGTGAATGCTTCTGTGCTAGATTAACAAGAAATTCATACTTTCGTCTTTCAGTTTGTCTTCCAATAAAATAAAGCACAGGCAGGCTACCATTCACAATTCGGGTAATTCCAATTGCTAGTGTTGACCAAACAAATTTCAACCTGTTCATTCCAACTGGTTGAAGTCAGGTCATCAATATGTATAATTAGAAACAAAGCTCACCACATGCTTCTATACCAAGTAAATGCTTTTATGCAAGACGAACGAGGAATTCAGTTTCATACTAACATCTTTCATATTTGAGTTAGTCTTCCTACCAAAATAAATCGCAGGCTAATCTTCGCAAGTTAGTTCATTCTGATTGCTAGTGTTGACCAATACATAAAGTTTACTAACGGATATCAAAATTTAGAGGCAGGGCCTGTCAAGGGAAATCTGGAAGGGCGTGAATTGAAAGCTCACCAGTGCCCTTTTCCACCCAGGGCGAGATAAGGAAGCTGGGCACGCGCACCCCAAGCCGCTCAAACTTGAAGTAGTAAGGGTCAGGGCCAACAATCCCATCGGGCTGCGGCACTCCAACCAGCGGCGTGGGGACATGGTCATAGAACCCGCCATGCTCGTCATACGTGATGATGAGCGCCGTCTCGTTCCACTGCGGGCTGGCACGCAGCGTCTCGTAGACCTCCTTGACAAACCTCTGGCCCCTGGCGACGTCGTGCGACGGGTGGTCATCGTTGGCCGGGAACTCCTTGCAATCGAAGTACCTCTGCTCAATGACGACGTAGTTTGGCAGCTTCCCCCTGGCGGCGTCGAGCTTGAACTTGAGGCTGTACTGGTGGAACTTGAGGAGGTGCTTGAGGCGGCGCAGGCTCTGGTAGAAGAGCGTGGCGGGGATATTCTGGTAGTATATGCCGAAGGAGAGGCCGTTCTCCTCGAGGCTGTCGAAGATGGTCTTCTGCGGGAATCCGTTGATGAGGTCCTTGCGGGCGTTGAAGGTGAGGCCGTGGGAGGTGGCCGAGTGGACGAAGAGGCGGTTGGGCTGCGTGGAGGTGGGCACGGAGGCGAACCAGCGGTCGAAGACGGCGAACTCGTCGGCGAGCGCGGCGTAGACGGGGACGGAGTCGGGCGCGAAGCCGCTCATGACGTTCTGCGGCATGCCGAGGCCCATGCCGCGCGCGTTCTGCGCGAAGCCGGACATGGGCGCGGTGGCGGCGGAGGTGTCGGCGGAGCCGAAGATCTGCTCGCGGATGTCCTCGAAGCCGTGGCCGGGGTCGGAGTCGACGTAGCCGGCCCTGTCGGTGACGAAGATCTCGGGGGAGGCCGGGTCGGAGAGGTTGAGGCGGTTGGACTCGGCCCCCGTGAGGCCGTCGATGTCGGGCCGGCCCGCGCGGAGCCAGCCGAGGACGTGGTCGAAGCTCCGGTTCTCCATGACCACCACCACGACCGTCTTGACCGGGGAGTGGATCTCGTGCTTCTTGCGGCGCCGCTTCAGGCCGCGGTTGCTGTGGTGCGCGTCCAGGCAGTGGCCGGAGACGACCAGGGCCAGGAGGAGCGCCCCCACGAGGAGGTGGCGCCGACCCCCGCGGCGCGCGCCGGCGACCATGGCGCCGGAGTAAAGTCGGCGGGTGGTTTTAGTAAAATCCCCTTTTAATTCAACTGGCCTTTCTTTCCCCTTTGCTCTCGCGTGCGGGATATGCTTCGCTCTTGTACTACCGTGGGGGCCAGGACCAGGAGGGGTAGTTAGGCTGTTGTGCGGAACCACTGACAGGTGGGTCCCGTTTTGGTGCTGAAATAGGGGCCCGGTGTCACTGTGGTGGTGCTCGGCAACTGCTCGGTGGGTGCTGTGCCAGAGCGCAGGCCCACACGTGCTCGCTTTACTGGGCTGACCGGTAGGGACAGATGTCCAGGGTCCATCGGTCAGTGTCAGAATAGGTTCGTCGCTTTGTTTCTGGGCGTGGCTTTTGTTTTTATTGACATAATGTGAATGGATATGCTACAAGAATCTGAAGATCTTTCATCTATGCTTTTATGTGGACTACGCTACGACCACACACTTGCATGGCTTGTTGTTATACACTTTAATTACGTGACTGATCAACTCTTACTAAGTGGAGTACTCTTAAACACTCTAAGAACCACAGCAACAGTCATGTACGTAACGTGTCAAAATCTTGCCCTTAATTTACCTTACAAATATCTAGTCCCGGCATCTAGTTTGTGAATCCCATTTCACCAATCATGTATTCAAGCTAGAAATTTGAGATGACAAACGAGGTAGATTATGGGTTGGACGAGAGCTAGGTTTTAACGCAAATCGCCTCCACGTGTCTGCTATTTCAATATATACCAATTTACGAAAACCTCTTTCGTTTTTTTGTATCAGTATGCTTGCGGTCCAATCAATCATCCACACGATGGCAATCATACCTGACAGATGCATGCCACTCTTGTTTGTTTTCCTTTTGCAAGCTCTCGATCGTCTTATCTTGCTTTATTGAAGGGAAGCATCTCTGCTTTTTCTAATCGTGCTACCTTGATTAGCGCGAAATCAAACAAAGCAATTCGATGGTTTCGCTGCAGACGCAACAGTGGGGAAGTGTCTTCTAGCTGCTTGAAATTGTAACAACATACGGAGTTCATTTTCCTGCTATTCTATCCAAAGGGAGATTGTCTGTACGCAGCAACCAGGTGCCAAAACTGGCGTGAGGTCACCTCAATTTTCCCTATTGTTTTATCAAAAAGGATATGGTACAAAAATCACATTGTCTTGCTTTATGTGGACTACGCTACGCTACGACCACACACACCTGGATGTGTTCCTTAGACTTTTATTGCTATTATTACATACATCACCGATGACTGATCAACTCTTACTAGTATAGTACATCTCTCTTAAACCTTAATTGCACAGCATGTCGAAACCTTAGGCGTCAATTTTACCTTAGACTCACTTCTCACTAATCACATCATCTAAGGTAAGTAAAAATCCAGATGAAATGCTTTTTTTAAGGTAAAATATTCCAGTTAGACGACTAAGACAGCGAACCAGTACGAGAGCAACTCGTTAAAAGCTTTTTTTTTACACTGAAATTTGTCTTTTTTGCACACAACATAAAAAAAAACGTCGGCTTACTTTGTGAGCCCGTAAGATGTCGAGATGTACGCACGGAATTTTTTATCTGAATTTTTCATAAATATGTTTAAAGCGGCATTTAAAAAACCGGAAGTATATGCTCCGGGTGCCAAACCGTGGCCCTTATATGTTTGAGAAATTATAAAGAGACGGGTTATTCTAAGAAAAACTATCAGTGTACTTGCGGTCCAATCACCCTTATATGGAGAGAGAAATTGAGGGCATCTCCAGCCGTTCGGCCACCCCAGGTTTCGATCCGGCGGTTTTTTGTCTTAGCGCCGGCCGTCTCCAAAACCTGGGGGAGGCGAACTCACCAGCCGTTCGGCGGCCCAGGAAACGGCACAGTTCATATCATTTGAAACGCCTTCTTCCCGCCCCCAAAATATAGCCCGAGTTCGGCGATCACGGCAGCCACAGTTGGGCAATATTTACAAAAAACAGATCAAAGAGTCTCGATCAAGGCGCAGTCGGGCGATTCACGGCCACATGCGGCGTTCTGCTGATGCACAGATCAGATAGAGGCCGGCGACGGCACAGCAGTGTCGGCGGCGTCCAGGTCGATTGGCGTGGTGGTCGGAGCCGGCGCAGAGCTCGGGGCAGCAGTGTCGGCGGCGTCCAGGTCGATCTGCGCCGTGGACGGAGGCTGGGCAGGCGGTGTCTCGGCTGGACTGGCCGAGCTCGTCTCGGTCGTCTCCTCCGTCGGGGTGCCGTAGGTAGTGTCCGACGGAGCCGTGCTGATGTCGCTGAGGATGAGCCGGCGCTGCGCCATGTACCATGCCCTCAGCTCGGGGTCCATCGCGTCCGGATCGGCCCCCGTGAGGAAGGCGAGGTCGTGGTTCCTCTTCTTCGCCACGGTGCCGGTCCTGAGGAGCTCGATCTTGACCTTGGAGTTGGCCATGAGCGCCGACCACCTCTTCGCGGTGATGTCCTCCCTCTTGCCGGCGTTTGCCTTTGCGTCGGCGAGACAGGTCTGGATGGACGCCTGGAGCTTTGCCGCTGCCGGCTCGGCGTCCCTCGCCGCCTTGGCTTTCTTGTGACCCATCGGTGGACGGCCATCAGACGCATCAGACGCACCAGCGCCCGGGAAGTACTCCTTGCCCTTGGCGAGCCCACGGCGTGTCTCCGCCCACTTCTCGCACCCCTCGATGACGACGAAGACGTGGAGGTACTTGAAGTCGGTCTTCTCGTCCTCCTTGTACGCCTCGAGCATCCGGACGATCTACGTGGCGGCAGGACCGGCACAAATGAGCTACACGGCGGCGCAAAGAAAGGAATCACGGCGGAAATTCTCACCTCCATCTCGCGGTTGGCGCCGCTCTTCGGCCTGTGCGCCACCTCCTCTTGTATGCCGTGCCACTTGTTGCAGGCGGCCTGGATGTTCTGCCAATGGTTGGCCATGGCCTTCTGGCCGCGATTGATGACGCAAGAGGCGTAGTCCGGGTCGATCATACGGCGCTCGTCGTACTCCGTCTTGACGCGCTTCCAATAGTTGTCCAGGGCCTGGTTCGCGCCGATGATCGAGTCGCAGCTGACCACCTTCCATGACTCGGCGAGCAGGATATCCTCCCTGCACGACCACTTGATGCGCGGCTCGACGGGCGGCTTCGGCGCCGTCTTGGCCGGCCCCTTCCTGGGACGGCGGCCTCCTCCGCCATCATTGGCCGGATCCTCTTCCTGCGTAGGCGCCGTCGCGTCTCCTTCTTCCGCCTCCGCATCCTCTGTGCCGGCGCCAGACGCACCTTGACCGTAATCCCCGCCACCCTGCGAAAAGAACTCCACACCGCCCTGCGAGAGGAAGCCCGGGCACGCCGCCGCCGCCACCGAGCCGGTGGTGATGATCTCCTCCATGAAGGGGCCGGTATCTTGGCCCAACAGGGACTGCGCGGCGAAGGGGAGGGAACGGCGCAGCGATGGCGCCGGGGAGCCGACATACATCATCGGCGCATGGTGGGGGAAGGTGGTGTTGGGGTTGAAGCCACCATGCTCGTCGGCGTACCCGGGGGAGTACTGGGGGGGCGTGATCCAGCGCGGCGACGGCGAGGCGACGGAGTTCTGGCTCCAGCCGGCGAACTGCGCAGGAGGACGAGGAGAGAAGCCCGCGCCCTGCGCTTGGCCGGCGCCGGAGTTGGCGGCTCCTCCAGCTCCTCCACCTCTTCTTCCTCGTCGACGGCCTCGGCCTCGGCCTCCGCCTCCGCCGCCAGGTGCGCGGACAGCTCCCTCTGCCGCTGCGCCTTCTCCCTCGTCCGGCGCTGAAGGTTATCTTGTCTCAGGCGCGCCTCCTCGGCGATCCAGGCGGCGTTGCTCATGCCCGGTGGCTTCTCCTTCGGCGCCCTCGGCTTCCGCGGCTTCTTGCCGATCATGGAGGCGCCGACCATGGAGGAGGAGGAGGCGGCGACGGCGCGGGGGCCTGTGAATCGGGCGGGAGCCATGGCGGCCAGATCTTTGCAAATGGCGGGAACGGGGCGGGGAAGAGGTATATGTGGGGGGGAATTGGAGGGAACGGCCAAATTATGGAGGGAAATCGCCTTCCCTCGTTGACAAGCCTGGCCCGCGGACGCCTTTTGCCCCCCCAGGCCGAACCCAGCAGGCTGGGGTTGGGCTGGGTTCGCCGGCGCGAAACGGCGCCAAAACCGGCGCCAAATCGACTTCTGGGGGGCCGGCTGGTGGATTTTCGTTGCCTCCGGCGCTAAAAAGGCCTCCTGGGGGGCTCTGGGGGGACGGCTGGAGATGGCCTGAGAGGCACTCTGTCTCGCAAATGGTCAAAACTACCCTACATATGACGCGCACTCTGACCAGGCACAGTGTTAACTCAGCACGGCACTTACGTCAAAAGATTGAACAGTCGCACGTACCGATCCAGATGGCCGGTAAGAAAACACACTCTCGCCGCCGCGCGTGGCCACCGTGAGAATCACCCGTCGTCCCGTAGAAATAATCAACACAGATAGCAGCATATCTATGCCTTTTCAAGCCCGATCTAGCACGGCGATCCTGAACTAAAACTAAACGCCTTTAACGTGACGTAATGCTCCAGCGATCATTGTTAATGAGCTGATGGCCGACGTGTGGTCATTGGTTCCATCGATGGATGGGATGGATATCCCTACGTCGCCATACCGTGGCGACCTCCGCGCGAGCGCGGTTTCGTGGCGTCGCTGTCCCTCCCTTTTTATGTGTGGCCGCTACGCATCAAGTTCGCCATGTTTCTTGATGATTTTATTGGGTAGACGCTACAGCTGATGCGTGGCTCCTGCTTTCCTTCCTTCGGTGCTCATATTTCTTCGACGCCACGGCGGCAACACGGCGAGCTGCGCTCATGTGCAAGGTGCTGCAGCGGTCGTACCGTACCGGAGGTGCTCTGCTTTATTTTTTCTTTTCTTTGATTTGATAGCGGTGGTGCTCACCTGCTTAGACGGTACCGGCCGGCCGACCCAGGCCCACGTCCAAGCCCAGGAACCACGCGCGCGCCTCAAAATAGCATCACCGAGGGGAGGAGACAACAAATGCGCGGGCCCAAAAACGTGGTTGGCGTGACAGCCAGGGATGCACGTACGACGCGTGGTTCGCGTGACTTTTTTTTTTTTTTTTGGATTTTCTGCGCTAAGCGGTCGGGACAATGCGCAAGTGGTCAGAGATCGCCGTGACTACCGGTAAAGTTAACTAGTATAGGATTTCTATCATTTATGTCGGACTCTATTCTCAAATAGTACACCTTTTTTTTTCAGAAAAAGTCCGTAGTATATTATCTGAGACCACCCCTTACAGGAACATCCTTACAAAAAAATAAATAACACACACGTTCCTGTAAAGATCAGCACCATCTTCCTTCTCGACGGCGCGCCGTGAGCAAATCTCGATGCCGTCTCTGGGCCTCCGGCGTAGCGAAGCTCGTGTCGGAGAAAACTTGAAAAACCCAGGCACTTGTATAAGCAGCGGCCGGGAAGTCGTCGACGTAGACCAGAAGATGTCGGCGACCACGATCTCAAGAGATCGCCGTCCCGAAGAAGCTAGTATCGAGAAAGACCGGAAGATAAATCCAGCTCCGGCCAGGCAGAGATGGAGGACACTAAACTCGCAAGTTCCCCGACAAGGCCGTACCCGGGTCCGGGTGAGCCTCATCGTGCGGAGATGGAACTTGAGGACATCAATACGCTACGTCATCATCCCCTCCATAGAACGTCGCCGCCGTAGACAGACACTTATCACGCCAGACCTGATGCCTGACGATCGACTCCAAACTCCAGCTCGTGGACGCTCATCCGGAGAAGAACATCCATTAGGGGCGGGCTGAAAGACTTTTATTCTCATCATCGTCGATGCCCCTTCACCGGAGACAAATAACTCGAACCGGACATACGGATCAGAGGTTCCCCCATCCTCCTGCTGCATTAGCGGCCCGCGGAGGACAGGGAACCAGCGGTGCCGGCGCTGGGTAAATGGGATCGCCCTCCCGATCGCCTCTGTACGGGAGCCCTGGAGGAAAAAAACGGTTCGCTCTACTTCTGAACACGTACTCAAATAGTACACCATTTGACCGATCGAATCCTCAGAAACACTACTGATATGTTCCAGTTTTGTCATTCCGTCATCTCTCTACCGTAATTGTGTAATCATTTTTTTACGGGGTTGAGAGATGCTAGGTCTAAATTTTGGCATGATAAACGCTCAAAAGTGCGCATAATTTCTCAAACGACTAACATACATCAGTCAGCTCGAAAGCGATTTAGCATGACATTTTTGTGTGGAAAAAATGATTAGGATACATTCCGGAAAGATGTATTCCAAAATTAAGAACAAACCATAAACTTTTTCACATAAGTTCAACAAACGATGTGAGTAAAAATGTCGGTTGAGCTCAAGTCTACCCACAAGGTGTCGTGGCCAATAATATGTCTATTATTTCTATCCATATGCCATCCAAAATTAAGAATTTTTAGCATTCACCAAGCCCTGACAACCCTCAATCTCTCAAATAGGAAAATTGGTTACATACTAACGATGGAGAGATGACGGAATGGAAAATGATTAAGGAACTAATGAAGCGGTTGTGTTTCAAATGATGTTTGTGAGAATAGAGTCGGTCACAGTCACAGACCCCATTAACTACTATTCACAGATTTAAGTTTTGAAATGATGCATGATTCCAAAACCTATGATATGACCTCTAGGCGTCTTTTGGGTTATGGGGAAGTTGTACGTCAAAGTGTGACATTCTAGAGTCAAGGTCGTGCCACCCGTCGCGCATCGTGCATCGGCCATGATGCGGTAGAGAGGCTCCGTGTTCCGGCTCCTCGTGACGTTCATGGCTGGAGATCGGAAGACAAGTCCTCGTCGTGTGCTTGTTTAGGAGTGCATTGTAAGCCTAAATGTGGCTAGGGTGTTAAGCGAGATCCCATCTCAGTCCCACTTGTTGTTCATTTGAAATTTTCTAATGTAATTTTTTTCTCAAAAATTACACTAGAATTTTTCAAATGAATTACAAGTGGGACTTAGGTGGAATCCCACTTGACACATTAAAGGTGGCGGTGTGTGTCTTGTGTAGCCATTATATGGCGTTGCACCGGTCATCTTGGCCTTCGTTTTCTATGAAACCTTCATATTTTTCGCAATAAGATGACTTTCTTCACACTTGGAATTACACAATTTTCATCAAGAAGAGAAAGAGATCTACGAACACCATTGAGAAAATGTCTATGCCATCATTTTTGGTGGAATTTTTAGAGACTCATTAAGTGCACCGAATTAAGAAACGGAAACAGGATAAGGAGCGCGCCTGCCTGAAACTAGCAAGAAATGAAAGCGGGATAATGCACACGTGGTTCACACGGGAGGTTTCTGCAGTCATTCATCAGTCAGTCCTCTGCCTCTTCCTCTACGCGCCGCCATTGCTCCGATCCGCCCCTCCTCCCGTTTAAATCCGCCCAGTCTCTCTCTCTCTCTCTCTCGACTCCACTCCCAGACTCAATCCAGCCTAGCTCACATTTCCCCTCCCCCGACCAATGGCCGCCGGCCTCGCGCTCTCCCTGCGCCCCGCGCCGTTGCCATCGCCATCCCTGTCGTCGACGCGCGGCCTGACGAGGAGGTGCCTCGCGCCGCCGCCGCCGCATGGGCGCCTCGCCGTCCGCCTCCTCCGCCCGGGCGTCGCCTGCCGCGCTGCCACGGCCTTCCAGAAGCTCGATGCCGTCGGTGAGTGAGTCAGTCCCCCCCCCCCCCCGGTCGACCTGCGCGCGCGAGCGAGGCTGTGTCTGCGCCGGAACGGTTGCCGATTGATCGATTTGACTGAAATGTGCGTTATCGCTTGCGTGCAGCGGTGCGGGAGGAGGAGGCGACGTTCAGGGCGGCGGCGGCGGCGGGGCACGACCTGCTGCCCCTCCGGCGCTGCATCTTCTCCGACCACCACACCCCCGTCCTCGCCTACCGCTGCCTCGTCAGGGAGGACGACCGCGAGGCGCCCAGCTTCCTCTTCGAGTCCGTCGAGCAGGGCTCCCAGGGCACTAATGTGGTCAGTTCCCACCCACGGTGATGAACATACACAAGTTTTCTGTAAGCGTGCCAAATTTCACGATGAAATGACATTTTTCTGCTTTGTACAGAAAAAAACAAAATCAGTGCTATGAAAAGATATTTTTAAAACCCCAATTTGGCCACTGATTTGTCTTTTATCCAGAGAAGAAAAAAAGCCTTTTCATCACGAAATTTGGCAAGTATGTAGAAACCTTGTATATGTTCATCACCGAAAAAAAGTTCAGAATTTTTGAAATGTTTACGATTTTTTTTCGAATTTTTTACTTGGGCGGGAGCATGTGAGCTCGGGATCCAAAGAGAATTTCCGCTATGTACTAGTTTTTTAAATTTCTCAGTTGGGCTACATTCTAGTGTACTGTAGATTGCACATATCTCGGTCTAATCGGCTCCATTCTCATGCAGTTTGCTCCTACCTATAACGAGTATGTGCTCTACAACCACAACGAGGGAGACAATTCACAGGCAAAGTATCCCTCCGAGAGCACGGTGCCAAACCGACGGGATGTAGAGTTGGCTGGCATCACCGTGGTGGCTTCAAACAGTCCAGTGATCTCAAGCGTGTCAACCAACCAGGTAGATCAGGACGAAATCAATGACCACTCCAATCAGGAACAAGAACACTCCAATCAGGAACAAAGTTGACCCGCCTGGAAGGCACCTGTGCACGACGGTTCTTTGAGCCGCTCGGCCTTATCTCTTCCTCTACAGTAGAGAGAGGCGACTGAGAGGCGATCCTCCTTCTTCTGGTCCTCTCCGGCGATCCCGCCGCTCCCCTCCACCTCCGGCCGCCGTTTCGGCACCGTGAGGTGTGGGGGAGCTCCGGTCCTCGTCATGTATAGGTAGGTTTTCTAGGTGTGTGTGTGTTCTCCCGGCGAGATCGAGGCGGTGCCGATGGCGTCGGTGGTGTGGGTTTCGTCCTCCCCCTCCTGTCCCCGTTCCGGCCTTGCCGGGGAGGTTGTGGAGGTTCTCTGTCGGGCTTGGTTCTGCGCCTGTGCTTCTCCGGCCGGCCGAGGTGGCGAGGGGAGGAGCGGGTGCAGGGTCTTGTTCCGTTTGGTTGCAGGTGGTTCCGGGTGGTGTTCTTCGTTGGCGTTTCTGCTCCGGCCGGCCTCGGTGGCG